>JASMMZ010000002.1:12054355-12343970 GCA_038502455.1 Anisogramma anomala | reverse complement strand
TATCTTGTTTCTCCCTGTGCAAGCAATATCAGACGTTTAGGCAGCAGTGGAGGACCGGCGCTGCGATGCTGTGAAGTCTGCCTCTGCTCAGCCTACAACAGGGCTCCAAGGTTGATCCCAAGTGCTTAGGATGCCACCTTTTGAATGGATCACCGAGATTATGGGATATTTTTGGTACGAGGCCCGTATTACTTAATGATCAGCACCGTAGGTCCCGGGCGGACGGGCCCGGACATGGTCCAAGCTCTCGGAGGCGCTCCGGGGTGGAAGCCAGCATGATGCCCAGGTGCCAAGCCGATGACTTGCAGTGCGGCAGTATAGTCCCAGTCGTCCACGGTTGCCTAGCGCTTAACCAGCCTGACTAAGTTCATTTTATGCTGTGTGATCCTGGATACTTGTGTGTGGCTTGACGGACAGCACCCGCCCTGAATCTGCTGACCGAAGCCCCTTCCGCAGGCCAGGCTGGGGACCTGGGCCAGCCAACAGGGCAGCAGACAGGTATTCGCTGCGGTCAGCAAAGATGCTTAGACGCCGGTGTCATGGGATATATTCAATGGTATGTATTGTGCATCACTCGAAAGAGGGCTGGCCGAATAATTTCAAACAGGAAATGGAGGTGTTACAAGTGTATGTCGTGTTTTCATTATAATTCTCCTTTTCCCCCGAAATACATAACGATGCTTTTGGCATAAAATTATGGGTTAAACAATTTAAACGAAATAAAATGGGGGATTTCAATCAACTTTTACCATACCAATAAATGTAACGTTTGATATTGTTCCAAGACTTTAATTATTGGTCAAACTCCAAGAAATATGCTATATTCAGTATTTTTCGTCAATTAATCAGAAGTTGTTAGAATAACATCCAAGTGCAGTGCAGTTAAAATTATCAGCACTACTGCAAGTCAATTGCAGTAGAGTGCGCAATTCAATGTAGGGCACGGGCTAAGCAGTTGTCCATACAGAGTAGTGTGCAAACCAGCAAGCAGTCTGCCAAACTTAAAAGTAATCATCCACCACTTGACCACATAATACTATTGTTACTTCGACCACGATTCAAATCGACAACGTTACAACATTTAAAGGCCTATCAACACTAATCAATGCTTATTAGGTTAAGCACAAATGGGTTAGGTAGAAGAAAAGGCTACTTTTTGATTACGTTTTGTATTGCAAGGTAGAGGAAATATTTTTACGAAAAGCTATTACGAATTGCTTCAGTTTTTATGGCAGTAAGTAGAAAATACTTCTAAACTAACTCGTTTTTAACGGTAGTTTAAAAGTGGTGTTGATATTGCAATCAAAAGTACCAAAAATCTTTATTGAACCCTTTTGAAAGAAAAGTATTAAGATTAACCAACAAAATTCTCAAATCATTAAAAAATGATTACTATGTTGACATAACCCCTACAAATAGAAAACGGCTAAGTCGTTACTACTATTACCATTGTAAATCGATAAGTTAAAGACTATTATAATAAATTACAATGTTGATAAAAAAAATCCTAAAACTTATAATATTAAACCCCAGCTTTTACAAAAATCTTTTACCTTATATTACAACATCATTTATTGGATACGTTATCAAATAAGTTAAAATCGTTGTATGAAGCGAAAATACTATGAATCATCAATTTTCGCTAAGTAGTCAAGTCATATCAAATTACCAAGTCCCCACGCACAAGTTATTAAGTTTTATCTTTACCTAAATTGACATCAACTTCTCAATTAAAACGTTAAAATGGAAGACTATTAGGAACGAAAAATGGAAATGAAGGCTGTTCTACCCCTTTCTATCAAGAATTATAATTAAAACCTCTGAGACAGAAATGTTAACGAAACATTTATTAAGAAACATTTGACTAATTACATTGGTTAGTCTATTTTCAACCCGAACGTTAGCGAAGAATTCGGTTGTAATACCCGCGCTTTTTAAGTTTTTTGTAAGTTTCTTAACGAATAGTTAATTGATATATAAACAATCATTTAATGTATCATGAAAACCAAGTTATAAACAGAAATCTGTAATCCAAAGATTTTTTTACCCAGAAAAGACTTCAAATAGATTGGCAAATATCTTTTTCTGATTAATATAAATAAAGGATTACATTTATGATTATTAAGCTTAAGATTTAAATAGAAAGAGAAAGGGTATTACTCATAACTATCAACGCCTTATTATACGTTTTAGGGGAACGATTCCTAATCTTTAGATAAGTTAAACTTTTAACCCCCTTGGCAATAACCTTTTATACCCCAACATTGAGGAATTTGTGGATTTTCTGGGAAGTTTAACACGCGTTCCCGCCCTTAGTAACGCGGAACATGCATTCAGCGAAGCCAAAGTACATAAAGTAGCAGTTGTTAATACGATACGAGGAATTGACATTGTTGTTATTAAAGTTTTGATTAAGAAAGATCGTTAAGATCGTTGAGGTTTTTTTGTAAGGTAAAACTTCACGTGACGCGATTGCGTAAAACCTAGGAAGGTATATTTATATCGGTAAGTCCTCTCTAGATTTTAGCATAAGACTTAACCATTAAAGTTAAATAATTGACAACTATCTTTACCATCGCGATTCTCAAGGCCCAAAATTTGAATATATGACGAAAAAAACTATCGAAGGCTGGGTGGATTATTATGATTTACCTCTTAGACCGGTTAAAATAGTTAATTTTAATGACAAACTTCTTGCGGACTTTGTAAGAATTTGAAATGACATAAAACCGTATAATAATAAACTGTATAATATATTCAATACGAAAGTAATAATGTTCCTTAATATTTGCAAAGAATCAAGGCTTAATTTTTGGATTCTAACTTACTATTTCTACGAATCCCTGCAGATTACGTTAGGATTCATTAGCTGAAATTTTAATTAAGGCACATACTTTTCATGAAATGCATAGCAGAATAAAAGGGTTTTTTTTTTCGAATACGACGTCCACGTTACATAGATACATTGATGATGTGTTCATAAGCTATAGAGAAGGTGTAATTTAGCGAAGCTACACTTTGTCAGTAGGTCCAGAAGGTTGTTATTGGAGTTAGAGAGTTGAAATACGACTTATAACTCTCAAATGCTACTTGTAAGGTATTTTTTTATTATTGCGGCTTTCGTTTACAATTGTAATGATATTTACTCTAAATTTACTTGACATATACCTTTGAGTCAACAGTTTTAGTAACTAGGATAATAAAACCCTATCAAATACCTAACATATCGACCTTGAGTACAACAGATTGACTCTTTTGAAATCAAATTCAAAAGTTTTGAACTAAAATGTATATTAGCTAAATCAATATGGTGAAGAACTAAACGAATATATTTATCTCGAGAATGATTCTTCTAGTAGTTATGAAAAGTATTGAATATATAACTAGTTCAGTTGTTAATGAAGTCGTTATTATATTATGCAACGTAAAAAATAACAGATAATGTATTATATAGCGTACTCTATTATTTTGAAAAACGATAATTTGTACTTTATATCAAATTACGAAGGCGAATACACGTTAAATGATGTAAATAATGTGTTCAAAAAAGTTACATAACAAAAAGATACTACTTCTAAAGTCATTCAATGACTAGCTGACTACACCTTTTTATACGGTCTGTCAGGCGAAGAACCTAACCTTTATTATGACGACCAGGTCCTTGAAGATTCATATACTTTTAATTTTTGTAATCGCTATATAAAACATATATTTCAAGGAATCCATAACTGATGCTAGGGTGTTACAATACATTAAGATAGTATATTTATTGTATTTGCGTTACGAAAGTAAAATAGTAGCCTTACCGCAATTAATTGTTCAAATTCTAATAAAACCAGAGTTGGTTCCAGTTTAAGTAAAGAATCATCGTTATTGGAATCGACTACTATGTATATAGTTGGTAGACTTATCATTTTGTTTATCCTTGAATCCTTTATTCTATTTTTTTCTTTGCTTACAAAGTACGAAGATTTTTGGTGTTAACGTTAATATTAGCGTAAATAAGCTGGTTGAGAAAGTCTAGAAGTTTCTTTTCTCTTTTAAATGATGATATATGTAGTTTTATTTTTAAGAATTCAAGTTAAAAGTTACAAACTTAAAGAAGTTGATAACATTTCCGTTATATTAACTATTGAAGTAACCAGTCGTCGATAAGTTAAATAAAGTCCTGTAATACGCTACGTATAAGAACATATAATAATTTACGTCAAAGGCCATTGCAAGCTTTGCTATTGTTGCTTACTCCATGCCTAAATTCCCAAAAGGCTTATGTTTATTTGAAGAGATGATAAGAACTTCAATTGTGAATTTTTTGTTGACGTTTTGTTACCTCGATAAACAATTTATTTTCCACATCATTGATTAGGCTAATTCTTTTTCCGATGGTATGTTTTTAAGGTAGTTATCGGGTAATGATATTTGGTAGAGGTTGGGGATATTATTTATTAATATATATTTAGGGCTACGAAACGTTGTCGTTTACAATGACATTATCAACTTTCGTATGATGGTGTGCTGAACCCATGTAAAAATAATGGGTATTAAATAAAAATAGGTATTTATTGAGGCTTATTGGGGTATTTGGAAGATTAAGAGGGAATACTCTTTATTTCTTCAAGAGTATAACATTTTAATGTTGAAAATTTAAAACTTTACAACTTATGAGTTACGTCTTCAAATAGTGGTGAAAATTATAAATGATATTATAGACCCTAGAGGCCTGGTATTTAGATTTTCAGTCTTTAAAGTACATTTTAGTTTAACAATTGAAATACCTTCAATTGAAAACATTTAAGTGAGGCTTACGGCATAAAACAATATCTTAAAGAAACTGCGAGGGAAATCTGTCAAACGTCAAATCAATGACGCCCTTGGTATTCTAAACGGCACTACGTCAATCAACATATTCACTCTGTCATTATAAAAAGAAGTGTTCTTATAATAATATCTAGGCAAATAAAAATACCTGTTTCAAATTTTTATTGTTGTTAACTAAAAAATGATTGTTAAAACTACTAATGATTTTACAATATTCTTCATTACTCTGGTTTAACCTTATATTAATGAGAATACCGAAAAAGATTCTTGATACAAACAAATAGGCTGGCACAATCCTCTTTCTTTCATATTTAATGAATCGATAAAGCGATGGCTATGCAACCGATCTTTAAAGAGGAGAAATAACAAAGATCAAGATGAGAAATACATACTAGAGCGTATCTACATAACTATTAGGGTTAGTAAGAAAGAGAATAATAATAAAAACTTAGTTGTTAATCTTCGTATATAAGGAATTATCAAGGCTTTAGGCCGACCTGTTGAGGAAATCGATAGGGTTGAGAATGATAGAGTTTTTACACAGGAAGTCATACAATTAATGCTTAAACGCGACTTGAATCTCTATAACTCTAAATTTACGATTTTTAAATCGAGGTTCATTTACAAAATGAAGGGAAAACAAGGATAAACCGTATTAAAATACGCGTTTAACCGTTGAAGGATAAGATAATTAAGATAAAGACTAGATCTTCACGTACTCTCTAATAAAGTAGAAAATGAGTGACCGTTTAGTGGTTGTATTGCCAGTAAATTTATAAGTAGATACTAATGTGAAGTTGATCCTTGATAGCTGTTATATTACCCAAACTTTTATATAATGAGCCATGAATAAATAAGGATTCATTTTATTAAATTAATTCGAAAAACTCTATGATAAGGACCAATTTGATAAGGTTATATGACAAGTTAAATTACTATAACGATCTACTCAAGAAGTTATTCATTAGTTCTTCAATTATTGAAATTATTTCAAGTTCAAAATAAATATTAAATCCTCAATTTACAACGTATACTTGTTAATCTTGTAAGGGGATACAGAATTCGGCTAATAAGTATATAAATTAACGACACTAGTTTCGTCAGAACTATTAGCTTCGTTGTTATATAATAGCGATGAGTTACGAATTCGTAGTTTTATAACTGTAGGCCAATCGCGATTTTAACAAAAATTAAATATCTAGATTTTAAAGGACAGTTAATTTTCATTTTTAATGTTAACTATATTAACGTCAAATATCTTAGAGACAAGTACAAGTTCTTAATATTACCCCTGATTTACCTATTACCAGCGCCCGTGTTTCTATCGTTAATTATCCAATACAAGGATATCAGCAATACTAATGTTGACGCTATTCTCCTCCTTTATAAATAATCCTCTCTATACGCTTAATTTTATGATAAATTTTATTTCAATAAACATTTCTTTTCATCTTGCTCGATTCTCCCCCCCCTTTTTTTGAACTCTTGTTCTTATTATATCTAATACCTCCCTCCCGTATTAACAATATAGCCTTTATGCTTTATAACTCCAAGTAAATTATGAAAAATATTATCTTAAGGGTATATAGCATACTTTTAAGAGTCTAGATACGAGTTAACGAGTTATTAGTACTCCCAACTAAACCCTATCGACGATTACCTAGTTAGAATCTATAAACGTATATACTTTCAATATGTAACGCGTATAATTATCAATTCCCGCTAGTTTTATATGAATGTTTTAAATAAATACAACCTTAAAAATCCTATATAGCTTTTAACCTACCAGTAAATTATTTAATCTAAGGTTACTGTTATTTACATTACACTTACAATTTGGTTTTTGAAAAACTTCACGGATATTATTATATGACTTCAAATTTAATTATATATATACAAGAAGTAATTGATAAGCCATTCTAGGTCCGGTTAAACTGAGATCCTAACGATTGTTGTAAAATTGATACTTCAAAGCGTTTATATTCCTATTAACAAGAAGGTAAAAACCATAAATCTACAAATAATCACCAGTAAAATAGTTTAACGTATAAAACGCGAGGTTTAAAATAAGGTCGAAGTAAATTATAGCATTCGTTCGCCGCTTTCTCCTATATCTAATAATCTTCATGTTGTCATGATCGAGAACGCGGTTCAAGAAAGATATATAAGTTTACTATCAATTTTAATATAATTTTACCCTTGCGTAAAAGCAACAACTAAACGATTAATAAATAAGTTTAATGCTAATAAAAAGGGGGTAAAGGAAATTCTTATCACCATTTCCAACGTTCATGATAAAATCGATAATTTCATTAAAATCGCTTCCAAGGTTGCGTAGCACTTTCGAATCAACGTGCATAAAAATAAAAATGAAAGTCATTTGTAAACAACTTCATAATTTGGTAAAACTAACTTTATTTTGTAGATAACAGATAATTTCAATAGAATAGTTCAACTTTAGAAACGCGATGAAAATGATGGAAGAAACTCATTAGGTAGTAATGAAATCAATTTCATAAATAACTGTAAATCGTAAAAATATAATGTTAAAATCTGAAATGAATAAGGTGAAAATTAGTGAAAAATTAGTTTTAGATTTTTTTTACTCCAAATACTGAAATTTTAAAAAGGGAATATTTGACTGCATTTTATTTAACTATAAATAAATTGAATGATGTTACCGCATTGCATTTTTGAACTGCATCAAGATTTGAGAGTGTTAAAGATAATGATAAATCAAAGGTTCTCGATCGGCTTTAACATATGTTATATTTATCCAACCCAATTAACTAAGATTTCATATGGTGAGGTAATATTTTCATAATCGTAATTTACTCATGGTTAAATAAGAAAGCATGAAATATTTCAAAGTAGTATTTTTATTTAATTTCGTTGTTATTAGTTGTAATTATAATAAGGGTTAGTTAGTAATTGTGAACGCGTTATGGGGGAAGCGGATGGATAGTTGTTTTTATAAGTTAATCTATATAAAATACGAGGCGTTTACTTTTAAGAACGTTGAATTTTACGATATGTAAGTCTATAACGTTTTATTAATCGATATGTCTTATATAATTAGCCGAATGTTTTTGGAAATTTGTTTGTTGTATGTTGTTTCGATATTAGTTAAACTTAGTCATTGATTTGAAATCATTCAAATGGAGACCCATTATTTCTCATTGTTTCCATCATATTTTATTATGCGGTCTCTAATGGTAATTTATGTGAATTCTATCGTATTGCAGATATATTAAATAAATCCCTTAAATTTTATACTTAGTTATATAACAAGGATATCTTAATATTTTATTTGTTTAATAAGGTCGATATTCTAATTGTACGTTGTAAAAAGCGAGTTGATATTCATATTAGTAATATCTTAATAATTTAACACCTCTCAATATCTAATATTCAATGAATTCTATCGAATTAAGTATGGAAAACGAAAATATACAGGGAAATTAAGTCTTTTCAATAATTCCCTTGGGTAACTTCATCTTCTTCAGGTTAACTATAAATATCGAGTTTTTCTTTGTCACCCGTAAAATTATAAAAAAGTCGTTAAACTCTTCAGGTTTTGTTTCTATTACGATTTTAAACAATCTCATAAATAACCCGCAAAATCGCTAATGATAGTTCATAAACTGCTTTACGCAAGTTTTGACGTTGACAATAATAATAATTTCTAACGTACCAGCTTTATGTAAGCTATCAATAATCATGACGAAATAAAGCGTCTCGTTCAACTTTTTTCAAAACATAAATTACAGGGGCAATAATTTACCTACTTTAAACCCAATGAAAATGAAGACAAATTTAAGTTCTTTTTCGTTTTATAATATATCAATTGGATTATAAGTTTGAAAAAATGATAATTACAATACGAATAAAGGATAATGAAGTATAAACCGGATTATAAATATATATTTTAAACAACTACAATAATAATATCGTAACCCTGGTATCAGGTAATGTATGAGTTGTACGTAAGATTGATAATAAAGATAATAAGCGATTTTTCAAAGGAAACCTAGATACGATCGCTAAGAAACGAACCACAATGATTATATAACATATGTTTCAAAATAAATACTTTCAATATTCAGTTTTCGTTAAGGAAAACATCGGTAGAAACGTTATGGTTCATTATATATATTTTACAAATTGAGCAGACGTCAATACTCCTCCAGATAATAACCGCGTTTCAATTACTTCAAAGATTTTGATTAATAAAAAGCTAATTGCCTTCAATGAAAAATTCGTTAATAATGGTGATACGAAATATAAGCCAATTCGAAAGTCAGAAATGCACCAGTTATTTAAAGCGAATAATCCGTAATTATCGACATAAAATACGGAGGTAGGAAATGATTTGCAGGATATTTGAGAAGGGTTCCATATAATAAATACCGTAATTATGTCAGGAGAACGAAAATAGGGAGTAAGTAATATATTATAATGTGAAACACCACCTGCTTGTCGTGTCAACATGAATAAGCAGTCAAATTCTACCTAGAACAATCGATTTCTAAAAAGGTTTCCCGCTAGAAGCTCAATTAACTAATGAAACGTTTCGTGAAAAACGAAATTTTAAGCCCTTCGAGCATAATTTTTTCCTCGGGAATTGAACTAGAAAGTTATCCTTTTAAAATCAATCATATCAAAAAGTCTACAATCCCTGTAAATTTGAATAAAATGTCGATTAAAGTTAGTAAACGTTGAAAACGAGCGAATTTGTATCATCATAGAAAAAGCTACCTACTCCTCAGTAACTCGTTAGTTTTTCGGGTTTATATATATCTTTACGGTAAACTTGATAATGAATTCTACGTATTCAAGTTTTTAAATACTTAATTCGTATTTTAATATATTAAAGTTAAATTTAATTGAAATTAATTTGTCAATATCTACCAAGTTTTGATTTTATCATTGTGAATATTAGTATTGGAATAATGAAGTTAGTTGTCGAAATTAACAGAACAATAAATATCAAAGACCGGATGTAACGTTCTATTCATATATTGTCAAAAGGGAATGGATGTTTCTAAGAAATCGAAGGGAATTACCAACTATTCAAAAAGACCAAAAGTAATATTAAACTATTTTTTTCTTGTTAATTACCCTTTTTAAAAGTAATTTTATGAAGTTTAATCCGAATGCTGAATTTAGTAAACCCCTTAGTTTATAAGATATCAGAGGACAATCTCTGAATTAATAGGAATTCTTATCAATCGGCATTTATAATAATGTTACACTGTTAGTAATCAACGTGAAATCGTTAATAGTTTTCTTGGTTTTTAACAAGAAAAAACGGTGTACCCGTTAAAGATCTGTTTGTTTAAATTAAAATTTAATTATATTAGTTGTTTAATTTATTACGTATAACCAAAAGCTTGTTTTAGAATCTGTTTGTAGTCATCTTTATAAATATAGATTTTGTAATCAGCCTCCGAATATTCAATGAGTAGTTTTTTCCAGGATCTTATAAATTTCAGTTGTCAATTTATTGAGCACGTGCGGAGGTTTATCGTTCACGGTAATGACTTTATTCAAATTCAATACCTTTATATTGTTTTATAAAAACATAAATATAAACTGTATAATAGTAGTTTGGTTTCTATGCGTCTATTAGAGAATCATATGGAATAAAATAATATCTATATAATTAGATGAATTTTACTCTTATATAAACCTTTATGTTCATACACTGTAACCATGTGCTCGTCTAATAAGCATTAAGTACTTTTAAATAACGTATATTTCCTGTTTCATCTTTATGTATAGTTTTTGAAAAATAACGTTATATTAAACGCATGAAACGATGTAAATACTACTTGATGCCTTATTCTTGTGGACGTCGACATTGAAATAAATTATCAATAAAACTAATTATAATTAGGTAACGGAGGTATACGAAATAGTTTTGTGAAGCCGTCGAGATAAAACGATGATACGTGGTATCTTTAATTATTGGATAATGTTGGAAGAACGTTCAAGTGCATTACAGTCAAAGTTGACTATACTGCCTGCAAGTCAATTGCAGTGGAGTGCCCAATTCAACATGGGGCACGGGCCAAGAAATCGCCCATACGAAGTAGTGTCCAGACTGGCTAGCGGTCTAACAAACTTAGAAGTAACCGTCTATTACTTTACTATATAGTTATATTGTTACTTCGACCATAATTCGAATCAATAACGTTGCAATGTTTAAAAGCCTATCAACACTGAATAATATTTATTAGGTGATGAATATGTGAGCTAGGTAAAACAAGAAATTACTTTATGGTTACCCTTGAAATTTGAAGAAAAGAAAAGTTTTTACGAAAGGCCTTTATAAGTTGCATCGGGTTTCAAGGTAGTAGATAAAGAAGATTTACGTATTACTTTGACTTGTACGATAATCTCGAAGTAGCTACGGTATTATTACTGAAAATATCAAGAAATACTTAGTAAAAAAGTTATAGAAAATACGAAAATAAACTATTGAAGTCTTATATTGTTAAAAAAGAATCATGAGGTTACCAAGACTTTACAAATTTTTAAAAGATTGAGTTGCTACTACTATTACTACAAATTTCAAGTTAAGAACCACGAAGTCCAAAAGCCTATGACAAACAATAACTTCGGCGGCAAACGACTTACAACCTTAAAACTCACCCCCTATACTAATAGTTTTTCTATATATCATAAAATCATTAATTTGACACGTTATAAGATACGTTAAAGTCGTTACATTAAGCAAAGACATTCCAAATCGTTTAGTCGTGTCAAGTAGAAACGTCATACCGTTCTCAAATTGTCAGATTCCCACGTTTAAATCATAAAGTTTACAAACCAAAATTACCAAATCCTCAACTTACCAAAATAAACGTCAACTTGCCAGTTGAAAGATTAAAATGGAGAATGATTAGAAACGAATAATGTAAATTAAGGCTTTTAAACCACCATTATTTAAGTACTAGAATAAAGATCTTTGGGGCAAAAATATCAACGAAATCTTTACTAAACAAAAATGGAACAATTACGTCAGTTAATATAACATTTACTCGGACGTTGATAAAAAGTTTAACCTCAATACACATACCTTTCAGTACTTTCGCAAATTCTTTAACTATCGGATAATTTAGACGTGGAAGATGATTGAACGTACCTTTCAAATAAAGTTGAAATTATCAATTCATAGACGTAGTATTTTTATCTTAGCCAATACTTCCAACGGATTGGCAAGAACCTTCTTCGAATTGGGATAATTGATGGATTATCTTTAAGATTCTTAATCTTCAAACTGAGGAAATAAAGGAAAGGGTATTTTTAACAACTATCAGTGCCCTGACATGTGTTTTAAAAGACTACTTCCCAATCTCTAATCAAGTTCAACTTTTATTCCTTATAATAATAATTTGTTATACCAAGATAATAATAAATCTATTGATTGACTAATGAATTTTACTCTGGTTTCCGTTTATAGGAATATAGAATACGTGCTCGGCGAAGGCAAAGCACGTTAAACAACGACTATCAACAGAATATGAGAAATTGACATTAGATTCATCTAATGCAGAATTGAAAAAAAACTTTCAAAATTGTTGAAGTTGAAATTAAGGTGAAACTAAGCGTGGCGCGACTCCACAAAATATATTAAAGTAGGTTTATATATGCAAATCTATTACTGGTTTTACTACATGACTTTACTTCTTAGGCTCAACAACTAATAATTACCTTTATTACCACAACTTTCAAAGTCCAAAACCTAAGTTGATTGCAAAAACAACTATTGATGATTAGGAATATTATTTTAACTTACCTTTTTGGCCGGTCAAGATGGATGACCTTAATTATAACCTCCTTACAGACTTCGCCAAAAGCTGAAATAATATGGAGAAATATGAAAGGAAACGGAGTAATGAGATTGATACGCGGATAATATCGTTTTTGATATTTGTAAATAAAAAGGGCTTGAACTTTAACATCCCCACTTATTGTTTTTAGAAATATACACGGGTTACATCATTCACTATTAAATAAAAAAACCTTTTAATTAGGGTAAATAAATTTCATTGAATTAATTAAGGAATGAATAGTCATTTAAAATACGACATATATTTTACGTAATATTATATAGATTGAGGTATAATGCCCTGAACTACAATCATAGCTATGAAGAAGAAAAATGAAATATTAATTGATATATTTAACTAGATGTGATATAAGCTGAAATTGTATCGACAAACTATGAGAAAGTAATACTTTGGCGAAATATTATTTTGTAGTTAGGTTCAAACAGTTTATTAAAGTTAGAGTTTTAATACGTCTAATAACACTTAAGTATTATATGTAACAGCTTTTTTATTATTTACGTTCTTTATTTATAATGATAATGATATTTATGCACGATTTAGTTGATATGTATCTTTAAATTGATAGTTTACGTTTTTAAAATTATAAAGATTGGTTAATTTCGTATTATATCAATTGTAATTACAGCAGGTCCACATATTCGAAATTTGGTTTAAAGCGATGTTCTCGAAATCTATATTAGCGATAGTAAGGTAACCAAATTTTAAGCGGTTATAGTAACCGTGAACATTATCATCGTAATGGTGATAAGATGTAATAGATTTGAAGAGAATCCGGCTATGAGTAAAGTTGTTACTTCATGACTAAAATTAATAAATAGTATATAATATATTACAAAAAATGACGTTCTCTTTTCAAATGATTACTTAGATCGTGTTTTGAATAAAGAGGGAAAAACAGGTTAAAAGATAAGGATAACGCGTCAAATTATGTTATATAGTATATAGAAAATGCTTTCATAATCTAATGACTAGTTGAATATTATTCTTTTTCACTGCCTATCAAGCGAAATATCCTACTTTTTATATAAAGACCAATTGTTTAATCTTTTACACTTCTGTAAACTTTATTATTGTTATAAAAGCATATGTTTTAAGGAATTATACTTAATATGTGATAAGTCGGGTATTTGGTAAGAGGATATTTGTATCATATCTTCTTACAGCGAAAAAACATTACCGTTATGGAGATTAATCGTTAAATCTACAGTAAAACCTAAATTGGCTTCGGTTTAAGTAATGAATTATCGTGATTGATTTGATAGCTATACAAATAGTTTTTGGATCGATAATGTTTTATATTTTTTCATTACTTACCTTATTTTTTTTTGACTTTGAAGATATAAATATCATCGTTGTTTAAGGTAATGTTTCCTTTAATAATCTGGTTATGTAGAGAAAAAGGTTTTATTTCGCTTTTAAATGGAGATACATGTATATTTACCTTTAAGGTCCACAGATAAATATAATGGATTTTCAGGAGCTCAGAATTCATTATTTACACCGACGTTTCAATTACCCAGTTGTTGATAGGTTGCATAAAGTATTTGACTTTACAAAACATAAATATCTGGAACATTTTACTTTAAAATATATTGAAAATTTCGTTATTTTTAAAAGACATGAGTTTAAGTATTTCAACCATTTCACTTTATTTTGACAGACAATACGAATTGGCATTGTAATAATTTAGGTAAAGTTTTGTTTTTTGTATAATTAATTTATTTGTCATTTTGACAATACGGTAATCTTCTTTTACAACGTTCAATTTTTCAAGTATTTATCAGCGAATGATATTTGAAAGTCGTTCAGGATGTTGTGGATTAATAATTATCTAGGGCTATTAAACCTTATTATCTAGGACAACAGTAATAACTTTGCTATAGCTAAGTTTTAAGCCAATATTTAAAAACGGGTATCTAATGTAACTCAGTACTAATAATATTAATTAGAATATTGGTAAGGTTGTGATAGTTACGTCAAACCGTATATTAGAGCAAATATCGATAAATATTCTTGAAACAAACGAATGAGTGAATATAGTCCTGCTGCTCCTGTGATTACTGGACTAATAGATCGAGGGCAGCCCAGCCGCCCACCTAGAGAAAGGAATACTAAGAATAATGAAAGAAATTATATACTGAGGTGCATTAATATCTTTATTTATGTTAATGAGAAAAAAGATATTCAGAACTTAATTATTAATCTTCATATATAAAAAATTATTAAGAACATAGAAAATCTTTTCGAAAAAAAACGAGGGTGTTGCATTGAACGGTTGTTTCGTACAATAGTTTATACAATTTATATTTAAATGTAACTTGTAATTTTTCAATCTAAATGTTATGAATTTTTAAGTCAATGGTTCATTACGAAGTAAAAAGAAAAACGGATAATTCGTATGAAAAATCACGTTAAATCGTTTAAGGATATTTGGATGAAATCAAATACTGGAATATTACGTAATTGCCAATGATTCAGAAGATTAGCTAGCGCCGATAGTCGTATTTACAGCAATTTTAGTGGTACATATTGACAGGAAATTCACTCTTGATGACTGTACTATTGCTTAAATGTATATACAATATAGAACTAATGTACAAAGAATTATTTTACTGGAATTACAAGAAAAGTTTTATAGTAATTAGTGATCAGGCATAATCATTTGATATGTTAAACCATTATAAGAATTAGCTGAAGTACGTATCTATTTATTTTCAATATAGCAGCTATTCTTCAAGTGAAAAATAGGTATAAGATGGTTAATTTACACCCTATAATTGTTTATCGCGTAAATGAATAAAGATTTCAGTATATTGTGTATGTAAATTAACGATACCCCTTTCGTCGAAAATGCTGGTTTTGTAGGAGCGAAACAACGTGCGATTAAGGATTTAAAATTTGGGAAGTATAAGTTCATCGCGATTTTGACCAAATGTAAATACTTGAACTTTCATAAACATTTAATCCGCATATATAATATTAAATATGATAAGGTTAAATAACTTAGTTTTTATTATAAGGGTTGAGGTATAAGCTTTTTTAAAGTTAATAGAACTGATGTTATAAAGGCTCAAGACTACTTAGAATAATGTAATAGTGGCAATTATATCGTGATATTATACTAATCGAAGAAATTATACAAATTTTTCATCTATATATAAGTTGAAAACCTGGTGAAAGAAGATTGAGATGGATTAAACAAACTATTCAAGTGGAAAAATAAACATTTTGAACTAAAGGTTTAATATTAATTTTATTTACCTGTGAGGGCTGAGTTAATTCTTTTTACAGAAGGTATTTTCATCAATAATATCGAATTTTCGTCATAAATGAAATTCCTTATAATAATTGTTAACGAAAACAAAAATAGAATAACCAGTTTATCATTACCGGGAATCTAATTGACTAGAATTTTGTGAAATCTAAAAGAGTTATACGAAACATACTTATCTTCGAAGTTTACAGTATAATAACCGGCTTCAATATAGGTATATATATATGAGAAATACTGTTGGCAGGGCTTTTAACTTTGCAATGTTTTCAATTTGATTAGTCGAAGTAACAGTAGTATTGCGTGGTCAAGTAGTGGAAGTATTGTTTTAGGTTTGGCAATCCGCTAGCCGGTCATCGCAGTAATTTGTATAGCTAATTACTTGGCTCATGCCCTAGTGAGATGTAGGGCTATAATGTACTTGACTTGCAGTCAATACAGTAGACCCACAAAATAATACACTTAACTTGCAGTCATTATAGTCAATTTTACCATAAGTAATGTTGACCTACTTCACTACAATTAATACTATTATAACAAATAATCAATATAGTTTTTAGGTCGTTAAACCTTTTACCTTTTTCGGTCATTATTTATACCGATCGAAAATTTTATTCTAATACCTCTTTTATCTGGACGATATTAATGAAAAACGTTTCATAATCAACTGAATAACTTTCTACAAAACCTATAAAAACAGAGAAATTTAAAACTTTCGATAAATCGGTAACAAGTATGACGCGATCAATATCATAATAAAGGATATATTAAATAAGTCCTTAAAAGTCTTTGAAATAGTAATATTGTAACAATAGTGATCAAAAGCAACGTTGAAGGGCCACTTGGCAAGATATTACATGATGAGGGAAAAAATAGAAAGGCAAAAGTATCCTGTTAAACTGGAAAACTATTAGAAGGCTAATGTTATTATTAATATATACTTGATTAACTGATACAGTTGAATTATAAAGATCTTGAGGATTGGATTGGAGGAGTGATACAAGATCTTTTTACGGGATTGAAAGTGTTAGGAGGTGAAATTACCGTACAAATAGTAGTAGAGAAGATATAAAGAAACACTTGCGCTGCTAAAAACGAATCTTGCAAAACGCTTTGATGACGGAACTAATATTATAAAAATAAAAAGCCATCATTACTGAAATAACGTTCAAATGCAATACAATTAAATTTAACCATACTGATTGCAAGCTAATTGTAGTAGAGTGCCCAGTTAAATGTGAGGCACGGGCCAAGCAATCGATCATACAAACTAGTGTGAAGACCGGCTAGCAATCTACCAAACTTAGAATTAACCATACACCACTTGACCACGAAATATTACTATTACTTCGACCACGATTCCTATCGAGAACGTTGCAAAGTTTATGGGACTATCAATGGGTAAAATATTAACTCATAAAGTTATAACATTTATAACTCATATCTATTAAGAAACTCCTCGTAATAAGTAAAATTTTAAAGAAACTTTATTGTAAATAGAAAAATTTTCATCCATTATAAGTAAGTTACCAAATCAAATTAAAATTCCCTTAGGTCCTATATAACATTATTTATTAAATTTACGATGTTTTCTTCTTCAAACTCGATAAAACTAGAATTTTTAGTAAGTAGAACGCTCGTGTTAACCCGTAAGTTCAAGCTATTTATTATTCAGGTGGGATTGAAGACATAAATTCGAATAAAGTGGCCATTTTCACCGAAATAAAAATATAATTTGTATTCCTTATAACTTTAGGATCCAGATTAACCAATCAAAACAACGCGTTATTTAATACTATTTAACAAAGCATTTATTCCAATCATTATAAATTCTGTTTAACTATCACGTATAGACTCGGGGTAAAAAAGTTTCCCATAATCACAGTTATTACTATTACCGCCTTTACTTTTATTATGGTACCGCTTTTGTTATTATTACTACCATTATGACTGCCAGTACTATTTTAGTCGTTATATCCGGTATAAAGATTATGAAAAAGCCGTCAATAATTAGAATCCAAATAACTCACTTATTATATTCCTCGAATATATTGAAAAGGAATGGAGTATTAGAAAACTTATATGTAACGGCTTTTTTAAGGATAATAGGTAGTAACAGACTTCTGAGATATATTGCCGGCCTCGATAAATTCGTAATCCTAGTAACAGCGGCTCGCGCTATATTTATCTTGTCCCAATGAACGTGAAATATAGCTTTAAAAGCTTTAAAGTCGCTATTACTATTATTGCCTCCGCACACGTTACAACTTTTTATAACGGTTTTAGTCATTTCGTTCGATTGCTTAAAATGTTGTAAATATGTTTTTTATATTAATAAAATTCTTATCCTTATATAACTCGCGTATTATCGTAATTTACTATGGCATACAATGTGATTTAACGTAGTAAAATTATACTAGTAAGTTTAAAAGTTTATGTTTGAGTTATTGGCAGTATTTGAAGCGCCTGATGATACTGTTCAAATAAGATTTTAGTTCGTAATCGAAATCGGATAAATTCAAAACATCGGTGTTATTTGAAAGCCCATAGCGACTATTTAAATGTAGCGGAAAGAAAACTAGCAAATCTATATTCGTAAGATCGGTATTACGTATGAGTTGCGCGTTTACAGATTCCTTCCAAATGGAGGGTTATTGGCTGATCTCGCAAACGATATAGTTACTGGTACCATAAACGTGTTGGCAACAATCTTTAACTATCTTATTATACTGAGAAGCGTAACTAGCGAATCGGCGTAATACTGTGATGTAAGTATATCATATATATAAGTGGCTTAGTCCCGACTACAAAATTCAACTCTTGAAATCTCTATAAACGATTTTTGAAATATTTCATTCGCCCTATTATGCGGCTAAGACCCCATAAAAATACTTTTATATCAGGTTTTAGATACGAGCTTTAAAAACCCGCTTTGAAGCCTAGTAGTTTCAACTCGTATTATTTTCAAGAAACATCGTTCTAAAATATAGGCGCTCAAAGGTAGCTGCTACACTGTCAAGAAAAAAAATAAAGGATTCTATATGAAAAAAACCAAATTTAGGCTATGGTTTGAAGAGATCGGATGCCATTAATAATCCTAGATAAAGAAAAGAAAAAACGTGGAAGCCTCTATTGTATAACTGTTATGAAGCTATTGTAGTATGTATGGCATAACTGTTATAACCCAAGGACCAACTGCAGGTCATGGAATAGGCCAGCGGTCCGCTGCGCTATCAGAAGCCTGATGTCCAACACATCAAGCCAGGGATCTCTCTTAGGTAAGGACCCAGGGTTAGGGTTGGGACCGCAAGGACCGAAGAGCGGTCCAGTCAATACTACATTGGACCGCAGGAAGCGACCAGCGACTTCAGCGGTCCAGTACTGAAGATGGTATGAAGGCCATAGGATATAAGGACATAGTCATCACCACATAGATAGTATTACCTTCATAGCTCTTCAGTTGTTAATCTAAGTATTCAGTCTACATATCCGAATAGCCTAACAGCTAATGATCATCCTACAGCACGGACAAACATCTTCTGATATTGCACTTTTGTTACCTCTGCTAACTTACTGTTAACATAAACCCCCTAACACCTTCTATTTACTCATGGGTATTTAGTGTGATCATTACAATAACCTGACCATATAACTAGTCACATAATGTAAACATAAGAAGGAGCATCATAGAAGCGTGATAATTGCTAAGGCTAAACCCTTAGCAACAATTACAACAGGCACCAACTCATGACATGTTAAATTTAAATTTTAATTGAAGTAACATTAATTTACCTAACATGTACTAAAATAGGGATTGATGAAAATTTCATCGCAATGTAAACGAAACCAAAAAATCTAAAACAAACACAAAAATGTTGTTATGAAGGTTTTTACCTATGTTTTCTTCTCGAAAAAGTGAGATTGTTAAATATAATAAAGAACGAAAATCTAAAATGCCATATCGTTTGAAGTATTATAGTTCATAGTCAATTTCTTTCAATAAATGAACGGTTTTTGAATCAAGTAGTTTATAGTTTGATTTCCAATGAAGTACGACAAATATATTCCATTTAAATATAAATAGTTGTTCTAGTTCAACTTAAGCTTTTTCTAGTATTTCCTCCCTGAACTTATCATTATTTAATTAAAAAAAATTCACCGTTTGTAATCTAGTATGAAATTTTTAATACGTAAATATCATTGAGATACAAATCTTTGAACGTTCTTTTATTTATTTTTTAATTTAAAGCTGAAACTATAGTTCAATTGCAATTTTTGCTTGATATGGGTAAAATCTAATCAATTAGAATTGAATTGAAATCGGTTAAAAAAATTAAAACCGATCTTAACAATTCGTGTTCTTAGTTCATAAATTCGGATAATGAAACAATATACTTATATTTTCATCTAAACAATAACATGTTCATGTTTAATTTTTCGAAATATCAATCCTACGGGAATAAGTTCAAGATAAAACCAAAAAAGATATTAACCATGATATTACGACGTATTCAATACGTTTTTATCTACTTATAAGGTAATATATCATATTATTATTATTTTTTAAGTATATTATAGTTGTGTAGTACACCTAACCTTTATTGAATGGCTTAATGCCCTACTAATAAAGTCTTCTCCGCGAAGCCCATTAGTTTTTACTTTTCTTTTCCTTTATAAATAAATATTATACACTAATCACATCATATTTTCCCTGTGATAATCGGTTTTTCTTTTTGTAAAAAGCCTTTGATCTCATCCCCTCATTTGTTTTCATATTGCTATTCCGAATTCGGCCGGTTTTCGAAATCACAGTTTATCCAATTTGAAATACATTTGAATTTAAATTGAAATCTTCTTATCGTTTTATTTTGCAAAAATTGTTTTCCATATTTATTCTTGTTTCGAAACCGGTTTATAATCAGATCCTATAAAGCTTCTTGTCTCAATAACAACAACTAGGTTTTAACTTCGTGTTTATCCGTTTTCACTGATCCTAACTCCTCAATGAACAGATCGTTGCAGAAAATAGTTATGAAATCGAAAAGGGTTGCCTTTTTTAAAAAAAATTCACTCTACCGATTTCATTAATATATTCCATTACTATGATTACATACCTTTGGTTTTCAAGTTCTAAATGACTTGTATTTCTAATTATCCATTAACAACTTACTATTTTTAAAACGTTGCTAATTATAACAAATTATGTTATATACCAGATGTTGATAAATTATAAAATAAATATCATTATTTCAAAGTATAAAGTGGATATTGGTAAAATCATCAACACAAGCCGTCATATTACTACTCGCCTTTTGAAAGTATGTAAAAGCCGTATAAATATCACATTACACTTTCGATATATTATGAGAACCACTGATAACTTCGGTCATACATGAACTTAATGAAACATGCATTTTAATTTATCCATATCTCTTTAGAATATAAAACCTTTTAGTTTATAGGCTAGAATTATTTGACTTCATTTAAACCCGTATTAGTAAGCCTTCACTCAAAAGTTTTCCAATAATACCTTGTTCTCAGCCTACTTAAAAGTTATTATATTATGTTTGATCTCGACAATTTCTATGTGGATATGGATAACCCTTATCATTTTACGATGAAAAGATTAAATGAAAAACAGATATTACACGACTTCCACCAAGTATTACGCGATATTACATTTTATCATAAGAAGTATTGAAAATTTTCGATAATACTTAGATAGACAATTTTTGGCTGACACTATTCAACATCCAGCTTTTGAGTTGAAGTACACGTTTGAATAATGTGACGATATAGATAATACAGTCATTTTTCAATAATATATCTGACAGGTTTCTTATTTAAACCTTCAAACTTCGTAGTCTTCGTATTTCAACCGATTGAAAATTATGAGCGAAATTTTGGCAAAAGCATAATAATTATTTTCAAAATTTTCATATGTTAAGAGAACTTCGTATCGAATTCTTCAATTATAATGTATTCAAACGTTATTTAAACTCAATCACGTCAAATGAATTGTATTACGCCCCTGGTATTGATAAAAAGATTGTAACATTGGATCGTTTGAAAATCAATTAAGTCAATATTTTCCATAATTAATATATGTATCCAAATGTATTAAGTTCTTGAAAAGAAAGTTTTTTGTTGTTTTCCTCAATGATTTTAACTATTGAATAAATTCAGTTTCACAATATCAACTAATAATTCATAATCTCAATCGTAATTTATATCTCAATTATACTGCTAATGGCTTTGATAGTTACGATAATGTTTATATTAAAGACGTTTACCACAGAAATGAATCCCCCCACCACTCTAAATATTAATTATATTGTTTACATACGTAATGATATTTATTTCCCATCTAAATTTCTTTCTAATGATTATTTTCTGGGTTAGAATTACTGTTATTATTACCTATTATAAAATAATTGATGTTTGCATTTTTCACTCGATTTGATTATAATTGTTGAAAACAAGTGTTGTGAACCCATATTATACGTAGATTATTAACAATAAAAATCAAGATTATACCAAAGTTCACGCCTAAATTAGCTACTAAAGTATTTATAAATAGCGAGAAAATTTGAATTTTCAATATTGTTAGTTTCTGTAGGCTTTTAACCATTATGTTTATAGTTGTATAAAAGCTTTTATTACGAATTAAATAACTTTTTTACTTATATGTGGTGATAGTCAATCTATCCTCATAAATTTTATTATCTTCATACGATTCGTTGCGTCATTTCTATCGTATTTGATGATTTTTATCACATATTATATGGTTTCACAGATTGAAAATTTGGTCTTTTTACAATCAAAATCAATTTGAAGTTTACATATATTAAAATCGTCATACTTTATTAAGAGTAAAATTATTAATACTCTTAGTCATGTTTGTATTTCATATATAAAATATTATAAAGAAGCAATTTGACTACCAAAATATCGTCTGAAACATCTCTAAATTTTGAGTTTATTACAATTGAAACCTTATGTATGTTATATTTATTAATGTAATATAAATTATAATTTTTCGTCTTATTTTTACCATATTAATCAATCATTGAAAAATTGATTTTCAACAAATACCTTAGAATTCAGGCATCTATCCATCGCATCAATCATGCTTTACATAATCCCTTCACTTTAATTCAACTTTTCTATATAAAGTATAAACATGTCTATCGTTTGTATTACATTTAAATAGTGCATAATAACAACTAAAATCTTTTTATGTTGCCTTTATTTATAGTTGATAACCTGGAGAACTGAGTTTTATTTGTATGAAACTTTAACAACTCGGTTGAACGGTCCTGAATTTTTCGTCGGAATTTGTAATTTTCATTCCGAAATGATGAATTTTTTTTCTTTGATTGTATCATTTCAACCTAGATAAAGCAATTTATTAAAAGAGTTCTTGAAATATAAAAATCATTTAATAGTCAAAAGTTGTAACTACTTAAGATATAAAACCGTAGGTTTATTATAGAAACTTGTATACACCCTGATCTTCAATCGATATTAGGATTAGTATTGGAAGAGCAATAAAATGCAGTAAAGTCAAGTCAACTGAACTGTCAGTTTAGTTGATTGTACTGACTGTAAATTGGCTTCAGTTTGTGGAACTGCACTGCAAGTTTAGTGCAGTAGGTTCCTACTTCAATGTGAGGCATAGGACAAAGCGTTTGACCATACAAATTAGTTTATACACCAGCTACCGGTCTTCCAGACTTAGAACTTACAACTTAACTATAACCAATTTTAATGTAACACTAGTTATTTCAACTATAGTGATTCGAATCAACTACGTTGTAAAGATAAGGGTCTACCAACACTAATCATTACTTATTGGGTTAAGTATATATTTTCTAAGTAAAAGAAGAAGGGATTTCCCAGTTATTACATTTTGTTTACGTAAAGTAAAGGAAAGATTCTTATCAACGGCTCTTTTAAGCTATGCAGTTCTTTTCAGCAATAAGTAGGGAAGACTTATAAGTTTTACAGCTATTCGCGCCAGCTTATAAGTAAACGACTGTATCTCTACTAAAAATACTAAGAAATATTTATTGATATTTTTTCAAAGCGTTAAGATTAACCACCTTAAAGTCTTAAGGATCATTAAATCGGCAAGCTAAGAAATATCTAAGTTAATATTATTTCGGTTACTACTATTACAGACACTATTACGGCAAATCAAAAAAACAACTAAGTTCTACGACCTTTAACTATACCAACTTTAACGGAAAACCTACGACCTACCACCTGATACTACTTTTCTCCCCCTTACACCTCTTAATATTCGTTACGGTAACTTCAAAATACGCCGGAATTGACACTGTTGACTACCCCGACCTAAAAAAAGAAATTAAAGACCTGGGTGTTATATTCGTCAGGTATCAGGATGAAAACCTCTGGTTTATAGATATAGATGAAGACTTCACCCCCGAGTTCCTAACGATCTACATTAGCTACTTAATACTTGATTTAAACTTTACTGAGCGTAATACGGAATCTATTGCCTTCGATTTCTTTTACGAATAGTTTGAGAAATAGACTTTAGATATATACAAGGTAATAGCTAGGTAAGTCAAAACCAGGTAAAAAATTAAATTAGCTAATACATGGGTAGACCTTTTGTTAAGGAAAGGGAAACACGGCAATCTTGCTGACCTATTATACGAATACGGAATAGATAAAGGCCCATAATGGATCTAGTGGAAATGTAAAGGTACTGCTGACGAAAATATCTCTTCATGCCCCTACACACGTTTTTAAGGCTTTAAAAAAACCCAGATAAATTTTTCAGACCCTTTTGTATAAGGTTTGTAACGTATCAGTATTACTAGCCGTAAAAACTCAATTGACTCAGGCGTTGTATACCCTTAAGTTTACCAGTTAATTAAATAGAAGCCTTGATGTACCCCTTATCTTCGAAAAGAATATTACCAAATTCCCCGCAGAGGAAACCCTTAAGTTCCTTTCCCCTAAACTCTTTAATACGTCCAGTTTTAACAGCCAAATTGAAAAAGAAACGGCTTTACGCACGATTTTATTGTAGGCAAGAGTACTAGCTTTGTTCTTTCAAATCTAGCTAAGAGAAATTATCCTACATACTAACACTAATACTCTTAGCATCTTACCTAACACTAGTGGAGGGATTTAAAGGGTTCCTACGACTAATATATTACTCTTACCCTTTGATACGTCCCTATGGAGGATATGAATTATGCGGTAATCATTATATTCATAAATATTTATTGAGTTTAGGAAATGTATAACAGTAAGCTTTACAATCTCCTTGATGTTAAATGATGCCTATTCTTTTACATCTGTCGTCAAATAAAAATTAAATTGACAGGTTCTCACTCATTGTTTCCTAATATTTCTACCGGCTAAGCCGAGGATTATTACCTCTGGTACCTGACGAATTACTCTTACTTTCGCGAAATCTACAATAGCCTTGAAAGTTATTTTAAATACAATATTTTTTTTTCTAATACTACAACGACTGGAATATTATTAAGTGATCCTACATGTTAGATATTACAAAGGAGACGGAAAGAAAAATGAACCTCCTCAATAAAATGCCCAACAAACTAATACTTTACCAACAAGTAATGTGGATTGTGGAAACTAGCAAAGAAACTTTATGCTAATAGGTTGGACAATCCGTTACGGACTGTAAAGAGTTTAAATACGCCTTATAGTACCTTAACGCCACCTACTAAGGGTTTTTTTCACTAGTTGTGTTCCTCGTTAACAACCGTAACAGCCAAGTTTCGAGCTCGACTAATATATACTCCTAAGTTCCGGAATTTACCGAAGATGAAAAAGATTCCCTCCAGACAAACTACATCGATCGTAAATACGAAAGGCTTAACTAATACGGTCAAATAGTATGTAACAGAGCCATAACTAATAAGCTACAAAAGGAGAAGTATATTTAGGCGTATTGAATAAGTTTACTTCGAGTACCAAGAAATGTTAGATTTACGGAAAACAAACATATGAGATAATACACTTCACCGTTGCTAAATATAAAGATAAACAGGTAAGATATTATATATAATTTCCCTTTACCCTTACTATTAATTACTTCGATACCATCGAAAATCGTAAAAGTATAGAGGTTAAAAAGTTGGGAAAAAAGCCTAAGGCTATCATCTGCCATAAAGATACTAAAACTGGCCTAAAAACAACGTAGAAACTCGTTGACCACGCCTTTTTATAGCGCCTGATAAACGAAAACCCCTATCGTCGATACAACAATAAAACCTCAGGTGTTTCACATCTTTTCACCGTTCGAAATCGTTATGCGGAGCAGGGGTTTTAAGGTATTATGCCGGATACAAGGGCAAAAAGGTACTTAACAGGAGTCTATTCACAATACATAGTGTTACGAAAGGATGCGAATACGGCTACGAAAATTAAACACGTAAAAACTTTGATATCGTGAGTATACAAATTAACGATACCCTTTTCCTCGGAGATACCGGGTTTGTAGCGGTGAAAAAGTGTACTATCAAAAAGTCAGGCCTCTAGAGGTGTAAGCTAATCAAAAAGTTAGCTAAGGGTATATAACTTGACTTTCATAAATCGTCAATCCATATCCATGGCATTAAGGCCAAAAGCGGCATTTATATTAGCCTACATTCAAAAGGTCAAGTCACGAACTTAATAATGATAGATAAAGCTGACGAGGTAAAATAAAAAAGATACCTAAAAAAAGTGCCCGTACAGCCTATATCGCCACGCTATACCAACCTAAAACATCGTACAACCTATCTATTATAGCTTAAAGACAAGATTAATAAAAAGTGGACTTTAAAAGGTTAAACGAAAGGATTCAATAGCAACTAAATAACTTAAAACAGGTTATCAACATGGTTTTCGGTAAAACTAATGACAACAAAGTTAATGATTTTTACGAACGGGTTATTTTTTAACAATATTAATCTTATATTATAAATAGGGTTCCTTATAATGCTCGGTAACGAGAAGCGGCTTGAAGGGCAATTAATGATCACCAGAAACCCTGTATATTAGATATCCGTTAAGTGTAAACGTATAAAATGAAACGTATTAGCCTTAAAGTGTACAGTATAACCGCAAGTTTTAATATTAGCATAGTAATTAACGGAATATTAGAAGTTATCACCCAACAGCTAAGATTACCTATAACGCTTGTAAAGGTATATACAAACTCCCGAAGCCTTTACGAATACCCATTGAAGCTAGGTAAAACTAATGAAAAACACCTAATAATGGACGTAATAGCTTTAAGAAAAACATACGAAACCCGATAAATCGATAAGTTTAAGTGGATCAACGGCAAATATAACTCCGCTAACTCCATAACCAAATCCAAGTCCAACGGCGCCTTCAAACGATTTGTAAATAGAAATACGCTAACTATACAAATCAAGAGTTATGTGAACCGCCCGGCATATGATCTACAGGAATAGAGTTATCCTAATAAACTTAAAAACCGTTACGGTAGTAATACTAATGACAATAGCGGCAAAGGTGGCGAAAACAATGGGTTAAATTACTGGTAAAATGTATGAAAGTAGTTGAATACATAATGTATATAGGTTTATAGCGAAAAGTCCGTACACGGAAGTTGAAAAACGAAGGGCTTGAAGGGATGAAATAAAAAGCCTGCTAAGTGCCGTAATTAATATTGATTCAAGTACAAATTAATCGGAATCAACAGGGATTGGGCATGTAAACTAAGGAAGGATATTAGAGGTTGCCACTAATTAATAGAAGGCTATGCTAGCATGCAGGCATAAGACAAAAAGCCGCTAGTATTGGAATAGCAGTCAAATACAGTAAAGTCAAGTCAACTAAACTGTCAGTTTATTTGATTATACTAATTATAAATTGGTTGCAGTTTGTAGGACTGCAATGAAAATGCAGTGCAGTAGGTGCCCACTTTAAAGTGGGGCATAAGCTAAAGCGTTTGACCATACAAATTAGTATGCAGACTGGTTAGCGGTCTGCCAAACTTAGAACTTGCAACTCCACCACAACCAATTTCAATGCAGCACCAGTTGCTTCAATCACAGTAATTCGAATCGACTACATTGCAACAATAAAGGCCTACCAACACCTTCCAAAAATGTTCGACGATAATACGCTGGACGATTTTTATTGCATCTCAGTAAGAGTTCTTCCTAGTAAACACAATTTATTCAAAATATTAAATTGTTTATAATTGTTACGACTTATCACATATAATAGTTAGTACGTTGAGAAATATTTATGTTTTTAATTAGACGTCCGTTATATGAAAACAAGTCTGAAACGCCTATAACAATATCAAGTTAATGAATATTTTGGCTGAATAATTAAATAAACTTATTATATTTGATAAGAATCACTTTTAATTTAAAATTATATACTGAAACCATAGAAATTATTATCGATTACTCGACGTATTAAAAAAATGCATACAATTTGACGTTATGAGTGGTAATTTAGGTGTATATAGCATGCTACAATATATATATCAACATATAAGTTTCATTATTATACTAAAACAAATCGTTTCATACTTTCGCACGTTTTGTATCCCCTACTGATTCGTTTATATATTGAATAAAATATTTCCGTGTATGATATTACTTTACTACCGTTTACAAATTCGTAGGGTACGAAGTATGATTATATTTTATATTTGGGGTTTTCATTTAACTAAAATACGTATTTTCGTTGCTGCAATACTTCGAATAATGAATGAACTAGTTGAAGATTTGATAAACTGGGTATATTATTAGTATAATTCATAGATATCATCTTTTCTAAACGAGAAACCTAGGTGTATTAAAGCCTTTAAAATCCAGAGTAAATTATTGAAGGGTAATATTAAAATATCCCTCAATTTTTTATTTCAAATTAAGAAATTAACATTAATAATCTTATATTGTCGTTAAATTATTTTCTTTTGGTTTTATATACTTTAACTGAGACGATTGAATCAAGTTGTTTTCTTTAGTTAATTCCCATCTAACCGATATTATACAAGCAATTATTTATATTTCCCTATGTTTCTTAACCTATAACTTTTACCCGCGTTTTAATATTAAACTCTATCAATCGATTACACCATGAGTAACGCCTCAATATAAAAGATATTTTTTATATTATTAATAGAAGTAAAGGTATACCCTATTCTTATATAGTTAAAATGTATTGTTAAACTTGTTATAATATATTGTAAAGTCAATGCCAATACCTATAAATTTAATGCCCGGTTCTAGCGAATAGGTTATTACATTTTCATGAATATTTAAAATCTCAAAATTATTAGTCTGTTTACGAACTGAATAATCAATATGTATTACCTTTTACTATTATTCAAAACTACTATGAAATCTAAATCTTTCAACCTACCAAACATTTTTTTTTCTCTTTGTTTATAAATTTAAATTATGACTATTACTTATAACAATACTTTAGTCCAGCTCCTAAATTATCGATAATATGAGATCTTAACATTCACAAATGAAAATACTGTATCTCGACGATAATATTTTTGAAATGATATAAAAGTGAAAACTTAGAAATATTATAAATATTCATCATGCAAAGTACTTCGATTGTATGATTGATTAATGTAATCATGTTCTTTTATAATAATATATCTTCAATTTTCATAGTCATTATCATATCTTCCAACAGTTTTACTTTAACTATGTTGATAAGTATAGCAAGATGGTTCAGCTCTAGATTTTCAGTCATTTCAATATTTGAACCAATGATTGAACCAATTGTAACGATCTAACAAATAGTTCAATAGATCCTAACGTCTATTTTCGAGACACTAGCGATATTCACGTTAATATAACGTACAATCAACGTATACCATGCATAACGTTTAAAAAACTTCATTAAATAGAAGCTTAGATAATACAAACTGAACGAATCTAGATCCGGGAAACAAACTTATATTAAAATGAGTCTATAAATTATATCAACCAAAGTTTTGGGATAAAATGATTAAATTTATATCTCTTTATATAAAACTAGTAGACTTTAAATCATAGGTTGGAAACGCGTAAAATCATTGTTTTATGTATTCAACACTTGGTATAATATAGTGTTTTTAACCTTTTATTTATTCACGTAATAGTATAAGTTGTATTATTACGTATGAAATCCATTGTTTAATTCATTTGTTGGATAATTCAGCTTTGTATATGAGGATAAAAGACTCTTTTTAAGGGATATTTTTAGAGGGCTAAGATTTGTTTTGATGTTGCCTAGAGACAAAACGCGTTTTAGTAATAGGGTACTGGTACAGGTTTAACCCTTGTTGATTAGCCTACTACTATACTAATACAATACTCTCTGCTATGCCTATTAGTTATCACTTTTTTTCCTTCCATAAACCAATCCTTATATATTAATATTATTGACTTTTAACCTTCAATACGTTTTAAGAATATGTAAGTATGAACGAAAACCAACTAGTATATGAGTTACTAAAAACAATACAACACATAATTAAGTAATTTTCATTTTAAGTTTAACAGGTTGACGAATTCAGTCAATTTACTTCGTTTTTATTCTTAAGTAAATTATTGGCTTTAAAACTTGGGTTTTCTTTGTTTCATTGGTATAAAATATTTGCAATGCATTATATAATGATAAAAACACTGTTTTAATAGGAACGTTATTTCAGTGATTTTTGTTTGGTTTTATTTTAAGATCGATTAATAACTTCCCAACTTTTTTTTTTCTTTTTCTTTTCGTATAGAAAATTCATAATGTATTATGTAATGATAAATACAGTGTTTTCATAGGAATACTTTTCTTAGTTAACGAATAAACGGTAGAAATATTAGTTTTACAGTAATGAAAACTTATTTTATTGTTATATAAATACCAATGAAGTCTACAATCCATTGAATGAGTTGTACAAAACATAGTAGAAATGAGATTGGTTGAATATTACAAAGTTTGTAATATAAAATATTTTAAATTATGCGATTTCAATGGCATATAAATCATATCATATGATATATAATTTTTATGCAGAAGATTAACTTCAATAAATAAAATTGTAAAATAAATTGATGTTAAAACTTCAACTAAACAAGTTGTAATTTTAAACTAGTGATTTTTCATTCATGTGTTTGTAAATAAGTCGCACCATAGGAATATATACCATTTTCTATGAAATAGTATTGAAAACAACATAGATTCCTTTGCTTGTCGATGAATTCACAATTTGACTTATTAAATCATGTAGAAATATAATGTATTAAATTTGCGTAAACTAATATAGTTTTTTTTATACTTGTATTTATGTTGCGTTTTAGTTTAGTTAATATTTACGTCGTACTGTAACCTTAATACAAATAGAATTAGTAGACAGTTTTTCTGTTAATTATTACGCAATGTTTAATGGTTGGTAGTGGTAAATTATTGATGTGCATACTAATTCGTTACTCGTTTACCTTCAATGGCATTGTTGTTCCTTCATCTTAGTAAAATCAGTGACGTAAGCTCTAGCCCGAAGTTAAGGTAGTGTGGGGCAGGGCCCGTGTTACCACCATCATAGACCTATGTGGGCAGCTGACTTGGCAGCCTGCTGGCGTGTAAGCATGTGTCAACCAACGTGTCTGGGCTCTGCCCCACAACCCATCGCTTCAGTAGATGCGATTCCTTCCTCCATCGCACAAGTGTCATTAAGAAAGCCCAAGACCGGTGGCACTCGACTGAGATGGTGATTGGTGCGGGAGTAAAGACGATCGGCCGTGCCAGCTCGTTGCAAGCACCATCCCAACCAAGGCCAGGTCGGGTTCGCAACACGCCGAGCCCAAAGTGGAAGCGCCTCCTTCGCCCTTCCGCTGCCCCACATGGTGGACAACCAGCGGCGGGCGCATGGACAGAGGGGTCACAGCTTCCGTGCCATCGTGAACAAGAAAAAATGAAAAATTAGCAATTAATGCTGTCTTTAAATATCCTGGACGGCGCCGTCGGCCATCTCCTCCACATCAGTACCTTTCCGAGCAACTTCAAGCCATGCAACTGGGCGCAGTTGTCAGTGAAAGTCTGTCTAAATTTGACCAAGTACTTCCTTCCTTCAATACTCCACGCGCATTGTGACTTGAGAGGGTATAAGAGCTATTGTGGTCTCTTCCTTCCTCGCCACTTGTCTGCTTGACCATCCATACCCACTACTCTTCTACCGCACACTACAAACAACACTTGACAACCAGAACATCGCCCATCATGGCCACATACGCCAAGGAAAATATCGGTGTTTACACCAACCCGGCCCACAAGTTGTGGATAGAGGCTGCCGAGCCATCCGTGGAGAGCGTGAACAAGGGTAATGGAGACCTGAAGCCAGGAGAGGTCACCATTGCCGTCCGAAGCACCGGAATCTGCGGGTGAGTCGGAAATACAAGAGAGACAGACTATGGAGTTGTCACCCCGTCAAGATGCAGAGCTAACACCAAGCGCCCCTGCCTCGCAGCTCCGACGTTCACTTCTGGCACGCCGGCTGCATTGGGCCCATGGTAGTCGACAGGGACCATATCCTCGGCCACGAGTCGGCGGGCGACATCATCGCCGTGCACCCCTCGGTCACGCACCTGGCCGTGGGCGACCGCGTCGCCATCGAGCCCAACGTCATCTGCGGCGCGTGCGAGCCGTGCCTGACGGGCCGGTACAACGGCTGCAACAAGGTCGAGTTCCTGTCGACGCCGCCGGTCGCGGGGCTGCTGCGCCGCTACGTCAACCACCCGGCCGTTTGGTGCCACAAGATCGGCCGCATGTCGTACGAGAACGGCGCGATGCTCGAGCCGCTGTCGGTGGCGCTCGCCGCCGTCAAGCGCGCCCAGATTACCGTCGGCGACCCCGTGCTGGTCTGCGGCGCGGGGCCCATCGGGCTGATCACGCTGGCGGTGGCCAAGGCGGCCGGCGCGTGCCCGATCGTCATCACGGACATCGACGAGGGCCGGCTTCGGTTTGCCAAGGAGTTCTGCCCGAGCGTCATCACGCACAAGGCGGAGCGCCTGCCGGCCGAGGAGGCGGCCAAGAAGATCGTGGACAAGCTTGGCGGGGTCGAGCCCGCGGTGGCGATGGAGTGCACGGGCGTCGAGAGCAGCATCAACGCGGCCATCTGGGCGTCCAAGTTTGGCGGCAAGGTGTTCATCATCGGCGTCGGCCGCAACGAGGTCAACATTGCCTTCATGCGGGCCAGCGTGCGCGAGGTCGACATCCAGCTGCAGTACCGGTACAGCAACACATGGCCGCGTGCGATTCGGCTGATTGAGAACGGGGTGGTGGATCTGTCCAAGCTGGTCACGCACAGGTTTCGGCTGGAGGATGCGGTCGAGGCGTTCAAGACCGCTGCGGACCCAAAGACGGGTGCCATCAAGGTTCAAATCCAAAGCCTAGAGTAGATGGCTCGAGGTGAACCCTCTAAATCTCACACCTTATGCATTCCGGTACCATCGTGCGAATGTGATGTCGTGAAAATGCCGTGTAGTGCCGAATAGGTAGTGTGGACGCAGGCAGAGTCAGGACCTTGCCTTGCCCATGCCCAATCCATGCCGGCCGGGCCATGAGGAGGGTGTGGATCCTTACATGCGGAGGTTGCCCGCCGCATACTACATTATCTGTGTATTCGCTGATGGATCCTGCAAACAGGGTTACTGATAGATCAGCGATGCAACGGCATCCACATGGTGTCGTGGATACAAGCCAGCCCGGCCAGCGTGGTCGGGGATGATTCGGATCCGGTATGCATCGGATCCGGGATGGGTCGGAGCTAACTACACCACTACACACAATTGCTGCGATCGTAATATATAACTAGTACACCCAACTTTAGTCTTTTTGTAATTTCTTCTTAAAATACAACGTTTTAACTTTTTGAGAATCTATAACTACAATATTAAATAATTCAAAACATAGTCTCAAAATAGTTATAAACCCATCAAAACTATATTTTTATTAAGTAAACCTTTTGTTAGGATTATTATCAATTGCAGAGTATATATGTAAACAAGTGGAGTGTCCATTAAATATGGGGCATAGGCCGAGCTTTAGTTAATATTTATCGAAGTGTAACCAGGTTAGTCGTCCGCCAAATTTAAAATTATTATTGAAACAGTAGTAATTACAGTGCAATAGGTCAACTTTACTGAGAGTAAAGTTTACTAAACTTACGGCAAGTTGAGTGTATTGTTTTGTAGAGCTACTGTAAGCTCAAGTACAGTAGGCGCCTACTTCACTATAGGGTACAAACTAAGCAATTGACCCTATAAATTAGTATACAGACTGCCTAGCAGTTTGCAAAACCTAGAATAATATATCCACCACTTGATCACACAATATTTACGGATATTTTTTAAAGATAAATGTTTCGATTAACCGTTAAAAGTATTAAAGATCGTTAAGTTTTCAAACGGTTAAGTTAGTATTATTGCGGGTGCTATTACTGTAAAAACATCTAAGTTTTACATCAAATAATGACAATAATAACCTTTAACTTTACATCTAACACCAAACTTTACCCTTTACATTAAGTTTTCCCCTTTCCCTATATTACGAGATAATTAATCGTTACACGATTTCACGCTAAGTCGTTAAGTTCTCATGCAACTTTACGTTAAAACACTAAGGCTTACATTAGCTAAAAACATAAAAATGATTAGTACAAGCACTTACTTTAAGGCTATTACCGATCCTAGGGGAAAGGAAGCTATCAAAGCTTTCGGACCTATTTTCGCTAAGTACTTTGATAAGGATTTATGAATGGAAGATGTTAACGAGTTTTTGACTAAGAAATACCTGACTCATTACGTTCATTAATATATCCTCTATATAAATTTCGGTGAAGATTCGAGCTGCGGTACTCGCGCTTTCTAAAACTTCCATAACTTTTTTTACTATTGAATGATTAATATATATACAATGATTTAATATTCAGTTAAAACCATGCTCAAGAAAAATGTTATTCGCAATGGGATTAATATTTTAGAAAGATTATATTGCGGCTGGTAAAATCCTTTTTCAAAACTGTTTAAAGTAAAGATCCCCTTTAAGATCATAAACTTTAAAACATTCAAGGAAACGTTAAGGGAATCAAGGACTTTTAACGCACTTTTATACGTTTTAGGAGACCTCCTTTCAATCTTTAGTTGAGTTAAGCCATTAACTTTCCTGCGAGTACCAATTTTTTACACGTCGATAATAAAAAACCTGTTGATTTGTTCGGCAGCGTAACAACTTTACGTAATAATGCAAAATACGCTATTAGTGGCTGCAGAACGCGTAAAGTAAGAGTTATTAACGCGGCAAAAGAAATTGATATCGACGCTATTTGATGGTTAATTAAATAAAATTGTTAAGTTTTGGAGAATTACTCTTTTTGTACAGTTCCCCTTACCACTCAAACTTTTCCCAAAAAACATTAAGTTCTTTAAGTCGAAGCTTTCCATAATAAGTACAATTATATACGCGAACACATTACAGGTTTTACTACAAGACTTTGTCCTTTAAGCTAGGCGATTGACAATTACCCCTACTATCGCGATTCAAAAGCTGTATAGTTTGAGTTGGTAAGGCTTTAGACGTTGCAACGTTGTCGATTCGATTGGTCGAAGTAATAGTAGTACTGTATGGTCAAGTGGTAGATATATTGTTCTAGGTTTGGCAGACCGATGACCGATTTGAAAAGTAATTTGTATGGCCAATTAATTGGCGCGTACCCTAGTGTGAATTAGGATTATACTATATTGAACTTATAATTAATATAGTATGCATATACAAAATGATATACTAAACTTGCAGTTAGTATAGTTAACTTTACTGAAAGTAAAGTTAACCTACTGTATTTGTAATTACTATTATTTCAATACTGGCGCCTTTTTATTTTGTGCGCGTCGGTTACTGCCGAATTTCATCCTCTTTAACTGGTAAGATCCCTGTCTATTCGAGTTTACTTTCGTACCCAAATTGGCTCCAATTATATTTAATTATCCTAAGGCCCTGAGTTTCGTTTTTACCTATTCTCATATACAAGTCTTCTACTATAGACTTGCATGTATTGGTCCACCGCCGCTATTAACGTTCTTAATCCATATGGGTTAGACTATTTACCACTTTAGTTAACTCATAAGGGTTAACTAAGCTACTACTACTACTACTACCCCTTTATTATTGCCATTGCCACTATTGGTCATTTTAACTAACTTGGATTAAGTTACCTTGTAATTTTACTTTATCACTTAGGTTAATTGACCCACTATTACCTTTAATTTAACCGTGCCACTTCAAAAAGTCGTCATCACCATTTCTCAGGTAGTTTTTCACTTTGCCAGCATATTCTTATTCGCTGGTAAGCGACTTGACCTTACTAGATTGCCTGTTAATATAGCCTTAATACATATAATCAACTAGTTATTTGAATGCGTTAAAAATAGTCTTCTTATATCATGTAACTCGTTTAAATATATAGTTATCGTTGTTAAGATTTTCTTTACTCTCGAAGTCTACGATATGGTTTAAGTAATCTTTCTTAGAAGTAGTGGTTTACTTAACGCTGTACATTATCTATTTCTTATCACGTTTAGCTAGAGGGTAACTAGTCAACTCAAATCGGACTTACCACACATTTAATACCTTTTGTCACTATTAAGACGATAATTTTTTCGTTCAGCGGATCCGCTTAAGTTTTTCCCCCGTTGATGCCAGTGTAGTTGTTATTGTAGCTTTCAGTTTAGGGACTTTGGGCCCGAATACTAGGGCCTCCTATACGTGTAATCAATATAGTACGTTATCGCACGGTTTTCTTTATTTCAATGGCGGAAATCATTAGTCTGAGAGTACATGCTAATCGAATTCGACTTACGAGCCATCACAGTCGTGAACGAAGATCTTAACTGGTTGGAAAAGCCTTTATAGGTGGTATTTCGGCGTTGTAGGACGTATTCAAACTCGCATATACTTGTGACTACTTCTCGTACTTGTTCGTGAAGTGTAACTTTGCCAGTATAGGCTTTATATATGGATTGTTAGCATAGTATCAACTTATCTATCATTTGGTTCAGGATATCCATCGAAGTTTCCCCTTTTTTCATTTTTAACTATTATCGTCGTTTACATTATAGTAGTATAGTCTGTGTGATATTCCGTAAGGTAGATGTTATATTCGAAGTCAACCTTTATGACGTCATAGATTTCGCGAAAAGTTTGTACTCTCGTTAGGAAGGTCAGATAATAGTCCTTAGCGTGCCTTATAAGTATTCCGAGGAAAAATAAGTAAAAACCAAAAGGAAGGATCTCTATTTACTTATAAATGTTAAAAAAGGGTATTATATTGAAGTTGAAAATGTTATAAGGTTTTTCGTTCCACTTTTTTTTCGTTATTGAATATTTTTGTGAAATTAGTGAAAATATCATAGTCGATATTAACCATTTTGATAGGTTTTGGAGGAAAATTCCGATAATTGTTCCTGTCTTCATTAGTGTTTTCTATTAATTTAAGCCTTGAAACTTTCGAGTTACAGTGTTAAGTGTAATTACTACTCGCTTGGTCCGAAGGATAAAGTCCTGTGGTAGGACCATACGTTTGATAATCTCCTTCAATATACGATAAACGGCTTTTAATCTTTTATCAATAGATATGATGGCTATGTTATAAACCATAACATTAAACTTAACCTTATTAACTATCAGGCCATAACTATTGTCTCTCAGACCCGTAATTGCTTCCAGATAGCAATTGAGAGTCTTAATAGACCCTTATTTCTCCGGATTTAGGTATTAGAAGCTTGGTCGATATTGAATACTTTTGGAAAGTTTTCAAAGAGCATAAATAAGGTTGAAAAGTTTCATTTCTTAGTCCTTCTTGAAGCGGTACAACAATCTAAGTAATTCCTTTATTGACTTTAATCTGGTATGAATAAACCTGATATTTCAAAGGGAAGTATCAAAGAATTTGAATTTGATGAGAATTATAGTAGTAGAGTTGTAATGAAATGATTACATGGATAATATAATAATGTAGCTGTTAGTTATGATAACTACTGTTTTCTTAGTTATCGAGTTAACTAAAAAGGGTCTTTGACCTTGATTCATAAGCTATGAAGCTTTAATAGGTTAATTATTGGTAGGTTTTTATCCTTGCAACATAATCGATTCGAATCACTGTGATCGAAGTAACTAGTGCTGCATTGAAATTAGTAGTGTTATAGTACGTTCTAAATTTGGCAGATCGCTAACCAGTCTACACACCAATTTATATGGTGAAAGACTTTGGCCTGTACCCCACATAGAAGTAAGCACCTACTGCACTATATTTGTAGTAAGTACAATTAATTAACTGTAAGTATAGTTAACTTGAATGTATCTCATTCGACTGCTATTTTAATATTAACAAATTTTTGTTTTGTGCCTACACGATAACGTGGCTTGTTATCAATTGATTGCCACCTTTAAGATCCCCTTTAAATCAAAAAGCTATACACCTGTTTATTACGATTGATTTTCACTGAAATTAACACCAATCACGGCTATTTATTATACATTTCCGAGTCCTCCATTCCTCAAATCCCGTGCACAGTTCTTTCGCTATAGACTTATACGTATCACATAATCTACCATTTTCGTACCTTTTGCTAATAGTTCAATCTACTAGTATTGCCATCGCTACCTTTACCACCATTGCTGTCAATATTACTACACTGGCAATCTTTAAGTTTATCAGGCCATCCATATTCCTCTACATCACGTACCGAGCTGTCTACATATCCCTCGATTCGTACGGTTAACGTATTATTATCTACAAACCTTTCTAGGGTGCTATTAGGTGTAACCTTAGTTATAGCGTTAATAGGGTTATTTTTGCCGTTGATTTACCGGAACTTATTGATTTCCTGAGCCTTGTATATTTTCTTTAAAGCTATTACGTTCATTACTAGATGTTTTTCGTTGGTCGTGCCTAGCTTTGATAGGCATTCTTAAAGTCTTTGAAAATCTATATATATTACCATAGGTATCAGAGGTAATTTCAGTTATTTAGTAATAATCCTTCAAGTACCATTAGTTACCATGCCAATATTAAAGCTTATTATTATACCGTAAACTTCTAAAGTTAATACTCTTTATATTATATGTTCATATTTAACAGATATTCAGTGTATCAGCTGTTCGTTAATCGTAAACTTCCCTTTAAATCTTTCCTTATTAGCGAGTATTATAAGACACCCAATTTGCGATATAACGTCAATATTATTGGCAAATAACCCGTTCGCAAAGACTATCAACTTCGCCGTCATCAAATCCACCGAAATTATATTAATACCTTTTTTAAAAAAGTCCAGTAACAACTAAATTCATTATTCAATCTGTTAAAATATTCGTTGTGTAGATCTTATGTTTCTGTAGTAATAGATAGGTCGTACAATGCTTCCGGTTAGGATAACGTGGCAACATAAACCGAACGGGCCCTTTGCTTTAAGTATCTCTATAATTTTACCTCGTTGGCTTTATTGATAGTCATCCAGTTTGCAACTTTCCCTTTCTAACATAAACTAATATTCGTAACGTTATTATTTTCATCCTCAACACTTTAAATACGGATTAACGATTTATTAAAACTACGTTATACATCTTTAGCCAACGTTTCGATTAACTTACATTTTAAAAGGTTTTACTTTTTGATTGTATGTTATTCTGCCACTACAAACCTAATATATCCGATGAAAAAAGTATCGTTAGTTTGTATACACAGGATACCAAAGCCATTACCCTTCATAATTAATAAGAACAGGTTAGGTGTTAAAGTTTTTATACCCAGTCGGTTTTTAAAGTATACCTGGTACGTTAAAAACCAATGGACACCTACTTAGGCCAGTTCTTACAAAGGTTTAATACAACGTATTGCCGTGCCGGCCAGGAATTTATTACTTGAGTTTCTCGGAAATTCTAGTAGTATAGTCCATTGAAGATTAATAGCAGACTACGTGTACGTTTGTATTATATCTCAGATATTAAATATAAACTAACCGTTTACATTAACAGTTCAATTGACAGAAATTACGCCATTTAAACATTGGTTCATTTTATAGATTACAAACGATGAAATAAGGATTTATTACTTACCCTTGTTATCGTATTGTTAAACGATTAGTCGTAAATTATCGTAGAGCCGGTCCGTGGTTTTTCCCTCAATCTCGTAAAATATCCTCAACTTAAAGATAATAACGATTCAGTCTTCAAATTACATTAACAATACGCAACTTAAGGGCAAGTTCTCCGTTAAAATTCTCTTTTTAAAACCCCTACGTCTTTATATACGCCTTTCCAGGCCATCTTGATTATAATCTTCCTCTTCAATATATATCCTCCTCTTTAATATATATTCTCTTCTTAGGTAATCTTCCACTCTGTCGATATTTTATTAGTTTATTAACGATTGTCTCAGAAGAATTATATTAGCTTATTCCGTCGGCTAGAAGGTAATCGGCATCAGGATCTTCATCAAATTCATGTTTTTTTATACGTTTTATCCCACATAATTCAAAAAGTGATAAGGTCGTTAGTATTTTTAAACACTATATTTAGGTTGGTAATATTTCAAATATTATACAGCTCCTTCCATTTACCTGGATTTTGCTACGTGAGGACTTTACTTTAAAGGAGTAAAAAACATGTAGCCCTCAACACTCTTTACCGCAATGATTGGTAAAGAGAGGTCCAAATACTTGAATCGTTATTATTTTCTTTTAACTGGGTATATTTTGAAGTTTTGGCTCGCATAGAACTCGGTGGTTTGGCTCAGAGTAAATTTGGCCAAGTGACGTAAGAACTTGAAAATTTACAGTAAAGTCGCGCGATGTAATATTCGTGGTACAAATTCGCGGTTTTTGATGTTTTTGCTCTGATAAGCGATTTTGACGATTAAGTTGGCGTAGGGGATGTGAAAATAATAAGTTAGAGGGAAAGATTAATGTTTAGTACAGAGGTTTGGTGTGGAGAGCAAAGTTGTAGGTTATTCATTATTAGTAAAGATCGAAGGTTGAAAGTTGTAGGCTATGTGACTTGGTCGTTTGTGTAGTAATAGCACCCACAGTAGTACTAACTTATCCGTTTGCCAACTTATCGATTTGAGACTTTTAGCAGTTAATTTCAACGCTTTTTAAAAAGAATTCCTAAAGATTTCTCGGTCTTCTCAAGTAGCGATACCTTTGTTTACTTCCAGATTGACGTTGTGGACTGACAAAACCCAAAACTCTTCTCTATTTTCCAGACATTGTGGACCGACGCAGTACTAAAAGAGGCCCTTCGCAAAAAAAATTCCTTTACCCTAGCTGCAGTTTTTAACGTGAAGCGTAGCTGGAAAGTAGCCTTATCTTTTACTTAGATTACCTGTACTTAACCTAATAGGCACTGATTAGTATTGGTAGGCTTTGCCTTTGATAGGCATTTAGACGTTGCAACGTTGTCGATTCGATTGGTAGAAGTAACAGTAGTATTGCAGTGGTCAAGTGATGAATGTATTGTTTTAGGTTTAGCAGACCGCTATCCGGTTTGCACAGTAATTTGTATGGAAAATTGCTTGGTAGGTGCCCTAGTGTTAAGTGGGCGTATACTGTACTTGATCTAAAGTCAATGCAGTAGACCCACAAACAACATACTCAACCTGTAGTTAGTATAGTCAATTTTACTGTAAATAATGTTGATTTACTGCATTACAATTACTAATATTTCAACAACAATCATTTCGTAGACTTTTCGTATATTTTAAAAAAATCTCGACAATAATCGAAATACTTTATTGCTTTTTATCTTTCGTCCTTCGAAAAATAATGTTTTTGATGAACCAAATGTTGAATTTGATTTCCTACATGACGACGGTAATTTAGGCGTTTTTCTGAAAGCTGTTCCACTTCCTAATCGTTTACGTCAGCTTTTTTTATAATTGATGATTATAAATGGTAAAGGCGTATTAGTAGAAAGGTTATAAACGAGGTAACTATAGAGTAACAAGTATTAAACGTTAATAGTTCAATAAATGGGAAAGTCAATAGGAAAATTAAGTATATTTATAAAGTTTTCCATTACATTTACTACGGTAAACGGATCTAAACGTAAAATTAAAAAATTTCCTTGTTGATGTAGAGGTTTGTAAGCTTTTTCAGTATGGAGTTAGATGTGATTACTAATGTTGAATTCTATTTAACGATGATATTTACTATAGCGTCGCTGAACTTCATAAATAACGACGTTTATTATAATTTGAATGTAAAAGTGAAGAAATCCTGGTGTAAAACAAATTTTCGCTTATTGTCGAAGTAAATTAAAGCTAACATAGTTTATAAGGATACACAATTTGAAGTCAAAAAAGTGTTCGTAAAGAATACTGTCCATAATTCGAAATACACCTTATTAATATTTTATGAAAACATACAAATGAATTTAATTTAAATTTATTTCTTACATTTATCGATATGATAGCTTCATATAAATTCGATAACTTAGCCTTTTTTTTCTATCAATTTCGTAGTTTAATGATTATCTACTTTGGTTTTGTGAAATTTTATATTAAATTATTTCGATAAAATTTATTAAAACTCAATATGAAATTGTGTATTTCGGTTTGAAACATCATTCTTTAGATAAACTTCATTAAATAATAATAAGTAGTGATATAGGATTTGGATTTGATAACCTTTTGTATAAGTATTATATTGAAGTAATTGAAAGTACGTTTTAAAGTTTTGTTCATAATGAGCATAATAACGTTAAATCCTTCATAAATTGTTAATGTTTAAGACATACTAATTTATTGTATGCATAGTAACCTAGTAATAAATATATGTAAATACTGTATATAAGTTCCTATAACGTTTGAATTAGCTAAAGGCGTTTAAAAGGCTTTTAAATTTCATTGCGCATTTAACCGTAACGGATATAATAACGATAACAATTTTGATAATCTTTCGATTGAATCTGAAGTATAGGCCGTTCAACGAAATTATTGTAAGTTTTGGATTAAAATAGTACCTGTTGTTATAGGTATGATAAAGAAGATCCTTGAGGAGTTTGGTAGGAATAATATGATTTTTATGGCTAGTTGAAATTACTATTGTAAAGGAGGCGGCATACTAGACAGAAAGGATAATTATCAAGAAAAGTATTGATGATTACTGTGGATATTGTCATATATCTCTATGGTTAGTAAGTTGGCACACTTTATGATACACTTTTGCAGTATGAATGGTAACGTACCACGCTACAAGATGCACTCTTACAAAGTACACAATAACGTGTCACTCTGCAAGTTTCATTCTTACAGAGGGAATGATAGCGTGCTACTGCCTAAAAAGAATATTGATAGAGTGTATGGTAGACTGCCACGCTCCGGGTGGGAGCTTATAAGCTTTCACCTGAGTGTATACTCTCTGGATACCTTTTATCCCTTTTAAATATCAATTTTTAATACTACCAATCTTCCAATTTCTCTTCTATTACCTTTTACGTTAACGTAAGAAGATAAAAACTTTACCAATACTAATTAGTAGCCGATTCAGTTGATTACAAATAGCTAAAGAAAGAAATGACAAACCCAAGTTAAATACCTATAACTGGATGTTGTGAAGGTCTCGACTATTCCGTATTATAATACTACGACTTACAAGAAACATACAGGAATGTAAAAATATTCTTAAACTCTCTCGATACCCAAAGCGTAAAAAGACTATAAAATCCGAAATAACTGTAAAAAGAATTATTTCAGTACGAAATCATCAGTTGGTTGGTGTTGAGCTATCTGTATATGCGAACGTATTATAGTATTCCGTTTTTTATTTTAAGGTAAAGACTAAGCTCGAGGTGGGAATCTACCAGATCATCATAATAATAAGTACTCATGAGAAGGATGACTCATGAGTAGGCAGTCTTGAGAGAAAGAAGTTTCGTGAGAAAGCACTAGACAAGTAAGTAACCCCCCCCCNCCCCCGTCTCCTTAAAGGAGGTACAACAAATGCCAGGGACCAAAAGAAAATAAAAATGATATCCTTATTATTGAGTAATAGGAACCTTCCTAGAATTATCATTTTTTGTAATAACTCTTCTCAAAAGCTTCCATTGAATCCAGGTAATTTAATTTGAATACCGGTTTTTATTCGTCATTGCGAGCCGTAAAACAATTCTATCTGAAAAGATATTAAACACAATCCCCTTTGCGACGGCGTCGATAAACCCGTTTAGCTATTATACGTTCCGAATTTCAAGTGTTAGCATCTAATTTGTCGTCCTTTTATTTAACTAGCTTAGGCGTTAATATAATTCCGATGAATAATTCGTTCGTAAAATCAAGATTAAGTAATAAGTAAGTAGTGTCAATAGTTTAGTAAACTTCAAATTAAGTGGAAAGTTCAAATTGAAATCTAAATCTTTAACCTTATAATTGTATATAATCTTTTACGCGATAAGGAAAATTTGCCTTTTTTATAAAAAGGTTCGTAAGCTTTTTCCAACTCCAGCTACACTTTTTCGCTTATAGTTTTAGTCTTATCGTTTTTTTTCCCTTAGTAGCGACGATATTTTTGTTGATTGTACATTACGTCGCAAATATTCTCGTATAAAGCGAATCTCTACCTATTTGTATAACAAAATTATGATAAGAATATCTATTAGTGTTGTGAGGTAAATCCAAACTGATATCCGTAAGGATTAGCTTTAAAGGTACGAAAGTATACATTGAGAAGCTTTTATTATAAAGCCAGTATAACATGAACCAAATGTTACTTAGGGTATTCGTCTATAAAATGACATAAAGCGAATTCAACTATTTGATTTTCTTTCTTTCTGTTTATCCGTCAGCCTATGAATAATAGGCTGTTATCATTATAAAACGTATTTCGAATCCTTTTCACAAGTTTTTCCACAATACTAACATAAACTTTACATTTCTATTTGAAATGATTCGTCGTGAAGAAGGCTAGTTATACAACAAAAAAATTCGAATCAAAACAGTAGTTCAACCTTTCATAATGTGAGTTAAATGGCTAGAAATAAAGATTATTTTCTTGGATGTTTTGTATGTAATAGGCATTACAGCGTCAAAAAATTTCCTACTAGTTAATATCCAAGATATGTCTTTAGAGAGCACCATTGGCAATACGACCTCAAAATCTATACAAATTTGATACATTAGTTCTTTGGTGGTTTAAATAGATTTAAAACGACCTGACGGCTTTTGATTATCATTACTTAATTCTTCGTAATGCATATGAAATTTGACGTATGATTCCACAAGCTTGCGTTTCCAACTAAAATATACTCCATTTAAAGTTGTTATTATTGTCTTAGATCCAAAATGGTGCTTTTTATTATGTATCTTGGCGAAAAGCTCCTGTAAAAGTATTATAGAAAACATATTTTTTTCGTAACCACTTGCATCGTGGTTATATAATAATCGGTTAACTAATATAAATAGGTAACTATGATTAAAAGTATTAAAAGACATATTTTTACCGATTTTATTACTTGCAACATTTTTTAAAATTCCATATCATATTATATCCTCGCGGTAGCCTATTTAAAAGCGAAGTCGTATATTATTATCTATATACGCCTCAGATAGGTGTATTGAAAAATGCTATTCGTCCATCATTGGTAATTCGTCGAAAATTCAGTTTAATATTGACTCGTTTACCCTATAGAGTTAATCATCTTTATCAAAAGGCAGGTGATTAAGTTCATTTGATACCAAATTGCGACGTTTTGGCCATTGTACTATATTTAACTAATCGGAGTTTAAGTAGGTCAACGTATTAACGAGTTGCCGATTCGCTTTGTTTGTAAACGTTTTATTTACTAAAGTTTGGTTTACAATACATTAGGTAGCTTTATAGTTGGTAAAAATAATAATTGGTAAAGGGTTTGCAACTAATGTTATTTGTAGACGTTTACCAGTCTGTATAAGATAAGCGATCTTATGTTCTAAGGGGGTAAAATTAATGTCCACACAAGTTGAACAGCGACTTGGAAACATTACCGTTTCAATTATAAAAGCAGTAATAGGTTATCTTTGTTTCCAAGAATATCTATTTTCAAGGTGAAAAAGAATAACTTTAAATCCGCGTTTAAAGCTTTCATTATTTTCAATAAAAATTTGGCGTATTGGATTTGTATGATGTAGCTTAAGCTGTTTATACAGATAGGTTTATGTGGCTTTAAAAGACTTTTTTTTTGTTTAAGTGTAAGATAAATGATTGTTAATTACGTATAACTCAGTCGTTCTTCATAATTTCCAATTTTAAATTTTTTTTTTCCCTATGCTAACAAGTCATTCTTAAGTTCTTGAAATGAATTAGATAATTAAGTGTAATAAGGTATTTTTCGTTGTAAAAATACCACTACTCCCAAATACATTTAGAATGGTTTTAAATTACAAGGAAACGAAAGATTTCGAAAGCTATAAGTTCTATTTTTGGTGGTTAAAAGGCTAAAATTATTTACGTTTAATTCTAGAGGTTCCATATTTCAGAAGACGATATAATATTTTTTTAATGACAAGGCGATATTTTTGTTGGCTAAAAGCTTTAGAAAAGCTTTGAAATATATAAGATGCTTTTTTAACGTGTTGAAAAAGATATTAATATTGTCTAGAAATAAGCGATAAAAAGGGCGAAATTCCTTTAATGTTCGATTTATAAAGCGTTAAGCGTAAGATGGTAAATTGCGAAATCTTATAGGTATAACTTCATTTCTTTTAAATCCGCGATTATTAACCAAGGTAAACCGATTACAATAGTTTGGATACACCAATAGGTAAAAGAAAAAAATTGGTAAAGTTTATGATAGTAATTAATTTCTTACCACAAATAAACTCGATAATATCCTTTCACAAAGGAAATGTATTAGCGTTTCAAATAACCCATTTATTAAGTAGTTTTAAATTTATAATTACTCGATCTTTGTTCACTCTTTAAATAGTTTTCTATAATACCAATATCGGCAGGACAAAGGGTAATATTTCATTAGAGAATTACATACATTTTAAGTCGTGTAAGTATCGAATTATTAACCCAAGAGCTTTTCGTTGCGTTTAGATATAGGATAGGGATAACGGTTTAATTTAGCTTGTAACTAATTTTCGATAAGCGAAACCTTAATTATTTCGTCTAAAGTTATTTTGATTGCACTTATATCGTTTAAAACTATATAATATTATTTGTAAACTTATTATAATCGTATTTAGTAAGTTGAATTCGTTATATTAACATTTGTGCCTTAGGTTATCTTTATTATTAGCATGTTTTCAGGCGTTTTTATGTTGAATAAGGTGTAGCGGTAACGAAAATCATCGCGAAAGAAATCTGTTGTTTTATTAGTAACTCCAGGAACCCTAGATTCTTAAATTAGTTAAACGATGGTATCCAGAAAAGGGGTGTTTCATTAAATTTTAATAAGCGTTTTAGTAAGAGAAGTCCTACTCGCTGGTGACGTAGCGGTACTAAATTTTGGAGAATCCCATTCGAATTAAGCGCTAATTATAGGTATGGTAATAAATTTACCCGAAGTTCCAGTAAAGGTAAATAAGAATTAATAGTCATTAATCGCGTTTTCTGTAGGTTATGTAAATATAGAGGATACGTTACCAATACTTGTAGCCTATGTAAGGGTTTATAAAGTTCCTTTTCAATTTGCCTGGAAGTAGGTATTGTCTTTGTATTATGGAATAGTTCTCAAACGCGTGTTCTTCGCAAAGTATACCTCCTCAATTTTAAGATTGTGGAGTTCCACCATACAAGGAATGGTTTCGTTGATTGAAACATTAAGAGTAAATGGATATTAAGCGGTAAATTTAAATAATTTAGCCTTGAAAATATAGACGTAATGAATAGCTACGTGTATTTTTTTTTAGGTTACATAATAACTCTAATATTGAAGGTAACTTTGCGAATAACAGAATGTGTAACTATTGGATGTATTGAAAAGGGAATCTCAAAGTGGCTATTTTTATAATAAACTATATTCCTAGATATTAATATAGTTATGCTATTAGTCGTTATCTATTAGTTAGTTAATGAAGCGCTTGTATTGAGGTAATCAATAAGTTACACTCAAATTGTATTTGATAATAACTTAGAATTTCCGTAGGATTTATACCTGAAAGAAGAAAAAGTCCAACCCTCTTTAGTTGTAAAACGAATAGGAAAACTCATTATACCACTACTTGTTTCGCATTCGGTTACAGTTCAATAGATAATAATATAATTAGGGAAGTTTATGTTTAGCTAAGCTTTAAACACGAGGTCCTTATTGACATTTGTGTCGAAGCAGAGTATATGGTTTTTACCGGTAGATCTAACACATATAGTAATATGCAGGTAACTATAGCTTCCTATAGCAAATGCCACCTTCTCGTTAATAAGCGTAGCTATATTAATTTTGAGATTTTCTGTGTTCTTTACGATATTGTCCATTCCAAAAGCTGCCGGTTATATACAGTCGAACTGACGTATGCATCTATTAATATCTTTCGAAGAGAAGCCATTTTTGGAGCATAGGCTTTCAAATACTTGAATAACGCGATGCGTGAGCTTCAATTCTCACCACAATACATTGAAATGTGGATATTGGAAGGAATAATATTAGGCTTCAATATTTCACCCACCCTAATGCTAAAGCAATAGGAGATTGTTTGTAAAAAATACTTAAAATTAATTAGAATGGTTTTTCTAATCCGAAAATTAGTATCTTTTACCTTGAATTATATATTATTGACTTTGTGTTTGCGAATACGATCACAATATTCGTGATGACAGTATTCATTACATTTTTTCTTATTAAAACCACGTTTTCGCTCGCGTTTATCTCGACTACAGTTCTGGTCGATATACTCGCGAAGGCGATAATCGTAACAATTACGGTTGTACTTTTTTGAGGAGCGTGTCTCATACCTCTTATTATTGTTCTCCGGCTTACTAGACAGGTACTCCTCCTTACGAGTCTAGTATTTATCATTTAGAGAATACCTAGAATTAAACTTATCGTGTGAATATTTGGCTAAAAGGTGTTGATAATTGGGATATCTCCGTATAACTGCTGCAAATAACATAGTTTTCAACTCCTCAACCTTGGCCAAGTATTCCTTCATGGTTTACTTACGATACGCTAGCGACAGATATTGTTTAATTCCTTGATTGAAATTAAATCAAATGTCGATTATAGAGCCATAAGAATTATCATTATGTAGGTCTAATATATCTATAGCCCTTAAATAACGCATTTTTATCAAAATGTATTTAAATAGGATATACTTGTTATCCAACAGGTTATATAAAGATAATATGGTCTCCTTGAACTTTAAAGTAGCTTGTCTAGTATTCATGGCGAACCGGTCGACAAGAATATCTATAATATACGCAATGCTATAGCGAGACATTTTACGATGTTTGTAAAAAGTAACTTCCGCATTTCACTAATATATTACAAATCCCTTTTTCAAAGGCAAAAACATCTCGATATTTTAACTTTCTAATATTAGAAAGATATCTATAAAGGTATTTAAACGTAACTAAAAATGTTATAGGTTAGTAAAGACCACATTTTTGCCGATAGTGATAATAAAAATATTTTGAGGGTTAATATACTCAGGGTTAAATACCATAATCTATTTACGTTGTAGGCGGCGAGTACCTCCAACCGAAAATTAAGTTGTTATGGTATGTGGAGTTCGAAAAAGAAAGCGACGGTATTGACGAAAGCGACGGTAACAAGAAAGCTCGCGTTTGCGGCAGTTACAAAAGTGATGGTGACTAAAGGACTTACGTTCGCGGCGGTCGCGAAAAGGCTCGCTTCGGCGATGAAAAGGCTTACGGCGGTCTCTAAATCGGCGGTAACAATCGTATAAGGGCGAGTATTTGGGTTCCTTCCCTTTATAGCGATGGCAATAGCGGCTGCCTTTAAAGTTATCCGATAAGGCTATAAACATAATTAAATATTAGCAATAATAACAACGAAAGAGCTCATGGTTACGAGAATGGCAAAGAAGGAGCTCGCGGTCGCCAAAATAGAAGCTTTCGAAAGCTAAGCTATCTAAGCGTTGCATGATAATATTATGCTCCATATGTTTTATAACATTATGATTTTCGAATTCTCGTAGTAAGCTTGCCATAAGCTTTGTAATATTCGCGTTGCTAACAGTTAAGAAGGATGAATTTCCTAGTTTCATAACGATTAAAGGTAATGAGCTCACAATTGCAACGAGCGACCAACGGGTAGATATAAGCGAGAAACAGGTTAAAAGTATATGGAAACATAAAGTCGTAGGTATCAATGAGATAGGTAAAGGTATACGTATAGGCGAAAGTGAAGCTTTTGTTAACGTCTTTGGTAAAATTAAAGGGAAGTGACAGTTGTCGAATTTAGTGGAGTATGTGTAAATATTTTCTAGAGTTCTTTTATACTGATTTGACAAGGTGTGCAACTAGGGGATTGGGTTTATTTAATATATTTTCTGGGGTTTATAGCTTTCGCTTACTTAAAAGTTTATGTTGGTGATTTGTAAAGTAAAATCTGGCGATGTATAGTGGTGTTGGGGTACAGGAAAAAGGTTGAAAGATTGAAAGGTAGAAAAGTAGAAAGGTAGAGAAAGGTGGAGAGTTGATGTTTTTGATGGTAGAGCTGTATAATTGCAACTACACGTTGGTAAATCAACTAAACTGCTTGTAGTAATGATAATCGGTCTAATTTCAAGCAAAAATCTTAGCTTATAGCTACCATTTGTTATTTTGTCTATATTTTTTCGGTTGGAATTTTAAGGTAAAGACTAGGCTAAAGGTAGGAATACACCCGATCATTATAACAATAGGTACTTATGAGAAAGATGACTTATGAGTAGATAGCTTCGAGAGAAGGCAGTCTTGTGAGAAATTACGAGACAGGCAAGTACCCTCCCCCCCCCCAGGAGCTAAAACAGTTGGTATTCTTTAACTAGTAAAAGCCCTATTACGTTATCCGTTAACTTGGTTAGCTTTCTGGACGTATCCGGGTACTTTTTGTAAAGCGCCCTATTACGAATCTGCTATGTAAGTAATCAAGTTTCGAGCCTGTTCGTTAAAATCTATCTTTGAAAGGATTGAGTCCAGAGCTATCGCTCAAGGTGGTCGGATACTGGCTATAATCCTCGATAGAGACGAAGGGAGAAACCTCTGCTGAGGATCTTCTACAGAGCTGTACAAAGAGGAGTCATCTGGTTACGTGACGGGTGAGGAAATGCTACCGTACAGCTTCCAAGAGTCTCTAAAGCACCTTAGGAATGTAGATGGCAACCACTAGGGCTAAATTCCTAATAACTAGGTAGCTCAGGCACTAGCCTATAACATTACCTTCCGGCTTCTCCCCCCCCCCCCCCTTCCCTACAGCCTTGTAGAAAAGGTGGTAAAAGGTATTAGCGAACCAAGAGGTACAGTAAATGCGAAATAACTGCTTCGAAGCGGCTTGGAACGTCTTAGTATCATATAAAAGGTTCTAGGGTATCGAACAACTTAATATTTTATAAAATATACCGTTACCACCCTGCCTATAAATAATTTGGTAAGCCACCTTTCCAAAACTGTTAAACTTGCCCCTGAAAATTGCTCTTTTATACATAAAATTCAATGTTATACCTATAAACAATGCATTGAATTTTTTGTTTTGTTTTCATTAACAGTACTTAGAATGAATTTACAATTTGTTGCCGCCATCAATAGGACAACTAAAAACGTAAGTATATTCGCTTTAAAACTATGTGTTCCCTATTACTAAGAGTATAATTCTTTACGCTTCTAGTTTTGAATATATACCGTGATAAGATCCACTAATAAATAAATTTAGAATGTATTCATATAATAATATATAATTCCTAATGGTTTTATTAGGGGAAAAAAGGTAAGTTAAACGCGTTTAACAGTTAGGAAATTCTTAATAAGAGATTAGGTACTAGTTTTCGTTAACTACCTAATTTTATTAACACGATGGGTCGCAACTTCGATCATACGTGCATTCTTATGAATTTCAACCCAGATAAGAATAAAGCCATAAAAAGTTATCTAAATCTTATTTAGCTTTAAAAACTTAAAACCGAAATAGGTCAATTGCTCGTAAATCGCTTTTTCAGTATTAACAAGGGGTTAAATAGTATATAAACGTAAGTCGTTACCGTTAGAAAAGTAATTAAAATTTTCCGGGTAACGTAAAAGAAAGTTGATACGTATGATAGGGCACACTTAATACCTGTTAAATCTAATCTTTCTGTTAATCTATAGGTTATAGAGCTTTTAAATGAAGTACGAGGTTTTTAGGGTAGTAAATATAATAGAAATAAATATGGATATCTTGGCTAACGAGCAAGTAAGGAATGTAATTAGAAACGACTAATTAATTAGTCAAAATTTCAATACGTATCGATGGCAAGTTGAGCCGTCTCAAAATTAATTTTCCTAAATGAGTAAAAATGGGTAATGAATTACTTAGTAGAGGTTTCAAAGAAAACGAGTAAGATAATATGTTTCAATAATTTCATTTTATCCGAGATTTATACGCTAATATCTGATAGCATCGCTTATTGATTATTTTTCGAACAGATTTTCAATTTCGCCCCGAGTACGGATAACTTCCTTCATATAATTAATAACTTTAAATAACTTGATGTTTGCAAATAGCCCTAGTAATCCGTCTTTATCATTATTATTAAGATTGAAGGTTATACTTTTAGTGTTTCAATCATTATTTTCATTGTTTCATTTATGGAATTAAATATATTAGACTTAGTTTGAAATCGGCTCTTCCTCATTATACCTTTCAATCTTCTTTGAGCTTTTGTGTTAAAAGGTTTTTAGATGTTGAAATGTTGTTGATTCTAAATTTGGTAAACCTATAGCTGGTCTGTAAACTACTTCGTATGCCTAATCGCTTAGCTCGTGCCCTATATTGAATTGGGCATTCTACTGCAATTTTTTTGCAGTTAGTATAGTCGACTTTGACTGAACTTCAATTGGACACTATTTCAACACTTTGAAACATAATGAGTCGGTGGGCGATACTGTCGACACAAGATGTTTTGTTTGAATAACAGATAGAAACGGTAATTAACGCTCTATCGTTTTCTAGAACAGTAAATTTCTTAGAATTATAATTGATTTTAACTCGCATTCACCTATATTAGTGTTTATTGAAATTTATGTTACGAATATTTAAATTACCAAGAATATGAATTTCAATATAGATTATAACCTTTTCTACTAGTACCAGAACAAATGAACAATATTGGATCAATGTAGTGAAATAGAAAGATATCATTGTTTCAGTAGATTTCTCGATTTTCGTCACCAAAAAAAATAATTTTCTCTTCAATTCAATGTTGATTAAGATATAGATTGAGATTTTATCGATGAAAATGTAGCAGGCTAAATAACCATTTATTTTGATGTAAATATAACTAAGATGTGTAGTTTTGCATTTGGAAACATATTATGGTAGAACGAATTTTTCTAATCAATTATGTAATTGAATGAAATTACGTTATTTTTTTTTTTCCAATCATTACCGTCTTCCTTTCAAAATTCAACTTTGAGGAATATCAAACATCCGAGTAAGACATATTAATCCAATGATTGTCGAAAAATATTGATTATAGGCAAAATATTGAACACATTTTCAATATAAATACACTAGTTCTCATCAATATTAAATCTCTCAATTGGTATAAAGTTGTTCTTTTTAAGAGTGGGTATTGATATACAATTTCAATGTCATTTATGTGATATTTTTTTTTCGTGTCTTTCACACTTGGGTTTTGATATTGTAAAGGATGGTATAATTCAATTTCAGTTTTCAAACCCAAACTAGCGTCCTCTATTTTATTTCTAAAAAATATTTTGATCGTAAATGTTCAAAGAGCTTTAAACGTTAAAGTGTTATGGATTCAAATAGATCAAAGTAATAGTATTGTTGCGTGATCAATATGTATTTTTTAAAGTTTGGCAGACAGTTAGTTAGTCTGCATACTAATTTGTATAGCTAATTACCTGGCTCGCGCTATAGTCCAAATTGTATACTTTACAGTCAATTAACTTGTATTTAGTTTATTCAACTTGGATTCACTATAATCATTTAAACTACTATGTACTTAAATATAATGTCAATAATGAAAGCTTTTTGTTTTATGGCATTATAACAGGTATTAGTGTGTTTCATTTGAAAAGCTTTTTGGCTACACAAGTCTTTCCCTCCAATAACTTCACTGCCTTTAATATAGTAAGATTATTTATTACCACCTGTATTCCCGCCACTTTGTGTTATATCTATTTTCTTATTTTACTTTTTCAACATACTCATAATCAAACGTCCAAATTACTCGTGCTAGTTAAGTGAGTTCTTTTTAATAACGGGATCGATCACTTAATTATCTTCTAGTTTCTCATGGTAACTTTATCCTCCACTCTATTCGCCATCACGTAATATCTTTATATGTTATTTATCGACGTAGCCTTCAATTTGCATAATGAGCCAATTATTGTTCATGATCCTTTTTAAGGGAATATTCTATGTAAAATTCCTTATAACTTTGGTCGGGTTGTTCTCATTATCGATTTTCGGGAACCTCTTAATTTTCCCATTTTTTATGCTTCTATAAAAGCTATTAAATCGATCATTAGGCGCTTATTATAAGTTGTTTCCAATTGAAGAAGGTTTTTGAATAGGCCTTTTGAATTGATGTAAATAACAACTGGTATAAGCGAAATCTTTTATTGGTTGGTAATGATATTAAATATGTCATATATAGCTATACTTACATTAACGCCTGTCATTATACCGTAAACTTCGAAAATAATTACGTTTCACGTAACCCTTGTGTACTTCATAGAGATTAAATGAATTAGGTTTCCTATAATAGCGAATAAATTATCTTAAAATACATCTCCATCCACCATTATTAAAATGAACTCAATCTATAAAGATAGGTTGGTGTTATGGGAAAACAACTCTTTTGAAAACTTATAAACTAATTTACCAATGACAGAATAGCGATTATATTAATATTTAGATCAAAAATATATATTTAACAGTTTAGTTGTTTATTCAATCGTCCGTAATTCTTATTAGTTGGGTTTTGAGTTTGTTTTATTACTTGTTAATATTATGATACTTTTCATGGGTATAGGGTTGCGATATAACTGCTATAGGAACTTTACTTTAAATATCTAATAGTTTTTGTTACGTTAATCCTATTAATTTCTTCTATGTGAACGTCTTTGGCCTTGTGAAGAAATCAAGGAAAACGTTAGCATCGTTAATGTTATGTTTGCCGATTTGCGATTCGTTCAAGTTAATGTTGGAATAGCAGTCAAATTCAGTAAAGTCAAGTTAACTAAAATGTCATTTTATTTGATTATACAGAGTGTAAATTGGCTGCAGTTGATGGGACTGCAATGCAACTGCAGTACAGTAGGTGCCCACTTCAAAGTGAGGTATAGGCCAAAGCATTTGGCCTTACAAATTAGCGTGTAGACCGGCTAGCGGTCTGCCAAACTTGGAACACCACAACCAATTTTAATGCAGCACCAGTTATTTCGACATGATTCGAATCGACTACATTGCAGAGATAGAGGCCTACCAACAGTTTAGATATTTTATTATAGTCAAAGTTATGATCGGCTGATAATTTTAAAACTTTCAGTCCTTCATTACACTTTGTTCTGATGCTATAATACTCATATTTTTAAGTAAGAAGTTATAGTTATTTCATATTCCTACTATGCCAAAATCTTCATTTTTCGTAATTAATAAGTACGTATGTTATGTTGAATTTTTTTAATATTTTCAAACTTGAATTGCAATTTTTAGGTTAGGAACTAATAAACACTTGTTCTGAATAATTCCTAGAATTTTTCACGAATCTTATATCCTTCTTCTGTGGGTACTTATCATGCAGTTCTTAAAGTAACTTGAATAAGACAATCCTTTGTAAATCAATCATTGATTACGAATATGTTAGTATCATTTTACGATTGTTGACAATGAAATTTTTATTAGTTTTTTCCTTCAAACTTACGTTCAATTCAATTATCAAACGTCATCTGATTTAATGAATAATTAGCCATTGTATAGGGGTTCAGGTTTTTTATTTATTACTATATCATGAAACGATCAAACGTGATTTTTCATACGGTTTTCCCGTGGTTTTACTCTTGACCTCGTAGATAATTTTTTATTCCAAGATCGTGAAATTATGGTTGTGAATAGTAAAATCGCATTTAGGTCTAAATTTTGTGAATTCTGTGTAGTAAGTTCATTAATCTCAACCTTACCATTTTTTTTAAAGATTTAACTGAAGCTTTAAAAATTCATTATACGCGGTGTTTAACGGCAAAATATTCATTATTTTTGGTCGATTTTTATCGTTACAAAGTCGTTGATCCGAATCTCTTGTTGAAGTAACTGGTGCTGCATTAAAATTGGTAATGTATTACTTCTAAGTTTGGCAGACCGCTAGCTGATTTGCAAACTAATTTGTATAGCCAATTATTTTGGCTAGCGCCCCATCCCTAAGTGAGAACTTACTGCACTTGACCTTCAGTCAATAAAGTCAATTACTGCAAACTTCAGTCAATTTTCTGTCAGTTCAATCAACTAACTGTAAACAAAATAGACTCAAACGTACTGCAAGTAACAAATATTCCAACAATGATCATTTTCTGTTGACCCAAAAAGTTATATAGGTAAGTCTTAATGTATATTCTTTATATTTATCTTTGGTATTCCTTTTTGATAATATTTAGCTATGTCGGCGTCGTTTAATCCACTTGTTTATCACTAGAGTAGGAGGGTTGTGTTAATTTCTTCATTCATCTTAGTTATCTTTATTGCTATTTATTCTAATATAATGTTAAACTTAAGTTATGCCTATCTTGTTTAAACAGTTAGCAATTTTAACAACTGTTTTAAGATAGGCGATGGTTAAGATTTTGAATGAGACATCCTATTTGCCTAGCTTTTATTATATATAAAGACATTGCTTCACAGTAGAAATGTTAACAATTCGATCAACTTGAGAACTTCTTGAACATTAAAGACGTTATTAACTGAGAGCCTGAAAAATTCCCGTTGTAGTTATTTCAAAATCTTCCCGTATTACATATTTCTTTTTTGAATATTATCTAATATTGAAGATTTATTCGTTATATAAGAATATGTTTTAAAGACCAATACCGTTAGTACTATTCCGTTGGAACCAACGGTGCTATTAAAGCCCTTCATCTCAATTTGTAAACGTATATAATAGTCTATAAGGTTTTTAATATATAACGTAAGGATATTATATCCCCTTTGAGAAGTAGTGTATATGTGTGGATATTACTATATACCCTCATAGATAGTATACATATGGTAAGTAGCAGTGCACTGTATTGCAGGGTGAACTCCTGCAGAGTGCACGATGACGTGTTACGCTGCAGGCTGTACTCTTGCAAGATGTAAAGTGCATCACGCATGGATCGGTTTGGAATGGCTATACCAGCCGAACAGCAATACATGGATCGGTTTGAAATACTTACGTTATAATTTGTAAAAATGTAAAGTGAATTAATATTTTTTGGGAAGTTCGTTTATATATGTATTAGAAATGTTCAAGCGGTGTAAAAATAGATTTTGTATAGTAGTTAATATTCGGGTACGCTTGAAATGCAGTGTTTAAAATGGTTTGCGAATAAAGTGGCAAATGAAAATTAATAAAATAGAACAGTTAAATAAAAGCATACAATATATAAACGAATAGTAAATAAAATGTGATAAAACGTTTAAAATAAAGCGTTTAACGTTTATTAGCATGAATGAAAAAACTATCAGGCGTAATTAAAATCTAGTTAAGTGTTTTAAACTAACCGTTTATTGGTTTATAAATGTTATATTAGTTAATTGAGGAGTAAACTTAAATGTTATAAGTAATATATTATAAAAAATAGTGTGATATAAGGTGAACAAGGGAATGTATACGGAGTAGTAGTAACAGATCGAACGGCAATAGTTGAAGCAGTTCAAAGTAGTACGCTTTAGGTAAGAATTTGTCAACCTTCACTTATGGCATGTACCTTTAAATGCTTTTTCGTTGTATATTTATCTCTTATACTATAATTATCAATTCAACTATTACTTTTATAAATATCTTATTCTACGTAAATAGGTTTTAGACCTTACCGACATTCATTAGTAGCCGACTCGGTCGATTACAAATAGCTTAGGGAAAAAGAAATAAATACATGTTAAACATCTATAACGGGATATTATAACATTTTTAACTATTTGTATATTAATTCTTTGTTTTTACACAACTTAGAACCTAACGTATATAAAAATTGTGAAAATTAACTAACTTTAAAAAGTAAAACTTCAATACGATATCATTAACCTTTATTTAACGCTTTATTTGTCAAAAGCTTCGTTACGATATTATTAATCCTTATTTAACGTTGTTACGTATCCAGACACTTTTCAAAAATCGTCTTATTACGTATCATGCCACGTAACCACTAAGTTTCGGAAACTTTTATTAGAACCTATCAAATTTTCGATACTTTTTACCCCTAGTTCAATAGAAAAGGTTACGTATAAAGCAATGAAACCGATTCCTTTAATAAATTCGGTTATGAATTAAGTTACCAAACCGATTTTCTTTACGAAATTCGGTTACAATACGCTCATTCGAACCGATTACTAAACACCGGATTAGATTATCTCACTCCTTTTACCCTACCTCTCTTTTTACGTACGTCTTACATTTTCCCTATATATTTTAAGTTTAATACCTACAACTTTTTAAGTTTTCTCTAGATATTTGGCTCGTGTAACGTTACTAAAGGTTAACGAAACTAATCTAAGACGTCTAATTTATTTGTAATTACGTTTTATTTACGTATTATTTGAAATTCATCCTTATTAGCAAGTGTTAATAAATCATATTTTAACTAATTTTATCATTTTATTTACTTTATAGTTGCCATTCACGGGTATTTGAATTTAATTTCAGCTTAAAATCACTAATTTTAACTATTTTATTATATTAAGTACGCATAGTAATTACTTTCGCTAACCACTTTAAAATACCTATAACTATTACTTTACGACTAATAACACTAAAGAAATCTAACGTTTACTTTGACCAGCTAGTCGAATATAAGGGAATTATAAAAGCTATAGTACATAAAATAGACTAAGGCCTTTGGAACAATAATATCGATTCCTTGGCTAAAGAACTAGAACTTTATATCATAAGTATAAACATTTTAACCGTTGAGTTTCGCTATTAAAAAGATGAAATCCAAGTATTTAATTTATGAAATAATTTCCGTGAAAGTTTTCGGGCTAGATGTTAAATATATAACACATTGTAAATCCTATTATTGCTAAAGCTTGACGGATTAAACAAAAAATTAAAGGTATCAATATCTTAGGAGGAAGGAATGACCGCCTTATAGAATCTCTTTTCGAAATAATATAGTTTACCGACATATTGAACTGGGAAGAGAAGGATTTATATTTAACTGAAATTATACAGGGGTGTTATTTAACAAAGTAAAAGAAACTATTAATAGAATAACAGAGACGAGGAATAAAACGACTTGCTCCTATACCTATACCTTAAGTAAATAGTAAAGGCCCCTAAAAAGAAAAACGATTACAACTTTGGTTTAATATACGAGAATAATACACCTTTATACCGATATTTACCATAAAAAAAACAAATACTAAATTACTCCCCAAATACTGAAAATAACTCGTACGCTTATAGAGGGATCGTCTGCAATATAAAGAATAACCCGACCCCAAAAACGAAGATCGGTCGAAATACAAAAAGCAACCCGCTTTGAGAAATGAAAAACAGCGTAAAGTGCTAATACGTATTTTATAAACTAATGCCCGCCAACTACGACCTCTACCGTAACCTTTCACCGCATTACTTTACCACGGATAAAAACGACCTTATGAAGCTAATTGAATTTATTAGGTTTTAGGATAAACATGACAGGGATAACGGTAAACTGTACGACGTACTTAATAATAAAATACGCGTTATACTTTATATATATAAAAAAGGTGATATTAAACTATTACAGTTTAATATTATTTTGCCCAGGATATTATCCGGGTAAATAAAAAGAACAGTATATATACAACTTTGCGTAAGTGAATATATTTTTCAAGTACTATAACCTCCTTAAGTTTTATTTCAATACGGAGATTAATTATAAACTTCATGATAAGGATTAAATTAATACAATATGGAAATCAAGAAAAGACTCATAGGAAAACACCAATAAAAACTTATAGTAAATCCTTACCATTTATTGACTAAGTTCTGAATTTGTTAGGCAACCTTTGGACCGGAATATAAAAGTAATAAACTATTTATATAAATAATAATAAAAGCCTACCACGAAAACTCAGATTTAGACCTTATACTTTCCAAACTGGAAAAATACCTAAAAGCCTTTTATACAAGCTTTAAAATATTGTTAAAAACGTTTATACAACAATAGGAGAGCTTTGAATCAGTATTTATAACTGATAAAACCAGAGGTGAAACTTAAATTACCATGGTCAACCTCGACGATACTATTTACTGAATTTTAAATCAAAGGTTTCAATTTTACTAAAAGTAAAACGAACGCCTAAAGTATAGGTATTAAGGAGGAAAATTTGGTAATAAAGGATAGAAACGATCGTTCGAAAATGGAAAAAACGTACCGAAATAATAATAGTATTTATGAAAATATATATGAAGCCTTATGGGTTTGTAAAAGCGATATATCGTCTACAGTAGCGTTGGTTATTAGTTTATAAACCAATTCGTTTGCTAATAAATCCGAATTAAACGATAATTTTTGGCCGAGGTTAAATTTGAAAATCGGATAAAAGCTGATTTTATTAATACGCAGCTAAGTCCGAAGGTACAGATAATGAATTCGACGCCTTCACTTATGAAAGCATATCCGGAAAAAACAACTTTGAGTATAATAATGCTTACCTGTTAGTTTATGAAGATGAAAACTCCTTACGAATTTTCGCAGGTTTGCAAAATATCTTCTTTATATATATTATAAGCCTAAACTATGTAAATGAAGTTTGTAATGCCTAAATAGCGTAGTAATTCACGATTCCTAATAGATACGGAAACAGGTTTTAGGCTATTATACCTAATATTAGCGAAGCTGAAATTTTAACATCTGGAAAGCGGTAATTCGACTTGTTTACGGCGAAGTTTTCGATGTTTCGGCTCAACTGAATAATAAAATACCGAAAGGTTTTATTTAATAAAGGTAAAAAGTCGTCGCTCAAAACGGTCGTTATAAATACGCGTTTCGAACCGATTAAGTTTTACGTAATAAACTTTGAAATATCATTTTTTGTTTTCTTAATTAATATAAACAAAATAGGAATTAAGGTTTGGAATACGACTATCTAACTTATTCGCGCCTTAAATAGCGTATTTATATCGCTTCAACTTAAGATCGGCTATTTATAGGTTTTTATCCCGAAGTACGTATAATTAGAACTATTGACTTAATTTAACTGAAATAACGTACTTTCCACCGAAGATTTGGATACCCGGTTATAAAACGCCTTGTATGCCTATTTTACGCTATAGGCTAGGATGTAGGTTAGAACGTACCTAAAGCTATCAAAAAGTTTTGCTATAAGTGTTATCAACACTTATAGGCCACACGACAGTTTAAATTCCGCCTTTAAGACGATATAGACTTCAATTACAAAGTAATTATTAATATTATACATTTGGACAGCTAACCGGTCTTTTATCCCATCGACGCGGTAACTTTATTTTAAGCCGCTAAATTTATACGAAGCGTTTTTATTATAGATTATTAGGACGTTTTAATTAATTGTTAGTTTAACGTTTTCTTAAGGCCCTGAAATTGGATTATATATATCGTTAGTACGAATTTTAACTTTACCAAGTGGCGTACTAAAGCTTGCATAGTTGGTAACGAGTGCAAACAAATTCTAGTAAAAGTTTTATAAGGTATTAGAAAGTCTAAACGATAAACCAAACCGTTTTAAAAGCGAATATAATATTCTGGAAAAAATCACAAAAGTATTATATTTAAGAAATTTACTCTTTAAATAACGGTTAACGCCATCAAAAACATTTTTAGCCTAAATAGGTTTATTTTACGCTCATTATTTTTGGTATTTACCCTAGGATTTATATAAACTTTGCCCCATTACCGTTTATAATCTAAAGAGTTAATGCTATAGCCAAATCCATGGCGGTATTACGCTCCCTACGAGCGAAAAACGATATAAATAAAACGTTAGCTATAAAGAATGGCCTACGTAAGATTGGCCTTTTGGATTTACCATTGTAATTTGAAGTTTTAGTTTGGAAAACGAAAAAGAAATAAATGAACTTTTAGAGAATTGACGGGCTTGAGGATTAAAATATACTCGTTAACTTACTAAACTATACAAATTCGTTCCGCTAAATAATAGTAAGTGAATATAAAAAAGATAAAAACATTGACTTGAAACCATAAAACCAATAAAATCGATTATAAGACATTACCTACAACAACGAATGTAAGCCGAACCTAGCTTTAATTTTACCCCCAAGATACGATTTCGATCCGACCATATTAAATAAAAGCGGCTTGTTTATACTAACTTTATTAAATCCTTGCGGCTTAAGGCGCCCTTCGACTCGAAAATAAAAAAAGCCTTAAAAACTTTGTCACGGACTTTTTTATTACGTAAAAGAAAATTGCAAACTGCGAGCTTAACTTAAAGCTTCATTACGAAGGTAATATGACCCCATGAAATACTCTATTTGCATAATTTACCTAAACGGAAATCTTAACTTTAATCGACTAAAACATATTTCATTTTAAACGTTTTGACCCGGTTATCTACGATACATATAAGATTCTTTTAAGTTGCTTTGTATACGAAGTTAAGGATAGGACAGGAAAACTTTACGAAAAAACCTGCCTGGTTATGAAAGGATATAATGACGAAGGCAAAAAGGATATTATAAGTTAATCGCTTATATTACAACGGGTTAGTTACCGTTTGGTTTTTGTATTTGTAACCTTGCTTAACGGATAGTATAACCTATATATCGAACTTCGAGACATTATGCAGGTATACAATCAATTTGAAAAACAACTTAAACGACGAATCTACGCCGACATACTAAAACATCTTAAATAAAATCACCTATTTAAAACGTTTTTACGTATTATAAAATTACTTCAAGGCTGAACTAAAGCCGGTATTTACTAGTATAATACCTCTTAGAGGTGTTATAAAAAACGACTAGAAATAACTAGCTTTACCTTCAACCTATACCTATTAATTGTAATGATCACGCTAAATACCCGTGAGTAAATGGAAGGTAACAGGGGGTTTATGTTAGCAGTAAGGTAGCAGAGGTAACAAAGGTGCAATATCAAGAAGATGTTTGTTCGTGCTGTAGAGTGATTACTAGCCGTTAGGCTATTCAGGTGTGTAGACTGAATACTTAGATTGACAACTGAAGAGCTATGAAGGAAATACTATCTGTGTGGTGATGACCGTGTCCTTATATATCTGTGCCTTCATACCGTCTTCACTACTAGACCGCTGGAGTCGCTGTTGGTCACATCGGTCCTTCCCTGTCCGGGGTTGCTGACATAAGAGAAGTTCCCCGCCTGATTCTAGACTTCAGGCTTTCTAGTGGCGCAGTGTTGCATACTGGCCTGCCTCTTGGCCCAACCTCTGTCTGGGTTATAACATTAATATCGATAACCCGATTAAAATGCTTTACACCAATAGATATATAAATGAACGATATTTTAACGTTGTTTAACACATATTTTCCTGCTTTTAAAAAAAACACTTTAAAAAGTCAGCTAAAAATCGAAACCGAAAACGTACCTAATATAAGACTATATAATCGATTTTAAAAGCATTACAATTACCTTTTGGAACGGCATTTTGAGCCTTATTTAAAAGTGGTAGTTGGATAAAGTTTCCTTTATCGTTTTGGATAGCGTAAAATAAGCCGACGAATACAAATACTAACGCGTACGCAATGCTTAAGTCGCTTTTGTAATATAACCCAAAGTTGTATTTAACCTTTTTATTGTCGCGTAATGCTAAATAAACCCGACGGATACTGTATATAAAGCATTTAACACACGTTTTTTATAGCAATTATATAATTAAAAACGTGGTTTACAGTTTATACCGCTGGATATACCTATTATAAATCTATTTATTTTTACTAATGGTTCCTTCGCTAATAATAGTAATACAGCTTACAAATATGTTTCGTTTTAATCCTCAACAATGAAACACCGGATCGATACAGCTCTAAGTTTTAAAAAACCATTATTGATGAGAGCTCCACTAAGTGTAAAAAGTTGACGCAAAGCATTTCAGCGTTAGAAATTTATAGTATAGTTAAAAGTTTCGATTTAGGCATTATCATAGCGATAACGGTCCGGATAATTATTTTTAACCTTAGTTTACGCCTTATTTTTCCCTTCATATATACTAATTCCTTTTCGCTTTATAAATACCTGGTTAAATTGGATATTATAAACGAAAAACGTTTTATAATCCGTATTATAGCTTTACGCGAGTTGTATAAACGCCTTGAAAAAAATAAGGTGAATCGACGGAAAATATACCTTAATGAATAACGTAATGAAAACTATATCGATCAGCATATTTAAATTAATTATATTGATCATTATATTATTTATTAAGGTTATTAAAAAGGTTTTATGACCTGAATAAGCTATTATATTACTTTTCGTCAATTTACATCGGTCCGTATTATACCATTTACAATAATCTCCGATTTTATCTTCATTTAAACCAATTACTCCCGCCGATCACAAATTTAACTTTTGTTTAACTTTACCATTTCGTACCGCTTTCAATACTTTGCCACTTTTTCTTTATATATGTTGACCCGACGAATTATCGGATTTTTTTCTCATTATTTAATTTTAGGATGTTGCACTGATTTTGGTATATTATCTCCTTTGTTTTCTATACTGTAAGTTACATATTTTACTTTATTAACTATTATTTTGTAGAAATCTATAATATTACTATGTAGAGTATTACATTATAGCCAGGTATGCCGGTTTGGTCCGGGGGGATTTATTTATTAATAAAGGGAGAATGCGACGTTGTCACGTCCCTATCATCCTCATTATCGCCTTTCTCCTTAATATTAACGCCACTGTTATTACCGTTATCGATTTTATTAGCGCTGGTAAGAATATGACTTTATGCCCTAGTGATTATACCCTTAAGCAATGGCGTAAGAGGAGGATAATCCTTTTTGTAATGACGTGCAATAACATCGTTAAACTTGTTTATGTAGTATATATGCAGGCCCCATTTCCAGGCGGTAACGACGGCTACCATCAATTTCAACCGCCGGTTAACGCGTATTACTAATTAGTATCGACTTATTTCAATTATTTGCAACTGCGACTATTTTTAGAATCGCCCCGAATGATATATTTCTATAAAAGGGGATCTTTCAAGTTTAATTAAACCTTACTCAAAAGCCGGTAAATGTGTAATACAGCTTCTGCCTACGGCTTTAGAACCACTGAAACGGGGGTGTACGAGTTACCAGTTCGCTCGTAACGATAGTAACGGGCCTAATAACCCATACTTTCGTAATAATCGCCAACGGATTTGCCCGCGTCCGCGGACGCGACACACGACACGTAAAGCGTATTTATTAATGGCTTGGAGCTACGAACTTGAGTACATCGCTTTAATGATTTACGCGTTAAAAAGGCCTCTCAAAGCACCCTATCGATACGGAGTTCGAGGCGCAAAGTAAATCCACCTTGTATTCTTTATTTTTGAAAAAGAAAGATTAAAGGTATAAGAGTAGACAGATTTACGGAATACGAACCTTGACGTAACTGCGCCAAATTATATTTACGGCGTAAAAGAAGCCTTACAAGTGATAGGGTCTTTACTTTTAGGGAAAGAGTAAGGTTTATAACTTTAGGGGCCTTTCGCTCCTCCCTTTAAAATCTGGGAAAGGAGGAGGGAAAGAAGGAGAAGGAGGGGTTTATAGCGACGGTGGCAGTAAGGGATAAGGCGACGGAAGCAGTACGGCTTAAGGGGGAAGCGGTGACAGTAAAAGGGGACGAGGTGGCGGGAGCAGGGTTAGGTGGCGTAGTAGCAGCGAAGTTAGGCGGCGTGGCGGCGGCGGGCAAAGAGGCCGCAATTGATGAGTTTATGCCCGATAAGGACGAACTAACAATGGTGACGGCGGCGGAATCTACGGCGGCGGCGGCGCGCCGACGTTCTCGCGTCAGGCGGCGCTTTACAATTCTATTTTTATGCGGAATTTGTCTAAAAAAAGGAGTTTAATATATAGGTATTGGTTAAGTGATCTACTTATAAAAACGGCTTATTTTAGTTAAAGGGAATAAAAGTTAAATTTAAATGGAGAATTGTATCGGCTTAAACTACTCTATTTTTAAAAAAAAAAGTTTTATCCAGGCTATTAACGATGTATCTTTTTATATTAACCCAACACAGGATTACCTAATCACCACTACGTTATTATCCCTACGAAACTACCTCTGTTAAAATCATAAAAGGTACCATTACCATCTATATTGCCCCCATTTAAGTATACTAATCAAGCCCGAATTCCAATTACCGCCTCGGCTAAACTTTACTAATCATAGCCGAATTTGCTAATTTAAACTTTTTACAATTAATACAATAACAATACTATTACTACGAAAAATTGTTAATTTAGATCTTTTGTAATTAATACGGTAATAATACTGTTATTGCGAAAACTTGTTAATTTAGACCTTTTGTCATTAATAAGATAATAATACTGTTATTATAGAAACTACTAATTTAAATCTTTACAAATACAATGTTATCACAAGGCGTTATATAAGGGGAAAAGGAAATATTATCTATGTGAGTATTACTATATACCCTTATAAATAGTATATATAAGGTAAGTAGCAGTATACTGTATTATAGTGTATACTCCTGCAAAGTGTACGATAATGTATCACGTTACAGGTTGCACTTTTGCAAGTTATAAAGTACATTATGTATAAATCGGTTTGGAATAAGCATATCAGACCGAACGGCAATACATGGATCGGTTTGGAATAGCTATACTAGATCGAACGGAAATATGTGGAGAAGTTTAAAGTTGTACACTCTAAGTAAGGGCGTATAAACCCTCACCTGTGGCGTGCACCTCTAGATGCTTCTCCGTTGCATCTTGATCTTCTATACCTCAACTAATAATCTAACGATTACTCTTCTGAATACCTTATTTCTCGTGTATGGGTTTTAGACCTTACCGACAGTATGCCTTTTTGGCTTTTCTGATACTCCCTTAGGTTTTAACAAGTACTTATTTAGACTGATTCTCCATAATTTTTACTTTAGTTTAAAATTCTATCGTCGTGAAGTTAGTGTTAGCGTTGTAGAAGATAGTATTTAGTGGATTTAGTTATGTATTTATCCTCAATATTGTTAATAATTCCGAAGTATTTTTCACTAATAACGATTAAAAAATTGAATATTATATGAAGATGTTACCGAATTTGCAACTAGAAGAATAATTCGATTACCCAAATAAAAACTGTTATCTAAAATTTGATAATTACAATTCTTTTCATTTTTTGAATTTGAATAAATTTTAGTTTAGTATCTAGGTGTTCATTTGGTGATAATTGCAAAGTTTTTCAATAGTTATTAATGTATAGTACTTTACTTTGTTTTACCTTACGGATTAATGAACTTTATCTAACTTGTCGACCTACATGCAATTAAAACGTAGCTATAACTAACTTATTTTTTACTCTATTATTTTAATTACCGTTATCTTTAGCTCTTGAAGGTGAAACAATATGTATCTTAATTTAAAGGAGACTAGGATCCCTCGGCTCTCCTTAACCAGATTATTAACGCTAATGTTAACGTTAATACTAAGGATACTCATGTCTTTCAAGTAATTATGAAACTTGGTAGGGGACTTGAGAATATGGAAGGTAATCAGTTAAATAACTATGTTCCCAATTATGGATCCTAATAATGATAGTTCTCAACTTGTACTAAAGCTAATTTTAGCTTTGTTAATATTTTTACGGTCAATTTCTTTAGAGGTAATACTTTCTCGTTGAAGCGCGGTACAATTTTTTCTACTTTACTATCACTAAACAATGCTAACTATATGGCTAATATAGTGTAACCCTCGCTAATATTAAGTTGTATATGCTAGCGGAAAGGCTCGAAACTAAAAAGTGTTCACTTTATACAACCACCACCGGATTCAATTTCCCGTTTTTTAGTTATACCTTTTAAACTATTAAAAAACCCATTACAATTCTAATAGTATAATTAAAAAATTGATAATGTATCCTCTATGTTTGTAACCAATTTCTGAACACTATATTATATATAGTTGTTAAATGCTTACCACAAAGCCTTATATTAACTATATATGTACCTGCTTCAGGAAGAAACCCTATATTATGATAAATGTAGATCGTATTTATATAGGTTTAATCCGTGTTGTTAAATAGAAAAACTAGACCCACTACTAAGTATATCGAATATTAGTTTCCAACGGACTATACCTGTAAAATAACAAAATATTACCTTTGTCCAAAGATAATTTTGTCAGGTAGCACCCTTAACGGGAAGTTGGACCTTGAATAATCTTTTCAATCAAGGCCTTTAGGTACCCTACAGTTTAAAAACCCGTAATATTGCATGGGTGTAAAAACTGTAGCCTTAACCGGACCGTTTTATGCGGCCGTCATAGTTCCCAATCGACGTTTATTCGTATTGAAGATCTGATAGCAATAAAAAATTGAAAGGCTTATAAAACATATATATTGTAGTTAAAAGTCTACAGCGAAGAGGAAGATATGCTTCATACCTCGTTTGTATTGTTACCTTCTTCGCATGGACCGCAAATCCAAAGATTTTAAAACAACGTAATAGGGTATTCTACTAAGCGGGTGGTGCGCCGAGAAAAATGCTTCTATAGAAAGCTAAGTATCAAAAGTATAGTCTATAGAGTAATTCCTGCTGAGCGAGCAAGGTACCGATGTGTATGGTGACAGCTTCAAAATAAATAAATGAATAAATAAAAAGATAAATAAATAGAGTCTTTATATACGAGCGCTTAAAATAAAGGTCCTTTCTTGATACCTTAAAGCACAAAAAAAAACAGACTTTGGATTCATTGTAATACAAGTTTGAAGGGCCATGTTGATATAAGTAACAAAGGATGGGATCGTTATTTGTGAGGGCTATTCTCTGGAAGCACCACTGTACGGGCGGTGCGCCGGGCCGACGACGATCTTCATATCAAAAAAGGGGTCACCGGACAAGATTAAAGTGGTGAGAGAGCCGATTGGTGATGTTGTGATGGAATATGAAGCATGTGAAGTGATTGGGTTGAGAACGACTAAACTTGAGAAAAAATCTCAGAAGTGGGCACTGTTAGGCTTTATAGTATAGCCTTCTACCTTTCTTAACAAGGTGGTCCGTAAATATATTCCAATAAATTTGATGTAAATTTCAAGATATAGTGCGATTTATTACGTATAGGTTTTTCTTATGTACTTTATCATTTTATACCTGGTATAATTCCTTAGTACATGTGGTTTGTGTAGCGGTCGATAAGGTTAAAACTATATAAGCGGTTAGGTATTGGATTTTAGTGGTAGAAACGGAGGTTTTCGTTAATTAAACGATATAACGAAGTGTAGTCGGCGAGTTATTAGGTTGTTTTAAAGGTAATATTTTTATACTGCGTAATTTACTTCTATGTATCTCATTGGTTGAAGCATATTCACATTTTTGGTCTACAACACAATCCAAATAATCCCTTTGAAAAGTAATAATATATTGGATATAGTATATTATCTATTATTTTAAAGGTTTAACAAAAAGGTGGCTACTTGACCAATAACTGGACTTATTGTAATTCCAATACCTTTTTTTTACTATCGCAATGATTATATATACGATTAATAGGTCCCTTTAACTTTTGACTACGTTATTGTTACTAGTATCACTTCTAATTTAGGGGCTTTGGACCAGATTTTGAACGTAGTGACCTTTCGTACTTACGGTCGATATAGTAGGTAATTAAAAGGTTTTTATTGTTTTAATTGCAGATGTTGTTGGTTTAGGAGTATATATGAATCGAGTTTATTGTATGTTTCATTACAATGGTAAGCTTGGACTGCAACTGGTTAAAAAACGTTTATAGGTAGTGGTTACCCATTACAAGACCTATTTAAACTCGTTAATATTTGTGATAGGTGCCCATATCTGTTTTCAAAGTATGGCTTTGTTGAAGTATGTTTTCTGTATTATTTGATGGCATAATATTAGTTTGTTAAGCATTGAGTTGAGAATATATATTCATAATTTCTTCTATTTCTTTTTAGTTATCATCGTCTCCGACCTCGTCGTAACTCAATTCATATAGTATTGCGTAAGGTGAAGGTCGTGCTCAAAGTGACCTTTTATTGCGTTATAAATTTCGTGGAAGGTGCGTATTTTGGTTGGAAAGGTTAGGTAGTCATCCTTCACATAACTAGAAAAGATTTTGAAGAACAATAAATGAAAACCGCTAGTTTAAACCTTTATCCATTTTCAGTTGTTATGAAATAGTATTATCTTTGTATTAAGTAGATTGTAGGGTCGTTTGTTATTTTTTTTGTATTATTTCAAATTTTGGTCAAGTTGGTGAATATTTTGTAGTTCATGTTGACTATTTTCACTGGCCCAAAAGGTAGGTACGATAGTCGTTCTAGTCTTTAATTTTTTTTTGTTAATTTGAGTTTTAGACGTTTAGGTTTGCGGCAATAAGGATGATTACTAGTCGCTCAACCCGAGGGATAAATCTCTATTATATGTATTGGAATAATATTATTTGCAGTGCAGAAGTTCAACTTTATTGTAAGTCTAGTTGACTCTACTGTACTACAAGTTGAGTGTATTTCGTTGTGCAGACTTACCGCATTGGGTGTAAGTTGAGTGCAGTACGCTGCACTTCACTCTAGGGTATGAGCCAAGCACTTGGACATACAAATTACTGTGCAGACCGGCTAGCGGTCTGCCAAACCTAGAACAATACAACCACCATCTGACTACTGAAATACACCTATTACTTCGACCAATCGAATCGACAACGTTGCAACGTCTAAGGCCTACCAACAATAGTATATATAGTGTGTTTACATATATATGTGAAGGTATACCCATTATGGAAAGCTTTACCTTACGGAACTTGATGCTTTTTTTTTAATTGAACTTTATATAGCGCTGACGTTCTTTCCTCTTATTGCGTTAACAACCTTTACTTTACGCGCTTTTCTTTCGCGGAACGCGTACTCCTTATTATTGCGAGCGAGGATGAGATTACCCAACAAATCAATTTTTTTTTTGTTTGATATTAACATTTTTTGCTTGGTTTTAAGGTTTAATTCACTTAAGTATCAAGGGATAGTCCTTTAAAACGTACATAAAGGTGTTAATAGCTGTTCATACCTTTTTTTTCTTTTTTTGTGGGTTTTAAAATTAGGGTTTCAAGGATAGGTTCCTAATTATGTTAATTTAAAAAAGCCTTTTGTTTTTTCTTTGAATCTTTCATTTGGAATGTAAATTCCATATCTATAACCTTTTTCCTTAAGCTTCATTTTCATCATACATGAATTTTATGTATATATATTACGTTTGTAGTTGTTGCAAAGCTAATCAAAATATTGGAGGACGTGGGTACTACAGTTTAACTCCTTTTCAATATCCGTTTTAAGAATATTCTGATTGACGTAGTTCGGTAATTTTCAGTTGAAGTTTCTTTAACTTCTTTGTATTATAGATTTTCGTTGAAAGATTTCAAAAATATGGGACCGAAAGCCTGCATGGCCTTTATTTATTCCTGATTACTGGCTATTTTAGATTTTTGATTGGTATGTTGACGTCAATTTCAATAGGATATGCATTTAGCGATTTTGGTAATGGGATTTAGCGGTTTAAGAGCGGTTTTATATGGCCGCTTGGTGCAACTTGGTTGTCTGATGCAACTTAACAATTTTTGGTGTTTCGTTTGGCGTAGCGATTTCGAGGTTTTTGCTCACGTGTTTAATTAAGAAGTTTATTAAGTAGGAAAGGGAGAAAAGATTGGTATTGGAGATAAGGTTTGGTGTTGAATATTATTTGTTATTGAATTTCTTGTTTATCAATATACGAGTTTTGTATTTAACGATTCGGCATTTTAATAGTGACTTAATTTTTATTTGAATATCGGAGTTTTGATAATTTAGTGATTATTTTCATATGATTTGAGACTTTGATACTGAATTTTGATGCTTTTCTTTAAAAATAGATTCATAACGATATTTTTGTGTTTGTGATAGCGATATCGTTGTTACTTTTCGGTCACCATGAAAACCAACACATCCCAGAAATCTTTTTTACTCATTTCCGTGAAAACCAACGTAGTTTGTAGAGGCCTCTATTAAGGATTTTTCCTTTACCTTGCAATATAAAACGTAACTAGCAAGTAGTGTCCTTTTTTAAATAGCTTATATGTGATTAACCTAATTAGCACTGATCAGTGTTGATAGATCTTTAGATGTTGTAACGTTGTTGATTCGAATCGGTCGAAGTAACAGCATTATTGCGTGGTTGATTGGTGGATGTATTCTTTTAAGTTTAGCAAACTGTTGGCCGGTTTGCGCACTGATTTGTATAGATAATTATTAGGCCGGTGCTCTAGTATGAATTTGGCACTCACTAGTAAATTGACTTGCAGTCAGTGCAATCATCTTGGCTGTACTGCAATTGACTTTACTGCATTACAATTGATTCCAATTCCAATACTAGCTCTTTTATATTCATTGAAGAGTCATTTTTTCCCGACAGAAACGATTTTAATGAATAAAAACAGGGTTTCTAATATCTTAATAAGGATATTTCATACATTTTTCTCTGGATTTAACATCGGGTTTTCCTTTACTCTCAATTTTTCAGATTTAGTATACTAATGAACATACAGGTATCGTATCTGACGAGCTTCAAATTTTCGTGCAAAATCAGCGTGATGAACTTGCGTTAATAATTATCCAACTCTAGTTGATATATTTTTAGATGGCTTTCCTTTTTTTTTCTCTTTTTTCATTTTACTATCTCCTAGAAGTGCCCACTATATGGATAGTATAGTGTGGCCCTCACCAATGTAAAAGATACATATGCTGGAAGTAAGGCTTCCAACTTGAATTTTCCTACGCTATAATAACAACTTTATTCCAGATCCTATTTCAAAGTCATACCATATAATCAATTGATTAAACTATTACAAATGAAAGCCTAGTCTCCGACTAAAACAAATGTATAACATTGAAAACCTAGTCCTATACATATGTGGCTAATTTACAAGTAAAGTGTGGTACGTATGTGTTAAATTTCGATAGAGTTTTATAATTATCCATATTTTTCCTTACTTTTATGTTACGAACTCAACGGTTTTGACAAATATGGAACACTTTTGTAAAAGGTTGTACAGGTATTACATAAAAAGGATATATACTATTGGGTATATGGAAAAAGTTTCGACTTAATATATTTAAAATAAAACAAAGTTCATCTCACAATATTTAAAACCTTTGCTTATGAAACGGAACTACAAATAACATTTTTATCCGAAATCTAACCAAAAGGCAGACTTTTAAATAAGTCCTTACGGTACCTTAAAATTGAGAGACCGGTAACATTATACGAGCGTAAAACTGTAACCTTAGCCGGGCCGTATTACACCACCATTCTAGTCTTCTTTCGACCCCTATTTGCATAGAAGATTTGAAAGCCCTAAAAGAGTAAAGAATTTATAAAATACATATATTTTGGTTGAGAGCCTGAGAAGATAACAGAAATTTATTTCAAGTCTTGTTTAGCGTATTATTCTTTTGCCACAAGCCATAAACTCAAAAATTATAAGAGAACCTTAAATTTGGTATATTACTAAGCTTTTGGTGTGACAAAAAATGTCTTCCGTGGATAGCTTAAGTTCTTTGAAATAAAATCGGAGGCGAAAACTCCGTTGAGATGGTGTGGTGCCAGTCGGTGAATATGGCTTAAAATTGCATGAATAAATAAATTCGTCAAATGCGAGAGTTTATAATAAAGTTTTTTTTCTTAAGACCTTAAAGAGTAAAATATTAAACTTTGTTTGTATCTTAATTCAAATTTGGGGAGAAGAGAATGGAGGGGGTGGTAGCTTTGGCGGCGGCAGCGGCGGGTGGCGAGGCGAAGAGGGAGGCGGGTATTGAGGACATCGTACCCGAGGAGGCGGGGCTGGTAGTGGTGGTGGTGGTGGTGATGGCGGCGGCAGCGCAGCTGGAGGCGGTGGTGGCGGCCTCGGATCGCTTGCGCTTACGCGCCAAACGACGCCTGAGGATTCTGTTCTTACGCGGCATCTATTTACGGGTGAGGTTAGTATATGAGAAATGGTTAAGTGACCTATTTATCGAAGCAGTTTGAAATATGTGATTAAAACATTGTGTTTGGTTGGTATAAGCTAATTGGCTGGTTAGCATTTATATTGGCTATATATACGCGCCTTTAAAAGGGATAAGAAAAGAAGTTTTTCCTGGAACGACAGCGATACATATTTTTATACTAATCCTAAAACACGTAACGCCACAATCACCACTACTTAATTACACTCCTATAAAACCGACGTAATCATAATTATATAAGGAACAATACCAAATACCATTAATAATGATATCGTTACCGACTAACTAGATCAACTAGGCCTTTACTATAATTACTATCGCGGCTAAAAATTACTAATTTGAGCCTCTACAATTTTTACTGTCACTACACTGTTATTACTAAACCACGTATACTAACTACGTTACAAACTCCACTGTCATTACCAAATAACGAATACGGGCTGCAAAAGGAAAAAGAAGAGATTACATGTGTGGATATTACTATATATTCCTATAGTTAGTAAGCAGCTATGCTGCAAAGTCCATGGTAATATACCACTCCGTATAGTGTATTCCTACAGAGAGTTTAATAGCGTGCCACTGCCTAGAAGTAGCATTTGAAAAGTTTACGATAGAGTGCTAGTGCCTAAAAGGGAGATTAACAGAGTGCATGGTAGAGTGTCACTACCTGGATAAAAGGTTTATAACCTCTTACCTATAGCATGCACTCTTCGAATGCCTCTTATCCCTTAGATAACTTATCTTTACTTCTACAATACCAATATTTCTGATTACTCTTCTGATACTTCAAAGTAATAGAGACCTTACCGACATTACGTTGGTATAAGAAATGAAGGATGGAATCGTTGTTTTTAAGGGCTATTTTTTTTAGATGTATCGTTATGCGAGGGGTACGATGGGTCGACGACAATTTTTATGGTTAAAATGAGGCCACCGGAACAGATTGAAGTGGTGATAAAGCCTATTAGTGATCTTGTGTTGGAATATGGAGTATGTGAAAGTAACTAATATACTTCATGTTAGGTAGAATTCGTAGTGGATAAATGGAATGTATAAATGAATGGTTACTTTGTTTTTAACTTAAATAACTTACTAATATATTCCTTGAATATACTACTTTTTGGAATAGAAGTCAATTGTACTGATTGTTAGTTGATTTTACTGACTGCAAGTTGACTGTACTAATTGTGAGTTGACTGTATTAACTGCAAGTCGAGTATGGTAGAGTGCCAAATTCAATATGGGATACAGTCTAAGCAGTTACCTATATAGATTGGTATTCTAACCGGCTAGATTCCAGTCAATCTTAAAAGTAACCATTTTTTCATCCTTAATGTAATACTAGCAACTTCAACTAGAGATTCGAATCGACTACATTACAATCATAAAAAACTACCAATAATATTCGTAAGTTATATTAATTTTTCTACGTTATTAATTTTGACTTTGATTTCGTTATTATTTGACGAAGGTTTTTATAATCGCCCGAAAAAATGAAATAATTGATAATAATGCTTTAAAAGTTGCTAAAAATAAATCTCTTATCGATAATGTTACTTAAAATATATCCTTAATTAATATATAAGCCGTAACTAACTTATTATTACAATTTGTGATATACTTCAAATAAAATATTTAGGGGCTTCCAATTAAAAATAAAGAGAGTTTTGATGATATCTTTTTAGACATTTCAACATTGTCAATTAGAAGTGTAGCCAAAATAATAATAGTATTGCAAAATTGGGATGGTGGATTGGTATTCTTTTTCAGTTTGTCAGATCTTTTCACTGGTTTCTATATTAATTTGTAGGAATAATTGTTTATATAATGCCCTCCATTGAATTAGGAACTTTATCGTAATTGATTTGCAATCAGTACAGTTAACTTTGACTGTAATACACTTTCACGTTATCCTAACACTAATGGAGTTTTGTTTTCTAATGTCAATATCTCTTGTAAGACAATCAACCGGTAATGAAAATCCTTCCCTGTGCCTTTCCTACTGTATTTTGTGTAAGGATTTAACCTTTCATCACTTTCAATGACAGTAACAAGTACTTTATCACTTTTGTACTCCAATCCAGGATGACTACACCAAATTTAACTATACCACTTAACTTAACTGTACCACTCAATAAAGTCTGCATCGTTCACAATAGTGCAGTCTTAGAATTTGATAAGCTATCTCTACCTCTCATCGTCACGTAAATTAACCTTATAAGGTGATCTTTCTACGTAGCTTTCGATCCTTAATGTCATCCTATTACAGCCCGGAAACATTTTTCGGGCTTCATTTTGTATAGCCTTTGTTATAGAATCAGTCTAGTTATATTTTCTCTAGATTCATCGAAACACTTGAATTTCACTACTTTCGTAAGATTTAGTAAAAGCTATCCTATCTATATTAAATGTTTTTCAATTGTAATTTTGGGTTTAAAGAGGCATTGAAAAAGACTTTTCAAATCTTTGTAATTTTGAAATATTTAGTTACTATATTCATAGTTCTTCATATATATATACCTATGATGAAGCCGGTTATTATATTTCAGACTTTGGAAATTAGTACGGTATGTATTACTATTTTGTATTTCATGAACGTTTACTAAATTAAGTTACTAGTAAAGACTATTTTTTTGTCTTAAAATATATATTTGTTAACCATTATCATAAATAATCTGATTAAAAGCAATAGGTTAGTGTTATATTTGAAGGAATCATCCGTTAAAAATATTTATTTAGCTCTCGATTAGGCATTGAGAATTTTGTTTATTCTTCGGTCTAAGTTTTTCATCTGCTATTTCAATTGCCTGTTTAAAAGATCCTAATTCTCATTCATTGAGTCTTAGAATTTATCCGCAATTAACGGGTTAAAAGATACATTCGGTTAGTATAAGTTTACAATGTCATTAATATGTACGCATCACTCCAAGTACAGTTAAATCCTTGTGACTTCAATCTTGTTAATCATAGTAATGCTAGTTTCCTTCCCCTTTGGGCGAAAACTAAGGTATTTTAAGTTAACATCATCAATACTATATATACTTAGTAACGATTCATTAAAGTCTAGATGTATGTCTTTAATTAGAGTTACGATGGGCTTATAATTTCATAACCTCGAGTACTTAATCATATGCTACTATACAAGAACAAGGATAATAATGCTGATGAAAGATATATTGTCAATTTGAATTCTTATTATTCTACAAAATTCAACCGTTTACATAATGAGTAATCATAGGTTATAATTTAAATATGTTTGTACATTTCAAATTTAAAGTAACAATTTTATGTGAGAAACCAATAAACACTTAGTTCACTTCATTCATATCATTATTTTATATATAGCATAACTGTTTTTTATGTGTACTTTTCACGAGGTTCTCGATTCAACTATATCGAAATACTTCTTGTCAGATGAATTTTAAATTACGTATAAGTTTAAGTAATATTATAAATATTAAAGGTGAACTGCCTATTAATACCTTCCATAAAACCTACCATTAATTCGACCACTAAAAGTTAGCTGATTTTCCCAGTCGTCGACGATTGCGTAATAACATAGTTTTTTTTCTTTATATTAGCATATAATTTTAGGCCTTTAGACGTTGAAACGATTGTTAATTTGAATCGGTCGAAGTAAAAATATTATTTCTAGGTTAAGTGGTAGATGGCTTAGCTCAAGGTTTGGCAAACCGTTAGCTAGTTAGCATACTAATTTATATGTCCAATTGCTTATCCCATGATCTAGTCGGAAATTGGCACTTATTTCACTTGACTTTCAGTCAACCCACAAATAATACAGTCAACTTTCAGTCAATACAATCAACTTACTAACACTATAGTTGACTGGACAGTACTGCAATTGACTGCTGTTCCAATACTAGCGGTTTTTATGTTTTGTAAACACACGCTAATACGGCCAATCACTTATTGATAATGATACTTAAAGTCTCTCCTCGATCTGTAGGCCAGACCCCTTGTCGATTCCAATCTGTTTTACAGTCAAATTAACTCCAATAAGGACCCTTTACCCCACAGTTCCAAATCTCGACCTCCTCAACTCCCATATACAAATTTTCCGCTACAAACTTACGTAAAATTAAGTCAATCCTATCAATCAATTAAATACGCATTAATAACATCTTAGGCTTCGGCCTCAACCCCGTAACAGTCTTTCAGTTAACTAGGATACCTTTGGGAACCTTTCTATTCGTCGTCACATAACATCTTAATAGGTGACCTTTTATCGTAGCCCTGGATATGTATAATTAGTCTATTACTATACTCAACTCTTTTCAAAATCTTATTGAGTATTAATCTCGTTAAAGCTTTCATCAGGTTATCCTTACTGTTAACCCATCTAAACTTATAGATTTCCATCCTTTTATTACCTTCGCGAAAATTTATTATGTCGATTATGAAATGTTTTTCGTTCATAATTCTCAACTTCGAAATACATTTTAAGACACTCATAAAATCGATACGAATGATAAATTAAAGAGTAACATCTCTAGTTGCTTAATAATTTTATTAAGTTTTTTCAATATAGTTATACATATATCGAAGCTAGCTATCATTCTATAAACTTTGATAATAAATACGCTCTACATCATCTTCCAACCTTTGATAAAAATACAGTCAATTAAGCTACTTTCAATAATAAATTGTTTGTTTTATAATTTATAACTTTTAACGATATTTATAAAAAATACGATTTATAACAATAAATTAATGTGATTATTCTTAAGGCTTTCCGTGAAAATCATCAACTTGATGTTCCCTAAGTTGATTGGAACCATATTCATCCTTTGGTCCAAGTTCCTCATTTACTAATCCAATCTTTTATTTAATTCATTGTAATTATTATTAATTATATTCTAAAATTATGTTGTAATTAGTAAATTATATGATGACTTAAATTGGTATAAGGTTGTAATATAACTGCTTCGGGCCCAAGACTCTGAATAATTTTAAACTCTTACTTTATCAGTCTTATCAATCTTATCCAGGATAAAGCCTTCGTTTTTTTACCGAAAATTCAGATAGGCGTCAATATTATCAATACCATACTTGCTGATAAATTTAAAAGTTTACATTTAGCCAAAGCCTCAACCCATCTACAGGCTCAAAACTTCCGGTTTTTAGTAATAATCTATTCCAATATTACTAATCCATTAGTTCCAAAGAGTAATGCATCATTACTATACATAACCACCATATAGAAATCTTTATATGCCTATGTAATTCTTAAACTTAATATGTAAGTTAAATGTTTCATACCTAAACTTAGCTTGGAATATAATTCATAAGTTAAAAACTTATAAACACTTGCTTTATCTCACAATTAATATGATTTGACGTATTGTATAATTTTTCCGAAAAAGTATTTTTTACGAAGTTCTTAGAGTAACTATAGCAAAATAATTCTTTGTAAATTAGTTATTCACTATGTATACGTTTAAGTACTATTTTTACCATGAAGGGTAAACTTCCTACATGTTTTCTCCAGTAAATCTGTTATTGATATATCTTCTAAAAGTTATTTTATCTTTTAGATTGGTAACAATCATAGAAGGATTTAGTCTTTGTCCTTTTTACCGTATCCTTAAGCGATTAAACGTAATTTTTCGTACGGTTTCTTTGTAATCTTACCTTTAATATCACATATAATCTTCAACTGTGAGATCATAAAGTTATGGTCATAAAGGTTAAAGTAGTGTTTTAACACAAATTATAAAACTTCTCAAGTAAGGAGTATATTATTCTTAACCCTATTTCTCCTTTCAAAGGATCTGTCTAAAATCTTAATAATTCTTTGTACGTAAGATTTAACAGCCAAGTTTTAATCATCCTTCTCTTTCCTTCAAAACCAAACAATAGTGTATATACGCCTAACAGTGTATGCCTTATCCTTAAATGTTTTCCCTTTTAGTTTTAGGCTACGCCTTCATCATTTCATCAGCTTATTAATCATGGGAGAAGGAGGGTTGTAATATCTGATTCCTTTGTTTTAAAGATTTTGATTATCGTATTTATAATTAGCTGACCTAATATATGGTTTGTTCCAAATTATGCGAAACATCTCAAAACTGTTAGTAATTTTGACAACTACGTTTAGGTTAACGATACTCAAAATCTCAAATAGGTTATCTTATTTGCTTAACTATTACTATACAAGGACTTCACTTTATAATAGCAAAGTTAGTACGTATATCGTTGTAGGATTATTCCCGGTATCAAAGATGTTGTTGTCTTATCGCCTGGAAAATTTCCTTTGCAATTCCCTCAAAGCCGTACCGTACGCCGTAGCTATTTCTTATATACTTATTGATAATAGAGATTTATTTACTAATAGAGGATATACCCTAAAACCAATAACTTTGGTATTAGGACTTCAAGGCCCACTATGTCATTCAAACCCTTCGTTTCCATATAAAAACTTATCTTTTAATCCATGAAACTTCTAATATCTAGTATAAAGAAATTATATACCCTAAGAAGTAAAGTGTATACCTTTTTAACCTCTCGAATTCTTCAGTAATATTGAACAAGTGCTGATTATCACAAAATATTCATTATCATAATATTTGCTTGGAAATTTAACGTAGTGAAGTTAATACCAATATCTTAGACGATAATGATTGATAAGTCTCGAATGTATCAACCCATAATATCCTCAATGTTTTGAAAATATCCTTTTACAAGAATGACCTAAAGAACTTAACATCTTGAAAAGAGATTTCTGAGTCCATAATATAAAGAACAAGTTTATTGTCCAAGCTCAAAAAGTTAGCTAAAATCTTACAATTAAAGTCCTTATCGTTTTTCGAAGTTAGTTCAAACATTTTCCCTTTTTGGACGTAAGTTCAGTAGTAGTATCAAAGCTTTTTAATAATCTTTAAAGCAAAATACTTCCTATTTTTATGCTTTGTTAACTTAAGGACTTTGTATAGCCTATCAACAACTATATGATTGAAGCGTTAATATAACTCACGCATATCTAAATTTGTCAAATTCATCACCGTTACCTCTAGCCCTTAAAGATATACCATACATAAACTCACTTAAAGGCGAAATGAAACCTACGATCATCTTTAACCAACTTATTAATGCCAACGTCAACCTTAACTCTAAGAATCTTAATATTTTCCAAATAGAAATAGAATAATGTAAAGAACTTAACGACGTAAAAATTAATTAGCGCAACAACTATCTGTTCTATAATTGATTTAAATAACCATTATTTCTGCTTTAAGTCAAATTCAACTCTAACTTTACCGAAATCTTAACGATTGATCTCTGTACCAATAATAATTTCCCATCGCAATGAGATATACTACGAATAACATCATATTAAGTATATTTCTACCCTAATATCAAGCATAATTGCTTGAAAAGTGTGGTCTACATATCTATCGCGAAAGTTAAAAATGTATAAGTGGTCAAGTACTTCATCTTCAAAACAAAGATGAAGGTCTTCATCAGTTAGATAGTATAGAAAAACATATTCAGCTAATCAATATATTTCTCCAAAATATTTATACCAAGTAACTCATTTTTGGGTAATGTAATTATTGAAAGTATCATCACCTTTGAGAGTTTACTAGATGGTCCAAATTATTCTTTTCGAAACTAATCAAGTATTATTTATAATATATTACCTGCTATTTGTGGCGTTCATGAAATAGGTAGCTACTTTACCAATAACTGGACCTATCTCAAATCTAACACCTTTTACTACTATTACAAGGCTAATTTTTTCGGTTAACAGGTCCGCATAAGTCTTTCTCACGTTACTATCGCCAATATAACTTCTAGTGCAAAGTCTTAGACTAAATCCTAAACGCAAGGGTCATTCATACTTGGGATCAATATAATACGTAATTGGAAAGTTATCGTTATCCCAGTCGTGAAGTTTATTAGTTTAAGGGTATATACCAAGTAATTTTAACGTATATATCTTGACAATCGCAAACGAAAACCGCAACGAACTAAAAAAAAAACATTATAGGTAATATCTATACGTTATAAGGTGTATTTAAACTCGCTAACTCCCGTGACAACTATCTTTACCCAATTTAGAAGTGTAGCCTCGCCAATATATACTTTTCACATTATTCACACAACATCAACTTTTTAAATATCTAATTGAAGAGATACATTAATTTTTTTTTCTCTTTTTTTATCATCGTCACCATCTATTTTATCATTACCCAATATATATAATATTACACAAGGCAAACTTCGTAGTTGAAATAACTTTTTATTCCGTTAAAAGTTTCACAAAAGATATATGCCTTAACATGATAAATCAGGTAATAGTCACTAGCATACCCTGTAGTGATTCTTGGAACAAAGGAATTAAAACTTAAAGGTTAAAGCTACATTCACTTAAAAATGTTAAAAAACAGCATCATCGTAGTATTAAATAAATTGTAAGATTGTCCGCCATACTTTTCTATATCATTCCAAATCTTGCCAAAATTGGTAAGGAGTTTTTCATTAATGTTTACTATTTTAATTAGCCGAAGGGATAGGTCATGATCATCGTTACAATCATCGATAGTATTTCTTGTCAACCCAAGTTTTGGACCTTCAAAGTTGCATTGAAAAGGGTAATTACCACTCTCCTGGTCTAAGGGGTAAAATCTTATGATAAGACCTGTAGTAGTCTCACGTAAATAAATATACCTACCGCGGGGATCATTTCCTCAAAAAGAACCTTAATTAATTTAACTATTTTATGTAAAACCTTGAAAAACTCGACTATCATAAGAAAAGTTTTCAAAAACTTAACGATCTTGAATGATTGAATATTGAAAAAGGCCGACGTCAATTCTTATTACCACTTTAGCTACCACCACTTCGCATACTCTACCACTACCGAACGCCTATTTCGTACTATCGAAAACAAGGATAAAACTACCTAACAAATCGACAAATTCTTCATCGTCAAAATATAACAAGTTATTATCGGGTTTCAAAGTTTAATTTGACTAGGAATTAAAAGCTGGTTCTCTCAAACATCTAAAATAACTATCATCAGTAATAATCCTTTCTTTACATTTGTGTTATAAAATTTAAAAGACTTTAAGGAATATATCTATCTGATCCAAGTTAAAAAGGAAGACAATAGGTTTATTTTGTTTTAAGGAATTAAAATTCCACGTTTATGCAAGTTTATTTTCAACTTGGACTCAACCTTTTTTAATGTTTTATTTCGCATCTGGATCGTCCAATACCTGAAGTAATTACAAAAATCATGAAAGGCTCGAACGTCGTAGTTAGTTTTTAAGGGTCCAAATCAAATATAAACCATCCAACGAAGTTAATCTAGTTTTTTTCGGTTTAAATTGTCGCCTAAGTTCTTAATCTAAAGGTTATCATCGTAATGATTGATAAATAGAGATTCTAGTTCCTTAATAATCTTCATCTCTAGGCTTTCTGATGCTATAGAAACGTTTTAACTCATATGTTAACGTCAATATTGGTAGTAAAGAAGCTTGTCAATTTAAATAAAGGAACTTGGCGGTTGAGGAACGATGTAACGTAGCCTCTTAATGCGACTTAACGATTCTTGATGTTTTTGCTTAAAGTAAAGACCTTAACTTGTTTACTAATGTATTCAATTTATGATCTTATAATTTAGCAAATAAAGGATATTTGTCAAGGGAAAAGTCAATATTAAAGGCAAATTCAAGTGTTATTTATTGCATTGATCTTTGTTTCTTATAGGAATCTTCAACTTGGCGATGAGAAAAAACAGTAGTAATAACTTAGCTGTTCGTCAACTATAGAGAACCTTGCTACTTGGTAATCTATTTCTTAAAGATTGAAGTCTTTTAAGGTCAATATCAACGCTCTTCCAAAAACTTCAATAAAGATTTCTTAATGATTTCAACAGTGATGTCATCGCGACCTTTAAATTTCAGTAAAACCCGCTGCAATCTAATGATCTTCTCTATGTACAGCCTTAAAAACCGCCTCAGTTTATAAAAGCTTTTTACAAATGCCTTTCCTCTACCTTACAATACAATGCAAAGAATAACGAAAAGTAGCTTGTTTTTCTACCTAACTCATCTATAATTAACCTCATAAGCACTGATCAATGAAATAGACCATAATAAATTACGATGATTGTAGATTCGAATCGGTCGAAGTAACAATAATATTATGTAGTTAAATTGTAGATGGTTTAATTCTTAATGTGGCAAACTGTTAGTTGGTCGGCATACTAATTTATTTAACTAATTTCTTGATAAGTGCCTTCATCTGGAGTGCGTACCTACTGAACTTTACTTATGGTTAACCCAAAAACAATACAGTCAACCTACAGTTAGTAAAATTAACTTACTGACTTTAAAATTGATTTGACTGTACTAAAATTGACTATTGTTCCAACAGTATCACTCCAAAATTAGTCGTAATTTTTCATTCAGCTTATTTATATTTTTTCTCTTCATTATATAAACTATTTTTATATCATAAACTTGATGTTAGGATTAATAAGATAGAAGTCTTATTGAAATACAAATTAAATAATTCCTTATATAAGTAATCTGTTAATCTCGGCTTTGTTGTTTTATTTCACAGGTTTACCTGTAGTAGTGATAATTCCTCAGATATAATACATAACTGTCAAATCTTAATTCTTCTTTCCTTTTTTATTAACGAAAATAGCTGTATATATACTCCCTGGATTGTTTTCCTTATTCTCATCTTTATTATTCTTTTTCTTGGTGTTCGGCTGCGTCACTTTTGTTTTATCAGCATATTAATTACTAGTGGAAATAAATCATGCTAGGTAACTTGCTCGACCTGAATATATTCATAGGAAGTGTCCTTAATATAAGATTTGATTTAAATTTTATATAATATCTCAAAATCCTTATCTGGTTCAACAACTAACTGAAACTTATTGATAGTTACGATTTTGAATGAGTCATCCTATCTTCCTCGTTTACCCCATATAACTACTTCTTTTCAAAATGTTGAAGCTAATATATCGATAGTCAATAAGCCGTTTTAAATATTAAATTGATTATTGTATTTGTTTGTCAATAGGTATAAGAAAGTATTGTCGACTAGTTACTGGATTTCTTTATAAGTAGTATTTTTATATTATGCGATTTACTATAATGCGTTTTTCGATAATTTAACGTATCTTCAATTTATTGATTTATAACAGATATAAGTGATCCTTTTCTAAAATAATACTGACTTAAATGTAATATACTACATGTTATTTCTAATATCGATTAATGAGGGAAAGATTTGAATAAAAGCTAAACTTACTACAAATTCAACACTTTTCATCGTTTTGCGATGATAATTTCCGCAGTTGCTATATTCATTTGGGCATGAACCACGTAGTTTTTGCTAATATACTTTTAATCTAATAGATTTTAAATAGATTTTCAATTATTCGATCTATCGTACTGACGATCAATATAGTATGCGAGTGAATGGTTTTCATCGCTCTAGTTAAAAGCAGTTGAATTCAGTTAATAATTCAAATAAGTTTAGTGTGCATATTATTACAGTCGTAAGAGAAGAGCGCAAGTAACTAAAAAAGCCTTTATAACTAGTATTCATACATTTTACAGCGTATTTTAACTTTCTGATAAAAACAATAATCTCCTGAACCTACTCACGTAATATAATTTCTCCATCTTGTTTCTTCCACATTATATATAAACAAAACATCAACGTTTACACTATTTCATTAAGAATTTCTATAGGTTTTTTTTTTCCAGATATTATCATCGTCCAACGTATTATAGATTGATTGGTGTGATATTATGCAAAGTTGACGTCGTATTCAAAGTGATTTTTATCACGTTATAAATTTCATAGAAACAACGTATTTTCATGAAAAAAGGTAAGTAGTAGATTTTGGTGTGCCTTGAAAGGATTTTGGGAATACCAAGTAAAGACCTAAAAGTTTAACCTTTTTTAAACTAAAAATGTTTAGAAACGTTATTACTTTGTTATTATATACATTGTAAAGGTTTCCGTCATTCTTTTTTGTATGATTCTAAATTTTGGTGAAACTCATTAGGAGCTTATATTTTATTTTAACCATTTTGATAAGTTTGGAACCCAAGTCGCAACCATCGTTCCAATTGTTGATAATATTTTTTATAGTTAATTTAAATCTTGTATATTTAAAGTCTTAATAGTAAAAGTAGTTACTAATAGCATAAGTGATGTACCTTAAGGTGGGGGGGAAGGTATATTTACCTATCTCGTACTTTCTCACGAGACTACCTTCTTTTGAGACTGTCTACTTATGAGTTATCCTTCTCATGAGTATTTATTGTTATGATGATCTGGTTGATTACTACCTTTAGCTTAGTCTTTATCTTAAAATACCAATCTAAATACCACAATACGTTTTTACGTATAAACCGCATAACAACTGGTAGCTATAAGCTGATATTACCGCTTGATACTAAACCGATTATAATTGCTGCAAAGCAATTAAGTTAAGTTACCAGCGCAGAGCTACAACCATAATACCCTGCTACCTAAATACCAACTTCCCTACCTTTCTATCCTTCTACTTTTATACATTTCTACCTATTTATCTTTCTACCTTTCTACCTGTTTATATTTCTACCTTTCTACCTTTCTACCTGTATATCTTTCTCTCCTTCTACCTTTCTATCTTTCTAACTTTCAACCCTTTAACCTTTCAACCCTTTTTCTCTACCCTAACACCACCATATATCGCTAGCTTCTGCTTTACGAGTCATCAATCTCAATTTATAAGTCAGCGAAAGCTGCAAGCGCAGGGAATTACACCAAACCATCTCCGAACCCCTGGCCGCACGCGTTAGTAAACTCGTACAAAAAAACTTAAGAAAAAAAACTGAAGCTGTACCTATACCTTAACTTACGCTTATATCTTCGTTTGCCACTATAAAACTGATAACTATCTCTTTCTTTTCAGTATTACCCAAAATACCAACAATCCTTTCAATTTTAATACTATTTTTACCTACACGTATACCTTTACCTTTCTTGTTTTCGCCTACAACTCCACGCTTTTATACTCCTTTAGCCTGTTTTTTACATACGTCTATTAGTTACTCGCACACTACTATTATGATCTCATTACTTCCAATTACTATGTATTAAGGAAAATCATTTTTAACAGCAGATTCAACTTCTGGTAACGCTAAGGCCACAAAACTCGTAGTACACTTACGACATAGGTTTAAAGACCGCAATGAAACGAAACATACAAAATATAATACCGTTATATGACGTTTTTACAGCTTAGCTTTTAAAAGCTATCGTTCTCATAATCGTCGCAAGCCCTTTCATCGCTATTATCATTAATCATCACCCATCTTTATAACCTTATCAGACACCTCTCAGGGTAGCCGTTATCTCTATCGCTATAAAGGAAAGAAGCTCAAACATTAGCTCTTAGGCAACCGTTCCCGTCTATCTTGCGACCGCTATAAGCCTTTTTATCGCCGCTACGAGCCTTTTCGCAACCATTGTAAGCCCTTTCGCGACCGCTGCAAGCGTAAGCCCTCTTGCCACCATTACTTTCGTAACTACTGCAAACGCGAGATCTCTTGTCACCGTTGCTTTTGTAATCACTGTCGCTCTCCCTTTAAAACCCCGAATACAATAGCTACTAAATACTCGGTTAATGGGACTATCCGTCTAAAGAGTAAAGAGATTAAGGTGTTTAATCCCAAGTATCTTAATTTTCGGGATATAAGCATTATTGTTATAGATAAAATTATGGTTTTCACTGATATGTAAATATTTCTATAGAGTTTAAATACCTTGATTAATACTTTGTCAAGCTTAGGAAGCTAGATTTTCAAGATGTTTTCTCTACCTTAATGTAAGGATTTGTATTATATTGATAAAATATTAAAGTTACGTTTTTCCTGCGTCACGAAATGTCTTATTGTAGCCTGGTATACGTTGTGAATATTTTCGTTCAACGCTTTACTATAAATTCTAAGCAAGCTATTATAAGTTTTATAAAGGCCAAGTTCTTGTTACCCAACCATATAAATAACGATTATAACTTACATAAACACATTCAAACAAAAACAAGTCACGTAAAATGTAAAGGTATACTAGTCCGCTATAACAACAATTAGTATAACGCTATGATTAATGTTTAATTCGCCCTAAACTTAGGTATTAAACAATATTTGCCTTTACCATATCGTAAGTAAACTATAAAGAAGTACATAATTAAAGTAATACAGTGATATCTCAAATATCAACCTCCCTTGAAAAGTGTTCGCGATAGGTATAATTTCAGGCATTTTCGCAAAGATAAGTACCAACCTCGCAAAGATAAATCACAGTATCGCAAGTTCTAAAACAATACCAAAAGGTACGAAACACGCTCCTCAAAAAAATAAAACTATAAACGCAACGATAACTACCGTCATCGTGAACATAACAACCAAAACCGTGGTCGGGATAAACGCAAACACAAGAAAAACCGTAATAGATACCGTCCTTGCGACAAATGTTTCGACTGAAACCTTCATCGTAAACATAAATCTGATAATATGTAATTAAAGGCAAATGATCCTACCTATTTAGATTAAAAGTTTTCTGATTATTTACAAACGTCTTTACAAACAAACTAGTATCACATTAGCAATAAGGTAGGCTATATAATATAAACTAATATCACGCTTTCCAATTGTTGGACTTTTATATATTATAGTAAAAATTACGACTCACGCAATACTTTGTTTAAATATTTAAAGGTCTATATATAAAAGAACGGCTTTTCCTAAAAAGATATAAAGAAGTGCATACGATAGTTAGACCGTATACAACCTGCAGCTAGTCTAAACAATATCATAAATAATACAAAGAATCTTAACATTATTGTAGCTAAGCTTGTTCACAAGGAGGTAACATTCGCTATAGGTGGCTATCATTACTTATAAATTTCTATACGAGCTAGCCTTATAGGCAAAAAGCACATATTTTACCTCGATACAAACGTACATAAAGACCTTGTATCTAAAGCCTTACTAAATATAAACTTACCTAATTATATTGATACCTACGTACTTATAACTAAACGCGAAAAAATTAGCGGTATAATAAGTTCTTCTACTCGTCTTACCAGCAAAACGCATTAGACTTTCTATATTCCTATACATGAATTTAAAGGCATTACTATATTGTTATAAAAAACAACGAAAATTTAGCCTTTTACTTGCTTAGATACAAGCGCTTTATTAACAATGCACTAGATAATGCCTCGTAACACAGATATGCTAATATCTACGAATGTAATCTATTTAAAAAACAACCACTTTAATATTCCTTTTTTAATAAACAAAGTGGCTATACAACTCATTATTTGCAAAGCTACCTCTAATACTTAAGTTGTTATTTAGCCTGGATAAACAATATATGTAACTGTTAAATCCGTCGCCCTCCCTAAGGGAAAATCTTCTATATTTACCACTTAATATCTATACACCTTGAATACTTTTATCGACGTGACAACTCCCAATACAATACAACTTTACAATCCTATAGAAAAGGTGTTATGTTTCGCGAAACATACGCGTTTGAAAACATGAAGAAATACAAAAATAATACCTACTTTTAGTTAAATTGAAAGTAAATTTTATATACCGTTATATAAGCTATAAGTGTTGGTAACGTATCTTTTATAGTTATATAACCCACGGAAATACTTATGGGAAACCATTGAGTCTTTTTTACTCCTATTAATATCCTAGATAAATTTACCTCCATACTTACAATTAATGCTAAATTTGAATTGGATTCTCCACCTTCCCGTGCCGATTCGACACCCTTAACTACAGCTTCTTTTACCAAAGCGCATGTTAAAACTAAATTAAACACCCCTCTTCTGAATACCATCAAATTCCTCATTCATGAATCTAGGGTTTCTGGAGTTACTAATAAAACAACGAATCTTATTCGCGATAAACCACGTTACTTAAATGCCTGGTTTGGCATAAAGACGCCTAAAAATATGCCATCAGTAAGGACAGCCTAATGTACACACATTGATACGACTAATTTTATTTACTTAATATGTTTATAATGAGTTTACGAGGAATATCCCACTATTTAAAAAGATATCAGTCTAGTTAAGATATTTCACACCGTAAAATCAAGGTTTTGCTTATCGATATTGAACAATACACCAAATTAAACCGTCATCTCTATCCAATATTCAAGCGAGACAAAAGGCTTTTCTAGCAATAGGTCGATACCTTATACGACTCGAAAAGTATGGAACTCTAATAATATATCACCTATTATACAACGGATATTCGCAGTCTGAAAAACTATCTAAGGAGTAGATAAAAGTCGAGTAATTATAAACTTAAAATCACTTAACAAATAGGTTATTTTAAATGGCAATTCGTTGCTTTCACAAAACACAAACATTATCGAGTTTCTTTATGGCAAAATCTAAATTGCTATTATAATCACTAACAAGTGTTTTCCTTCTTTAAACTTTTGGTATATTTCAATTACAGCGATTGGTGTACTTTTATTAGTTTTCAAGAGCTCTAATAAGGAAAGGTAGTACGTTTATAGTTGAGTTATTTACTATCTTACGCCTTACTCTTTATAAACAGAGTATTAAAAAAAATTCGCCCTTTTAATCAAATATTTATCAACAATATTGTTATTTTATCCCATATGTTGAAGGAATGCCTTACGTACTAAAAAACTGTTTTTAAGATTTTCGTAGACAAAGGTATCGCTTTATTGCCAAATAAACCTTATATTGACTTTTATTCAATGGAATCTTTTCTATTTTACGTAAACGCTCTCAGCCAATCAACCACAAAAGAAAGAACTTAGAACTTTCAGAATCTTTCATTTCTTTACAACTTAAAGGTACTCAAAATATATTTCAAAGCAATAGGATTTTTACGAGTAATGATACCCTACTACGTGTAATTATCTGTTACGTTCTAGGAACTTAAAAAAAAACTTGTCAACATAGGGAAAAAAGAAAAGGCAATTTAAAGTTGGTAATGGTAAAAAAACAACTACATTACACGTAATTTACACTCATTTATCCTTGGCCTAAATAGAAGAAGTCTTTTAGGATTACGCAAATCTATCTGTATAATCAGCTCAAATTATATCGTGCAAATCCAACTCGCAAATATTTTCTTCAAATTCCTAAAATTTTCTAACGCGGATTTAAAGTTATGTTTTTTTACTTCAAAAAAGTCTATTATTGGCAACGAAAACAATACATTCAACCTATCATTATTCAACCGGTAATGTTTTTAAATCGCCATTTGACTCGGGCTAAACTTAATTATAACCACTTGAAACATAAAATCGCTCATCCTATATTAGAATATAAATGCCTATTAATAAGATTGTTGAACAATTGTTTTTAATAATTATTCTGATCTACCATAATATTTTACAAAATATGGTAAACCAAACTTCACTAAATATAACATTTATAAATAAGGCAAATCGACGATTTTTCAATACGTTAATTTACAAAATTTCATACTCTTTAGATGTAATTCACTCACCAGAACGCTTTAATTTAGTAAACACAACCACAATACCGTTCTCTTTGATGAAAACCGATACCCTCGCCAAATAAATATACCAGTATTAAACTAAATTTAGAATAAACTAACAACTGTAAATAAACATTATCTCATACTATACCTAGCTAAGGCGCAAATAAATAATGATATAAGAATTCGCGTTTGGACCAGTTATTATAAGGATAAAGTTTGGCAAGGAATTCTTCGAGATTCTGCAAATAATAGACATGATAAAAACATACCTCAATGCTTTTAATATTAGTTAATCATTTCGATTGCTTAACCACTTGTTTTATAACTGCAACGTAAGTAATTAGGAAAACCTTATGGTTTCTATAACACTAGTACAAAACCTTTTTACCACGGCATATAATGATAAAAATTGTACCCAAAAAGATGGTAAGCTACAATAAAATATATTTTCACTCGAAAGGTAAGCTTGTAAAAGTTTATGTTATTAATTGGATATTTTTGCGCAAAACTACATGAAAAAAACCAAAAACCATTAAGTCTCCTCAAGTCTATGTAAGCGCCAGAGGAACCAATGTATATAATTTGTATGTGTTTTCTGCTTGTATTACTAACGGTAACAACTAAAATCACACCTTGGATATTGCTTGATAGGGAATCTTTCAACTTCGTAATACCTATCACATATAAAAAATCCATAAAAACACTTCTCATTTATATTTATACAACTTATATTACAGAAAATCAAACTACTATATTAATTCGTCATTTTTTATAATTTAACTAGCATTATTTACGAAATGTATTCACAGGAAAACATATTGAATTTATATTAGCCTCTTGATAAAAATTATGAAAAAGATTTGAAAAATGTTTAATAATCATGACAGTATATAATCCATAAGCAAATGAATAAGTAAAGAAAAAATTAAGTAGTCGAGCTAGCTTTACGCCACTTCATAACCGAATAACCTAAATAATATTTGGTGAAGATTATATCAGCTTTAAAATGAAACATTAATAATATATATTCGCGTACCCTAAAAGCCAATCCTTAAAAGTATCTGTTCGAATTAAAAATCATAATACCAGTATATATTCTTACAATAATTCTGCTATGCAAACCACCAAAAATTCATTTTATATAACATTTACGACGTAACGTATAATGAATGATAGTTATTGTAGCTACTAACGCAAAAAACCGCTACGACTAAAACTATCTTTGGCATAAATTTATTAAAGGTGACAAAGTATGGTTAAAGTTAAGAAAAGCCTATAAACTTCTTTACAAAAAAGGCAAATTATCGCCACCACGTATACGGTCATACATAATTATAAAGAAAATAGATAATTTGTCCTTTACTTTTGACATTCCACCCAGTTTACGGGATTCACTATCTGTTCATATTACTTACTTAGTACTCTTTCGCGACTCTACAAAGGATTTATATAACAAAATTACACTACCGCCTAAGCTAATGAAATATAAAGACAACGAATCGAATGTTAAGAACTGGTAAATATAATATATACTAGCCAAATGGGTGGATCGACGCTGCCTTAAAGTGGATTGAATTTAATATATCTTTAAAAAGAAAGGTTTTACTGTTTGTGATGACGAATGAAAACTAGTATCAGAATTAAATTGCCCTAATTTAATCTCGGCCTTTGAAAAGAACAATGATAGTAAGGCTTTCGATAAGAAGGACAATGATGGGAAGATTGTTACTGTTGTATAATAAAGACATCATTTTTTCCTTTTAGCTCTGAGCATTTGTTGTACGTTGAGAACGAGACTGACTTCTCTCGAGATTTCCTGCTCATGAGTTATCCTTCTTATAAGTATTTATTGTTATGATACTCTGGTAGATTACTATCTTTAGCTTAGTCCTTTTCTTAAAATACTGACCGTAATACCACAATACGTTCACATGTACAGAAAAAACACTATTGATGTAGCGGTCAAAATCATAGAGTAAAACCTATAATAGGTTACCGTATGTAGATATAATCTCCAGAGTAATAATACTTACCTAGATTTTGAGTAATCGGGTAATGTGAAACCTTACTATTTCGTCAACCTTAGGAATTACCTTAAGAATTTCAACTATTTTACTTAATTGCGCGTTGAATAGTGCTGATGTTAATTCTATGTTTCGAATTTACAATAGTTTTGTTTATTCTTCCTCTATTCAAGGTATATTTTTCGTCAAGGCAGGTGAAGGCTAGATTATTCATCAAATGAATATAATTTCAATTGTTGAAATGCATGAAACCGCCACTGAAAGAATTAAAGGTTTTACTTATATGGAGATAACATGGTAGTTCTTCAAAATGTGTATAAAAGCATGATAATTGTTGGCAATGCATCTTTATTTCCCTCGTAGATCTTAATACGAAGAATATTGAAGATAAGGATCTTGAAGTAAATTCCTTAATTATGCCAATTCGAAAAGGGTTTTTACTAGTTCGTTATAATTTTATATAAGATGAAACTTCATCATCTATAAACCTTTGGTTTGAACTCAAATTGAACTGCTTTTTGAATTCTTTTCTACTTGTTCATAATTTTATTATTAAAGAAATTATTAAAGTTTTAGAAAGCGCAAATACTGCAACCGAACTTGTTACCGGTATCTAACTCGAGGATATACTAGTAAACAAAGTTGATTAAGTTTTCTTTTATAGATATTTCGCTAATACTTCTACTCCATACGTCTTCGTTGAAATAGTTAGTAGAAAAATGATCCAAGTGTCTTCATTGCTTTTAACCTTATGTTTTCAACATCTATTTTAATATTTTAGCGAGAAAATCAACTTCAATTTAGATGGGGGTGGGTATTGAACGATTTGGACGCGGCGTATCATATGGAGCTACGTGATGTAGTCATTTATTATGACTTGCATATTTTCTGTATGAGATTACTGTTGGAATAGCAGTCAAATACAGTACAGCCAAGTCAACTTTACTTGCAGTAAAGTTGATTGTACTGACTGCAAAATTGGTTGCAGTTTGTGGGACTACATTGTAAGTGCAGTGCAGTAGGTGCCCACTTCAAAGTAGGGCACAGACCAAAGCGTTTGGCCATACAAATTAGTGTGCAGACCGGCTAGCGGTCTTCCAAACTTAGAACTTACGCATCCCAATTAACAATATTAATGCAGCACCAGTTACTTCAACCACAGTAATTCGAATCGACTACTTTTCAACGATAAAGACCTACCAATAATTACCGTATTTATTCGATTATTCATGACTTGGTAATCTTAATCTTCTTCGCGAATCGAAACAAGTTTTAGCGTATTTCTTAGTGTATTCAATTAACGATCTTTTACTATTAAACGGGAAATATTTGTGTAAAAGGTAATGTTATAAGCTGTTTGTCGTTAAAAGATTTATTAAAGGGTTTTGAACTTAAGATTTGTGATTTGCGATTTATAACTGTAGTGATAGTAGCGAATTAGCTATTTGCCAATTTTGGTGATTTTGGTAAGTTAGTAATCGTTTCTTAACTATTCATTTGAAATCATTGGACAGCTACTCTTGACTCATTTGTTTTAAACTTATTTAATATAAATATTTCAATGCTGTAAACACGATAATATGATCCCCTTTAAACTACCGTGAAAAACCGATGCAATCGAAAAGTTTTTTTTTACTTACTGCCATGAACAACCGATGCAATTCGTAAAGGCGTTCCGCAAAATTCTTTCCTATACTTCAAAATTTAAAGCGTAAGCGGAAAGTAGTTTCTTCTTTTACTTGTCTCATTTATACTTAACTTATTATAAAGTACTAATTAGTATTTAGAAGTATTTAAATGCTACAACATTATCGATTTGCGGTGTAATCGAAGTAATAGTAGTATTGTAATAATTAGGTGTTAGATTGTTGTTTTTAAGTTTAGTAGACTGCTAGCCAGTCTGCACATGTTTTGTATAAGCAATTGCTTAGCAAGTACCTTATATTGAATTGTGCACTCTACTATAATTGAGATGCAGTTAGTACAGTTAACTTTGACTGTACTTCACTTATACGCTGTCTTAACAAGTTGATTCATGAATTTTCCGGATCATTTCCTAGTATATTAGTAAAATATTTCCGTTATTTCTCTAACGAAATCGGAAACGATTTTTCCGAGGCGTTCATACAACGTGTAAATTTGTATTACAATCGTTTTTTCTGCGATAACTTTACGAATCTCAAACCTCTTTTTACAAAAAGCTTGTAACGATTTTCTATTTATTATTATATGTAAACAGTTTTCAATACTACCTTTTAGTTTTATTTCTAAGTCCGTCTCTTAATACAGACCTCTTCCGTTTTTATTATGCTGCAACTCCCATCAATTGTACCTTTGATTCATTGCTAGAACTTTGAATAACTTTGAACTAATTTAATGGGTTTTTACCTAGCAACGCAAAAAAACACGGAGATAAATCGCCAAAATATATCACCGTATTTAATCGGTTTATTATATTGAATACTAGTCGAGGATTACGATTTCACGACCAAGGATATTAGTAAAACATTCGATTGCAATTAGATTTTCCAAGTGATGTTAACTTTTAAAATTGCGTATTAAATATTGCTTTGTTATTTATCATTTGTTTAACTTTATGAATGCTGATTGATTAATATTTGAACTAAAAACAAGTTTTTACTAACCGTTACTTTCAATACTATTTTAAAAAAACTATGTAATTTCCAATTGGTAATATTTTAGTTTCCGAAAAATAACGTATTAGACAGTATATGCATTCATATTTGTAAAGAGATAGTCTATTATAAAATGAACTCCAGTTGTAGCAGCCGTTAGTTTTTCCTGTTATATTAGAGATTGTATAGCATGGTTTTCTTTTTCTTCGAATTGGTTTCGTTCAAATACAATGCGAAAATGTTTCTTCAAATAATCTAGTAAATAAAGTTTCTCTAAAGATATTAGTAAGGTAATTCATTTGCTAACTATTAAAAAGAAGAACTAAAAGAAATAACCATATATGGGTCAAAATGGTTGTAAAGATTCATTTGATTAAGTTTTAAAATGAAGGTTTAACAGCATGGCGTATTAACATTAACCCAGGTATAACTCAAGTGTTACTTCCTAATACAACAATTGGTTTGAAAGCCGCTACATAATGCTAGCATATTGTAATGATCACACTAAATACCCGTGAGTAAATAGAAGGTGTCAGGGGGTTTATGTTAGCAGTAAGGTAGCAGAGGTAACAAAGGTGCAATATCAAGAAGATGTTTGTTCGTGCTGTAGGATGATCATTAGCCGTTAGGCTATTCAGATATGTAGACTGAATACTTAGATTGACAACTGAAGAGCTATGAAGGAAATACTATCTATGTGGTGATGACCGTGTCCTTATATCCTATGGCCTTCATACCATCTTCAGTACTGGACCGCTGAAGTCGCTGGTCGCTTCCTGCGGTCCAATGTAGTATTGACTGGACCGCTCTTCGGTCCTTGCGGTCCCAACCCTAACCCTGGGTCCTTACATAAGAGAGATCCCTGGCTTGATGTGTTGGACATCAGGCTTCTGATAGCGCAGCGGACCGCTGGCCTATTCCATGACCTGCAGTTGGTCCTTGGGTTATAACACATATACTTTTAGTCAACTTCCAATGGTTTTTGCCATTACAACACATGCTTACATCATCATATTAAGCTACTGTTCTACAATATAGTGGGACAGAGTGTTTGGGGTGTATAAGCCCTTCCTGCAGCTTTTCAGTCTCTCTATTGCTTCACAATTCGAAAGCGAAAAGTTACTAGGCACCTATAAGTGCGTAAAATGGCCGGAAATGCTTGAAAGTGAGCAAGGAGTCGGCACGTAAGCTGGACATGGTATAGAAAGTATATAGCCTGGACCCACAAAGTCGTATTAACCCCGATTCTACAGTAGTACAGATAGTTGTCGAATGGGGCCAGTTTAGGTCAGCTGTCCAGCCAACGCCGATTTCGTGCCGAGGTTTCCACCGACGCCGCCACCGCCAAGACCAGGCTCCCGGGCCGCGGCGTTTTTGCCAAGTTCGTTGTTCACTGCCCTCGTGCCAACACCAAGGAGAACTGCCGTTGACTTCCTCCGACAACTCCCATGACATTACGTTCTGGCCCCGGGAAACCAAAACCAACCCCGAGTCACCGCATATTGGTAGCGCTCGACAGCAGGACGTCCAGTCTAAGCTTACACCGTCCCCGCCGAGTGTCGCCGCCCACCCGCCTCTGCGCGCTCCTAACACCTCGTCTCGGCCTCTGCCGTTGACGCTCCTTCGACTGCATTGTCCCATCACACACTCAGCATGGCGTCTCCGCCGAAGCCATGGGAGCGCCAGGGCGCAACAGGATCCTCACCAGGTATAGATCACTGCTATTCCCTCTTGTCGCCCACGGCTACTGACAAACAGCCCAAGTCGCAACAACCACCACATCCACAGCCAATCCGACATCAACAACGACAGGCGCAACCCCGGCGATACCACCACGACCAGAGACCCTCAGCGCCGCTGCAAACCAGAACGGCGCGGCCTACAGCAGGATGGGAACTACCCCGGGCTACGGCTCCTACGGCGCTGCCGGCGCTTACCCCTCCACATACTCCTCATATTCGCCCTATACTTCGTCGTACGGTGGCTATGGCGGTATGGGTGGAATGGCCGGAGGATATGGAGGTGGCATGTACGGCGGGATGGGGGGCTACGGCCGGCCCATGGCGGGATACGGCGGTGGCATGTACGGAGGGATGGGAGGCATGGCTGGGGACCCGAACAACCCGGAGAGTTTGACCAACAGGGTCAACCAGAGTACAGCAGCGACGTTCCAGGTGTTGGAGGGCATCGTGGGTGCGTTCGGAGGCTTCGCGCAGATGTTGGAGAGCACGTATATGACGACGCACTCCAGCTTTTATGGTACGTGGCTCTCGGGACTAGTTGCGGCGAGGATCATTGCTAACATGTATGTAGCCATCGTGGCCGTGGCCGAACAATTTGGCTCCCTCCGAGACACCCTAGGTCACGTTCTCGGAATCTTCACTATTTTGCGCTGGATGCGCACCCTTGTTGCCAAAATCACCGGCCGACCACCACCTGCCGACGCCATGGCACTCACCCCGGCCTCGTTCGCCCGGTTCGAAGGCCGACAGGGCAACGGCGTACCCGGCATGCCCGGATCCGAGCCCTCCCGACCGAGCCGGAAACCACTCATCTTCTTCCTGCTCTTCGCCTTCGGTCTGCCATACCTCATGACCAAGATGATCAGATCCATGGCCGCTTCGCACGAGGAAGAAGAGCGCAGGAGGCAGCTGTTGCAAAACCCGCCGATAGACCCGGCGAAGCTGGAGTTCTGTCGCGTCATTTGGGACTTTTCGCCCGAGGCCCGGGGGAATGACGCCGTGAAGGGCGTGGATCTGGAGGTGAAAAAGGGCGATCTCGTGGCTGTACTCAGCAAGACGGACCCGCTGGGAAACCCGAGCGACTGGTGGCGGTGTCGGTCACGAGACGGCCGCATGGGGTATCTGCCGTCTACGTTCCTTGAAGTTGCAAGAAAGCCCGTGGCTGCTATCAAGGCCACTGCCTCTGTCGACAGCAGCAGGGCGAATTCTCTGACAAGTAGCATTGTCAGCGGTGTGCACAAGGAGCCGGAGAGGGTCCCGGTCCCGGTTCCAGTAGGCAGGCCGGGGGATATCAGTGCTGAGAGCTTCGTCAAGTCCCAGTTCTACAACTAAAATTCAGAGCTGCGAACAGGGAACATGTTGCATAATTCGTCGATGGGAGCTTAATTGATTCGTCAGAAGCTAGGAGTTCCCGGCCGGTGTGTTTTGGTATTCATGGCAAGGAGTTGGTGCTTTTGTGCGGTAATAGTATGGATATCATGTGAATGCCACAGTACATTCTGAATACCGACTACTGCTGAAGATGGAGAAAAGCCTGCTGGCCGAGATGGTTCAATGGTGGTCATGTTAATGCAGCATTTGCTGACCCCATAGCAGGTAGGTGGGTGCACTCAGAGCCACAGGACAAAAATGTGTTTGACTTGATCAAGCTCACTAAGACCTTCCTCGAATTCTAAACGGCCATGTGTTCATTCCCATGTGGAGCTGACACCAGTGTAGGGGGGAAGAAGATGGCTCGAGTCTTGTAGCAGATGACTCTACTATGCACGCTCCACCACACACACCACACACAGTATATAGAGATAACAATAGCCATGAGACAATCATTCAAGCATCAACTCAAGTCTAACGTCCCCCTGGAAAGGTGAAGGGGCAAGATACCATCGGCATAGCGGCGCCCACCAGGAGGCGCTCAGCTCGGCCCCTCGCCGGCCGCAAAGGGAGCGGCGGCGGGGCCCGGAGCGGCCTCCTCCTCGGCCTCCTCCTATTCGTCGCTGTCGTCCTCCCCCTCCTCGACCGCCGCTTTCGCCGGTACGGCCCTTTCACTTAGCATGACCGCCGCTTCGGCAGCGACTACCGTCGCGCGAATGGGGTGGCAGAGGGTGATAAGCCGGTCCTACGATGCGCCGGCAGCTACCTTTATGCAATACGCGGTTAAAAAGGCTGTAATAATAATATTAACGGGGACACAACTGTTGGAACAGCAGTCAATTGCAGTACAGTCAAGTGCAGTAGGTGCCCACTTCAGACAAGGGCATGTGCCAAGCAATTGGCCATACAAATTAGTGTGCAGACCGGCTAGCGGTCTGCCCAACTTAAAAGTAACCATCCACCTCTTATCCGCGCAATCCTACTAGTACTTCGACCACAATTCATATCGACAACGTTATAACGTCTAAAAGCATGTTGACACTAATTAGTATTCATTGAGTTAAGCACAGATAAGCTAAGTAAAAGAAAAGGTTACTTTGTGGTTTCGCTTTATGCAATTATAAGGTAAAAGAAAGATTTTTGAGAAATGTATCTACGAACTACGTCAGTTGTCATGGCAGTAGGGGAAAAAGACTTCTCAACTACATTAATTTCAACGGAGGTTTAGAGGTAACTATGTTATTGTTATCGAAAATATCAAGAAATTTCTATTGAACCCTTTTAAAACCACGTTAAAATTAACCGTAAAAATCTTAAATCGTTAAAAACAACTCCCAAGTTGTCAAAACCCTTACAATTAGTAAACGGCTTAACCGCTACTACTATTATTATAAATCGCAGATCGAAAAAACGCTAAGTCTAATACTTTTTAATAAACAACAACTTTAACAACAAATAACCTTTAACTTTATTTTTTACACCGATTTTTCTTCCTTTACATTATATAATTATCAATTAAAAACGTTACCAAAAACATCAAAATCGCGACGCCAAGCAAAAAACATCAATATTAATAAATCACGCTAAACAGCCATGCCGTACTATTCCCAAGGTTGTCAGATCCCTATACCCAGATTCAACAAATTAATACCCTACCCAATTTAACGTTAAATTATTAGCTAAAACGTTAAAATGGAAAACAATCGAAAACAAAAAAGGGAAATCAATGCCCACAAACCCATTTTCGTCAAATATTACGATAGAAACCTCTGGGGAAAAACTATTGACAAAATCTTTACTAAAAAGCATTGAATTAACTTTGTTAGCCAATATATCTTCGACCAAGACGCCGGCGAAAAGTTTGGTTTCGGTGCTCATACCTTTCAAAACTTTCGCATATTCTTAAACGATTGAATCATTTACATATTAAAACCGATTTCAAAACGTGTTAACCCCAAATTCAAAACAAAGGTTTATAGTCAAAGAATCTTTATCCCAAGCAAAATTATAAACTGCCTGGTAAAAACCTTTTTTAAGTTGGTACAATTGGAGGATTACCCTCAAAATCATCAACCTCAAAACTTATAAAGGAAACGAAAAGGAAATGTTAATAACTCTGAACGCCTATGCATACGTTTCAAAAAACAACCCCTGAACCCCAATTATATTAAATGTTTAACCCCCAGGGTAATAAGTTTTATACTCTAACAATAAAACACTTCTTAATTTGCTCGCTACTTTAACCTCCATCTCTGCCCATAGCAACGCAAAATATGTGTTCGGCAAAAGCAAAAGCACGTAGATTAACTATTATTAAAACGATACGAGAAATCAAAGTCAACGCTATTTAACCTTTAATTAAAAATTGTGAAGTTCCATAAAGTAAAGAATCACGGAACGCAACCACGTAAAATCCAGGAAGGTACACTTATATACATGAACCCACTATAGATTCGACCACAATACTTAACCCCCAAAATCATACAACGAAAAACAACCCTAATTACCGTAATTCTAAAGGTCTAAAACATAAATTAATTGTAAAAAACAGTATCTACGATTGGGAACATCATCGAAGCCTACCTTCTAATCCAGTTACCATGGTCAACATCAACTACAAACTTTTTACAAACTTCGCGAAGAATTTTAATAATACAGAAAAGTATAAAATTAAGCCCTACAACCTGCTTATCATGAAGATAATTCAATTTCTTAATATTTATAAGTGGATAAAAGTTTAACTCTTGAATTTCAACTTACACTTTCCTGTAATTCTCACGCGTTACCTTAGGAATTATAATTTGATTTTCTTAACTAAGTTATGTCCCCTACATGAATTATATAACGAAATAAAAGTTTATTTCGAATTAGATACCACCATATGCAGTGTTCAACAAACTAGGTTACAACTCAATAGAAAACGATGATAGTTAAGAGAGAGAAAGACCCTATAGAATCTTTAACCAAATAACTTAACAAGGAAATATTATACCAATAAACGATAGGAAAATCACAAGCTAGAGAAGCTACATTTAGCGAGTAGATTCGAGCGATTATTATTGGCGTTTAAGAGTTTTAATACGACTCATCACGCCCAAATACCATCTATAAATGCTTTTTTTTAGCCAGTAACAGTTCTCTTTTAAAATTGTGATAGTGCGTACACCAAACTTATTTGTTATATTTCTCTTAACTGATAGTTAACACAACTTAAATAATAAAATATTTTTGATTACGCACTACATTGATTGCAAATAAAATAGGTTTACACACGCAAAATCTTGTTCAAAGCTTTTCAACTGTAAGTTGCACTAGCGATAGCAACGTGGATAAGGCTAAAATATATATAGAAACCGTAAACACTATCATTATAATGGTAATAGAAAGTGTTCAATTTTTACAAAACCCGGTTGTTAATTAAGTCGTTATCGCATTATATAACATTAAGGACAACAATTAATATATTAATCCTAATATAATACTACTTTTAGAAACAATTAATTGAACTGTATTGAAAATTACTAAAGCAAAAACAAGTTATATAATGAAAGCAACACATCCAAGTAAATTACATAGTCGAAAAATATCATTCTTTAATCAACTTAATAACTAGCCAACCACGCCTTTTTATACCACGTTATAAGCGAAAATAGTTACTTTTGTTTTAACGATTAAACCCCTTAACCATTTATATACCTCAATTCTATACGATTGTTATAAAAAGTATACGTTTCGAATACTCATTCCAAATACGGAGGTAATAGAATACTCGATAAGAGGGTAATAGCAATACATCGAATGTCAACAGGAAACCATTGTTATTATGGAAATTTATCATGAAGACGACGGTTGAGATGAAGTTAGTGGTGATTTAAATGAAGAACTATCGTCACTAAAGTCGACGATAGTACAAACTATTATTAAATAGATTACCTTTTACATTCTTAAATACGCTACCTTATATTCCTTTCACCTAAAAAACATGAAAATCCTGGAATGTAAAGTTAATGTCAGGGATGATAAACAAGTTAAGAAAGGCCATAGATTTCCCCTAAACTCCGAATGAGAATACCTATAATTTAATCTTTAAAAGTTAAAAGCAATAGTTGTTGGAATAGTAGTAATTGAAATGAAGAAGATTAACTTTACTTACAGTAAAGTTGACTATACTGACTGAATGTTTAGTATATTGTTTTGTATAGTCCTACTGTATTTGACTGCAAGTTAAGTTCAGTACTTCCCACCTCACACTAGAGCACGCACTAAGAAATTAGCCATACAAATTACTGTGCAGACCGGCTAGCGGTCTGCCAAACCTAGAACAATACAACTACCATCTTACCACGCAATACTACTGTTAATTCGACTAATTGAATCGACAACGTTGAAACGTCTAAAACCCTACGAACACTGATCAGTGCTTATTAAGTTAATCACAGATAAGCTAAGTAAAGTAAAAAGCTACTTTACAGTTACGCTTTACATTAAACGACAGCTACGGTAAAGGAAAGATTTTTGCGAAAGGCCCTTACGAAATACATCGGGTTTTACGCAAGTAAGTAGAGAAGACTTTTCGGTTACGTCGGTTTTTATGGCAACTTAAAAGTAGCAACGGTATCGTTATTGAAAAACCCAAGAAATCTTTAATAAAGATCCTTTTTAAAGACGTTAAAATTGACTATCAGAAGTCTTAAAGTTCGGCAAGTTGGCAAACGGCTGAGTTAGTATTACTACGGGTGCTACGATTGTAAAAACGACTAAGTCTCACGGAAAAAATAACAAATAACCTATAGCGTTTACCTATAGTAATGAACGATTTTAGATCATACCATTTACATCAAACTTTTACCCCTATTTTTCTTTTTTTTCTTTTCCCTTATGTTAATTCAATCGCCAAGATCGCCATTCAAAACGAAAATAATAAGTAGCATGAAAGAAGCTACGTCGCGCAACCCAAAGCCAAGTCACTAAGTTTTCACGCAATGTTACGCCAAAACACTAAATTCCCTACGCCTCAAATCGCCAAGTCACTCTAACGTCATACCCTTAAATCCAACATAAACCAAAACTTGAAAATGGTATCGAGTTAAGAATATATGAAAAAAGTTAAAGCTCTCGAAACCATTTTCACTAACCACTACAACGAATAACTTCAAATTAATAATATTAACGAAACTTGGACTAAGAGTTACTAAACTAATTAGGTTAGCTAATTAATTACGATGTGAACCTCGGTAACTACTATATTCTTCAATTACTAAATTATTAATATGTTGAAGATAATTGAACGTACTATTAAAGCTATGTTGATAAAAGAGGTTATTGGCTGTTAAATTTACGTTCCTTAAAAAAACCATCAAAATCAGTCAAAGCTTTTTAAAATTAGCCTAACGAGAAAACCTCCCTTAAAATCCCAATCTTTAAAACTCTTGAGGGAAAGGCAAAAGCTTTGAAAAACTTTAACATCCTTATACGAGATTTAGGGGATCTCCCCTTTATCTGCAATTAATTTAATCTTTTTTACGTGTTAACTATAAGAAAGCTATTAAGTTTCTCGGAAATCGAACCTCCTTATGTAATAGTGACACTTACTGGGAGGCTATTCGTAATACGTGGCATTACGAATGAAAAACACTACAACTACGAAGATTCATCGTTACGATATTGGTAAAACTTAAGTTTAACTTCGGATCAGGCGAGAAATTATAGTAATTAGAGATAACGGTAGTTTAAATTATCATTAACTCGATTAAGTTTTATATCCTTAAGTTTCATACTCTTTTTCTTCTTTACTTAAAGGATATAATAACTATCAACGTTAATATTAATGTATACGCTGACGAACTGATCAAAAACAGCTAAAATATTTCCTTCGCTTTTAAGTGAAAGTATCGATAGTCTCATCTTTAAGGCCCTAAAGCAGTAGTATTAAACCTAAAGAAGCCGAAGATACGGTAATTACACCATTGATTTAACTACCTAACCATTAACAAACTATAAAAAGTCCTAAAGTTTGTAAGGTAAACAGATATGAAATACTTTGTCCTACAGGCCATCACAAAGTTTTATTACCATTGACAAACATATACTCATGCCTCCTAAATATTAAAATTTATATTAAAGATCTATAAATTTTTTAATTATAACGTTTTTATTAATATATTTTTTTTAAATAAGAAGCCTATTCTTTATATTATTGATTCCGTAATTTCTTTTTACAGAGTTGAGTCGATCAAATCCCTTTCGGTAAGAGATACGTAGAAAACGCTAACGATATTATAAATGAACACATATTTAGGTCTATCTATCTTCGTTATCTACAATACCAGCACCAACTTTATAGCGACGGAATTTTAAAAAAGAACTAAAAAAAAGAACTATTGAATATAAATAGGTGTCTATAAAGACCCATTAAAGTATTGGAAAGGTTTAAAGGGCATACCCCCTACTTCGCCAAGTATACAATATCCTTACGTTAAAGATTGAAAGCTTTACAGATACAGAAGCACGACTTTAAATGGCGTTAAAATGCCTAAATGCCATTGTAAGCATTGACGGTTTAATTATAACACTACTAGTCTTTAAAGCGTACCCACGATTAACGAGTAAATCTCCGCTATTAGTAATTACTAAAAATCAAAGGGTAACCTACGGAAAAACACTACAGAAACTGCGAAAGGAATGGGCACGCAGCTAGGTCAACGATACCCTCAATATCAGAAACAGCCTTACAACCATCATCATGCTTACTTTGCCATTAAAAATTCAATTCCTTGTATAATGAAAGCCGAGTAAATGAAAAGGCCTATATAAAACCTTAAATAACGCTAACTTTAAAGTAATTGTTAAAATAGTTAACGGTTTTATAACTTTCCATATTACCTAATTTAAGCTCTATATTAATCTCATCAACGATAAGACCCCTTAAATTGAGCGAAAAAACCAATATAAGCCCCCTTAATCTATGATAATAAGCCGATAAAACACCGCCGGCGCGGACGACCCTCCAAAAAAAGAAATATTTCAAAGGAAGAATATACATCGGGTCGCATTTATAATATTACCTAGGTAAATGGGAAAGAAAAGTATAACAAAAACTTGGCTCTAAAGTTTCGATTATAAACCATTATCAAAACCTCTGGCAAACCCTTTAAAAAAAACGATAGGGTCGAAAATAATGGTTAACTAATTCGAAAAGCTGTATTAATTCGTGTCAAAGGCCGACTTTAACTTTCAAAACTTAAATATAACGATTTTGAAATCGGGGATTATCTTCGAAGTCACAGGCAAAACCACGGGGCGGCCTTGCGATAAATCACGTCTAATCGCTTAAGGATTTAGCGATAAAGGCAACAGCTAAATCCTTACCTAATCGCTAAAAAATTAAAAGATTAATTACCGCTTAGAAATTACCCTAATAATAAGTTTACGACCGAAAACTAAAAACAATTTTACGTTTAGTAACCGAGATATAACGCAAATATATGCGCAATGAGTAACAAATTTACAACTGATCATGTCGGTAAGGTCTAAACCTATTCAAGGGAAGTAGGTAGGAGTAGAAGAGTAATTGTTAGATTGGTATTGTTGTAGTAAAAGATAGATATCAGAAGAAGTATTCTAGAGAGTGCACGCCATGAATGAGAGGTTATATACCTCCCATCCGGGTGCCGTGAACCCTGGATTACTCACTCCATACCGCTCAACGCAATGCCGTGCGGTCTAGGTTACCCATTTCAGACCGCTCCATATATAATATACTTTATGTCTTGCAAGAGTGCAGCCTACATCGTAACACGTTACTGTAAACTTTGCAGGAGAATACCTTACAATATAGTACACTGCTACTTAGCCTATGTATACTATTTATAAGGGTATATAGTAATATCCATATAGGGAATCTTTTCTTTTTTCCTTATATACCCATAGTCTAGTAACGATAGTGTAGTTATAGCGATTCTATATACGTATCCCTGTAATAACAATATGGTTGTAGTACCAATTGTAAAGGTCTAAATTAGTAATTTCCGTAGTAAAAGTGTGATTACAAAGGCCTAAATTTGCAATTTCCGTAGTAATAATATGGTTATGGTACCAATTGCAAAGGTTCGAATTAGTAAGTTCTAGCCGCGATAGTAATTATAACTCGAGCCTGGTTGATATAGCCAATTAGACGAGACATGGCTATTAATAGCGATTTTTGTGGTTTTCGATAGGAGTAGTTACGTAGGTGCTATAAGGGATAATTTTGTAGCGGTAATTACGCAGAGATGATAACATCATTACGTATTAGGTTAGTATAAAAGATACATCGCTATCGGTCCAAGCAAAACTTCTTTCCCCCCCCCTTTAAATACGCGTAATTAAAGCTGATATAAGTCTTTATTTCAACTTAATTCAACTTTCATTCCAATTAATCAATTGAAATCACTCTAATGAGTAAATCACTTGACCAATACCCATTTACTAACTATTTATTTAAACAGATGCCGCGTAAAAATAGGACGGTCAGACGCCGTTTGACGCGAAAACGCCGTCGTACCGCCGCCGCCATAACCGTCTCCGCCACCACCACCGCTAGAAGCCCACCCTTATTGGATACAATCTCGTTAATAATAGCTACCTCACCCGCCGCCGCCACCCCTCCAAGCTCTATCGCAATCGCCTCGCCTCCCTCTGCCGCTGCTGCCACCTCCCCCTTTCATCTTTCTCCCTCCCTCTTTCCCCCTTCTTTCTCCCCCTTTCTCAACTTCTAAGGGGAGGAGCGGGGGGTTCATAAAGTTATAAACCTTACCTTCTCTCTATGGATAAAAACCCTCTTACCCACGGAAGCTTTTCTATGCCGTAAGCGTAGCCTGGCGTAGCTGCACCAGGGTTCGTAAACTCTAAACCTACCTGTTTATATACCTCTAATATTCTTTCTCTTTCAATAAAAAAAAAGAGGCGGATTTACTTCGCCGCCTTAAGCTTCTTATCGCTAGGGTGCGCTGCGAGACCTTTTGGACACGTAAGGCGTTAAAGCGGCGTACCCGGGTCCGTAGTCCCAGACTGATAATAGATACGCTCTACGTACCATATATCGTATCCGCGGCTGCGGGTAAATCCGTTGGCGATTATTATGAAAGCGGGGGTCGTTCGGCTCGTTACTACAGTTACAAGCGGATTAATAATAGATACACCCCCGTTTGATTGGTTTGATAACCGTAGGATGAGGCCATGCTACGCGTCCGCCGGCTTTATAGTAAGTTTCAACCGATTTTCAAAAACTTCCTTTGTCAAAAAAACAATGTTTGGGCGCTTCGAAAAACAATTACGGTTGCAAATAACCAAAATAAGCCGATGCTAATTAGTAGTAGGCGCTAACCGGCGGACTAGGGAGTCAGCGGCCGCTATTACCACCTATAAACGATGCCTACATATATATTACGTAGGTAAGTTGGACGACGTTATTACGCGTCGCCGTAAAGAGAATAAAGACTCTCCTATACCTTTGGCTCAGAGCATTTAACGTAAATCGTTAGGCTACATCCTGACTGGTATTAATAGTATCGATGGCGGAAATGGCGGTGGCTCCAGCACAAAAAGAAAGGGCGGTGAGAATGATGATGATAAAGCAACAGCATCGCCCTCTCCCGTTCCTTTTAATAGTGACTAGCTGCTCTATGCGGCTAGGCCAGTGCGATCGGCCATATTAATGTTATTTCTTTCCTCAAAAAAATCGTTTCTGAAATGTAATTGAAAATTCAAAAAATGGAATAAAAAGTAAATAAACCATAATCGGTATAATATCATAAATTTAAACAGAAAAGGGAAAATAACAAAATACCTGGAAGGGTTAAAGTATACAAAAAAAAGTGTAATAATACGTTAAAAGCGGCGCCAAATAGTAAAGTGAAATAAAGAAATAAAAACGAGAAAGTTTTGGTAAGGTCGAAGTATATAAAATAAAAAGTGACAGAATGTTGGAAGCGGCGCGGAATGCGGATTTCAGGCCGTTTTAAATCGGCGAAAGTGGTGTAATAACCTATTGGGGTCACAAAACCTTACCAGCCACACCAATAAATAGCTTTTTTGTCGTTATAAACGTTTTCAACGCTCAGTTTAGCGTAACTTTCGTTATTACGTTTGTCGGGTTTGATTTTCCATCAATTCGTCTTATTTTTTTTATTTTCCGGCGTTTATATAACTCGCGTAATACTATAATATCGATTATCAACCGCTTTTTATTCGTGGTACCCAGTTTAACCATACATCTATAAAGCGAAAAGAAGTTGGTATATATAATAAAAGGGATGTGACGTAAACTAGAATTAAAAATAATTATATGGACCATTTTTACCATGGTAATACCCGAGTCAAAACCTTTAATCATGGTATAAATTTTTAAAGACAGGACGTTTTTTTTTACCCTTTCACAATTAATCAACTTCTAATAAATAATGTTTTTACAAAACGTAAAGCCATTTAGTATTAGGGTCTCGTTCCCAAGGATTAAGAAGAAACTTATTTGCGAATTATAGTTAGAGTTATTAGCGAAAAAGCCTTTGGTAAAAACAAATAGTTTTAAAATACATATATCTAACGGCACAAATTGACAACCGTGCTCCGAATTATATAGTTTCCATAAAAGTCACTTATCAAGCGCTTTATATACATCGTCTAACGGGGCGGTTTAGCATTATGTAACGACCGAAAGATCAAATACTTCCTCCGGTTATACTATAAAAACAACCTAAGCACTACGTACGCGTTGGTATCTGTATTCGTCGACCCGTTTTATACCATCCAAAATGATAAGGGTAGCTTTATCCAGCTACCCCATTTATATGAGGATTAAAACGCCTTCCGAAAAGTGATAGTAACGCCATTGATGTCAATTATATGGTGTTCCGTTAGGTACGTTTTGGATTTCGCTTTTAGGAAGGTCTTTCAAAGTTTCTTTTCTTTAAATACGGAAAACGAAGCGTTATATAACGTTAATATGTCGTTTATTTATATACTTGTTAATAAAAAGTCCTTAAAACGGGTCGTTAATACTAATAAATACGAGTCGAAAATGGAATTAGTTATTCTAAACCATTCCTTATAATACCTTTAATAAGTGTTATACTAGTAAACAACAGCTTTAGCCGATTTTTTGAATAGCTTTTTAATACGTAAAATCGTACTAAATATGTAGTATTTCTTAAGATCTTTGGCATATCGGTGTAAATACGCCGTTTAAGCCCCTCTTCAAATTAGGTATATACCTATATTGTATCACGAAGTACGATATATAGGTTATACAGTTCACTAAGAGACGCTACGAGTACACGAATCAGGCGGTGATTTACCCGTTGTAATATAAGCGATTAGGTTATGACATTCTTTTTGCCATTGTTGTTGTAACCTTTAATAACCAGGCTGGCTTTCTCGTAAGGCTTTCCGGTTTTATCCTAATTTCATAGACGAAACGAAAAGGAAAAATTCTGTAAATACCGTAAATCGTTTGGTCGAATCGTTCAAAACGAAACACGCCTTATTCGATCAAAACAAAAATCTCTATTTGCGTAATTTATTCGAATAAGGCCTTCAGGGTAATAATAATACCGTCGTCACGAAGCTTTAGGCTAAGCTCGCGGTTTACCATCTCCTTTTACGAAATAAAGGAGTCTATGGTAAAATTTCTAAGACGTTTTTTTGGTTTTCGAACCGAAAGGGCAACTTCAACAGTGAAATTCTGGTAGGGCTAATACAAACGGGACGCTTTTTTCGAGCAAAATGGGGACAGATACGTAATTCGGGGGGGGGGGGGTAAACTGAAATTAAAAGCGATTTAAATTCGTCGTTTTAAGGGGTGTTTCGTTAACAGTTTTTTTTTGGATTACGGTTTCGGCCGCTTTTTTCCATCTTTTTCCTGTACCTTCGTACAATTATCTAGCGAAACGAACTTGTACCGTTTGGCAAATTGACGAGAACATTATAGCCTTTCAACCCGTCGAATTTCTAAAAACCAGCATATTTATCTTGGGTTTTCCAAATTAAGACCTTAAATTGCAATGGTAGGTTTAAAATACCAGTTTTACGCGGGCTATTCCATATAGTTAGTGTTTTAAACACGTCATTATTAGCCCGTAAGGAAATTAATACTGTCATAGCCTTTACCATAACATTCTTCCTCTACACCGTAGATAGTAATGGTACGAAATCTGTATAAATCCTCGGATAGGCATGAAAAACAAGGAAAATAAGTATAAGCCTGCTTAGGCCAAAAGTGTTGTTAATGGTGTTAACCGCTATCTAAAGGATAGATTCATTAAAATTGGTTTCTCTTAGTTCTTTGGATAACACCGTATACGTTTTTTCAAACGGTTTATAATACTGTTTATATTTTTCAATACTCTATAAAGCTTTTACTAAGATCTATTTACACTCGTTACCGGATATCCGAGCTCTATTACGCTATTAATTAAAGTCTAAAGTCGTATTAACCTCGTACATAATCCAATTTGGAGATTATAGGTAAACGTTTAACTAGTAGTTTACCAAGGCATTTCAATAGTCTATAACGAAAACACTCCGTGTAAATTTGGCGGCTTGAAATAATATTGCCGCGTCGACAGCATAAAGGACCGGTTAGCTATTTAAATATTCAATATCAATAATCACTTCGTAGTTAAGGTTTATTTCGTCCTAAAGGCGGAACTTAAATCGACGTAGAGCTTATAAATGTAGTTGGTACTTATAATAAAAAATTTCCATAGCTTTAAATACTTTCTTTCCTATATCCGTATAGCCTACAGCGTAAAACAGGCGTAAAATGCGTTTTGTAACCGGGTTTACAAATAGTCGGTATAAACTCCAAAATTTCAGCTATGTTAATTAAATAGCCTTAATTATACATACTTTGGAGAAGGAGTATAAGTAACTAAACTTAAGCCGGAACGGTATGAATACGCTATTTAAGGCGTGGATAAGCTGGTTAGTCGTTTTTCGTACCTTAATTCCGAGCTTACTTATATTAGCTAATAAAAATAAAAATGGTATTTTAAAGTTTATTACTTAGAACTTAATCGTTCCGAATCGCGTATTTATAACGACTGTCCTAAACGATATCGCTTTGCCTTTACCAAATAAGACCTTTCGGTGTTTTCCTATTCAGTTGAACTAAAACTCTGAAAACTTCGTTACAAATGCGTTGAATTATCGTTTTCCGGCCGTTAAAATTTCAGAGGCACCGGTATTAGATATGATTCCCTAAAAACGGCTGCCGTATTTATCTAAAGGTATAAATTGTAACTTCATATAGGTATTAATCACTCTGTCGACGTAATCTAAGCCTATAAAATGAAGGAAAAATGCGTTTTATAGCTTTGAGAGAATACGCTAAGAGTTTTTATCATCATAAGCTATTAAATGAAAATCGTTACCCTTAAAATCATGATCTCCAAATATAAATTCGTAAAGGTAGACGTCAAGGTTATCATCTACGCCTTCATATTTGGCTACATATACTGTAAAGTTTGCTTCTATCCAGTCTTTAAATATAAACTCGACCTAAATTTGTCGTTTAATTCGAATTTTCTTGTGAGTGGGGTGTTTAGTAAACTAGCAGCCGATTTCATTGTATACGATATACCGCTTTTACAAACCTACAGAGCTTCGTATATCTTTTCGTAAGTATTACTATAACTGCGATACGTTTCGCCTATTTTTAAACGATCGTCTCTATCTCTTATTAGTACCGTTACCTCCTTAATACCTGTACTTTAGGCGCTCGTTTTACTTTGGATAAACTTTGAATCTTCGATTTAAAACATAATAAATAGGTTTAGCGAAGTTTACTCTAGTAATTTAACTCTTGCCTTTAATCTTGCAAGCTATTAATACTTATCCAAAGCTCGTTTATCAGCGTATAAAGTTTTTAAGCGATATTTTAAAGCTTACATGAAAGGTCTTTAGGTCCTCTTTTGGTTTAAAAAGTATAAGGTCGAAATCCGGATTTCCGCGGCATATTCTCGTTACTACTTATATAAACAGTTTATTACCCTTATATTTCGGTATAAAAGCTGCCCGGAATTTCCGGAACTTAGTTAGTAAGGCGGTAAAAATCTCTTGTAGGTTTCTATCGGCGTTTCCTTATTAGTTTTTCACGGATTCCTAGGTTATACTAATCTAATTCTTATTATAAAATTCGTGGCTAATTTCTATAGCAAAGTGATGTTTTAGGCGGATATAACACTCCCTAAATGTATCTATCTACGTAAGGTAGTACATATACCATTTTTGGCTTATACGAATAATATACCGAGTAGAATAACATAAAACTGGGATAATTTGATAACTAGTTTTTTTACATATATTCATCATTGTACTTATCTTGTAATAATATCGTATAATTCACCGCAATAGCTGTCGCCCCTATGTCAAAGCCTGGCAAAATTGGTAATCTTTATAAGATCTCTTTTATTAATAAAAATTCGGTGCGGTAAAAGGTTACATTTTGGATCATGGTTAGTAAATATCGGTTTATAAGGTATACATTAGCGTTTCGCACCGTTTTTCAACTCCTAAAGCGAGGCTTTTTCGTTATTCGGACCGCTTTTCCCGTAACCGAGCTGGTCGTCAACAACAATTGGAGTACGGCTTTATCTCGGTTTTGGTTCAAAATTATGTTCCGAGGAGGGTTCGTATTTAACCCTTATTGGGAATAATCATTACGGTACTTCCTTCTTTTCCGTCGATTCCTCTAACTTTACTTCCACTTAGAGATAGGTGTTTAACCTTATTAAGCGCCATATCCTAGTCTACGGTGGCTTTTCTTATCCCTGGCCTGTCATTTCAAGTAAATGTTCCCGGTGTTTTTCTAACCAATATTCTTTTACAAGTTTCATATTTATCACTTTATTGTTTATCTATTTTTGCATTTATATAAGTTAAGCCGTTATTATTAGGGCTTTTGAAATTCGACTGTCTTTTTCACCGGTTATATCAATACCTCTACTTCATAATTGCTTTCGTAGTAGTTTTGAAATCGTACTATCGACCATACGTCATATATCCGGCGTTCAGTTTACGAAGTTCTTTTTAAAATCATCGAATAAGTCACGTCTTTCGATCTCGACGCTACGGTAATTAAAGATTATATTAATTATATACATATTTGATATATAAGTGTTTAAATTTTCGACCAATGTTACGATTTTATCATCACATAAGTCAAGGTCCAAATACTTTAAAATATCCTCGCGAAACGATATGTGGGTAAAAAGATACTCCATATATTCGTTAGTCTTTACTCAATCCGTTACTAGTAATATTATCGTGTATTTGAGTATGCCTAGAAGCGGTATAAATTTGTAGATTCGTATCGTTACCAGATTCATAACATTAAAAAAGGGTATTAATACGAAGACGAAAAAGAAAAGAGATTTCTAACGCTTACCAATATAAATGAAATGAAATTATGCGTAAATAAGACGTAACTATAGACTAATTAGGCGTTTCGAATTATATTTATTAAGGCTTGGTCAATTTATAATAACTAAACAGCAAAGGAAAATCCAAACGTCACAGGTACTTAACTTAAAATACATAGGGTGAAGGCGGGAAGGGGGGGTAGGTCAATCGTAAGAAAAAGGGTGAAGAGAAATTTGGGTGTAGGGAGGTGGGCTAGGTAATCCGGTGTATAGGTCCTGGTTCGTATTTAGCAAGCAGTCCAGATTGTTGTTTAGTGACCGCTCTTCCTGCAGCGAACGATCTGGTCGTTACGTTCGTAACGGCTTTTAAATCAAGAGAACGATTTGAATACTGCATTCGTAACCTCTCCTATATTTTACGAGCTATGTGGATTATCGAGTTTAAACCGGATGTGTCCTAACAAAAGGTATCGAAACTTAGTGGTCTTGTCGTACGTGGTCCAATACGTAATGAGACGCTTTCCAAAAAGTACCCAGGAACGTTTGAAGAGCTAATATAAGTTATCGATTAACGTAATGGTCTTTTTAGTAAACAAAGCTCTGAGTGGTTAATAATATCGTATTAAAATGATTTTTCTTAAAGTCACTCCGAATTTTATAGTCTTACTACGCTTTAGGTTTCTTGGCGCTCCCGCGTAATTTCGTACTCCCGTATAGTTCTCATAAGTCGTATTGGTAAAACACAAACAGTTGGGACCAATATAACATCCCGCTATAGGTATTCAACATAGATTTATCTCTTCTTTTTTTAACTATCTGTAATCAACCTAATTAGCTACTAATTAGTGTCGGTAAGGTTAAAACTTATTCACGTCAAGTAAGTAAAAATAGAAAAGTAATCGTTAGATTGGTATTATTGTAGTAAAAGATAGATATCAGGAGAAGTATTCCAAAGAGTACTTGTCACGGATAGGAGGTTATATACCTCCCATCCGGCTGCTGTGCGCCCTGGAATACCTATTCCAGACCGCTCCATTCATTGCTGTGCGGTCTGGAATACCCATTCCAGACCGCTCCATGCATGATGCACTTTTCGTCTTGCAAGGGTGCAACCTGCAGCGTGACACGTTACCGTGCATACTGTAGAAGAGTACCTTGCAATACAATGCACTGCCACTTGGCCTAGGTATAATATCTATGAGGGTATGGAGTAATATACACAGATTATATTACTAAAGATTCTATAGGAACTACGTATTATCTACCTTTTAGAGTCGGTAATACGATATATTAAGCTACTTTACGGATTAACTAAAGTGGGCGTTTATTGGGTTCTAACCTACTAATTATTCTTTAAATTAGATCCGGGTATAAGGTTGTTAATATACGACCCGTATTTTCTGTGACCGAGAAAGGAAAACTTTAGCTTAGTGGATATATAAACTAACGATACTCTTTTAGTTAAAACGGATGAATTTATAATATCCAAACAAGAAGCAATTATAGACTTTAAGTATGAAAACTATAAGACGGTCACGATATTAGTAAACGGCAGCGAGCTTAACTTTAACAAATCTTCAATCCGTATATTTGGTATGAATACCGGCTTTTGCTTTCGATAAAAGGGCCAGTGCCCAATCTTGACCGTAATCTATAAAACTACATAGATAAGACTTAACAGTACTTATAATGACGTTCCTAAAGCAGTTAAAATGCCATCTTTTACCAACCGGAGGCCTTAGATAATCTATCCATTGCGGCAAAAATATAAGACGCGATAGGTAACTATTTTAATTCGCTAAATAATAGGCTCGAGTGGCAAATGCAAAACCGAGTCAGTTGGATTAATATAGTTTTAATTTACCTATCGAGGGACAAATTAATAATTTTTACGAATAATCATTTTGCGAATAATATCGACTTATCCTTACCAATCGGAGTTTCAATAACCCTCGTCAATAAGGATAGGAGGAAATTTTAATTGAGCATTATTAACAACCCAATTTACTCTACTTTTATTATATGTAAAACGATTACACGAAACGTATTGACTTTGAAGGTTTAAAGCATGATAACAGGCATCAATAAAGGTATGATATTATGGAAAACCCTTAACATTATTTCTAGGTAGCCAAAGATTACTTTTATCCCGGTGATAATTGGTACTAACTCGAGAAACCTATTCGAATATATTTGGAGACTCGAAGCCACCAGTGAAAAACGCTTGATAATTAACGTAATGATACTTCGCAAAGATTATAAGGGAAGAGAAATTAAGGAATTCCAGTAAATTAACTAGAAAAACAATCCTACTAACGCTATAACGAAGGTATTTCTGAATGAAGCCCTTAAAAGGGTGTTAGATAATGAAAAGTTAAATATACGTATCGAAGGCTACGTTAATAGGCTTCCCAGTAAACCCAAATCATGTGGAGGCGGTCAGAGATATTCGGGCGAACTAAAAAATTGCCAGGGGACTAACAATAGCGAATTGTTTAATTGGCACCGCTAAAGTAAAGACTGACCTGAATATATAGCGGAAAAACGTTTTGTATGAGTTGATAAAGTCGGACTTCGAAGCCGTAGGGCAAATGATGACAATGAGGGTTAATTTACGTGCAAAAGGGTGCAATTAGATATAGAGGTCAATTAAAATTGACAAAGGCCTGGCCAGTTGGCAAGATTATAGTTTAAGGCTTACTGGAAAGTATTGATTAACTACACTAACGTACGCACACAAATTAAAAAGACACCAGTGTTAGAATAGTAGTAATTACAATGCAGTAGGTCAACTTTACTTGCAGTAAAGTTAACTATACTAATTACAAGTTAAGTATATATTTTTTATAGGTCTACTATATTTGACTATAAGACGAGTATAGTATGACCCAGTCTATATTATGGCACGTGCTAAGAAATTGACCATAAAAATTACTGTGCAGACAAGCCAGCTGTTCGCTAAGCCAAGAACAATACATCTACCATCTGACTATGAAATACAACTTTTAATTCGAAAAATCGAATTAACAACGTTGCAATGTCGAAAGCCCTATCAATAATAGTAATTAATTGAATGATGTCGAACATACGTTACTTATACTAACACTTTAATTAACTAGCCATCATTAGGTTATACAAATTCCTCAAATACGTAAAACATAAAAAAAAGAAATACTCCTTATTAAAGGCTCTTGGAAGACTTTACTATCATTTCCAAAAAAAGAAAAAAAAAATAGGTCTAAATACAGAAAAGGTTTCATTTAACATTAAGAGACGATGAGAATTCCAATTGGAGAGTTTTGACCAAAATTTACTACTTGAATAATAAACCTGTTTTTCACCTCATAAATTCGGTAACCTCTTTTTATGTTATCAATTTTTTTAAGTTGTTCTTGGTTAAAAATACTAGAAAAACGGTAAAATGATTTTTAATTGACACGTACCCAAGGGTACTAAACATAATAGTCCACGAAACTAGCGCCAGCCCTTCTGCGACGGTTTTTCAAACTCAAGTCAAAATAATGGGGATTTAATGAAAATAAGTACCTCTTACCGCCTGTTTGAGCATCAGGAAGGTTAAGAAGTCTTAGGAATTACTTTGAAGGGCGTATAATAATCTTACGTTAAATATTGAAATTTTTATGAACCAAAAACAACGTGTTTGAATAGTAATAAAGTGAATGAGTAATCCCTTTGACCTGAATAGCCTATTATTAACCAAACTATTATATAAAACATATCATCGTTTTGAGAGTGAATCTATTCTACTAAGAAACACATAAAAGAAAGTTACGGTATACAGTAAGAATTTGTTGAAGGTACTACGCATGAAGATATTATGTAGGCTTATAGATTCAAGTATTTCAGGAATCTATATAGAGAATTTGATATATGATCAAGTGTATCTTCATAGAGACCTCGATCAAAGATGGACTACATACTAGTCAATACTAGTTTTCTTTGTGATAGTAAGTACTAGTCCACGCAGAATCTTCGTATTGATTCTCCATACCACTTAATTCTAGTACTTGAATTAGTAAATACTAGTCCCCCTCGGAGATATTTAAATCTCCGTTTAATTCCTTATCCTTTTATTTTGTGAACTTTAGTACATAAATTTGTATCAAATATCGACCGGCCGTGTTGTTGAGTGTATAGTAAGTAACTTTTTTTGTTGTATTTCGACATACCCCTTCCAGAGGTATTGTTCATTAAGACATAAAAAAAAAGAAAAAAACCTAAAAGATAGAGAATAAAATGAAAGAAGTGTAGTGCGGAGAAAAGAAAAATCTGTAAATGTAAAAAGCAAGACGATTTGTGTAGTCCGATTTGAACCAATGATCTCTTTTGTATCCTTTTGGTTAATATTGAAAGCTTTACACCAAAACCACTTTATTATTTTATACTTGTAGTATTATAACGTAATTTAAATTATAAAGCTTTATAAAACCATCAATTTGAACTTAGGTCAACTAAGTTAAATAGTTTCATTATTATTTTGTGTTTTGCCCTCTACAAAGATTTGTTCACCTGTCGGTTAATTATTCATCCATCTGAATTCACTTGATTTGTATGATTTTACGCTTTATTTTATGTCTTATAAAGTTTTTGGAAAGGGTATGTATGAATTACGATGGTTAAACTTAGAATTTTTAAATAATTCGATGATTTTCTGATTGTTATAGAATATCGTAACTATAATTAAAATTTGCAGCTTTGTAAACAAGTTCTTTATTTAAAGGATGTTTTATGTAACTTTAATAACTGCTACTCTTTCAGTATTTACAGAAAAAAGGCATATTTTAGATCCTTGCCTAAATATTCAGTTGAGCGTGCTATTGATGATTTTAATTGTGTACACATAGGTATAATTTCGAATACCCTTATCCCTCTTATCGTTGCAATCGTACCAGATGTTGATTTAAAGCATTTGAGAGTCTTTATAGTAATTCAAATTGAGGTTTGTAACGTTTCATTGTGGATTTATTGATAGTTTTTCGCTTTATACTTATAGTTTGTATTTGTTGCATGTTTTGAAGTATATAAAGACGTAATTGATAAGTGTGATATTTTTATGTAAAGGATTATGGTAAAACCCTAAGAGTCCTAATAAAAGGAAGACAATGTCCGGCCTGGTTTGGTATACAGTACAGCTAAGGTCCCTTATATCTAACTAATACTTTGTGGTTCATGATATATTAGCTCGGGGGGTTAAGATGTAGAGGTATGGGGTAAATAAGTAATTCAAAGGTAATGGGGATTTAAGTTGAAAGTTTTCCAAGTTCCTTTACCCCAGAGGCCAAGATCCTTAAGATATACGTAATCTATGTTAAGATGATCGTATGTGTGTCCTTATGTATTAAAAATATACCCTTGGAATATGATTTAACTTTACTAGATTTTGGTACTTAAATTTCTTTTCAATACCTAGCTTGAAGGTTTTGATGTCCTTTTAGTTAAGGATTATAATAAAAAATTTATTAACGTAAGTATATATAATAAGTTTAAAACGATAGGTAATGTATATTTCATTGTTGAAGTTTAATTCTTTAAACTTAGGGGAGTTAAATATTAACATTAACTTTTTCAATAATTGTCTTAAAGCCTACTTAAGCCTATAAACAGAGTAGAGTAATTCGAATACTTGGTCAAGTATAGAATTAAAACCTATAATATTTTCATTTGGACACTCCAAGAAGAAATCCCTAATAGTATCTAGGATTTTCATTAATACCTTTTTTTGTAAGTTCCTTATTTATTAAAGCTAAGTAGAAGTCGATTTGGTCGATATCTAATTTGTAGGAAGCAATAAATGTAATGAGGATTCTTTACGTGTAAAATTTACTGTAGTTGCAAAGGTTTCAATGTAGTTAATATTATATTTTCATTTAAACCATCGTATTACGATCCTAACTTTATACTTTTCTATATAACCTCTTCAAATAGTTTTACCGTTGGTAACTGTTGAAATACTACTACTTGAAGTGCTGTAGGTCAACTTTACTTACAGTTAAGTTGATTATACTAACTGCAAGTTAAGTGTATTGTTTTGTGTGGACTTATTGTATGGAGATAAATCAAGTACAGTACGCCAAACTTCAAATTAGGGAACAGGCCAAGAAATTGGCCATATAAATTACTGTGTAGACCGGCTATCAGTATGCCAAACCTAGAACAATACATTCATCATCCGACAACGTAATACTACAGTTACTTCGACAAATCGAATCGATAGCATTACAACTTCCAAAGGCCGACTAATACTGATCAGTGCTTATTATGTAAAGAACAGATAAGCTAAGTAGAAGAAGAAGCTACTTTCCGGTTATACTTTATGTTAAAAGACGGCTAGAGTAGAGCAAAGATTTTTGCGAAAAGTGTTTACTGTTGCGCCGGTTTCTAATGAAGTTTAGAGGTAGCGACGGTATCGTTATCGGAAATACCAAGAAATATTTACCCAAGATCTTTTTCAAAGACGTTGAGATTAATTATTAAAAAACTTAAAGCTCGGAAAGTTGGTAAACGGCTAAGTTAGTAATACTACGGCTACTATTACTATAAATAAAAAAACCGACAAAGTTCTACTACTAAAACATCAAATAAACTTAAACCTTTACTAATAACGACCTCCAACCTTAACTTCTACACTAGAATTTTACCTTTACTTTACTTTTTTCTTTTCCCTTACGTTAATTTAATTTTTAAGTTCGTTACTTTGGGCGAAAACACCAAAGATCGCCAAGTAACGCCCAAAAAAACCACATCACGTGACCTAACGTCAAGTCGCCAAGTTCCTACGCGACTTTACGCCAAAATACCAAGTCCCTACGTCTAAAGATCACCAAGTTCCTCGCTTTATAAGTCTTATACAAGCCAAAACATAAAGATGACTACCGCAAGTACTTACTTTTAGGCCATTACTTACCCCGCCGGAAAATAGGCAACCAAAAACCTCGGAATAGTCTTTGTTAACCATTACAACGAATAGCTCTAGATTACGGATATCGACGAGACCTTAGCTGAAGCTTACCTAGCCAATGACCATAGATAATATATTATTGACAAGGACCTCAGCGAAAACTACAGCTATTGTGCCCGCGGCTTTAAAGATTTCCGTGAATGCTTTAACCACTAGATGCCTAACATGTAAAAGATAATCCAATGTACCGTTGGTTAAGTTAAAAAAAAGTTATTCGTTATGGTATTTATATCCCAGAAAAAAACGCTATTAGTACTACCCAAAACCTTTTTTAATTTGGCTTAACAAGAAAACCTCCCTTAAAACCCTAATTATCAAAAATTTCGATGTAAAGGTAAAAGAAAACGCGTTAAAAAACTTCAACGCTCTTAAAAGCAATTCAGGGGACCTTTACTTTACCTTTAGCTAAGTTAAGCATTTTTATGAGGTAGCGATATGAAACCTGTTAATCCGCTCGGAAACCTAGTACCTTTACGTAATAGAGTGGAGTACGTTATGAGAGGCGGTAGGGTACGTAAAGCAACGGCCGCATACAGAGCTAAAGGAATCGACATTGTTGTTTTACACCAATTAATTAAGTAATATATTCAAGTTCTTTCAACCCTTTAGGTCCCTATTGCCCTCTACTCCTTTAATCCCCAAGTTCCTGAAAACCTTTTTTAAGCTAGGTTATTCTATATGCGAAAGCCCATTATAGGTCCTATTATAAGACTTTAGCCCTCGGGCTAAACGACTGGCAATTACTCTTAATACAGTATTTCGTAGGCTTCAAGGTTTAAATTACCAGAAAACACATATAAAGAATTGGGTGATCATGGAGACCTGCCTCCAAGACTTTTCAAGATGGTTTATATTAACTATAAGCTTTTCACGGATTTCTTTAAGATCTGCAACGATGTAGAAAAGTATGACGGAAAGCTTTGTAACCTCCTCGATACGATGATAATACTCTTTTTAAACATCTGTAAGTAAATAAAGGTTTCTTCTTTTAGTTTTTACTTATTGTTCCCCAGAATCTTTACGGGATACATCAAGGATTATTGGTCAACCCTCATAACTCGAGAAACTACATTAAGAAAGATTAACAACGGTATAAAATGCTACTGCTAATACGATTTCCATCTTACTTAATATTGTACAGATTGTGCTACTACAAGATGGATAACAATAATAGCGGGAAAAAAAAGAAAAAACAACAATGAATATATTTAACTAAATAATTAACAAGTTAATGCTATGCTAAAAAGTAATAGGGAAAGCCTTAGTTAACGAATTTACAATTCGTAAGCAGGTACGGGCAGTAGTTATGGGCATTAACAAGTTTGAATACGCCTTACAACGACCAAATATTACTTGCAAAGATTTTTTTGGCCAGTGACATTCCTTGCTTCTAATTTTAATAACGCGTACATGAAACTTGTTTAGTATATACCTTTAAGCTAGTAACTTCTTTGACGTAAATAAAAAATATATTACTTCATTTAATTTTGTTAACCGTAAATATGGTTATGGGCGCTCCCAACGCCCAAAATCTAGCCTATCGACCTTGGACTAAAGGTAATAGCCGTATGAACATTAATAAGGCCAAGATTTAAACGGATCTATCAATCGTAAAAACTGTCGTTATAATAGTAGTAAAATTTGTTAGATTTGTAATAAGGCTGGTTATAAGTTGATTCGCCTGCCCTTCCGATAAGCTAAATAACAAAAAGATAATATATTATATTTAGTATGTTATAAGCTTTCAGTTGGACTATTTGGACTACGTCGTATACTTCAAGGGCGATAATTTAATCAACAAAGATAATAACCTTCAGTAGATTAAGTAAGATGAAAATACAGCCTTTAATGCGGCCCAATAATTTACCGACTACGCCTTACTATACCGTTCATGTAGTAAAAACCCTTACCTCTACCCTAAGCAAGCCCCTAACCCTTTAAATACCTTTAACTTTCGCGATTGTTACGCGGATTACACGTTTTAAGGTATTATGCTAGATATAGGGGTAATAAGATACTTAATAAGAAGTTATTCGTAATATGTGGCACTGCGGCAGGAAACCATTACGGATACTGAAATGAATTGCTACGATATTAATAAAGCCAAAGTTAACTTTAAAACAAGCGAATTAATATCGTTGAGAAGGATAACGGTAATTTAAACTATTATAGAATTGATTACGTTTTACATCTTTAAATACCTTACTTCTTTTCTTCTTTATTTAAAGTATATAAAAACCTTCGGCGTTAATATTAACGTTAACACTGAAGAGAGTTAAAAACGGCCCAATGTTTCCCCTTACCTTTAAATAGGGATATTTATATTTTTATATTTATAGACGCGAAGTAGTGGCGTTAAACCTAATAAAGCTGGATATGCGTTAACGATACCGGCGGTTTGACTACCTAGTAGTCAATTTGCTTTATAAATTCTTAAAGTCGTAGAGTATTAAAGTGTGGAATATTCTGCCCTAAAAGTTACTAAAAAGTTTTGTTACCACTACTAAATGTATACCTAAGACCCTCGAACATTGAAGTTCAAATTAAAAGAAGATAAGGACTTGAACTAGTAGGTTTTTATTAAAATATTTTACTTAAATATCAAACATGGTTTTTACGTCATTAATGATCCAACCTTTTTTTACGGAGCCAAGTTTTTGAAGTTCCTTTCGGGACAAGATACGTGGGAAATACTAAGGATATTATGGATTAACACATACGTGAATCCACTTAACGTCGTTGTTTACGATACCAATACTAACTTTGCGGCGACAAAGTTTTGGTAAAATGTTAAAATAATAGGTATTGAGTATAAATAGTTGCCGGTAAAATTCTATCAAAGCATTGGAAAGGTTAAAAGGATACAGACCTTACTTCAACGAGCGTATAATATTTTTACATTATAAATTAAAATCTTAACGGACCCGGAAATACGCCTTTAAACAACGGGAAAGAGCCTGAACGATACTATAGACCTAAATGGTCTAGTGCCAACACTATTTGGATTTGGAGCGTACCTACACCTGACAAATGAATCTTCGTTAGAAGCTAGTACTTAAAAACTATTTGCGGCCTATGGTAAGGTATTAAAGAAACTGCGAAAGAAATTGGCACGCCGCCAGGTTAATAATTCCCTTAATACAAGGAATGGCCCTATAAAAATCGACGTTTTTGCATTGATATAGCAAAGAGAAGTTTTTGTATAAAGGAAACCGGGAAATAGGAGGGCTTACATAAGACCTTAAGTATCATAAACTCTGAGGTAGTTGTTGAAATTGCTAACGGCTCTGTAAAGTTTCTTACAATTAAGGTTAAGCCTTGTATTAGGGCTATTAACGATGAAAACTCATGAACTAAGCGACCTAGCTAATATAAATCTCTCCTACTTGTTATGGACAAGCCGATAGAACGCTGCCGGCGCAGACGACCTCCGAAAAAGAAGAGCGTAAAAGAGGGGAAATATATAACGGGCTGTATTTACAATACTACTTAAATAAATAGGAAAAATAAAGATAACGAAAACCTAATATTAAAGCTCCGAGTATAAGGCATTATTAAAGCCTTTAGCAAATCTTTTAAGGAAAGGGATAAAGTTGAGATTAGCGGCTTACTAACTCGAGGGGTTATATAATTTGTTCTGAAAGCCGATTTTAACCTTCAAACCCCGAATATTACAATATTGAAGTCGATAATTATTTACAAATTTAAAGGTTAAACCACGGTGCGGCCGTACAAAAAGTTACGTTTAATCGCTTAAGAATACAGCGATAAAAGAAAATATTGGATCCTCACGTAGTCGCTAACGGTTTAGAAGATCAGTTAACGCTTAGTGACAGCTTTATTAGTAAGCTTTTTGGTAAAAACTAAAGGTAAGTTCACGCTTAATAGACGTGATATAGCGTAAGCTTATACGTAATCAGCAATGAATTTATAACGGATAGTACTGCTAAAGTTGTTATAGGAATTGCGTATTATCTACCTTTTAATAACTGTGATACGATGTATTAAGCTACTGTATGGACTAGCGAAGATAAAAGTTAATGGTTCTTAATTTACTAATAGGACTTTAAATAATAAGTGAGTATAAAGTTTTTAATATGAGACTCGAAATTCTTAATAATGTAAAAGAAAGACTTTAACATGGTAGGTATATAAATTAACGAAACACTTTTCGTTAAAACGACTAGTTTTGTGATATGGGAACAATAGGTGATTAAAGACATTAAGTTTTGAAATTATAAGCTAGTAACGTTAACGCAAGGTAATTATCATGAATTTAATGGATAGTCAATCTGGATGCGTAGTATTAATACTAGCCTTAGCTTTCACCAAAAGGATTAAGGTACTTATTTGGCCGCGATTAACAATATTAATGTGGTTAAGGCTCAAAGGTACCTTAAATAGCGTTCCTGTAACAACTATATTGTCACCATATACCAACTGATGGTATCGTACGACCTATCCATTACAGAATAAATATAGGAGCGAATAGATAAATACTATAACCGGCTGAATAAAAGGTTCGAAAAGCAAATGCGAAACCTGAACCAAGAAGTTAATATAATTCTAATTAACATATTGAAAGCCAAGTTAATAATCTTTACGGATAGGTCATTTGTAAATTACAAACACCTTTGTTTACAAATCGGCTTCTTGATAATCATCGTCAACGAAAATAGGCGCGAAAACTAATTTAGTATTATTCACTACCTAATTTATCAAAACTCTGTTAATTACAAGGCGAAACATATTAGTTTCGGAGGTCCACAGTATGATGGAAGGCTTTAACGTAGATATTGCACTGTGGGAAACACTCAACCTTATCACCAGGCAGTTAAAAATTCCTCCTATCCCGGTGGTAATTTGTACCAACTCGTGGAACCTATTCGAATGCGTTTCGAAACTCGGAATTCCTAGCAAAAAACGCCTAATAATTGACGTAATGGAACTTCTAGAAGCTTATGAAAAGGGAGGGTTTAAAGAGTTCCGATGGATTCATGACAAAGACAATCCTGCTAATATTATAACGAAGGCGTCGCAAAAAAATACCCTAAAGAGATTTGTAAACAATAATAGGCTAATTATAAATATTGAGGGTTACGTTAATAAGTTACTTGAGACCCCCAGATTTCGTAAAGGCTGTCAGGAATATGCTAGCAAACTTGAAAACTACAAGCAAACTAACGATAGCGACTAATTTAATTAATATGGCTAAAGTAGAGATTTACAAAGGCCTATGACAGAAAAACCTTTTATAGAAATTAGTAAATTTGGACCTCGGAGCTACGGGGAAATTAGTGTTTAATAGGGTTAAATGAAATGTAATTGGGTATAATTAGATATAGAAATTGACTGGAATTGATTAGGGTCTGGCTATTTAATGAGGAGATAATTCGAAGTAACCGGAAAAGATTAGGTAACCACGATGGTATGCGCCTACAAACTAAAAAGCCGTTAGTGTTGGAATAATACCACCTGCAGTATAATAGGTCAACTTTACTTACAGTAAAGTTAAATATACTAATTGTGAGTTAAGTGTATTATTTTTTATGAACTTACTGTATTGGGTGTCAGTTCAGTATAGTACGCCACACTTGATATTAAGTTACGGGCCAAGTAATTGACCATGCAAATTACTATGAAGACCGGCTAGCGGTCTGCCAAACCTAGATTAATACATCTACCATCCAACGACGCAATACTACTGTTACTTTGATCAATCGAATCGACAACATTGTAACGTCTAAAGCCCTACCAACAGTAACACTTTTTACGGTTGGGATATAGTGGTTGATATTTCTTTTCATTTCCCTAAAAAACTTATGAGATATTGCGCTTTATATTTTATTGTGGAGGACCCTTTTCTAGTATTCAGTATTTTGGCGCTCTTAGTATTGATTTATGGTTAATTTTTTCTTTAATTTAACAATTATGAATATAAAATCGACCTTGTTAATATTAATAAAATTATCCAAAAAATTGTTCATTGTTTCTATTATTCTTCAGCAAATACTCCTTTTTGGCTTGGAGTAATGCTGTTGTTATAGTATTATAAAGGATATTAGACTCGATGTTTTTGATATTTTCTGCTATTATAATTGATTGTAGACGCTCTGTAATAGGGTTTTCTAATGATCTTTAGGTTAAAAGTGTTAACGATTTTCGTCATCGAGTTTTCCTGCAGGTTTAAAAAATAGACCTTAAATATTTGTTAAGGTTTTATAATATTAGAAAATTTCTATAGGAAAGAATTTCCTTTTCTATTAAATTAGTCTTTTAACCCTTTGTTGATTTTGTAGAGCGCATGTATATAACAATGGAAAAGCCAAAAATGATGGTAAATTTAATACCGGATTTGTAACTGTTATACGCCTTGACTCTATCGTGATGACCCTAATAAGGCGTAGCGTGTTTGATTCTTCTCTTATTATAAACTATTAAGTTAGTTATGATAAAATATGTTTGGAATAGATATATATACCAATAATATGGCATGTTTCTAGTAACAATCGATGTTTTTATTTTTTCCAAGATGATTTTGTTAGAGCGTTTGGGAATTCTGTTTTCTTTCAGAGTGAATATCAGAGAAATTTTAAAGGTAAAAACGTAGTTAAGAGACATTTTTATAATTAAATATTAATAAGCTTGTTGTATCTATCGAGGATTTATTAGTTTATGGTATATCCAATACGTTGGATTATCTTGTTTATCATAATATAAAAGACTTTTAGAATTTCATTAGAGGATATAATATCTGTATTATAAACCTTGAAGCTATATTTACTTTTACTCACTATCATTCTATAGCGTTTACTTTTTAGATTAGTAGTCATTTTATGAGGTTTTTCAAAGTCTCAATAGACCCCCTTTTTTCTGGGGTATCGTATTGAAAGTTTAGTTATTATCGAGTGTTTTTTGAAAGTTTATAAGGAATAAAAATAAGGTTGAAACGTTTCTTTTCCCGGTAATTTTTATGACCGACCAATAACTAAAGTGATTTCATAACTAACATTCGGCTGATATAACCAAACTTGATCCGTTAGAGGGAATTAATGATGGAATTAGTGGTAGTTGTGGTGATATAGCTATAATAAAACTGTTATATGGCTTAAATAATAGTGCAGTGGTTAGTTATTGTAACAACTATTTCTTCAGTTTCTAAGTAAACCAACAATAAGTCCCTAACTCTAATACACAAGTCATAAAGTCTTGATAAGTTAATTATTATTATTTTTAAAAATTTACGGCAGTTAAACTCGTTGTGAACAGTTAGGGTATTCTAAACATGATCTTTTAAAACTTAATTGATATTTAAACTATTTTCCCTAGTAAGCTGAATAATATCACCCCCTCTTCGTAATCAGAGGTAATTTTAGCCTTATATTTAAAGATATAAAAACTTTCTTTCGTCGTTAGAGATATGGAAAAATATGCCTAAATTTACTGCAATAAAGTTTCGAAATTAGATTTCTTTTATTGGAAATTAATATTGTAATATTGAAGAAGTAGAATAAATAACACTTAACCTTCAATTTCAATGATTCGATATTGAAATAAGGGCCTTTATGGGGGTATTACTCGTTTTTGGTACATCCTTTAATTGGTTGTATTAGAGGATTAACGTGAAAATTGTGGTTTTTAACATAAAAAGTAGAGAATTTAACGTTGAAAGTAGATTTGTTTACGTCGAAAGTAGATGCATTGTAGTTGGTATACTCGTGTCAAATACAGCCTCTGATTTACTAAAATTATCCAATGCAGGATCCTATACAGGGTTTTGGGTAATGCATCTGTTGGATTAAAGATTTAACTGCTCAATAGTAAGTGGGAAAAATATAAAGTTATAATATTATACTTAACAGAGGCCTTTTACTTTACCGTGATTATTTGTTATAAACTCCGCTTTATCCTCGTTTCTAATACCTATACCAGTATTAAAAAGCCGTAAATTTGTGTATAGTATCTAACGAACCTGAGCCGAGTAGCCTTTGTAAGAGTCAGTAAGGACTTTTTTTTAAATTGACTAATACGCTGCTTACGGTTGATAAGAAGCTTTTTTTGGTTTTCTTTCAAGGATTGAATTTAACGTTTCTTTTTCTATTGAAAGCTAGTTTTCGTTTTGAACCTCTGATTATAATTTATGTAATGTTTAAAGAATGGCTTTTCTCAATTTAATTCCTATACAGACTATCTGGACTGGAAATTCGGATTAAATAAAGGTCATAAACTGAAGGGAATACTTAATATATTTAACCTAACAGTTTTGGTACATCAAGCTCTTTTTAATGTTTCCAAATGCTGACATAAAGGGCGTTGAGGTTAAATAGTATAGGGGGCCTAGAAAACAATTTTTTAAACATTCTTAATATTGTATCGGATCAATACTTTGGCATATGCCAATCAACTTCAACAAGGCCTCAAGAGGGTCCTTAATACCTATAATAACTGTTAAAAGTTTTAAAATGATAGAATAAGTGATCATCCCATGGGCTCGGATCCATAAACGTAAAGTTTTGAAAGTTTTTGTAATATTTAAATTAATAGGCCTAAAGAAGTAGATGCAGTCCCCTTTTCCGAAAACTATATTTATCTTAATATTAAGCATACCCTTTAAAATATCTAAATAGTTATTATTAATAGAATAACCTTCAATTTTTGTTAGCCATATATTTTTATTTGCAAAGATTAGCTTTTCAGAGTCTTTTTGTTATTGTAACTTACATATTAATAGTTAGCTTCTTTTCTTAACGTCATGAAAGGGGTTATTATTTTCTTCCTCCTCCTTTATCGGTGTGGTGGTGTTTGTCGATCTATGTAGTTCTGGCTTCGTTTACAGGGGATTTTCAAGGTGTTTCTCAAGTTTAGCTATCAATTCATCATATAAATTGATAGTTTACTTGAGTCTTTATTTTTCCGCGTAGTTTAGAGCATAGGAAACCCTAGCCTTTACTTCTTTATCAGTAAGGTTATCAGCATTGACGGCTTGAAGTTCTTGCTTAGCTCTAGCCCTATGAGCATCACGATCTGCCTTTTACCCTTTTCTTAACGGGACCTTCGGGTTTTAAGAACCTTAGGCAACAGGAGTAGCCTTAAATCGTAGGATACGAAGAGATGTAGATTTAGCCAGAGGAGTAAAAGAACCTGTCAGTAAAGTCTGTATCTTTTACGTTAACGTAAAGTTAGTAGTAGAAGAAAGCCTCGTATTGATAATTGTAGATAGGAGAAGAGAAATCCGAAAAGTGCATGCCTCAGGTAAGAGCTTATACGCTTTGACCTGGAGTGTGGCGCTCTACCATACACTCTGCCAATATTCCTTCTGGGTTGTGGCACGCTATTATTCACTTTGTAAGAGTGCATCTTGCAGCGTGAAACTCTATCATGCACTCTGCAAGAGTGCACCCTAAAGCGTAATACACTATTATATACTCTGCAAGGTGGTTCCTACGTATACTAACTATAGTAGTATATAATAATATCCACAGAACATGTACATTTAGAAAAGCTGGAAGCAATAATAGGTCTTTAGGAAAAAGTATTATTATCGCTAGTACTGCCATATGATAGCCGTAGTGGTGAAAATAAGTCACGTTTTGAGGATGTAAAAGGCGTATCCTCAAGGGTATTATAGGGTTTAAAAGAAGTAGACGTTTTCATTTGTATAAAAGAAATTATAAAACTGATTCAGTAAAACAGTATTATAGTACGGTACAAACGTACTGATAATATATTGAAAGTACTACATAAGAAGATATTATGTAGGCTTATATATCCATGTATTTCTAGAATTTATGTAGAAAACTTGATATATGATTAAGTATATCTTTTTAAAGATCTCGATTGATGATCGTGACTCCATACTAGTTAATACTAGTCTATACTAGTAAATACAGGTTCTTCTGTGCTGGTATATACTAGTCCAGGCAGTATCTCCTTGCTGATCCTCTGTACTAGTCAATACTACTACTTGCACTAGTAAATATTAGTGCCCCACGGAGATATCTACATCTCTGGTGAATTCCTCATCCTTTGTGGTTGTGAACCATAGTACTTGAAGGTGTATTAAATACTGACCGGCCCTGTTGTTGAGTGTGTACTGAGTAACTGTACCTGTGGAATTTCAATAGAATTTAAAGAAACTGTTAAGGGAATCATCCAAACGCCGAGTTCATAACAACTTTAACACCAAAACCTGTCACAAAAAGATTAATGTATTAATTTTTCCATTAAAAAGCGAAGTACTTTTATAATGAAAACCATGAAAATAGGATAACACATTTAAAATCTTCAATATCGCGAGCTTAAAAATAACTTTTAACACTCTCAACAATCATATGATATCTAAATACCTTAAATAAAACCCTTTCTTATAGAAAATTACGACAAAAATCTTTAAAATGAACGAATAAATGATTATTATCCTCCTTGTCGCGTAAGTAATAAGCTGATAAAGCGATAGCAATGCGGTTGACTACGAAATGGAAGACACATTAAAAATAAGTAAATGGAATACATACCTTGACTTATTTACATAACTGCTTAAGGTAACAGGAAAAAAAGAATGATCAGAGCCTGATTATTAAACTCTGTATACTATAAATAGACTAGATTAGAGGTGTTACCTAAGGTAATTAGATACTATCTATCATCCTTGATAAATAAATAAGAGAGGCCACTGTTAAAGGACTGTTATGAAGCAAGCGATAAGAAGTGACCTGGTCATGTGGTTGGTTATGTGGCGTAGGCATACTCAGGAACAGCTTGGAAAAACCACGAGAGTATAGTAATCGGTAGGGCTATATCCTCCGCAATTACTAGATTAGCTACCAGTTTATAACATCAGCCTTAATTTAACGACGTTCCTTCTTGAGTAAGGTGTAAAAGGTGTTTATCGACCAGGGAACACCTTGGTATATTGTAAATGTTGACAGAATGTTTCGGTGGGATTCGTAACAGCAGGTAATGGTTTTATAAGCAGCGTAGCGTAAAATGCCCCGGCATCTTGTAAAATGTACCCTTTGGCTGTGGAATGCATTGGCATATCGTGGAAGATGTCAGCGTTGGTTTTGTTAGTACTGTCCTCCCTTCTTATAAATAGTCTCTTATGTAGTGCCACGATTTGTAAACTGTTTCTTTTGACAATAACGATTGATTACTTTTGATACCATATTTTATTTTCAGTGCCACTTTTTCTAGCTTATTTCCCTAATCAAAATAAACATGAATATAGATACGGTTATCAACAACGTTATTGTAATGATCACGCTAAATAACCATGAGTAAATAGAAGGTGACAGGGGGTTTATGTTAGCAGTAAGGTAGCAGAGGTAACAAAGGTGCAATATCAAGAAGATGTTTGTTCGTGCTGTAGAATGATCACTAGCYGTTAGGCTATTYAGGTGTGTAGACTRAATACTTAGATTGACAACTGAAGAGCTATGAAGTAAATACTATCTGTGTGGTGATGACCGTGTCYTTATATATCCGTGCCTTCATACCGTCTTCAGTACTGGACCGCTGGAGTCGCTGTCGGTCCCATCGGTCCTGTATAATCGACTGGACCGCTGTCGGTCCCATCGGTCCTTCCCTGTCCGGGGTTGCTGACATAAGAGAAGTTCCCCGCCTGATTCTAGACTTCAGGCTTTCTAGTGGCGCAGTGTTGCATACTGGTTTGCTTCCTAACAACCTTTGCCTGGGTTATAACAGTTATTTGTAACGTATTTTTTTTGTTGTGGGGTTATTCAATTATAGTTAACGGGTAATTAATTCCATTATTCAATGATTATTAATGTTTAATCGGAGAGTACTCCCTATTAAAGTTAGGTTTAATCTTTTTATCATATGGCTTATACAAACTGTAAATATTTCCTGAATATTGGGGGTTAATTTATTGGATTTGTTTTAGCGGTTGGTAATTTGTTAACAAATGGGTAGAAATTGATAGGCAATTTTAACTTTCAACCTCTAGAGAGAACAGTAGGAGCTTGGTTCATATGTATACCTTTTTGGATTAAACGCCGGATATGAAGGGTTTTATGAAAAAAACATCAAAAAGGTGTTTTGAGTTTAAAATTGAAAATTGAAGTCAGAGATACAGTTTTTAAATTATTTAGTTTCTGTTAATAAATAGCTAAACAACGTATAAATTGAGTTAGTTGTTTCGAAAAGCGTTACATAGCTCCAGCGTGTTATTCCTGTAAAATTGATATACGTTCGGGTTAATTCGTCACACCGTTCATACTAGTTTATTCGAGGGTTTTTTTTAACATTCAATCTTTGAACCAGAAACGCGAAATTTATATAAGGAAGGCATTTTAGTATGAAGACTGAATGTAATAATTGATAAAAGGTTACACAGATTATTTAAAGGCGAGTAAGGAATTTATTGAGATCGATAAAAGTATCAGCAAGAAGTTGAATAAGTTGATAAAGATAAGAAAAAATCTATTGATTAATAAAGGTTTAAATATGAATTACGACAATGTTATTAGCGAGTATAATAATATGATTAAGCATTATCAAGGTAATATAGACCGTAAAATACTGTATATACCTATTTTACTCAGTAGATTTAAGGTATTTGTACAGAAACAACTTGATGAATAAGTAAAAATTTAAACTCAGCCCGTTTGTGAACCGAGTAACACGGTTAATTTTTATTTTTGGCCGAACTGTAATAGAATTCCGGGGTATTGGAGGTAGCGGTATTGAAGAATTTTAAAAACACATTTTAAATGAAGTGAATATAATCGACCTGTTTAACTAATACTTATCGTTCTAAGAGGTTTCTAACACAAAGTTGACATATCTGGAGTTTTAGTTGGATTTTCAAAATACTTTTAATATAGTAATCGAGTTTGGTTTCGTTTTTGTTGCTAATAAAATCGTTGGAGAGCGGTTTATGATTACGAATTTATTAACTCAAAACTGGGATGGTAAATATCCGTACATCTTTCTTGAGAAAGAAACTATTTTCATTACCATCCTAAACGTTGAGTTCGATAACGTGGAAATCTATAATATATATTGTACAATATTTTTCGTAAAGTTGGTTCTATTTTTTTAGTAGACTAGTTTGATTTATATATTTCTTAAAAAAGGAAAATATTTTCTCCAATTTTAAATGTTTTTTCTACAAAGCTATGTATATTAACTATTTCTTTTATATGTTGTTTTATAACTATTATCGCAGCTTATACGAAGTTTGGGACGTTGCGAATACATTAAACCAAGTTTTTAACCTTTACGATACGCATCATTACCGGTATAATTCAATGTTAAACTAGTTTTATAGGTTAGAATAGGAATTAGTTGTCATTGAATTGGTTAATATCAATAGTTTCAAGGTTTTGATTATTCAAAGATTATCGGAAGTTAGTTGGTAAACAATGTAGGTGAAATTGATTGTTAATAATAAAGGAATTTAAATATATAAAAACTTTCCGGTCAGCTCGTTTGGTAGCATTATTCGTTTGATGGTGGCATGCGGTATTGAAACGTTATTTCACCACCTTTGAATCGTAGAGGCGTTTTTGAAAACCAATCGTCCCATTTAATCCCTAATTGTCAGCAATAGTGTGGGGAACCCGTAAAACCACTAGTAATGATTCAAAATCGCGTTATATAGGCTTAGGTGTTGATAAATTATTGACTTTACGGAAACCGCCCGACTAAAACAATCTATAGTCATTATAACGTATAGTAGGTCGCAAATTTGATTTTAAGCGAGGTCGATTATAAAGTCAACAAACAAGTCGCTTTAATACCACTAGGAAACCGATAGGGGTTTGAGAAATTCTTTTCGATAATGTAGCTAGTAAGTCATCCGTAAGCAAATATTACAATTACAATAAAAGCGTCTAAAAATACGGTATAATTCAGATCAAGAATAAAATTTAAATATTATAATAATGATAGCGTTGCAGCTTGAGTCGCTAGGAATAAGGGAATTGTATGTAATTTGAATTGATATAGGAGTATACAATTCGTAAACGGGAATCTAAAGACATCTACCAATATGTAGAAAAGTGTTATCATTTACCGTATATTTTAGAATGAATACCTTCAGTGTCTCATTCTCGTTAATGCGTATATTAGCGGGATCCCTACACTTGACTATTTTTACCGTACGAATCAGGCTGCGATAGATGAAGTTCTAGATAATAACGGCGTTCCAATTGTTTTCAAAGTATATTATTAGGCAAAAACTTGTAGCCTTTAGGGATAGTACCGCCGATGGTGGTAAGTCGAAAGATATGTAAGCTTGGGAACGTCACAAAGCTTACCTATTCGAGGCGAATAAGTCGTAATTTTTTCTTTAGAAAATGAGGTTTGAAAAAGAATTTCAAGACACTCTAACTTCATCCTAATAATTCGTCGTGTTTTCCAAATTCGTCCCTTCATTCTAAATAAACTTAAAGTGGAATTGGAAAAACTCTTCAATTAGCAAACTAGTGTGTGGGAAAGTCGTCTTATTATCATTAAGTATTCGAATTTTTAATACTTCTTAAAAATGTAAAAAAACGGGCCGTCCTACGGAACTCCACGTTTTATGTGTTAAAAAACTCATTATTCATAAAAATGCATTGTCGTAAATTTTGAATTAATATTTGGCCAATGGTGAACGATAGAAGTAATAATGTATATGTAGGAACGGTCCCTGATCATCACTGTCAAATAACGAAAAACCTAAACCTTATTCGGAATAGTCGGAATTGAAAAGGGTTTCTCGTTTGGGCTTTCATGAAACGAAAATTAATTCCACTAAAAACGAAAGTTTCAATCGCTCGAACGCAACTTATTTTTAGGTCTTCTAACAAAATCTAACGCTTATTTTAATGAATTTTAGTAAACACTAAGATGTTGAAAAGGAACGTATTATAAATTAATGGGAAAAATAAAGCATTGTTCAAAATGCTTGAACTCTTAACACCGATGTAAAAACCTTTTACTTCCGGATAACGTGTAACTTTTCCGGATTTATACGTACCACAACCACGGTTTTGATGATAAGCACTTATTAGATGGTTCTCAACACAATGAACTCATATTCAAATAAATTGATATTTTTTTTAGCGATGTTAAAAACGTTAAATAACTATTGAAATTTGGTATTTTGGTTGTCGAAGGTATTATTCCAAAATATCAATTTATTTTCAATAGAAATGTAATAAAGTATAGAGAAGAAATGGTATCACAAATTATCAATGTACTGTTGAAAGGTAACTAGTAAGCCGGAAAGGATGAAGGGAGTAACTACCTATTTGAAAATTTTAAAGCAGATACGAAACGAAGTTTTCCATTCGTTACTTTACTCAATACAAAGCACGGGCGCACCTGTTGAGAAACTTCTCGTACAATTTTAACCTTAAACAAGAAAATTAGTTAATGTTTTCCATAATACTAGGATCTTTTTTTGAAACATTTCATATAACAGACCATAAAAGATTTCTCAAGGTTAGCCTTAATTATAGGTTTGCAAAATAATTCCATAATTGTCTTTATTAAGGTAAGAAGGTAGTTTATCTTCGAGGGTTTTATTTAAAAAAACCTTCATTCCATGAATATTTCCGGAAGTCTTTCATTAATAATAACGACCCATTCATAGCTGATACTTTATTTAAATCCTCTAGAAACAGATAAAAATTATGTAATAACGGCTTGGTTTTTATGGGTTTGTCTGAGTATAATGTGAGAAAAGAATAGCTTAACCGCCTTTAAATAACTGTCATTTCGATATAAACCTACATTTTCATACGAAATAGATTCACTTTCATCCCAAAAACAGTCAATGCATTAGATCGGCGTGAATTATTATTTCGTATTTCATCTAAAATTTACCCAAATTGATATTATATTATAAATTGTACCAATATATATACTAATATGACCTAGATATTCATCGACTTCGAAATTTAAATAATTTATAAAAAGATGAATTATATGTTAATAATAATAATTCATCAGGTATGTTTATTCAGGTTTCGAGCTATTTTCAAAATACGTTTCAATTGTAATAGGTAGGTAAATTACTTAGTCATATCGTTATGCTCTCTAAAATTCATGTCAACTAAAACTTTGACACATTTAATAAATTGTAAAGTATATTTACAATAAGAAGAGTAGTACTTACGAACTATAGATTAACTACCTCATTAAATTCAAATTCTTTTCAATTTTTTATGCGAGTATATATCAAAGTAGAAGGTTTGACTTTTAATAGGTAATAAGGTTATCGGAGATAATTTGTTAAACATCTTTATTAGCTTTATTATGCGTAGCACATAGGCGTTGGATGGGATGCAATAGATTGATTCGGATCCAATTATTATTCGCGTCATATTGTAAATATGAACCATAATCTTCACTATATAAAATTTAACTTGATTAATCCAGATAACCTGTTGCATAATATTAGCTCATAAGGTATTTGAAACCATTATAATGATTTTGACTTAAGTATCATAAACTGGTATATCGTTATTATTAACTTTATTGTGAATGTCCTCGCTGTTACTAATTATATTAACATAATTTACGCTCATATCATTATATCGATGATAAAGGTAATAAAGTTGTTGGTTTGTAAGTTACGTACAGATAAACTATTTTCTATATGTTTCGGTTATATCGTAAGGTAATAGTATATTAGTTAGGATATTGTTCATGGCTTGTTTATAAATAGCGAGCTTAACAGCAGATTTGAAGGATATATTATCAGATTTGGTTAACAAAACTTTTCAAGTATTATAAAACACGTAAAACAGTTAAGATATGTTGTATTTTGAATTCTTAACACTAGATGTAATGGTATTTTCCGCTTAAACATCGTAATAATTTACGCGAAATATTGCTATAGAATAGTTGACGTCGTTATCACCGCCCTCGCCGCCACGAACATAGTTACCTTTCATAATGATTATTTCTATTCGTTTTAACTGTTATAAATGCGATCAAAAATTTCGTTTTAAAAATCATTAAAAATTTGGGCTTTATATAACTTACACAATATTATAGCCTTGTATACAATGAAACGTTGTTCAACGCTGGAAAACTTTACCGATTAGTCGAAATTTTTACGTTTAATTTGTTAATAGTTAATGTTGTTCAATGAATCATCAGTTCTGAAGTCGAAATCGGGGGGGTTCGAGCAGTCATCCTCGTCATCTAGTAAATCTACGAATCTCCTAGCTTAACACGGCGCGAAAGTCGTATTGGTATCGTTTCAAAATTACGCGTAATCGGCTACCTTTCGGATAAAGGGTTATACAAAAAAAGTGAATATATCGGTAAGAATTCGAATTACCGAATTATATTAAGAAACTTGTTCAATATATCAGCGTTTTATTGATTTCTATGTCAAGTAAACTTGTCAACAGTGAAGTTTGGTTGAATCGATTTTGTAAATTTTCGGTAAACTGGTTTAATTAAACATTCATTTTGTTATATTGTGTGATAAGGGCCTCTTAGAATCTATTTTGGACGCATGATTTAAAATAATACTCTGAAATTTCGAGGTATAGATACCGGTTGTCGCAAAACATGATTTTAAACTATAATAGTTTTAAAATAATGATGATATCGTTGAAGAAAATAAATCGAATTTTATATATTAAATAATTAAGTCAAAGTTATCACCCAACGTGATCGAATATTATCTGTAATACTCGATAAAGAAGAAAAGAGTCCCCTGTGAAAGAGTTGTTATAAAGATAGCGATAAGGAATAACCTGGTTATGTGGTGAGTTACGTGGCGTATTTAAGCTTAGAAGCAGCTTGGGAGCAGGGCAAAATAATGGTAATGGCTAGAGATAGATCCTTAGCGACTATTATCTCAAGCATCGGCCTGAAAAATACAAAATCATATTAAAACCCTAGGTAAATCGTTGAAAAAAAAAAAGGAATACAGTCGAAATTAACGAACTCCTTACACGAGAAATGAAATAATTCGTGCCAGAAGACGAATTTAACCTTCACAGTACTAATGTTACAATCTTCAAATTGAAAATTATTTGGGTATTTGAAAAAAAAACAGACAAACCTTACCAAAAAAATCAAACATAATATCTTAAAGATAGAGTAATAAAAGTAAAACCCAAATCCTTCCACAATTAACAACAATGCAGCAAATTATTCAGCATCTAATAATATTATAAATAGGAGGTTTGGTAGCAATAACTATAGGAAGACTTACCCTCAATATCGGTAATATTACTTCAACGTAAATGTAATAAAAAAATTATTTACAAAAAGTCATTTTGTTAGAGTTACCTCGAGACCTCTATAGTAAGTACCTATTATAAATAGTTATATAATGCGTCAAAACATTAAATAAATTGGTTATAATAGGTGTTTCATGGTTTTTCACTTACTAATCAAACTCCAAATCCAAAATAGATATGGTATACTTAACTTACAACTATTATCTACTTAGTTTATAAGTTAATAGAAACTTTAGCATAATTGGTATAGAAACTAATGATACCATTTTCGTCAGAATTGCTGTTTTTTCAACAATAAGGTAGCTTGAGATGAAAGACTAGAAGTTTTGAAATTACAAATCGATTGCGACTTTGACGAAAATTGTATATTTAAGCTTCGATAAATTGTTAATATGTATATATAGTATTAACAACGATAACGTTTACTTTGATTTAAGTTGAAGGGGTTAACGTATTAGCTTGGCTAAAATTGACAAAATTAAAGCGGTAGAGACTTAAAAGTACTGAAAATAACATAAACATGGAAATTGTATGCTACTTATCAACTTATTGAATGAATTATACAATCCATCAATGATGGTTCAAACATAAAACCCAGCTAATAAGAATTGCGATTAATGAAGCAAACGACAAATGTAATATATAAATAGTTGAAACACAAAGATCAATATGATCCATATTAACTAATCGAGTCCCAATTGAAGAATGTTTATGAACGACTTTTAAGCCATAAACACCAACTTGACATAATGAATCAAATTCTTTGTAATAATATTCAACGAAAATAAATCAAAAGATAAACATTTTTTTATTACCAGAAGCCTAATCTACTCAAACTTTATCAGTTCTATAAGTATTAGATAAAACCTACTTACTTTCTAACTTTACTATATAATAGCCGACATCGAGCTACGTATTGCAACATAAAATATACTAAATATCGTTACCATTGATTAAATAATTCCAAATATTCCGGTCAATATTTATATCCATTAAAGAAATATATTAGAATACCTTTTCAAATCCAGAATGATAAACAAAAAAAACGTATGATAAGAGACGTAACAGAAACAAATTGATTGCGTAAATCCGGTAACTCAACGGCAAAAGTAACGCTATCAATGCCAGAACGAAATCAATGATAAATAAAACACTGGAAAAAAATTTGAATACTAATAGGCTAACGATATAAATTGAAAGCTACATCGAGTGACCACTTGATATATTTGTACATGATAAGAGACGGAAAGAAAAGTTAAGGTACACCTGTAAATTGGGAAACTACCAAAGTATCTAAGCTATTATCAATAAAAAGTTAATTAATTATTATAGTTGAATTGTATTTGTAATAATCAATCAAAGTATCAAATTCATACAATACTTGTTGGTAGGATTATAAGTGGTAAAAAACAAGATAACTTCACCAATAGTATAGGGGAAAAACATGGGAAAACATTTGCGTTACAGAAATTTCCCTCAAAAACGCACTAGCACCATAAGACTAAAGGAATTTGGAAGTAAACTGAAGTTTAAGGAAGATGAAATTAAAGATAACTGAATTACTACTATTGAATTTCAGTAAAGTAACTAATTCAATGTATGAAACGAGCCGGTTCATTTCCCATACAAAGTAGTATAAAGACCGGCTAGTGGTCTACCAAACTTAGATGTAACTCTCTACTATTTGACCACGCAATACTACTGTAACTTTAAGCAGGATTGGCATCGACATCGTTGCAACGTCTAAGAGCATATCAACCAACATTTTATTTACTATTCCGCATATTTATCAAATCAAGTACGAAACGCGATTATTCTATTTATAATGAAAGGATTGTGGCGGTAATATCATATTTCAAGGTATGATTATCAAAGTTATATAATTCCGTTTTCTTTTCATTTCTTTATACCAAATATAAGACGATGAAATACTTTTCTCACTCCATTTGACTTTGGAACGCTAAAATCATTAAACTGAACTACAATCATTATTTACTATAATTTTAGTCACTCAGCCACAATATGAAAACACGTTTAAATGCTTGAATACCAAAATTTGAAAACGAATCGGAGTTGAAAAACCATTGAAAATTCGCATTTCAATCTATTTTTATTACTGCAATAAATATCTCGGTTATGAATTTATATATTATAATGATATATATTATGGTATTTTATGCGGATAGAATATTAAGATCAAGTAATAGCCGTTGAGTTTCGATGAATTTGATTCGAATGTCGAATCGGAAGGCGTTAGAGTATAAGCGATTACAGCCGCATAATGGACCCTACTTATACCCATCCTATCGGCCTTTTCGATACTCAACGGTCAATAATTTACGGATTATGTGTTTTGACGGATCTTGAAACCTCAAGTATGGTAAACGAGCTGTAATATATTAGTTCATTATTAATATTCACTGAGTTGGTACGGCGGTTTTCGGTTGAAACTAGTTATATAATACAAATCTTGGATTGATAAACCGATTAGAAAGCCATGCTATAATATCGTAGCCGTTTATAATTATCGTTTAAGAACCTGTGAACGAGAAAGATCATATAACAGAAACACGAGTCGTAGATATTGGGATACCCAAGCAATTTTTCTTTCCATAATTATTGAAGGAAATGTCGACTAGAAGAGGATGATTGTTAACAACCGGACGTTTCGTCGGATATATACGTACAATAAAAATTCGAAACATTGTTACACATTGGTATAAAACCTTTATCAACCATGATCTATCCTAAAATTTTATCAACTTAATATTTCTATTAACTTTATAATTAATTTGGCCTTGATTTATAAAGAAATAAATTAGGTATTAGTTACTGCAAACCAACTTCCAAAATTGATCTAACTAGGGATTTTGTGGTTAATAATAGCCTAGGAGTATATAAAACGTCTTCGTAATATGTGATATAGATTTCGTGAATACACTTTATCTATTATCAGCAATTTCAGCTTAAATTGGGTAGGGGTACTGAGAGCGACCTTATATTTCTGGATAAATTTCAAGAAAGCTTAACGTTTATATATTACCATTGAAGGAAAATCGGAATTGAAGAGGTGAATCAAAATGTTTTCAAATATTTGTAAATAATCACAGCTTGATAGTTATTTAATAAAATTTCACACCATTCGACGAACCCTTGCATCCCCACTAACCGAGAATCATTAATAACGAGGTTGAAAGTAAATAAACCAGTTGATATATACAAAATATCGTAATCTCTAGGGTTAACAGGAATACGAGATGCTAAATCAATCCGATTGAACGGGACACGGCGTTTTTGGATTACCTTGTTTAATGTTTCGGGGTTATCGTAAGTTTCAATAGCATAAGTTGAATGATAAGTACATAAAAATTAACTGATAGAAACGCCTAACGAAACGTGATCAATTTAACGAATAAATTCAACGTAATTTACATACTATCATAACATATCGTCCAAATAAAAACCTCGATTTACTTAATCAACAATACCAAATTGTAAATATCCCGAATCTGATGAAAATCTTCCAAATATATATATCAAATTCGATATAAATTCGGTTGAATGTATGATTATGAAACTACTTTCCTCGCAAGTATTATCCGAAACTAGTTGAACCCCGGTTTTCAAAAACGATAACGCCTGAAAAAAACCCAAAAAGTAATTTAAAATATAAAATATCCTAACGGTTAAAACAAGGCGGAGTAACAAACGTTTTTTTCAAAATAAGTGAAAAGGATATAATGAATACAAATGGGAATTACTCAAGAAATATGAATATATAACAGAGTTACATGGTTCTAAAGCAAATAATAGAACGCAAAAAAAAAAAAAATATAATAGATTTTAATAACAATGTAAACATCATGAACAATTAAAAAACCAGTACCGGTGATATTATTTTTTCCCCCAAGTTAACGTAAAGATAATTTTAAAAAAAAGTTTTGCCATTATACCTTTTAGTATTTTTTAGTCACATTAAAAATGTGACCAGGATTTAAATTAATAATTACCTACAACCATAGTCCAACAGAAGAGCTACATTTATATTTGTTGAAAACATAATACAACAGATACAGTAACTCAGCAACAGGGACAATCAATACTTGGCAAAACTTCAAGAAACTAATACGTCTCAACACCAAGGATAAGGAATATACCGCAGATGAGAATATCTTTATGAGGAACTAGAATTTACTCGTACAAGTACTAATACTGACTAGTACGGAGGATGACCGCTGAGATGTTGCTAAGGATGGTATATAGTAATACAGAGAAACTAGTGCTTACTAGTTTTCACTAGTATTGACTCGTACAAAGTTTTGACTTTAATGATCGAGATCTCTATAAGGATTCTTTTAAGGAAATCAAAGACTTCTGCATATATATTCTAATGTATTTAAATATAGAAATCTATACAATGTTTTCTTGAAAAATAAATTCAACACATTATTAGTACGATGGTACCCTAACATTCTCTAACGTTACTAAATTCAGTTCAATACTTTACATAACAACAAAAATGAAAAATATATCCTTCTTATAAACCGTCCAATCCCTTTAAAGATATCCCTTCAGCATCCCCAACACTTAGATATTCATTTCTACCATGAAGTCCATTTCAATACAATACCAGTAATAACAGTTATTCTTTAAAAAGAACTATCATTACTTCCGGTCCCTCGGTCCCTCTAGACTAAGCTCTTCTCAACCTACAAGTTCTTCTACTCCTCTATCTGAATCAACATCACTTTGTTTTCTACTCTCTAAAGCTACTCACATTACTCTGGAGACTATAAACCCTAAATATCTATTTAAAAATGTCGAAAGGCAGCTCGTAATACCCGTAAGTCTAAAGCTGAGGAAAAACTACAAGCCGTCAATGCTAATGATCTTACTGATGAGAAATCAAAAGCTAAAGCCAAAAAAGTTAATATTCTAAACTACTCGAACCATAAAAATCTCAGATAAGCTAACTATTTATACGACAACTAAATAACAAAGCTTAATAAATATATCAAAAGGCCACAAACTAACAAACCAAAACCACACACCTCGACGAGTACCACACAGATAACAAAGGAGGGAAAATACATTAAAAAAAACCTTCTTCAACGTTACAAAAAAGAGGCTGCTTTCTAAGCCTAAGTTACAATTATTGGAATACTTTGAAAGGCTGAACATGTCAAATATAAACATATGACGAACAGAAATCAAATAATGTACTATCAACAATAATGGGTTGAATATCTGGAAAGATATCTTGGAAATGAAAATAAAAACAATCAGCACGAAAATAAAGTTCATCCATTTAGTTATACGTATCGACTAATCTCCTGCAAAAAGTTCAAAAACGATACGTACCTATATAAAAGCTCACCTAATAATTACTTCTTCTATTACCTCAAACCTTTCACTACCATAGTCAATATTCAGGATCTTTTTAAGGCCATCTTAAAGTTAATTGGCCTATACCAAAGCACTGGACCGATCCATTATCCAAAACTTCTTAAGAAACTTCGTTTCCTACGGCCCCCACACTATTCTGCCTCTACTTTCTTTGTGACCGCGTTTGAAAACAAGAAAAAAACCTTATATATCAAGGTTATAAGGCTATAGATATTTAGTATTCACTTCAATTATTGAACCATACTAAATACGAATTTTCAATATATACAATCCGAATGCGAAGTAAACTGAGGAGGAACTCTCCCTTAACACTTCGTAAACTACAATCAAAATTTCAACATAAAAACCGTCTTTAAAAAGAAACAAAAAAAATCTTTTTTTTTTTTTTTTTCAAAAGAAAGAGAAAAGAAAAAAAAAATAGCCAAGTAACCGAAACAAACGAATCAGTCAATTCAGGAATAATTGCCTTACCATCTCAGATAAGGATCATTTGACACAAATTCATTGAGTATACCATCCAAATTTATGAACTTCTTATACTAGTAAATCTATTAGTCAAAGGTAAGAAAAACCGAACGCTATTATAATTGATAACGATAACATTAACTCCCACCACAACAAACACTAAAATTTCATAATATTGCCACTTACCCTGTGAAATTTTCAATTTATTCAGTGTAATACACAAAATCCTACACCAAAGGTTTAGCCAATCCGAGGCTATATCTTACAAGGGTGTTCACTATTTCAAATATCCACTTAAAATGTCAAAATATCTACTTTCAACGTCAAAGTATCTCCTTTCAACGTCAAAGTATCTACTTTTAACATCAAAGAACCTACTTTGAAAGTCAATCCGCCGAAAAGACCAATTAAAAACCATACTAAAAACAAATAATACTGCCGTACAAACGCCACTCTAAACGTCAAGCTATCAAAACTAAACATAAAGTCTCATTAATTTACCTCTTTTTTTCACACCACTATATTTTTTTTCAATTAATATACGCCAGTTTCAAAACACTATAAACGCGAAGTCAATCTCACCTTACTATATTTTCAACTACGAAAAATAGTTCTCTTATCTAGAAATGCGAAACGTGAACTATCCCGAATTATAAACAGGAGGTAATGTAATTCAACCCATAAGATAAAGAAAACTACTAATATCTATTAAATCCAATAAAAGTTACGATTAAAAGTTGTTGACTTTCCGCAACTATTTCCATTATCATAAGTTTATTATGAACCTAATGAACATATCAAAGATTTGCAACTTCAATATGAAAGTCAAATACTTATCTGTAGTAAACTCTTTAAATAAGGAAACAGTCGCTTAAATAACTAACCACTATACAATCATCCAACCCATGCAATAGTTCCATTATCACGCTACATTTACTTTGAAGTCCTTCGATACTTCCCACTAATATATTAAATTTAGTCACAACAGCCTATAATCAGTAGAAAAATCACTTCAATTATTGAAAAGATCTAAGAAAAACTAGGTGAAAGAACTTTTCAACCTTAGTATGCTTTTAACAAACTTTTCAAATGCACTCGATAACGATCAAGCTTCCAATACAAAAGCCTTGAAAGAAAAGGGTTCATCTAAACCCTTAACAACATACTAAAAATAACTACTAGCCTAAAAGATGAACGCAGTAGCCAAAGAATTACTAAGATCAAATATAACTTAAAAGTTTGCAACATAACCATCATCTTCCGTAATAAAGAAGCAAAAGATATTTATCGTATACTAAACGAAATCATCAAAAGAATTAGGTATATTATTGACTTCTTGATTCTCGTTATAGAAAAAAAACTCATTAACTATTTGATAAGAAAGATATCTATTAATCGCTCATTTATCGTTAAGTTGTTCAAATCATACACCCTTAAAGCTATGAGATTTACAAACGCTTAAAAAATGTGATATTGGAAAAGAGGCGGATGTAGACCGTTTCTATAAAAGTAATATATCACTTATAGCCATACCTTTTCTCAACAACTATTATGATAACCAACCTAGCGGTCAATAATAAAAACAAAATCCAACACATTACGTCCTATAAAAGTCTTCACGATGAGGTAAAGGAATAATTTAATCACAAAATCAACGTTGAATTTGCCTTCACTCCTGGCTCTACCGTAATCATCTGCATCATCTCTACCGAAAGAGTGAAAGATTCAAAAACTAATCCAAATAATCAAAGGGAAATCTGTTGGTAGGACTGTAGACGTTACAACGTTATCGATTCGATTGGTTGAAGTAACAGTAGTATTTCATGGTCAAGTGGTGGATATATTGTTCCAAGTTTGGCAGACCTCTAGTCGGTTGTCAAAGTAAGTTGTATGGCAATTTCTTGTCCCGTGACCTAAATGTAAAGTGTGACGTATGGTAGTAAACTTACACCCAATGAAATATATCCACAAAAAACAATATGCTAAGCTAACAGTAAGTATAATTATCTTTACTCTAAGTAAAGTTAACCTACTATACTATAGGTAGTATTATTTCAATACTCGTAGCTTTTTGGTTCGTATGCACACGTTAATATAGTTAACTAAATTTTTCCGGTTACTACCGAATTACCTTTTCGTTTACTGATCAAACCCATGTCTGTTCCAGTTCACTTTAATATCAGTTTGAACCTTATTGCATTTTATTTAACCTCATTCAACCTTAATTGCTCCGTGGCTCCTAAGTCTAAGTTTATCAATCCTATAAAAAGTTTTTCCACCACAGACCTTGACAAACCATTACTTTAACCGTATTAATCAAACAAGTCGTTATCTTCAGTTTCTTGACAGTTTTTCAATTAGACAACACATTCCTAACCGACTTTACGTAACCTAAGCTTTTCGGGCGGCCTATTAACATAGCCCTTAATACGTATAGTTAGCTTATTGTTGTTTACAAACATTTTAGGGCCTTTTTCTGCAACGACTTCATTATAGTATAAGCTGGATTATTTTTTCCGTTAATTCATTAAACCTTCGTAATCTCCCTCCCTTCGTATGCTTTACGGAGTGTCATCCCATCGATTATCAGGTGTTTTTAGCTAATAATTCCGAGCTTTGAAAGGTATTTTAACAGGATCCTCGAGTTGGTACTCATTATTACCTGAATAGGAGAAATTTTCAATTGATTGGTAATTAAGTTAAGGGTTTCCCATGATTCTATAACTATATTAAAACTTGCCATTATGCCATAGGCCTTCAAAGTTAGAAATTTTTGTGTAATCCTTTTACACTTGCCAAAGGTTCATTAAATCAGGTTGCCAATAATGTTAAATTGGGTTTTCCGTCTATTTTTATGAACGAGGGTTATTTGAAAGCGAATTTGTAAACATAGGTTGTTTTTATTTGCAGGAGACCTATTCGTGAAAATGAGTAGCTTAGCTCTTGATACATTGATTGGGACCATATTAATCCCTTGGTTTGAGTTTTGAATTTTTTGTTCAAGCCTTTCATTTAGCCGGTTAAAGTTTCAATTTGTTAGCTTTAATTCTTGTACCGTAATGAATAGATCGTACGATGCCTTCGGTTGAAATAGGGTGATAATACAACTGCCGCGGGTATACTATTTAAGGTACCGTTATATTTTAGCTATGTTAGTCTTATTAATAGTGACTAAATTAGTGTCTTAGCCATTTTAGCAAAGGTTGAAGCTGGCATTAACACTAAGTATATGGATGAAAGATTTATTAAAGTTAAATTAACTCTCTTTTGCCAACTTCGTAACGGTTGGTAATTTTAAAACTTAAACTCATCAATTTTTTGTTCTTTCGATATTATAAAGCAAGCCGTTTTAACAAAAATAGTATCATTAGTTTGTACACCTATTAGTTCAAAGTCCTTCTTTTACGTTACCAGTACATACGGATCGTATGCTAAAGACTTTATATCTAGTTGTAACTTAAAATACGACGAGTAAGCTGGAAACTAATAGACGCTTGTTTTAGCTAATCCGTATAGTAGTTTAATATATCGTATTACTGTCCCAAAGGGTAGATAATACGTAGTTTTTGTAACAATTTCAGTAGTATAATTCGTTGTAAATCCATTGCTAACTGCGTGTAGATTTACGTTATATTACGGCTATTAAGCTCGAATTTGCCTTTAGTTTTAGCTATCAAACTGGATGGTAAAGCGAGAAATAAGCGCTGGCTGATCTTCTAAATCGCTAACAACTGCATGAAAATCTAGTTTTTGCCTTTATTTCCGTATCCTCAAGCAATTAAACGTGACTTATCGTAGGGCCGCCTCATGATCTTGCCTTTAATTTCGTAGATAATTTTCGACTTGAAAATCGTGATATTCGGGGTTCCAAAGTTAAAACCGGTATTTGGCATAAATTTTGTAACCCCTTAAGTTACTTGACCGTTAGTGTTGACCTTGTTACTTTCATTAAAAGGTTTAACAAAGGTTTTAGTGATTCCTTATACTTGAAGTTTAAATGTTATGTTTTCGTTATCGTTTTCTTTTTTGTGCAACTATGTAGTATTGTAAATACGATCCGGTGTGTATTCCTCCTTCAAGTTCCTTATTTTTGGGGTTGTTCGCGCCGGAAGTATTTTATCAGCTTGTTGACAATGGGTGGAGGTGGTTTGTATTAGTTCAGTCTTTTGATTTGTGAGTCTTTATCGTTAGTAGCATTAATTTAGGGCTTAACTTAAGTGGTTCGAAAAGATATAAGATCGTTAGCAGTTTTAATAACCCGTTTAAAGTTAATGATATTAACGGTTTTATGTAGGCCTTTCTATTTACCCGGCTCCCGTTATATGAGGACATTACTTTGTAATGGCAGAGAAAATACGACGATTGTTAAAGGGTTATACCTGGTATTAATGTCGTCGTTAACCTGACCGCGTGCTGATTCCTTTCGTAGTTCCTTTAGAACTTTACCGTAAGTTATACCTCGCTTTTGGGTACTTGATAATAACGGATAATTACTCGTTAGATGTGTGTACGTTAAAAAAACAAGCAGCGTTTGTACTAGGCCGTTCGTGCCTAAAATATCGTTTAGGCCCTTTACTTCCATTTAAAGGCGTGTTTTTAAGTCCGTAAAGCATTTAATTTCTAACTTCAGGATATTGTACGTTCGGTGGAGTTGGTCTTGTACCCTTTTGACCTTTTAAATACTTCAATAGATCTTCACAGACATCTATTTTCATTGAATATCCATTATTTTGGCATTTTCCTGAAACTTCGCCGTCGTAAAGTTGGTGTCGGCATCGTGTATGACGATGTTAAGTAGTTCCAGATACGTATTAATTCACAATATCCTTAAAATTTCTGACGTATGCTTTGCCAAAAAGGATTTTAGAAACCTAGCTTTATCAAAGAAGGTTATAAAGTTAATAACATAAAACACAGGTTGATTATTAAATTAAAATACGTCGATAGACACATCGGAATTAAACTCCTTGTTATTTCTTATTGCAAACTTGAATCTTCGAGGGGCTTAGGTATACCTTTAATAGTGATAGTAAAGCTTTAAGATGGCTTTTAGGGCAAAGTATTCCATATTTTAATGCTATGCAGATTTTAAGACGTTGTATTACCTATTAAGGGTTATTCGATTAAAACGTTGTTGTAATTAACGCATTTCTAGCTTCGTCAGGTTTAATATCATTATTTCAAAGCATTAAAGATAAATCCATAGATGACCTTATTTAAATATGAAGGGAAATCTTTGGCCGTTTTTAACTAACTCGTTCGTGTTGATGTTAATGTTAACGCGAGAATTTTTCAAATCCTTCAATTAAAGAAGAAAGGAGGTAATGGACTTAAAGGATATGGAGCGTAATCGTCTTTTAAAAGTTGAAATTACTGTTGTCCTTAGTAATGATAGTTTTTCGCTTAATCTGAAGTTAACTTTGGCCTTGTTAGCATAGTAATGATTAATCCTAGTAGTTTTAATACTTTCCTTTCGTAGTGTCATGTACTACGAATAGCCTTTTTTTAGTATTTCATTCACCTTATATTTTATATAAGACCTTAAAAAGTATAATTCGTGTAATAATTGTGAAGTTTAAAGGTGTATAAGGGTTTAAAGGTTTAATCGTAGTAAAGGTAAAGGTTTTTACCACTTAAGCGGTATAGGAATACATAGTCAGTTAATTACTAGATCACGCCAGGAATAATATATTTGTATCATTTGATTTGTCCAAGGGCATTAACGTCGTTCATTGACTCGTCGACTTCGAAGTTTACGATTTGATTTAAGTAATCATATTTAAAAGTGGTAGGGTACTGGATAAAGTATGTTACCTTTTTATTATTTCGCTTAGAGGAGTGGTGTCAAGTTAACTTATAACCAGACTTATTACAAATCCAACATCTCTTACCATTATTATGATGATAGTATTTACTATTAGTAGCTTTATTGAAGTTTTGGTCCTATTAGCGCCAACGTAGCTATAACCTTTAATCTATTGTGGATAGGCCAAACCTTGGGCGTTAAGGGCGCCCGTAGCCGTATTTTCGGTCGACGTAATTAGCTATCGTAAGGTTTTATTCATCCACGTTAAAAAAGTTGCCGACTAAAGGATATATACCAAGAGAATTCGGTATTAGCGTTGTCATAGTGGTAAACAAGAAACGTAATTAGTTATAAAAAGCCTTTACAAATGATATTTAGGTGTTATAAAACGTATTCAAACTCGCTAAATCCCGTAACAACTACCCCATCTATTTACAAAATATAACTTTGCCAGCATAAGCTTTACCAATTTCTTCTTAACATGACATTAGCTTATTAATGATTTAGTTAATCATATTTATCGGTATTTCCTTTCCTTTCGTTTCAACTATTATCGTTCGTTACCTGGTAGTAGCCGAGTCTGTGAAATATTTCGCAAGGTAGACGTCGTATTCGAAATAGCCTTTAATGCCGTTATGAATCTCTCGAAACGTAATTACTTGGGTTAGGAAGGTTAGGTAATAGTCCTTAGTGTTTCCTGTAAAGATTTCAAAAAATGATAAGTAAAAGCTAGAAGAGTGGACCTTAATTTACTTACAAATATTTAGGAAGAGTATTATCTTCGTGTCGCAAAAGCTGTAGGGTTTTACTTTATACTTCTATTCATCGTTCCAAATTTTAGCGAAGTTAATAAAAATCTTATAGTTGATGTTAACCATATTAACAAGCTTTAGGAGTAGATCATGATAGTTATTCCAATCTTTATTGGTAGTGTTTCTTAGCAGTTTAAGTCTTCAAGTTTCTGAAACACGGTATTAAGGTTAATTACCAATCGTTTGGCCCGAGGGGTAAATTTTTATAGTAAAACCTATAATGGGCTTTTTCGTATAGGTAAACCTACTATGAAAAGGTTTTTAAGGAGTATGACGATTAAAGTGCTAAGGGGTGATAAGGATTTAAAGGTTCTGAGAGACTTAACGATTTTTCTCAATTCACTGGTGTAGAGCGCCGATGTTAATTCCCTTGATCGCGTGGGCAGCCGCCGCTTCACGTGCCTTGCCATTGTTAAAAACATACTCCGCATTATCACGTAAAGGTGTTAATATTCCAAATACGCTAATAAGTTACTTATCGCCGACGCGTAGAAACTCTTAATTTAGCAAAGGGTGAAGGAGAATTCCCTCAAAACGCGTATCAGGGTAAAAACGTTTTTTAACAGCCGTTCCTTTAGGGAATAAAATTTAAATGTATTTTTTAACTTAGGCTGGGATGATAAGGGTTTTCGCCAGCTTAGTGAAGCTCGTCACAGATATGTAAGTCTCTAGGCGCTTAAGTTCAGCCTTTAGTCTGGATATAACACCTTTTTAAATTTTTTTCCACATGTTAATAGTCTAGTCGTCGAAAAACTCACAATATTTGCGGAAAGCGCGGTTATCGTGGTCAAGTTATTTACCTCCGTCGTAATTAAAGATGTAACTACCAATAAAGCTAACCAGGTATTTTTCCGTTAAGGTTTTATCGACATTATATCCCTAAAGATCTTGATCGTAATATTTTGGAAAAAAGGGGTCTGAAGATCTTAATTACCTCTTTCCTAGCTGGGTTAACAATGGTAGTAAAGTGATTATTAAAGTTATCCATTTTGACGTTTTAGTATGTATGGGACTTATTGGTGCGGCGTGAAGTAAGATTGGCATTTTCGAAACTTAGAAACTTGGTGTTTTCGCGTAAAGTCGCGTGGGAACTTGAGAACGTGGAGTTGAATCATATGATGTGGCTTTTTTCGACGCGACTTAGCAATTTTTAGTATTTTAGCTTATAAAACTAACTTAATGAATCAGATGGTGTAGGGAAGTGAAAAGAGTGAAGAAAAGACAAATATTTGGTTTGAAATATAAGGTCGAAGGTCGTTATTAGTTGTAATGATCGAAGTTTATTTGTTATTTAGCTGTAGGACTTGGTAATTTTTACAGTAGTACTACCTGAAGTAATACAAATGTAACCGTTTGCCAACCTGTCGAGATTTAAGACTTCTAACAGTCAATCTTAACTTCTTGATGGAAGATCCGTAAATATTTTTTTTAATGTTTTCAATAACTATATCCTCGTTACCTCTAAACTGCTGTAAAGACTAGCGGAGCCTTAAGGTCTTGTTCACTTACTACCGTAGATAATAATATAGTAGTAAAGGACCTTCGCAACAATCTTTCCTTTACCCTAGCCGCCATTTGTTAACATGAAGCTTAACCGGAGAGTAGCCTTTTCTTCTCCTTAGCTTATCTGTGCTTAGCCTAATGAGTACTAATCAATATTAATAGGGCTTTAGACATTACAACGTTGTCGATTCGATTGGTCGAAGTAATAGTAGTACTTCATGGTCAAGTGATGGATGTATTATTCTAGGTTTGGCAAACCGCTAGCAGGTCTGCACCGTAATTTGTATGGCCAATTGCTAGGTCTGTGCCCTAGTGTTAAGTATGGCATACTGTACTTGACTTACACTAAATACAATAAGTCCATACAAAATAAGACACTCAACTTTCGTTTAGTATAGTCAACTTTACTGTAATCAAAGTTTACCTACTGAATTGAAAGTAGTATTATTCCAACAGAGTCCTTCATTTATAATAGTTTCTAATATCATAAAACCCTGGTACATATTCAAAGTTTACTTACCAAACCGGCGACAAAACTTAACCAAAAAGATTGTTAATACTTCAAACCTAACGGTCTTTCAACGATCCATCAAGGAAAGCCGTAGATAAGTTGTAAGGGAAGAAAGTACCTTGAGGGATGATATCCCTTATAACACTACAACGGCTACCTCAAACTCTGAGCCAAAAATAAATATACGCCAAATAGAAATGAAGATATAAAACAACCTATCGGCAAATCTACATTGAAAAATTGTTGTTGACGATAATGATTTAATCTAGTGCTTAATATTAATCAGCAGACCAAAAAATAATTTTGAAGGAAGCATTGGAAGGCCTGGAAGCCAAAAATTGGAGAAAGGCCCTCTACAGTAAGATAAAAAGGTTGCTATCCCGCAAGGTTTTCAGAGTTATCATAACGAATAAAAACAGTCATTCCCTGATAGTCAAAATAATCACCAAAGTTAAAACGAATTTCTAATGTAAAATCGAAAAATATAAGGTCAGGATCATCAAACTAGGATTTAAGCAAACGTATAGTGTAAACTACGATAAAACCTTTTCCGCCACAATAAAGTCTTATACGTAAAATATTCTCGTCTCCCTCGATGTTTTTTATAGATTAAATATTGACCAAATCGATATTAACTCAATTTTCATAAACGGGAAACTTAAAGAACTAGTATTAATCGAGATTCCAGACACCATGAAAAATTTATTCTTAAAATATCCCTAAGAGAACAATGTAGCTTTTTATTATCTAGGTAACTTACTCTTTCGACTTCTTACCTCTTTCTACAGGCTCAAACAGGCTTCAAAACAATAGTAAAAAAGGTTAAAAATAAAAATCGATGCCCTCAAATTCAAAAGGTTAAACTACAACAACGCGATATACAAAAACTATCACCTTCAACTTATTATCTATATTTACGATTAGGATTTCTTCGTCATAGACCCTAACTCAAAGGCTATGTAAGCCTTTAAAATAGATATAGGGAAATACTTCAAGTATAAAAACCTAGGAAAGGCTAAGCACATCCTAAGGATACGTTTCTGAAGGAATGAAGACAATCACACAATCATCATAACTCAAAATATAAATATCCAAAGAATTTTGAACTCTAAGAAAAAAGGAACATAGCAGACGTCCAGCCTATAAACGCATTACGACTGATTCACTCGTTTATATCATTCCCCTTAAAAAAAGGCTGATATATTACAAAACAAAAAGTATCAGTTAGATATTAGAGCTTTAAGCTATATAATGTGTTAGACCAAGACGTATATCGCCTTACTTATATCAGTACTCTCACACTTTTACCACAATATGTTATATAAAGGCATCACACTTGTCAGTTACAACTTCAAATATTTCGAAAAATATAAAAATTATGGACTTCAAATGTATAAGAAACCATCAATATAACTATATTGAAAAGTTGAACAATCTGATAAAATAAATAATAAAAATTACCAAAAACTTCAAATGAATAGCTAGTACTATTACTACTAATATAACTATATTGAAACGCTAAAAAATCTGATAAAAAAATAATAAAAATTACCAAAAACTTCAAATAAACAGCTACTACTATTACTACTAAAAGGAAAATAAGGCCACTAGAAAGTTAACCTATTTATACAAAATTCTGTTCTTCAACAACTTAGTCAACTGAGTATCTAAACGGGGATTCAAGCTAGGCCTCTTTTTCATGAATACTGAAAATAACACAAAAATGAAGTTTATCCAAAACACCCTTTCGATAAGAAAATTATTCACAAATTTAGATATTCTTATTATTGTTGAAATATACTACGAAATTGATAAGACCATCAAGTTATTGAAAAACCCATAGTATTACTATTGTACTTAATATATCCCCCTTGAAAACAATTTGTAAAGGATAAAGTGAAACGTAATGTATTTCAAACTAAGAAAATGCCTACTCATAATAAACTAACCGATAAGTTAATAAAGTCATCATCGAGGGGCAAAATACTAAATGATGATACACTGACGTAGCTTAGTGAACTAAAATTCATATTGATGGCTTATAAAACTTTATACCTTAAGTTACCTTATTATATTATAGGTATAGATTGATAACGTGGTTATTGTTGTAAACTTTACTAAAAATATTGGGGTATTGATAAAGACTCCTCAGAAGGTAATCGTTTCACATCGGACTACGCAAATGGTTTTGCTTTTTATATTTACTAACTTTCACTCCATACTTCACTTCCTTTGGCTTTCACTCCACTATTAATTTTATTTCTACTTTTTTTTCTTATTTTCAGGTGGACGGTACCTTGAAAGGGAATATGTTAAAAATGAAATACAACAAAGTTTGTCGATACTTAGTATAACTTTCAGTAATTAATAAGTCTTAATGTCAATGATAAGGAATATACCTAAAATAAGGATATTTACATAAGTCACTAGTATTTAATCGTACAAGAACTAATACTGACAAGTACGGAGGATCAACACAGTGATTTTTCATGGGCTAGTACTTACTGATATAAACTGGTATTAAATAGTACAAAGTCTTCATCTTGATTATTGAGATCTCTATAAAGATTCTCTTAATTATATCAGGGACTTCTCCATGTAAATTTTAGTATACTTGAATCTACAAGCCTACAAAATATCTTCTCATATTGTAACTTTAATAATATTAGTACTCTTATCAAACATTATCCTTCGCGTTGGCTTCAGAAGAGTTGGAACGCTAGCGGCAATATGAACCTTGGTAACTCGCGCCTCGTAATGTAGGAAAAACCGAAAGGCAGGAGACACCACGGTTTGGGCGCTTCTTTAGGCGAGAAAGAAAGGAATATAACAGATCGGTATAGGTCTACGTAACGCGCTAGACATTAACCCGGTTGCCGGCTTATTCCTTATCAACTTGATTAACGCGATCCAATTACAAATTAGCAAATGAAACATAAAAAGGGTAAAAATACTACGGTCAGGTTCTGAATGTTGGACACCACGTTTTATAAATCGTAACCAATATTAGGAATTAAAAATAAAGCTTACATAATAAAGTCGTCTTAATTACCCCAACCGTTGCCATAAACAAAATCATAACAAAAACTAGGAAAATCGGGATTGAATACATTATGAATTAATACAAGAATTTCGAAAGAGGTAATAATACGACGGATAATAGTTGGCGCTAAAGGTAGGGCAGGAGAGGAAAGAGTATTGAACGAGGTGAGGCGAGAACATATGACTAGTGACGTGACTACCTAAACAGCCGCGATTATCAACACGCTCTTAGCGCACGCGATATAGCGTAAACGGACGAACTTATTTACAAAATCGTTAAAGGCGAGGGTAAAAACGGGACGGTAATCCGGAAAGCTTTCGGTCCTTCTATGGTCCAGGGCTACAATTAATCTGCCACTTTCAATTAAAGCTACGAACTAGCGTAATAAGGCACATAAACCTAGAAATATAGTGAAAGAAATAAGTCTCTTGAATTCACTTTGAGAAGATTTATACATATATACAATTTATGATAAACTAGTATAAAAAAGAGACAAAAATTCACCTTTTATCTTACGATATACTCTTTAATAATCGCGGGAAACCTATGCGCGATAAATGTATACGCAGTCTAACCGGAAACCAGAGTATACAGACATCTTACAACTACGCAAAGAGTAACTACCTCTTATTATCGTTATCACAAAGGACAAGTAAATCGTTCATAATTCAGGAAGGATATTAATAACCAGTGAACTACAAAATAGTAATGGGGTAACACGTTACATATCCGAAACGTCAACTAGTCTCCAAAATTAGTGGTTCCTAAACTAGTATAACCAATTCCTCATCCATTAAATATATCCAACATAATGAGGTTAAGATAAAAAAAATAGTTAACGAAGTAGTTGAAAGTAAGAGAGAAAGTTAATAGGGGGTAATAGATAATATATTTGTTGGAATGGTGGTCAAGTGTAGTAAATTATAAGTTGACTGCACCGGCTTCTAATCAATTGTAGTGAAGTACTTCATTCAGTGTGTGGAATTAGCTAAGAGATTTATCATACAAAGTAGTTTAAAAGCCTGCTAGCGGTCAGCTAAACTTAGAAGGAACGCGAACCCAATACCTAATCATTACAATACTTCTATAACTTCGACCACACTTGGAATCAACAACGTTTCAAAGCTAAAACCCTATAGAAATTGATAATTTCCTACTTGGCTCAGAAGAAATAAGCTAGATAAAAGAAGAAGCTACTGTCCGGATACGCTTTGCATTATATTCTAAGGTAAACAAAAGGTCTTTGCGAAAAGCCTATATAAACTACGGCGGTTTGTATGTCAATGATCAGGAAAAATATCTCGATTACAACTGTTTCAATAGTAATTTGGAAATATCCACGGTATCGCTTTTTCCGAAATACCAAAAAATATTTATTCAAGTCCTTCTTGACAAAAATGTTAGGATTAACCGCTGAAAGTCTCAAATCGTTAAAAAGGGATTATCAACTTGCTGAAACACCTAAAATTAGCAAGCAGCTAAGTTTTCACTACTACAACAAATCGCAATAAGAAATCTTCATGTCTAAAACCCATAACAACAAATACCAAGTATAATGAAAAATAATTTACAATGTTAATCCCATCTTTTATATGAATGTTCATCTTTGCATCAAAACTTCATTAATTGAAATAGTTGACAAATACATCGAAATAGTTACAACGAACGAAACAAAATATGTTCAAAGCGTGAAAAATCACCTATCTTTTACCGCCTCCAAATCGCCAAATCCATACCCCGCTTAACCTAACACCAACTTATTAGCTGGAACGGAAAAATAGTATTGTAAAACTTAAAAATAAAGATTATGGAAGGTATTTAGATGCCTTTTCGCCAAATACTACAACAAAAAAGTTTTGATTTTGGGTAGTTGATACTAATTCAATAAAGAAAAACTAAACTAACTTTATTAAATAGTTTATATTCAATTCATATCTCAAAAATAATATTCGAAGCATATGAGCCTTTTAAAACTTCTATAATTAATTCAATGGCTTCACCACGTAAATATGGTACAAAACACTAAAAAGGGTTAAATTCAAGTGGAAAACCACTTTTTACGACCGTGAAATCTTTGCCCTAAACCAACAGGAGAATGTGTCCAAGCTTCTTTTCGACTTAACCCACATAAACAAATACTCTAAAAACTCTCAAGCTCAAAACCTTCAACCTCACAACTCACTAAGAAAAGAAAATAGCATTATCAATGATCCCAACATCCTAATACACGTGTGCAAGAAGCAGCTTCTAATCCCCAGATCCATTAAACCTTTGAACCTCTCAACTACAGTTCTTCATATCTCAATAATAAGCAACCTGTTCATGTAGTAGGTAATTGAACCTATATTTCCGGTGACGTGAACTATGAATTTAGTAGCGTAAAAGCATGTAGGATAGTTGTTATTAATATGATACAAGGAATTGAAATCGGTATGATTTAACGATTAATTGAGGAAAATTGTTGAAATGGTCTCCAAGCCCGTATTTGAACTCGTCAAAGTAGTAAAGAAGCGTATGGCACGACTATATAATACTCCAATTAACACTAATACTTTGAGGGGAGGTAGGCCCATATTCATAAACCTACTGCAAGTCATAATATATAAGTTTACCCCTTAATCCAAGCTACTATCAACTATCCTCAAAAATAAAACTTTAAAGGTTTGGACCTTAGGTGAACACTAAAAAAACACCGTCAAAGATTGTGACTACTATAGTAACCTACCTTTTAAGACGGGTAAAATAGGAAAACTTGATTAGAAGATTTTTATAGACTTCGTCAAAATCTAAGATGACACAGAAAAGTATAACTGACAACCCTATAAATTTCTTAATACGAACATAACTCCATTCCTTAATATTTACAAGTAAATGAAAATTTAACCTTATGATTCCAACTTAATATTTCGAAAGATCCCATAGGATAATCGAAAAATTACTATTGAACCATGCAAACCAAAACACTCACCTTTCGTAAAATATATAAAGAAATGGAAAATAATTTGAATAAGACGTCTATTGTACTTAATACTATATAGACGTCATTACAACACTTTAAACGGAAAAAATGATATATAAAAAGCGGGAAAATACCTATATATGTCATTAATTAGTGTTGGTAGATCCTTATAATTGCATGTAGTCGATTCGAATCATGATCGAAGTAACTGGTGTATTGTATTGAAACGGGTGATGTGTTACTTCTAAGTTTGCAAGACCGCTAGCCGATCTGCATATTAATTTATATAGTCATTTGATTGGCCCGAACCCTACTCTGAAGTGGGCACCTACTATGCGTAACTTGAATTTAATTCAGTAAATATGACATATAATACGGTCTACTTTCAATCGGTACAATTAACCAACAGTCAGTATAGTTGACTTGATTATACTACAATTAACTGTTGTTTCAACACTAGCGACTTTTTATTTCGTACGCGTACGCCAGTATAGCCAACCATTAATTTGTCATAATTCTTCCAATCAATCCTAATTTCTTGTACCAGACCCTTCTCAATTCTAGTCTATTTTTCACCGAAACTAGCTTGAAATATAACTATGCGACTTATAAGTTTAGGACTTCACTTGTTGAACTTCGGTACATCGGGTTTTTACCACGAACTTTAATACGTTACAAAATTTTACGCTACCGCTTATATAACTTTTGATAATAAGTTCGAATAGGTTTTTCTTACACATTATTACTACTTCCATAACCCTAATAGATTTTCAATTTCCTAGGATATCTCTATTCCTCTACGTTACGTGCTAAGTGGTTTATTTAACACTCTATTCGTACAGTTAGTCTATTACTATTCACAAAAAATTTTAGAGCATCGATAGTCGTAGTCTTGGTTAAAGAGTTAACTGGATTATCTCTTCCGGTAATGTACTTAAATTCGGCAATATCTCGGGCTTCGTATACCTTATATCAAGTTATAAGTTCATAATCCAACGTTTTTTATCGATATTGCCCAGATTTGAAAGGTATTCGTAAAGTCTTTGAAATTTAATACATATGACTACAGGTATCTGAGATAATCTTAACTGTTTCGTAATAATCTTTCACATACTATCGATTATTGTACTGATATCGAAACCTATCAATATACCGTAAAACTTCGATACCAATACGTTCTGTATTACACGCTTACATTTAATAGACATTCAATACATAAGGGTATTAGTTATCGTAAATTACCTATTCAATCTATTTTAGTTAACAAATATTATAAGGAATACGATTTACCGTATAAGGTTAATATTATTTGTAGGAAGCTATCCTAAAAAATTATCTATTTTTCTGTTGATATGTCTGCTAATATCGTATTAATATAATTATCCCAATTATCAATTTCATATTGAACACGTTTATTCATTTTTTCAAAATTCTTATTTCGAAAATTTCCAATTATTATTATAAGTGATAAATTGTGAGATACCTCCAGTTGGAATATATTAAGTATGTAAGCTATTCAAGCTATTCATTTGAAATATTGTTATAATTTTACTCTATCTGGTTTATCTATTTTCTCCAGCTTTGTAATTCGATTTTTTTGGAGTAGAATAAGCTTTATATCACAGGTATTATTAATACTATGAATAATAATGATTGATATGTGAAACTTCAACAATATATTTTTAGATAAATTTTTCTCTACTCACACTTTTAAAACTATACGTTTTTGATTAAACGTTATTTAGTAGTTATGAAATTGGCATTCCCAAGTAAAACTATATTATGAATCTATATATGAACAATTCAACTGTTTTTGCTACATATGATAGACAAAAATGAGTTTAGCTTTAAAGTTAATATGCTTAAAATATTACTGAGATACGTCCAGTACTTTAAAAACGAATAGAAAAATAGTTCGGCTAATCCATGAAAAAGATTAATATATCTTACTACTGTGACAACAGGGAATTTATCATTCGGTTTTTTCGTAAATTATAATGATAAAATCCGGAGAAATGCTTTTACGCATTGTATATATGTTTACATAATGTTACGGCTATTAAAATTTAACTTAGCATTCACATTTACAGTTCAATTGGCAGTAGTTACAACAATTAAACGTTGGCTGGTTTTGAAATTATAGGGTATTAACCGAAAATCTAATATCTATTTTTATTATCATATCTTTAAATTATTAGCTTTGAACTTTGATATAGCGGGTTGATAGTTGTACCCTAAACCTCGTAAACTATATCAATTTAAAAGTCGTTACATTTTGCCTTTCGAATTATGTCAATGGTACAAGTTAAACAACTCTGCATATAAGGAGGTCATCGATAATAATTCAGTCGTTTTCATCAAATGGTTTGCCTTATATGTTCCTAATTCCTTTTTTTTATAATTTGAGGGATAAGTCTCCGTTAAACTTCTTTTTTTGCGACAACCAAGCCGTTGTATATACCTTTCTCAGTTTGTAATTATTATCTTCGTTCTTCTTTTTAACGTGTATTTTCCTTTTAGGTGGTCTTCTAAGCCATAGACGTCTTATCGGCTTATGAATACTCGGTTCGAAAGAGTTTTATTAATTTATTAGTTCAGTTTCAAGGTTTTTATTTGATTTTAATGGTCTATTATACGGTGAAATCTTCGAAATTCATATAATAATAGGACTATTAGCGGTTTTACCTACTAAGTTGAAGTTGGTGATACTTAATATCCTGTAAAGTTTATCTTATCTTTCCAGAAATTTCGTTGTAAAGAATTTATTTTCAAAAGTTAAAAACCGTACATTTATTATCGATAATGAATTTTTTGTTTTAAGGGCGCTATTAACGTAACTGCGTACTATTCACTTCCTTAGTTTCTTGATTGCTTGACTGTAAATCAAACCCGTTTTTATACGTTTAAAAATAGAAGTGATTCAGTGGTTATACGCGGATCCGCTCCAAAAATCTAAAAACTAGGTATAAGACTATTGTGATCGATAATATTGTGAAGGTTATAGAATTTTATCTATATTCTTGCTTCGTGGTTTGTAAAACGTCTGATTTCGCAATTCAGGATATCGTGAGCTTTTTGTAAAAGAAAGTATACCATTTAGATATTACTAATTCCTTAATAAACTTTAATAATAATTGATTTGTATTAAATCTCTATCAAATCAATATTAGTTTGAAATTCTATAGTAACAAAGTTGATATTAATATTGTAGATTAGTATATTTAGGGTGCCTAGTGCATATCAATTTACAGAATAAATAATGCTTTTTATGTTTCCTACATTGTAATGGTTTCAAAGAAATTGGCATCGTAAAACTCGATTACAAAATTAATAACCTAATGTACAGGTTTTCTCTCTGATGAAAATATGTTGAAGAAAACTATGAAGTGAAATTATTGGTACTTTAAAACGTGAATTTAAACCTAAGGGGGGGTTGAGAGTGTATTCGATAGTAATAATATAGCTGTTTAATTGACTCCAACGTTATTAAGTCTTCCTCTTTCGCGCTAGTTGCCTCAATGACTCTATACAACCTATTTATTATCTAGTAATTGAATAATTGACGTAATTGACGAAGCTCTAACTCTGTTAAATTTAATACCATTACTTGTATCTTTTAAAAGTCAAAGTACAACTATCCTCACTTCAAACAAAATAAACACATTTATATGATATCTTTAACTAATTCGGCAGTTTAAACATAGACATTAACGATTTCAAAAGCTAGTGCCTGGGTTAGTAGTTACTAGGGATCCAGCCCTAGAGGTTGCCATGCTCCTACAATATTATCAGGCCGCTTAGAAGTATATCCTCACCTGTTATGTGACCGGGACACACCCTTTTCTACATCTTCGTAGCTGCTCCTTAGCAGAGGGTTCTTTTTCCTTTTTTATCAAGGATTATAAAGAGTTTCCGACTACCTTAAACGACAGCTTTGACCTAGTCCCTTTACATATAATCCTTGATTATTTTCCCCGATATTATATTAGCTGTTTGTAAGCAGTTATAGATTAGGGTAGTATTTTACGACTTCTCGAATTTCAACCATTAGTTTTTGGAGTAGTCTTTGTAAGTATGTGTAATTAACCATCTTTACAGCGCCTTAATAATGTAGTACTATTATTTAATTACTTAATACGACTGCTGTACCAACACTTCATGTGGTAAGTTCGTTAAGCGAGATAAAAGCGTTTGCGATTGAGTTTTACATTTAATATAACGTAATACCAACGTATTAATGACGTTAATAAATATGATTCGGTTGTTTGAAGTTGTCGGTACGTTTATGTTTTCGGCGTAACCCTCCCTTTATAGAGGTTCCGCCCTTACATTACCTATGAACAATGTAATTACGGTGTCGTTTTTTTTTTTTGGGAATCGCGTTTATTTACTCGAAAAAAACAAATAGGATGTTAACGCCCTATCCGATACCATTAAACGTTAATGATCTGAATACAAGCCTTTCAACTAACAGGTTAAGTTTTCGGGCGTTAAATTATGTTTTCTGGTATAGGAAGTTAAAATATAATTCTAACTACGGAGGGATAGAAAGGTAATCGATATAAGAAAAATATTTTTTTAAAAAATTTTCTTTTAGTGATTTGAAGGTTTTATAAAGATTGTTATGAAAAGTTATTATACGTACGGTAGCAACAGCGGAAAGAATAACCTCGATTTTTTTATAACGATTTTATACGCGTATTATTATAATTTGAACACGGTTGAAACTGTCATCTCCCGGTTAATAAACCTAATATAAATGGCTCGTAAACGGTTGTACATATATTTCAATGTTTGAAAGGCATTGTTCGTGAAAGTCAGTGACATAACATTGGAATCCGTTATTAAACTCGTTATTTTGAAAAGGGTTATTAATGATACGTATATTAAAACAATATTTCCCTTCTATGTATCTATAAATTACACCGAATGAGTTGCCCGCGTTTAACTTATTGATGGTCGATTTTATAACTTTTGTATTCGGTATGGTGTCGTTAGCTACATTGGTATTATTAGTATCGGAGATGCTGTTAGTATCAGAAATGGTAATGGAGATTCTCTCGTTTGAAATAGCTAGGGGAGTATTATTTTAACTGGCGTAATCTTTTTCCAAATATTTTTTAAGTAGAGCGTTACCTGGTTTAAGTATTTGGAAATATTTCGTTGAAAGTGTTTTGTATTATATTTAAAATACGGCTTAGATAGTTACTGCATTCATATCTACTCCTCAGATTCTGCGCCGCGCCGAAGCGGGTTCGGACCTAAAGTTAACGTGGGTATTTACCTTATCTTTACCGACAATTTTATCGAATTTTAAAAGGTAATACCGTAATTTTGGAATATAATAGCGTAAAGGAGTATCAGGGTCATCAATTAGACTCGCTAACTTACACTTAACAAGTAAATAACTTTATGTTTATGATTGATTTACTTTGTCATTCTTTTTGTCAATTTTGTAGTAAATTTGGGTTATAAATGTTATAACATTATATATAAGAAGTTAATTAGCTGATTCAATTTATCGTGTATTTTTATTCTACTTTAAAGATTTGACACAGTAATTCATTACGAATTTGATACTGGTTTACAGCTTATTTCTTTTATAATTTATATATAAATTAAATTGAACAAATACTAATATCGGTTCTAGGCTTTCATTATTCGTTATTTTCAATACGAAGTTATTTCGAGGAAACTTTAGATGGAATACAGGGAGGTTGCTTGCTTCGTTTTGGATTATATATTGTACTTAGGACGAGCAGTAATTAACGCATATAGACGTCGGCTTTTACGCCGATACAAAAGGAATTTAAAGTGGTTAGTATCATTTTTATGGTATATTCCGAAGGGCTCCAAGAAACCGAAAATTCATTACGCAACTTGTCTCCGTTTCCCTCGAAAAAATTATTCAAGCGTTCACTCCAAAACCATTCGTTTTATTTAAATTAAGTATCTCGATATATTGAAATAGTTCGGGTTTTTATTGGATAAAACTTTAAGGCATAAAGTAAATGTCTATCATTTCGATGCCGATTACGAAATCGTTTTCTAAAACGATAGGCAAACTTAGTTTTCGGATGGTTATAGGGTCTGTTGTACGATATATCGTGGGAAGAGTTTTTGATCTCGGGGAAAACGTTGATCAAGTTGTTAAATGATGATTTTACTCGCGCTATCAGCTCCCCAATAGGAACCCCCTGTGTTTCGATAAGAATCCCGGAGGGAGCCTGCGCTTTTGTATCGATTGACGCAAATTCAACATTAATAAGAAGTTAAACCGCTATCCCCTTCCCTTAACTAAGGCAAGGTTCGCGAGAATTTCACGAATGAAGTAGTTTACCAAACTAAACGTTATAGTTGTTTTTATGAGCTTTGTATTAAGGAGGGCGACCAGTGAAAGATTGCGTTTCACATACTTTTTGAATTTCTCGAAAAGCTGGTTGCCATTCTAGGTTTTTATTGTGTGCTGGTAACATTTTAATATTATATTAATGATTTATTTCGTTTTTTTTTTTTTTCAATCTTTATTTGTAAGACAATATATATACAACTTGGTCGATTTGATTCACTATGATCGAAATGACTTGTGCTGCATTGAAATTGGTGATGTGTTAATTCTATGTTTGGCAGACCGCTAGCTGGTCTGCACGCTCATTTATATGGCCAATTTCTTAGGCTCGTACCCCACTTTGAAATTAACACCTATTGCATGAGACTTGCAGTCCATCCCACAAACTACAGTCAATTAACAGTCAGTACAATCAACTAACTATACGTATAGTTAACTTAATTATACTACAATTAACTGTAATTTTAACACTAACGACTTTTATTTTGTGAGTGAAAGTCAATATAGCTAGTTACCAATTAGTAGTAACCCCTTGAGTCCCGTTTTAATTTAAAAGCCAAACTCCCGTCTTTCTCAGTTAATTTATACTAAAATCAACTATAATCACGGCCCTTCATCCCAACTTTCAGCATTTTCAATCCCTTAACTTATATAAACAGGATTTTTCCTATAAATTTACACATATTATGCATTTCACTGATTGCGCACCTTTTGCTAGTATTTCTACTTAATACCACCGTTACTATTATTATCGTTACCATGGAAGTTTTTAAGTTTAACAGGTTATTACAGTTCTTTAACGTTACGTGCCGGGCGGTTCACACAACCCTCGATTATTATAGTTAATATATTATTATTCACAAACATTTTCAAGACATTATTAATCATAGCATTGGTTATATCGTTAATAGGGATATCCCTACCATTCATTTACCGAAAGTTATCAACATTCTGTGCTTCTTATACCGCTTTTTAAGCCATTAAGTTTATTATGTAATGTTTTTTCAATTATACTCAATTTTAATAACTATCAATTAAATTGTCTGAAATTTTTATATATATAGCCACTGTTGGTAAGCCTACCTATTGATGTAGGCCTTTCGTTGCAACATAGTCTATTCAAATTACTGTGATTGAAGTAATTGATGTTGCATTTAAATTGGTTGTTTGATATAGTAAATTCCAAGTTTGGCATATCGCTAGCTGGTCAATACACTAAGTTCTATAGCTCAACGCTTTGGACTGTACTCCACTTTGAAGTGGATACCTACTTCTCTGCACTTGAAGTATAGTATATTCAAATCCCACAAGCTACAGTCAATTTTCAGTACGTACCATCAACTTCAATATAATTAAAGTTGACTTAAGTAGACTGCTTTTGACTGCTATTCCAACAACCACAAGTATTAAAGACAATTCCAAATATTTAGTAATAATTCCTGAAATTCTAATAAAAACTCTACCGATATTAAAACCTACTATTATATCATAAACCTTTAAATCTAATACGTTTCATATTATACGTTGACTCTTCACAAATATCTACTATATAAGGCTCATGGTAATTTTATGTTACCCAACAAACCGCTCTTCGTTAATCAATGTTGGAAACACCTAATTCATGATATAAGGTTAGTATTATTGGTAATAAAGACGTTAGTAAAAAGGAATAACTTCGCCGGAATATAATTTAAAGAAACTATATTGACGTATTTTTTAAAATTATGTATTCACCGTTACGTACTTTCACTTAACCTATTAAATTCATTATTTCACCATTCCTATACTTGTACCGTAATCGACAGGTCATACGATACTTTCGATTAGTATGATGTAATAATATAGGGTGTACGGCCCTTTTCATTTTAGTATCGTTATAATCTCACCTTATAAGTCTTCTCAAGCGTTGTTAGGTTTATAATTAGACTTATTCAATGTAACCTGATATATATACTATATATATAGTTGCATAACTTAATATTATAGTTGCAGATGAAAACTTCATTGAAGTTAAGTTATATACCTTAGTCTAACGTTTCAATTGGTTTATGTTTTTCAAAGCTTGAGTTTTCCATAATAAGTTGTTTCGCCGTTATAAATCTAGTTTTTTCGAGAAATATGGTATCGTTAATTTACATATGTATAAAGCGTAAATTTTCCCCAGTGTAATGAATAAATTAAAGTCGAACTTTGAAATTATTATACGCAACCAATTTATAAAGCAAGTTAAGTATATTAAAAACCTTAAAAACCTGCTTGAGCTCGTCAATAAAAAGGTTTAATAGAACGTATTACCGTACCATCCGGAAGAATCTCCCTTAGTATTTTCGACACTTTGATTAGTATGAACCGTTAAAATTGGTAATACATTGTGTATACGTCTGCAATAGGTAACAACAATTAGATATAAACGTACCATTTACCCCAACAGTTAATCTAATGGAAATTTGGGTGATTAAACGTTAGCTACTTTTTTGGATTATAAACGATTAAGTAAGAATTTAATTATAGGCTTTATTGACACATCCTTAAATAATGAACTGTAAGTATTCGTACGACTAATTCGTAATCTTACGCTAAATTTCGTAATTTATTTATATCTTGAAAATTGTGATGTTCGAGCTTTTAAATTACATTAACGGTATAAATTAAATAATCATTCATTAAAAAGCCGTTGATATGTACTTCAGGTGCTTTAAAGTTTACCTGGTATATTTATAATACTTTTAACACAAAATTTAGGACCAAAAGTTTCGTTAGACTTCTTCTTTTAAAACACTCGTGCTGTTACGTATACTTTTTTAAAAATATCATAATCCTCGTTATTACCCTGCTTTTTAATATGTATTCTCTTTTTTTGGAAATCTTTTACGCTATCCACGTTTAATCGGCTTATTACGATCGACTTGGAAGAATTATACTAATTAATTTATTCGGGTTGAAGTTCCTAAACTTGAGGACTTTTATGAGATTTAGGCTTTTTTATACGGTTTAACCTATATTATATAAAAAGTAATAGGGACTTCAACGGTTTTTACTACCTAATTTCAATTATCAATACTTGATATTTTGTAAACTTTATTCTATTAACCAAACTTTTACAACGTAAATGATTCACTTGAAACAAGTAATAATAATATATCTATTATCATTAATGTGGTTCTAGTATTCATGATATCTTTCATTTAGCGGCGTACTGATTTCTTATTTTTTTTTCTTTGGGGCTTTTATATATACTACAATACGGATTAAAATATTTGACGATAGTAGCGATTCATTCGTTATTTATCGGTAAGATTTGAATATTAATAAAGTAAATATTAAACCATTAAAATCAATAATATTATCAAAGTTTTGTACAATCATTTAAAAACGTAACTATTTATTTATTATACTTTTAATCTCCTAAGTCAGGATTTCTTAAGCCTTTTTTCAAAAACTTAAGCCTTTTAAACCCAATCAATTCCTTAATGAATCTTAAAGGAAACTTGTTCATATAAAATTCCCATGGATTCAATATTAAATTAAAACTTTATCGTGAAGAAGTTAGTGTTTATATCCTAAATTAACATATTTAATAATAACAAATACATATTAATCTATAAAGTACGCAATACCTCTCATATATCCTTTACCATAATGATTTTAGGGGATTTAACGTTATAGAACGTCGGAACGAAGTTAATAACATAAAGTATTAGTTTGCCATCGAGGTAAAATGCGTTTAAGAAAACCTTAAAATTGAATTTTATTTTTCTATATAAACTTAAATATGAGGAGGTTTAGAAGTATATTGCATAGTAATAGCAAATCCGTTTCATTACCTCTTATATTGACTATTCCACATCTTTATAATCAAGCCCTTCAAAAAAATTGTATAATCTATTAATCTCTGGGTAGCTAAATCGGCGATGTAGTTCACGAATTTCTAACTCTGTTAGGTTGAGTAACATCATTTTTAACTTTTAAGGGTAAACTGTAAGTTGCCTCTATTTCAAACTAAATAATAAACTTTGACTACCTTTAAAATTAACTAGTTTATTGGTTTGAATATCAATGTTAACGCTGTACTTCTTCATGTTGTTAAGGTAACAGAGAAAAGAAGTAAGGGATTTCAAAATTTAAAAAACGATTAGGCTAATTAAGTTAGTAATATTTATCTTTTTGAATCAAAAAAGTTTCTTTTTTAAACTAACTCCAAGTTTTGCCTTACTGATATCCGTATAATGAAATTCTGTAATAATATCAATATCCCATCGAAACGCGATATATAAAAAATAACCATCTATTAATTACCTTAATGTCCTAATATCTGGTATAAAACCTTCAAAATCTCTATTCATGATAACGGCTGCTAATAATAAATAAATTTATAAGACTAGGGTTTCTATTGTCGTAACAACTATATGAGTCTTTTTATTTTCAACGACATAAAAGAGTGTAATTAACTAGTTATTACGCTTCTTCCGAACCCGTTTCAATATCTTCATATTGATTGATGATTTTTTGTTTATTTTACACCATTTCAACCTTTAACGTTTACGATGTATTAAACCTATTCCTAATTGAAGAAAAGTATATATTTCAATATAACATGTTACTTTCTTTGATTTACGTTCGATAATGATATAACGTATTAATCAGTTCCTTTTTTTACCATGAATCTTAAATCGGTAAACGTTTAAAGTAAATTTAGGAAGCTAAGTTGAATATTTTAAAGAAAAGAAATATCCTCTTCCGTACGAGGCTTAGTATTATATCTCGAGGCTCGAACCATTCGTTAACCGTATTAATTAGGCTTACCGTACTTACAGTCAATATAATGCGCTTAAAAATGTCTTTTTATCAGCGTTGTGAAACTTTGAAGTTTTTGAACACCATACCAATAGAGCCCGGGACCCACGTGATTAGGTTTTCCAATGAGGATCGTAAACAACTAAAAAAAACCTGTCATGGGTTTAGTTAAGGAATTTTACATTGTATTCGAAATTTCTATAACCTGTACCGACTTAGCGGACTTGTTATAAAATTATACCTTCACTAACGCCAATATTTCCTATTTATTATGAGAGAAATAAAGATTTATGCAATAACTAATTGATTAGGTTTCTTTTATTTTCCAAATTCTACTTATAATATAACATTTAAAATTAGTGAATGATATTTCAGTCAATATAATATGGATCGAAATTGATATCTTATTAGAAATAAACTTTTAAACTGTCGTAAATATTTCGCAAAATGAAGCTATTCGTCAAGTATCAAAGATAATAATCTTCGGTTTAACTGTTAAGGACATTGGAAAATAACGAAAAAAAGCCTAATTGTTGAATTCTTATTTAGCGGCAGATATTAAGACACGGGCATAAATTAACATCGATGAAGTTATACAGCTAACTTTTATACTTCAGATTTTATTCTCAAATCTTTATAAACGTAATAATTACCATGTAATCCATATTCACTATGGGAATATCACGGGGAGGATGTAATATATTAGTCGTTAAAACCCTTTAAAACACTCGAACAACATTGGAAAAGTTATTAATATTGATAGATAAGATAGTGAACATTATCTGAGTTAGAAGGGAAAAATCCGATTGTAATGCCTATAATTATCTTACATATAAAGCTGCTCTCTCCTCAACTTATTTACTAAAACAGAATGTACTAATAGCTTCGGTGGAAAAAAAAGGTTTTCGCCGAGGGCTTAGTAATAATCCTTGTAATATTAGGGGGATTAGAGAGGTTATTGCTTAATTTATTGGTAAGCTTAAATACTTTCCTTACTCGTATTAATTGATGCTTTATAGCTTATAATATTCGCCTACCAAATGATTAAAATGAACAGATTTGAGAAACTTATCTCAACTTAAAGGTAACTTTGGAAACGGCTTTGAAAACTTTAAAGGATACTATTACTAGCGATATCTTTACCTTTACTACCTAAAACCTATTTAGGTTTTACGTTGATAGTGTATTCTTATAAAACATTTGCTAGGTTACACTTTTGTCTTTATTTATGAGAAGTTCAATGCCTCGGTTAAAAAAGTTCAGGTTTTAGCCTAATTTTCCTCTTTTTCTTTACTAGTTTTCACATCATCAAATTCTGGTTTCTAAACTATTTTTCCAAGCCATCGAAATCTTTTAGGCTGTGAACAAATCTAATGGGTTCCGAGTCGAAAATGTAATACCTAATAACATTAATAAGATATTGAACTAAAAAATACTTCGTCGGCGTCTGAAAACCAAAGCTTTTTATTATAATACTTCGTAAAGTTAGTACCGAAAAGCCCTGATTGCATCGTTTTTGATAGGATCGATTATAAGGTAAATCTGGCGTATTTTGAAGTTATCGTAACGAAGATTAAAACATAACAAGGGGGAACAGGAAATGTAAAGGGAAATACGGCCGTAGATTTCCTATTAATGTTCTTATTTGTTTACAGTTTTAAAACATCGTTTTTTTTCCTCAAAATTTGCAATAATGGTATCCATACTAGAAATATCATCTGTTATAGAATTGATTTATACGTTTTCTAATTTAACGATATTCACGGCTTTCAGGCGTCCAATCTCAACGCTTTTAAGATTATTTCACTAAGGTTGTCTTGGTTGTTTCTGTAATGACGATACTGTTACCACTTTCAAATACCTGTAAACGGTAGATGAGGTAGAAGGGGGCCCTTCTCAACAATCTTCCCTCTACCTTGCTTATTCAAAGCGAAATAAACCAAAAATGACGTCTTGTTATACCTAGTGTATTGGTGTTCAACCTAATAAGCACTAATGAGAGTTTGTAGGCCTTTATTATAACAACGTAGTCGATTCGTATCATTGTGATCGAAGTAACATGTGTTTCATTGAAAGTAGTGATGTGTTACTTCCAAGTTTGGCAAACCGCTAGCCGGTTTGCACGCTAACTTGCATGGCCAATTGCTTTGACCCGTGACCCACTTAAAATTGGGTACCTACTGCACTAGACTTGATGTCAATCCCACAAACTGCAGTTAATTTGCAGTCAGTACAATCAAATATTCGTAAGTATAGTTGACTTAACTATAATGCAATTGACTGCTATTCAAACAGTATTTTTTTTATGTCGACTATATCTTTATATATTTAAATGGTACTTTCGATGATGATAATGTTCAAGTTAAGTAGGTCATAATATTTTTCACTGTTGTTAATTTAAACTTCTACATTGTTAAATATAGTTTTGAAGTTCTAAAAATAAAATATTTAAGGTTTATTATAGAGGAACGCATCGGAATATATGTGAATTCGGAAAATATTAGTGTTATATATAAATGAGCGCATTTTAAGTTTATATTAAAAGTATGGGGTTTTTCTGCGAATTTTCTAATTTTATCGGTAATTCAATAAAAAATATTTTATAATCAGTGGGCTTTTAGTTCGGCTTATGAGAAAGGGTACCCCTTTTCTTAGGGGTAAAAAGAGGAAATTGCTTTAAAACAGCTTAAACTTTGCTTTCTTTTCGAATTAGTTTTCGCTTAGTAGGATCCCGACTGCGAAACAGTTTTGGAAGCCGACTGTTTTGGTTAGGTCATGGGGGCTGTTTATTTTCACGCAACGATTACGATACATTAGATCTAAAATCCTTTTACTTTCGTCATTTATTGTTCACCAAATATAACTTCTAAATTTACGACAAGGAATTTGTTGGCATTAAAAGATTTTTAAAAGTATATAATTCAAAGAACTAGAATGCGGCTCGCTAGTTTATTATTTTCACGAATTGTAAGAATTTGTATTGTTTTATAAGTACCCGGCGACTTATCGAATGATAAATTTCTTGGTAGGAACGCCTTTTCTAGTTTTTGATTAAATTAGTCTATATTGAAGAGACTGATCACAAACGTCCCAATGTATCATTATAACGCAACTATCATATTTTAAAGTCTTGTTCTATCCTCAGTTTTTATACCGTGAATTATAACTTATACGCCATAAATATGTTACTTTTAGCTGGTTTCCGGTCGTATATGTCTTTCAATTTATAATCGTTGGTAAATTTGTTTCTAATAGTGACGAATAGTTTTCTAATATTAATTTTTGAAAGAAATTGTGACAAGATTATTATCCGGGATGCTATTTTTTCTGTTTTATTTGCGTGGTATATATAGGCGACCGGAGTTTCCCTACCGATATTCGTGTTAACAATAGCTAAATATTACAGGTTTTTATCTTGAGACATTTATTTAATAACCATAATATTTTACGGTAAAGTAACCGCGTTTGAGTAACCCTCTACGAACCGTCTACTATTACTTAAATTTGTATAACATACTATTTACTTTTAATTCGATATTCGAATCGCAATATTACCATCGTGATTTCCTTGGAATATACTTTTAGCCTGGGTTATATCGTGCGGTCCGGTGTTTTCACCGGAATTTTGATGTTTATAGGCATACGAGCTATGGGCAACATTATTGGAAGGAACCCTTTAAGCTTTTACTTATTTTTGAGCAGTTTTAAAACAAGGTTTCTATCAACTTTATAGTCTATTTCATTTGGCACCAAGCCAATAACCTACATGACTGTAGGGTCATTAATAATTATTAAAATAAATATATCATCATAGTGGTAACAAATACTATAGACGCCGAAGCTTACGTGAATTGTTTTTCAAATCGTGATTAGTGGTTTTACTAACTTCCTAGTATTATTATTTTTAATTGATTATTCAAATTCAATCGGTAGGTTTTGGAAACGCTTTTTCAACTAAACGGGGGGGGCACAATGCCTAAATATTGTATATTACACCAAAACAAATGGTATTACCTAACGTATTAATTTAAAAGTTGTAAAATATTTATATTTTTTGTTATTTTCATTTAATTTCATTTGAGCCGTTTATTTCCTGGTTGTCAATGGGCCTTAAATAATTAGGACATTTTTTTACTATAGGTATTAACCCGTTTTTTTTATAACATACGGCTATTATATCTACTTCATTCAAACCATTTAACGTTCATTTATTATAGTTATAAAGCCGTCAATCAGGCTGAAGATTTCGTGTAACGTATTATCAATGTTACAGAATTCATATTAACTATACTAGCAGATAAAAAAAACGTATAAAGGAAGTCTTTATTAAATAGCGTTTTCCCTTAGAATGTTGTCGATTTTAGGAATAACGTTTAGCTTTTTTGAAACCATTACAAGCATAACATAGTTTCCAAAACCTTGAGTTGATTTTATAATAAATATTATGTTACATATATTATCGATTATAAAATTATCGAGTTCAAAATTTCGAAAGAGAAATACCAACGATTCTATGTAAACCAATTTATCCGAATCGCTTAGAACCTGATTCCGAATTCGTAGGCTTTTTGGGATGGTAATAATTTCAATGCAGTAAGTCAACTTTATTTTCAAGTCAAGTTGATTGTACTAAATTCAAGTTGAGTGTATTGTTTTGTGGGTCTACTGTATTGACTGCAAGTAAAGTACAGTATGCGTCCACTTTACACTAGGGCACGGGCCAAGTAATTGGACATAAAAATTACTGTGCACACCGGCTAACAGTCTGCTAAACCTATAACAATGCATCCACCACTTTACCATACAATACTACTGTTATTTCGACCTCATCTCGAATCAACAACGGTGCAACATCTAAAGCCCTAACAAAACTGATTAGTACTTATTAGGTTAACTATATATTCTTTAAGTAGAATATGAAGCTATTTTCCGGTTCTTACGCTTTGAGTATAATGAAGGTAGAGGAAATACTTTTGCGAAGTGCTTTTACTACTGTTTCAGTTTCTGCGGTAGTTCATATGTAGCGATGGTATTGTTATTGACAACACTAAGAAATTTATACAGATCCCTTTTTAAAATGAGTGTTAAGATTAACCGTTAAAATTCTTTAAGATCATCAAGTTAGCAAACGGCTAAGTAAGAATTATTACGGGTGGGACTATTGCAAAAAGAACCAAGTCCTACGTCAAATAACTAACAACGACAAACGGCCTTCGACTTTACCCTTTACCCTATACTTTTGCCTTAAAACCCGAGTTTTTCTTTTTTCCCCACGCCAATTTAATCGTTAAGATCGTTTTTTCGAACGAAAACTCTACGAACAGCTAAGTCGCGCTAGGAACGTCTCATCGCGCGATTTACGTTAAATCGCCAAGTTATTAAGCCACTGAATCATCAAATCCCTCGCCAACCAAGTTTACATTAGTTGAAACATTAAAATGGACCCTAAGCAAGAATTACTAAAAATAATTAAAGCCTTCGGATTCCTCTTTTCTGAATATTACGATAAAGAATTTGAAGAGTCGGATGTAAATAAATCTTTAACGGAAAATCACTTTATTAACTTTGTTGTTTATCAAATGATCGAGGAAAATGATAGCGAAGACCTTTACCATGGCTACCGCGCTCTGCGGTGATATCTTGTGTTTTTTGACCGATGGATCAAGAATATGTGAAAAAATATATAAAAATGTATTAAGTTGAAGTTAAAGATGAAATTTAAATAATAAGTGGTATAAGTTTAAAATCTTTAACAAGTTGACGAAAACACTTTTAGGGTTCGTTTAACTCAAGGAATAACTTTAAATCTCATACTCTAAGGTAAAGGATAGTGCAAACCCTTAACAGCTTTATATAAGTTTGAAAAAATCTCTATATGACCCCTACTAAAGTTAAGCCGATTCAAGCGCCGACAATAAAAAAACTGTTAATTCATTCGGTATTTTTTCACCTCTATACAACAATGCAAAGTACGTTTTTAACGGCAGTAAATCTCGTGAAATATCTGCCTCCAACGCGGTAAAAGATATTCATGTCGATATTATCCACCGGTTGATTAAAAAGAACCATTTAACCCTTTTAAACCTTCCCTACAGCTAATCTTCTCTTACCATGAATCTATTCCTTAAAATCGCCATCTCCTTTAAAGCGAAGCTTCCTACAATAGTAACACCTATACGTGTGAAACCATTGCAAATCCTACTACAAAACTTTATCCTATACGTTAAACAACTGGCAATTACTCCTTTAATCGAGACTTCAGAACTTTAAAGCTTGAACTAAAGGAAGATAATAATACCAAAAAATTTAACCATTATCGCGACCTTTCCCACAAATCTTTCAAAATACTCAATATTAATTACGAGCTTTTTGAAAACTTCGAGAATATTTGTAATAACGTAGAGAAGTATGAGGGAAAGCCCTACAATATACGCGATATAAAAATAATACCTTTTTAAAATATTTTTAAGTAAATAGAGGTTCCCCTTTCTTGTATTTACTTATTATTTCCTGAAATCCTCACAATCCATACCAGGGATTACTATCTCATTTTTCTAAAGAATGTAAAAACCTTTCGAGAGATTCATAATGGTATCAAAAGCCACATAGAATATGACTTCCACCTTGCATAATATGATACGGAATGGGTTACGAGGAGGCGGAAGACGATAATAACTAAGAAAAAAGAGGAGGAAACATTAATAAATTCTTTGAACAAGATGTCTAAAAAGTTAATATTGTGCTAATGAACAATGGAAAAAGCCACTTCTAGCGAAGTCACGCTTTACTAACATATTTGAGTAGCAGTTGCAGGCGTAAACGAGTTTGAATATACTTTATAACGCCTAATTACTACTTATAAAGGTCTCTTTAGCCAAATACAGTTTTCTTTTGCAACCGTAATATCATAAATGCTAAATTCGCTTGGTATATACCCTTAAGTTAACATCCTCCACGATATTATAAAGATCCCACGTAATGGTATACTAAGTCGATTGTAAATACGGGAGGCTCTTATTAAAAAAAAATATGGTTTGAGAACTTAAGACTAAATGCCATAATTACACTGGTGCTAACGAGGGCAAGATTCAAACGGGCTCATTAACCGTAAAACCTATCGTCGTAATAGTGGGAAAAAGTGTTAGATTTATAACAAGTTCAATTGTTGGTTTACATGCCAGCATTTGACTAAAAGTAGCAAATAACAGGAAATATATTATTTTTAATACCTGATCATTTTTGGCCAAATTTACATAAATTTCATTACAGATTACAACAATAGAAAAGCTGTTAACAATGTCGAACTTTTGAAATAAATTATGTGGTATAAAATTGTTACTCTTAGCGCGTCCTAATGACTAGCCTATTACACCTGTTTGTACTGTTTCAATGGCGGAAAACCCTTCCTTCACATTAACTTAACCTCTAACCCATTAAATACATTTACTCTTATCTACCTTAATAGAAACTATATTTTGAAGGTATTATGCTAGACATAGGAGAAGTGAGGTAACTAATAGGAAGCTAATAGAATGACGTAATATTACAAAGGGTAAGCACTAATTTTACTTAAATCAATCGTTAAGTTGATATCAAGGCTAAAGATGGTTTTAGTCTAGGCACACAACTATCGTTACTAAGAACAACGGTTATTTAGACTATTGTTAAGTTGATTACGTTCAACATCCTCAAGTACCCTACACCTCTTCTCTTTTATATGAAAGACATAAAATCTCTTGGCGTTAACGTCGACGTTAACGTTAATAATCAGGTTCAAAATGCTCAAGGTTTTCCCTTTGCCTTGAAGTGTTAGTATTTGTGGTTTCATTTTCAAGGTTCAAAATCAATGGTTCTAAATCTAACGGTGTTAAAAATGCGTTTACTATACCAAAGTGTTAATTATCCAGCCGTCGACAAGCGATACAAAGTTCTCAACTCGGTAGGAAACAAAGGTATAGAATATTTTGTTCTTAAAGCGATTGAATTTTTTTAACCATTACTAAACATATACCTAAACTTTGTAAAACATTTTAATTTATAATAAAAAACGATAAGAATATTAATTATGGAATTTTTATCAACCTGTTTCACTTGGATAACAAGCTTATATTTTATTTTATTGGTTTCGCAACTTTATTTTATAAAACTACATTTTTCAAGTCTCTTTCGTCGAAAGTTACCTTGGAAACGCCAAGGATGTTTTAAATTAACTCCTACTTTGGCCAACCTTATGTCAATATTTATGATATCGGTATGAATTTGACGGTGACCGAGTCTCAAAAGAACTCTAAAAAAGGGAATTTAATGTACATAGTTATCTATTAAGGCGCATTAGAGTATTGGGAAGATTAAAAAGGCATACGCGCTATTATTCAAAACTTACAATTTTTTCACACCGAGAACTAAAATCTTTAAAGATTAGAAGGCATGTTTTCAAATATCGCTCAAGTTATTAAAAAATATTGTGGGGCTTAACGACCTAGTATTAACGCTAACGGATTTTAGAGTATACCAACGTTGAATTAATAAATTTCTACTATCAGTAGATACACAGAAGAAGGATAAAACTTACAGTAAAAATTCAAATTACCTTAAAAAGAATCAGCACAGAATCAAGTAAATAATACCTTTAATATAAGAAACAGCCTTATGACAATCGAAGTACTTGCTTTGCTGTTATAAAGTGAAGTCTTCGTATAATAGGATCTAAGTAAATACAATAAACTATTTAATATTTAAAGTTTCGCTTACCCTAAAGTAATTGTTGAAACTATCAATAGCTTCACGAAGTTTTGTACAACTCAGGTTAAACCATATATTGAGTCGCTTCATAAATAACCCTTAAAGTTAAGCTTATAACTTAATATAACCTTTGTTTTTCTGTAATCGCCAAGTCAATAACACGACTTAGGCGTGCAAAACCCTTTGAATAAAGTAATGTTAAAGTATACAACTATACAACGGGCTAAATATAAAATATTGTTTGGATTAATGAGGAAAAGAAACATGATTAAGACTTGGTTGTAAAGTTCCGGGTATAAGGCGTTATCAAAACCTCCGGCAGACCTTTTGAGGAAAGCGAAAAATTTGAGATAAACAGACTTCTTACTCGAGAATTTTTATAATTTATACCCAAAAACTATTTACACTTTAAATCCCAAATATCAAGATTTTCCGGTCGAAGATAATATATTAAATCAAGGGTAAAACTACTGGGCGGCTATACGAAAAGTCATATTTAATTGTTTAAGGATACAGTAATAAAGGCAAAAACTGAGTTCTTACGTAATCTTGAACGACATAAAAAATTATTAGCGTTTAGTAGTCGATTTGGTATCAAGTCTATTAGCTAACACTCAAGGAAACTTTATTTTTAATGACGATAATATAACGCAAACGTATACGTAATCAATAACCGATTTCGAACGAATTGTCTTCCTATACCAACCATAGGAACTACATGACAAATAACCTTTGGGAAGGGTAAAACAATATATTAAGCTATCATGAAGACTAATGAAAACCGGCGTTCATTAATACATTACTCATTAATCTTACTTTAAATGAAGGCTAAATATAAAATCATAAACCTATAACCAGCATTTGCTAATAATATAAAAAGAAACCCTTCGGCTTGATGTCGATACAGACTGACGATACGTTTTTCGATGGATCTAATAACATTATAGTATCAAAACAATAAGCGATGAAAGACTTCAAGTTCTGAAATTACATTTCGGTCGCAACTTTAGCGAAGGGCAATATACTTAATTTAAATGAATCATTCATTCGCATACTTGATATAAATATTTACCTTAGTTTTCTTCAAAGGGGCTAAGACGTTAGCTTGGATACAATTAACGAGACTAACGTAGCTAGAGCGTAATGGTGCTTGGAATAACGTGCTTATAGCAATTACATTATCAATTTATGGGAATTGGGAGTCTTGTATGACCTATCGATTGCTGGACGAATATAAAACCCAACGGATCAAAATTTTGACCTATTGAATGAAACATTGAAGTGGAAGATGCGGAATCTATACTGAGGAATCAATATGGTTCCGATTGACCTATTGAAGATGAAGTTGAGAATTTTAACAGATAGCTTCTTCATAAATGATTCAAATCTATCCTTATAAGTCGTATTCCTAATAAACTTTGTTGGTGAAAATATAGAAATTAATTACTTTAATATTGTTGAAAACCTAATCTATTGTACTTTTGTAAAATATGAGAGGATTACACGGAACGTATTACTTTAAAGGTTTACAGAATGATAGTCGTCTTCGATAAAGACATAGTATTATAGGAAATGTTTTATTTCGTTACAAAGCAACTAAGGATTCCTTTTATCCCGGTGGTAATCTATATCGACTCAAAAATCCTTTTAAACACCTTTCAAAACTCGGAATCACTAGCGAAAAACGCTTGATAATCTATTAAATATCACTTAGTAAAGCCTATAAAGTCAAGTAAATTAGTGAGTTCTGATAGGTTAACTGAAACGATAATCCCGTTAATTTCATAACTAAAACGTCGCTAAATAAGGCTTTGAAAAGGATTGTGGATAGTAATAAGCTAACTATACGCATTAAGAGCTACGTTAAAAAGCCACCTAGTGAGATCAAATCACGTGTTAAAGAACACTAATATAGAAAACTGGAAGACTGCAATGGAATCAAAGCCGATGATACGTTTGATTAGTACGGTTAGGTTTGAGGTTTACAAAAATTCATAGCGCAAAACTTATTTACGAAAATTGATATCGTTTCAACTCAGAATTGTAAAGCAAATAAAATTAATTGAGGGAAATTAAATCATGGAATTGGCAGGGGTTTGACTAGTCAACAAGAGTATAATTCAGTGGTAACTGGAAAAAAATTCATCGATTATATTAACATACATGTACAAAACAGAAAGCAGTCAGTGTTGAAATAATATTAATTGCAATATAGTAAGTCAACTTTAATTACAAGTAAAGTTGACTATATTGAATGCAAATTGAGTTTATTGTTTTATAGGTCTACTGTATTAACTGTAAGTTGATCATAGTATACTCTAATTTCACATTAAATCACCGGCTAGGAAATTGGCTATACAATTCACTACATAGACAGGCTAACTCTCTGCTAGATCTAGAATAATACATCCACCACTTGACCACGCAATACTACTATTACTTCAACCACATCTCGAATCGATAACGTTGCAATGTCTAAAGCCTTACCAACAAGGTTCATAATTATCAACCACTTGTTATCGATGTTATCAGTAACAATATAGAAACCGAACCTGAATATTACGTTAAAAGTATTTTGGAAACCCGAAATGAGTTTTAAATTAGCCGCCTCCATATTTGTGAATTTTTAAAACGCTAGGATTTGGTTAAATAGGTAAATTATATATACTCGACTTCAAAGTCGCCTTTAAGTTCTTTAGTTAACACAGCCCTCAATATTTGAGAATTTCGTTAAAAATTAATTAAAAAATGTAGATGGATCTTTCCGTTTATTTCGCCAGCAGGCTGAATTTTATTTTATGTTGTATGACTAAATAATTTGAAAGTCGTTATTATATTCATACTAAGCATATAATAGGTTCATATTGTTGTTATGAATATGATTAACACTATTCGTTTATACCTTTATATTAGCTGTTATTAAAATTAAGTTTTTGGCTATTCATGGTTAAGCAATTTTTACTTATGTTAACCAGTTTTCCCAGCTTATTATTAATACGTTCTACAACTTCAACTAGCTATTTGGTTATTTTAAATTATGTTTCTTACCAATTCGTTAGCCGCAACGCGGACGTTTTTTACCAAGATTTTTTTTTTTTTTTACTTAAGGTCTAGACTGCTCATTAAATGGCTGTACGGTATAAAAGACGTTATAATGGACGGGGGACAGAGGTACCTAACCGGTACCGTTATGTGTATCCATTTCATATTAATTTTTCCGACGTACTTTTATTATATTTTTCGCTGCGACTAACTAAGCTGAAACGTTATCTAGGTATTAGTTAACATTTATATAGCGGTTTATAAGAAAATAACTTATTTGAGTCTCAGGCATCGAATTCTAAACGGGTTTCGGAAAGTTTTTTGCAATAGCCTTCTTTACATTGAGTCGTAAGTTTAGGCGAATATAAGTATAACCGATGTTTCGGCCAGTAATGTTAATAGCGTATAAACAATATCTAACACTAAGATTTAGCCGTTTATTAACAACTTTCCAGTTGTTACCCTTTTTTATACTTACCTTTCTTTTTATGATAAGATTTGCGGGAATACTTTGTTGCGATATATACGTATTTAAAACATATTTGTTCTTTAATTTCGTTAAGGTATATAGAAATAAAGTGTAATACCGGGAATTGAATGTTTATTAAAGGGTATTAATCAGCTTTAGGAATGAAAACTCACTTTTTTATGATTTATCGATTTCGGTAAACAAATTCGGGTTTATTTGCGTAATACAATCTTTTATAATGAAATCAAGGCTAATTAACGGTTTCTAGAATGTTATTATATAGTAGGCCAAATATATATTATTTTTACAGAGGAAGCGCCTGTTTTATGAGTCGACAAATTTTATTTTTCAAAAGAAGCCTATGGGGGTCATCTTAAGAGTAGTGGTAAGGGGGTTCGTTCTGGTGCTTTTCATGTCGTACCAAAACGTTCGGCGAATTAAATCTTCCACAAATTCTTATAGCGTTTTAAGCCGCCTTAAAGCATTTGTTACGCACCTTTTAAGATTGCCTACGGCAAAAGGGAATTTTACACTACACTTTACGATCCGTTAACACCTTTTAAAAATTTCTATAAGGCTTTGAGGTAAGCCAGCGGATAATAGTATAGGCTAGTTCCTGGTTTAGTAATTACCAATGAACTAACTCTAATAGTTGTCATACTCTTACGATGTTCCCCAACCGCTTAGAATCATACCCTCAACTTTCATGTAACCGGGACACGCTTTTTTCAGCAGCTTTATAGCTGATCCTTAACAGGGGTTTCTCTTTTTTTCTTCATAGAAGATTATAGACAGTATCCAACCGCTTTACGCGACAGCTCAAGCCTAGTTCCATGACCAACTCCGAGGTTTTTTATATATTTAAATTAAAATATAAATATATTAGAGAATATCAAAATTTATGACTCAGTAGATCAAATATAATGACTATAGTCATCGATTCTAGTAAAAGCGTTTTTTTAAATATAAATGCAACTTTAACCCTACTGGTATCTATATGGTTAAGTTTAATAATAATATTACTATGTCTTTACAATACGACTTACTACGAGTAGCTTCCAATTGACTACCGAGTTACCCTGATATCTATCAAAATACTTTACGAAGCTTTCTTCATGTAACGATCAATCATAGTAAATAAGTATATAAGAGTATAGTGTTTATCCTCATAGCAACAATAGGAGTCTTTACCTGTTGGATAATACGAAAGGGCATAGTCGGCTAGTTATTACGTTGCTTTAAGTCTAGGGTTAGTATTTTTATACTTTTCGATAATCTTAGACTTATTTTCTTTTTTTTGTACCTGTGTACTGTCAAAATCAGCCATGTGTTTGATACATTCCCAGTAAAAGATCAAGGGGTATAAATCATAATATATTATCTACTTCTATTGATTTTGGATAAAATTGTAACATGTTAACTAACATGCTTATTCGCTATGAATCCAATATTTCTTGGATTGTGAGGAAATCTTATGTCATTTACTTAAAGATTTTGAAGAAAAAAAATACCCTTCTTTTTACGTGCTTTATTGGTAGGCTTCCTGGTTAAGGTCTTTTATTAATCTTATTACATGGGAATGCTATTATTGTGGTCGATTTATTAAATATTGGCGAAGTCTTTATTTTTATCCCTAAAATCTCATGTTTAGTGTTATATATTATTCGAGTTTGGAACCCGTGTTATTATAATCGTAAACGAGAATTGTAACTGGCAAGAAAAATTCAAATGTGATTATAATACATTATAAGTTGTATTTAAACTTTTCATAGCTGTGACAGCCTAGTGGATTTACTAGCGTAGTATATTTTCGCCAGCATCCACATTCAATATTCTTTATTAACGAATAATTAACCTATTGAAATTTAGCTATGATTTCCATTCTGGTTTACGATTATTAGTTATTATCTAACACTTAGAGCCACTCAATGATATTCTTTTCGATGTGGTATTGGGAGAAATTAACATCGTGTTCGAAGTAATCATTGAAACCATCAAAAATTTCGCAAAATGACTAGTAATTCGTTAAGTACTGGAGGTAGTAATCTTGGATTTTTCTGGTGATGATACTAGGAAATAAAAAGTAAAAACCTGGCGGTTCAATCCTTATTTGAAGAAAAATGACAAAAACCGATTATAACTTAACGTTGAATAAGTTGTATAATATATCGTTATACTTTTTTTTTCCTCTTTAAATCTTAACGATGGTCGTAATCGCCGCGCAATCCATATATATCGTAGTAATATTACGAAGGGAAAAAGTTATGTATTGGTTGTAAAAACGCTTTCGGTCTTTCGACTGGTGATATTAGGGCTGTTGTTCGTATTCATAGTCAGGATAGTTACCTTTGGTAAAGATTGAATGGGAAAAGCCTGTAGTTGTATCTATAATAGGTTTGCAAGTCAATCCGATCCTTTTTTTAAAGATAATTCTGTCGGAAAATTCGGTAGATTTATACGTTATGTGGACTTTAAAGATCGCTATAAACTTGGTAATATTTTATTTATTCTAGAGGGTTTTTCATTTGTATTTTTACTTCATTAACTCAGAGATTTTTAGAATTTTCGCGTTTATATTAATTAAGCTTTTATTTTCATTAGAAAAACAAACGCATCAGGATGCTTCAATTTGAGGTTTTAAGGAATTTATCTAGGTTAAGGTATAACTTTGCAAATATATGGTTGGGCGTTAAAGGATTCTATCATTAAAGATACCTTTACTTATATCTGTATATTTTTGATTCACGATCTTCATCAATGGTATATTGTTAATGTAACTTGTCGAAATTTCTTTCCTTTCCAAGTTGTACCGGAAATTCAATCCCTCATTTACATCAATCAGCCTTTAACTTAGCTTTATCCGATTTTTTTATCTTCTTTTTATATCGAGCCTCCATTTCTGGAAACAAATTCAACAAAATCGTAACATTCTTTAATACTATAACTATAGTAGTTTACGTCGAAAAAAAGGTGTTGAGCGTACCTAAACATATGTTTGGGCGTATTGTATTCATTAATCTTTATAAACTATAGGTCGTTATCGAAGGATTGAAATAATTTTGGTGCGAGATTTTTGATTGCTTGCTTTCTAATGAGGTCGGTAACGATGTTAAGTTCAATGTTTTTAATAACTATTTTGACGAGGATTGAAGAGTAAATGTATAAATTGATGTAATGTAATTGGGAACGTTTGATGAAAAAGGTTATGAATTGTTTATCGTTAATTTTATTATTTGTAATGAAAAGGTAGTAGATATTAATTATTTTAAATTTTAAATTTTAAATCGAAGTACTAGAAATAGTAGTAGTGACTGAGCTGTTTGTCAACTTTGGTCACTTAACGATCTTGAAACCTTCAGGGGGTCAATTTCAACGTTAATAAGACTAATTTAATTAATTATTTTTGTTTTTGCAATGATGTCGACACTGTCGCCACTTTCAAGTGCCTGTGAATATCAATATACCCAAAATCCTTCTTTTATACTACGTATGAATAGAAGACACAGCAGCTGGACCCTTAGCAAGAATCTTTCCTTTAGGGTAAATGGAAAGTAGCTTCTTCTTATACCTAGATTATCTGTTCTTAACCTAGTAACCACTGATAAATATTGGTTGGGCTTTATTATTGCAACATACTCGATTCGAATCGTAGTTGCAGTTACTAGTGTATTCGATGAAAGTGGTAATGTATTGCTTCTAAGTTTAGTAGACTGCTAACCAGTCTTCACACTAATTCGTATAACCATTTTCTTGGCCCGTGCCCTAGTCTCAAGTAAGCATCTACCAAACTAAACTTGAAGTCAATAAAATCAATCCCACCAAAATCACAGTCCACTTGCTTTTAGTACAATCAACTTACAGTTAGTATAATGAACTTAACTATACTACATTTAGCTGCTGTTCTAACAACTAGAGACTTGACAAGTCAATACTTTGCTAATAAGTAATAGAAAAAATACAAGCTGAAACCCCACATTTTATAAACAGGCCCAAAAAGTTATTTACAAACATTAACAAGTTTAAATACATTCTATAATGCTCAAGTATTTCTTGTAAAATTCTTTTCAACTAGTTTTAATCCTCACTCACGACATTAATAACAGGTATACCAAATTTAATTGATGTATAGCCCTAACTAACAATTTCCGTAGCTAAAACGATAAAAACCCTTTAATTGCATATCAAGTTGACTGTACATATGGAAGGTCGATAGAATCAGGACCTGATCAAAGGTCATGAAAATAATAATCATACAAGTAACAATAACATAACGAAAACTTACCCGAATATAATACCTACAAGTACTATCGTTATATTAATAATAAAAACTATGAAATTTATATTAAATCCAACTAATAATTACGTTAGTACCCCGGAACTAAAAGCCACTAACAATACGAAACATATTATACTAATAAATTAATACTTATAAAAGAAAAACTTCAACCATTGAGTCAATTAAAAGGATGGAGACACATTATACCATAAAAACGACTCGCTGAAACAAATCGCGTAACATAAAAATATTATTTTCAGAATAAGCGAATAATTAGCCAACTTTGACTTCTTATATCGCCTAATAGGTAACAGCCCCTACCCATACTATATCGATCAAACCTATGTTGAAAATACAATATATACAGTTTCTAAGCAATAGGATCAGTTAGTACTAGGTACAATAATCTGTACTTGATACGTTCCTACGTCAAAGATGATAAATACTCCAGAAATAAGGAAATCCAACAGATCACAAGTATTAAGACTAGTGGGAAGACTAGTGAATAATATTCTAAGGTATAGGAGGTTCGAGATGAAGATGATACCTGTATACCAGTACTTATTAGTATGGAGGTATTAGTATTTACTAGTGCAAGTTATTGGTATTGATTAGTACGAAATATTAACATGGATTGGTTATCTAATACTAGTATTGACTAGTATAGGATATCAACCTTGATGGTTGAGATCTTTATGAGGGTTTTAATTATATAAGAGAGTTTTCTATGTAGATTGTAGCATTCCAGAATCTATAAGACTGTATAGTATCTTTTTGTATATTAGCTTTAACATATTATAAGTACGATTGTACTTTACAATTTTATTGACCTCAGGTTAATAGCTGTACTACGAAAGTACAAATCAAAGATTTCTACTTCTTCTAGATCTTATAATACCTTTGAGGATGTCCATACAGTATCCCCAGAATTACGTGGATCCTTATTTACACTACCAGGGTTTTTTTACGGTGGAAATAGTGATGATGGTTCTCCTTTACAGAGGACTATTATTATTCCCAACCCTTTATATTCTGGACCTTTAGATTTTTCCATTTTCCTGAAATCTCCATCACTTCGCTTCCCACGCTCTAGGGCTTTATTCTCTAAGGCTTTATTGAGGAAATATCGAAAGGCAGTTTACGATGACTGTGGGTCCAGAGCTTAGTAAAAAATTTAAGCCGTTAATGTTTCTGATCTTTCTGATGAAGAGGCAAAAGATATAGCTTTTAATGCTTTAGAACACCCGAATTGTAAAGAACTTAAATTATTTACCTATTTATATGATAGGCTATTAACTTTTCTTCAGAAGCGTTTTAATATAATTTTTTAAACACTTTAGATACTGAAACCGAAACGAAAAAGAACATCTAAAAAGATGATTCCAAGGAAAGAAGAAGCAGAAGCCAAAAAAAAAATCTTTTCAATATTAATTATAGGAGTAGACTTTTTGAGCATAGGTTATGATTGTTAAAAGACTTTGAAAAGTTGACATACTTTTATATGAACATTTAGCTAACAAAAATTGAATAATATGCGGTTAATAATCATTATTTTAATATTTTAGGGAGACATTTTAAGATTAAGTTCAATATAGTTCTTGGAAAAACGGAATTTTTTATCTACCCTTAACAACTATTTTTTACGAATATTTTGAAAATTATGTGTATGAAAACTCAGGCGTGCGGTATATATACCTCTTTTATCATTTAATATTTTTTAGTAGTTATCGTTGGTATCAAGGAGTTTTGTAAATCCTCCTTTAAGTTGATTGGTATATATTAAGGCATTGGAACGATCTATTGTCAAGAAGAATTCGATATATTTCGGGTTTTTAGGTTTTTTCATTTTTTTACCATTCGCTCTCTTTGTAGAAGCTTTTGAGAATACCAGAATGAGCTTGATACACTAAGGTGGTTAGATTGAAAATATTCAGTATTTCCTCTAGTTTTTGACCTGTATTATGCCTGAATTTCTTGTTTATATAATCCGGATTCAAAGTGAACTGAGGAAATCTGTTCACTTGATACTTCGTAAATTCTAATAATACTTCTAAGATTAGAACCGTTTTTAGGAAGATTAAACTGAGAGTTCCGTCCTTTAAAGAAAATCAAAGAAACTGTATATTGACAGAGACTATTGAACTAATCAGTTTAGGAAGAACTGCCTTATCGGCTCATAAAAAGGTTACTATGCATAAGCTTTTTGGGTCTTTTATCCAAATTTATGGCATTTCTTCAGCAAATACAGAAATATTGGAAAGTTATTCATTAGTTAAAAAGTAGAAAAAGCGGACTTTGTTGTTGTTGATAACTATCAAATTAACTTCTGTTACAAATATTATTATAGTTTTATGGTGTTTGTACTTACCATTTTAGATGTTCAATTTGATTGGTCTGCCTTGCAAGAGCCTGTGTAGGAAAGTTTTGGATCATTTGAAGCCGTATTTTATACAAGTATTTCCGCTCAGAGATATCCGCTTTCAATGTTAAAGGATTCACTTTCAACGTTAAAGTATTTACGTTTGACATCAAAGTCTTCACTTTTTCCGTTATTCCTTCGAAACGACCGATTATAGACCGTGCTAGAAGTGGGTATTGCCACCTTACAGGTTTTACTTTCAACTTTAAGTTATTAAAAATTGACGTCAAGTTTTATTTACTTCTCTCCTTTTCCCGTAACCCTTCATTGTTTTGCAATTGATGAGCTCCAGTTTCTAGATATTATGAGAGTTTATTTAGGTTCATTATCAATATCTTTAACTATGAGAAATCTTTTTTTCAACTTAAGATGCAACGCAAACACTATCACCGATTACGAACAGCGAGTGATGTTGTTTAACCTTCAGAATAGAATATAGTATAAATATTAGTTAAATTTGATGCAAGTTACGGTTATAATACCTGAACTTTTATTAACTGATTTTATTGCTATGAGATTGTCATGAATTTAATAAACCTTTCAAAGCTTTATAGCTCGGGTATTAGGGCTAGAAATTTATCTTCAGTTGACTCTCTGATCTATATCGTCATCCAAGTCAAACTAAATTTCTATTGTCACTTTACCATTATAATCCTGTTTAAGTCTTTCAATACTTTCCTTGAGAATATCAGGTTTATTTACATTAGCTGGAAGTTAGTAGACGAATTACTCTATTTATTGAACGTCCCTAAAAGGGACCAAGAAGAACTTTTCGACCTTATTTGTATATTTTGTTTGCTTATCAAAAGAACTAGATAGCAACTTAGTTTTAAAAATGGAATTTATGAAAGAGGGGGGTCTATTTGAAACTTTCATAGATTCTTTGAAATAACTGTTGTTATAAAAGGCAAGTGCCGTAGCCTGATGATTACCAAAATTAATTTTGGCTTTCGAATTCAAAATATATTGATTATCTTTTATGGTGAGAAATTTAAATCTGTTTGTTGTATGTTCAACTGAATTATCAAACGAATTGAATATATTATATTTAGTTTTTGATTCTCAATCAGGGTCAAGAACTCCGTGAATATTTTTAGAAACGTTTTATAAATTATTTATTTCATCTTAAGTTTCCATGTAGCCATATAACTTTGAAGAAAATCAGATTTTCGAATACTGGAATAAATTTAAATTGGAAGGAATATGGATTTTTACCATTTAAAGAAGATTATTAAGCTGCTTGTGGATTTACGTACTTCAAATATATGTTGTTATGACCAACTTAACGGTTAATAATAAAAGCAGGATCTAACACTCCACTTCTTATAAGGGTCTTCATTATAAAGTTAAAGGATAATAGATTTACAATCTTAAAATTAAATTTGCTTTTACTCTCGGTTCTTTTGTAATCTTCTAAATACCCTATATAAAACGAGTAGAGTTTTAGAAGACTAAATTAATAGGAGAAAAACGAATCATTTTGTGGCAGTTTTATGATATCATAAAGCCCCAGAACATCTTCACGGTCTACTTATTAAATCGGCCAAGAAACTCGACTTGAAAGATTGGTAACACTTTTAGGTTGATGGTTTTTGAAAGAATTATTACATGACTTTGTAAGTCTACAGTTGTAAGGGAAGAAGACACTATCGAAGTTGGTATTCCATATGATACTATAACGGCTGCTACAAACTCCAAGCTGAGAAGAAGCATACGCCACACAGCAAGAAAGATAATAAATAACATATCAGCACATATTGTGGTTAATAATAACATGGTCCCGTTAATTATTTTACTAAACAAAAAAAAACGAAATAACTCATTATGAAAGAATTTTGGACATCCTGAAAGCCGAATACTGGACGAAAGCCCTCTACAGTGAAATATAGAATTTGCAGTCCCTCAAGGTTTCTAAGGCTATCAAAAAGGATATTAACTGCTATGCTTTACCTATCAAATGGGTTAACGAGGTTATGACTGATGTTAGTGGTCATATAGAAAAGTATAAAGTTAAGATCTTTATACCTTAATTAAATCAACGGTATAGTATTGATTATACTTAAACCTTTGTCATCCAAGTAAGATCTTGCATGTGGAAAATCATTGTTATCCTTATTAATTACTATAATCAAAATATTGACCACATCCACAACGACTTAGTGTTCTTTAACAAAGAGCTTGAAGAATTAGTATTAATGGTGATTCTAAACATTATGAGATTTTTTTTGGAGTATTCTAAGGTAAATAATGCGGGTTTTAATGTTATAGTTGACTATATTTTCCAGATTATAGCCCTAGTATACAGGTTTAAACAGACATTAAAACAATAATTAAAAAAATTGAGAATAGGTTTACATATTTTTAGGTCTGAAAGGTTTCATTCTGACAATAGAGTATATATTAACTATTACCTTTAGATTATTATCCATTTTAACGTTGACGCTCTCCTCACCATGAATCCTAACCTGAAGGCTATCAAAGCCTTTAAGATGGACATCAGGAAGACTTTTAAGTATAACGATATTGTAAAGGCTGAGTATTTACTAGGAGGATGTCTTTTGTGGGATAAGGATACGTATATATTTCGTTTGATTCAAAAAGCATAAATCTAAATAGTCATGGATCTCAAGTAGAAGAAACTAAGTAAACATCCAGTTTATATTACTCTTGATACTAGTTTACTTATTTACATTGTAACTTTTAAATATCTGATTCATATATTATAAACCATGAAGTATAAGTTTAATATTGGGGTTTTTGGTTATGTAATGTGCCAGACACGTCTGGATATCACGTTCTCTATATATGTACTTTTATAATTTCAATTCAATATTTTATAGGAAAATATTATATTTGTTGGTTATTTGTTGCGATACTAAAGATAGTATAAGAACTAAAGATTATAATTGAATATAAATTACTTTTAGTATTAATGTATTGGAACGGTATCGACTTTAGCTAAAACGATTAAAGAGATAGACTGTAAATTAAGGTAAATGAAATTATTATTGTAATAAAGACAAAGCCATTAGAAAATCGACCTATAGATATATAATTTAGATTATTAATAACACGGTTCATTGAGCTTTTATGCGAGGATCCAGAGTATGCCTTTTCTTTCTTTGGGTGCTGAATAAGTGGCTATTATAAGAGTTATTTAGAATACCCTCTGGATGCGGAATTCGTTTCTAGAGCTATGTCTTCATACTATTGCAATTAAAAATGATAATAATAAGGGCGCCATTAATTTGTTTAGGAACCAAGAATATTATTATCGTGTGTAACATACATCTCTTGAAGAACATTTTGTCGGAGATAAGATGGAACGTGGTATTGTACATTTGAAATGGGCTTTTACAGATATATAACTGTCCGATGAGTTGAAAAAGATGTTGCTAAGGATAGAACACAAGATAATAACGTAATGGTTTGGCTTGGTTAGGTTGATAGGACATTGTATTCATGGTTTATTAACTTTTTTCTTTAGGTCACCTTGTAGTATTTCTGGTATAGAATGATAAAGTTGTTCTTTTTTTCTTCTTTTCTCTCAGAATATCATACCTCATAATATGGTGTTTTGGAAATATAACAGGTATAGTTTCTTAGCAATTAAGTTCAATATCATTTTGTATAATAATCAGTATTTCATACGTTTTTCCACTAAGAATCAGAAACACTCAGGAGATGAACAAATTTACCGAAGTACTAGTAGAAATACTAGTGAAAAGATTAGAGAATAATATACTATGGTATAGGAGGATCGACATGTAACTAATACCTATATACTAGTATTTATTAGTAAAGTTGTATAAGTACCTTCTATTGTAAGGTACTAGTATTGAATAATACGAAGGATTAACACGAAGATGTTGCCTAATACTAGTATTTATTTGTATAGGATCTCTACCTTGATGATCAACATCTCTATAAAGATTTTATTGTTAATATCAGGGAGTTCTCTTCGTCGATTCTAGAATTCCTGAATCTACAAGCCTATACAATATATTATCGCTTAGTAACTTCATCAATCTGTAACCTTTTACGCATCTTTACTTCTTGTATTTGTTATGCAAAGCATATATTCCAAAGAATCATGCCATATACCGAGAAAATAAATTACTTAACACAAAGCTATTTTCAATACATCTTATTACGACATCAAAACACTACCGCTATGGACATGAATAATTAAATCGCCGGTAAAACCAAAGTTAACTTTAGCTCAGGTAAGGAACTATCGTTACTCGAATCAACGATTATACAAATAACTATTAAACTGATCACCTTCCATATCCTTAAAACCCCCACCCTATTCATCCTTAATTTGTAAAATATTAAAACCCTCAGCGCAAACGTTACCGCGAACTCTCATACATTGGTTAAAAAGGGCCGGAGGTTTCTTTTTGTTTTCAAATGACACCTAAATTTCGATCTTCGAAAACCAAAAGTATCGGTGATAAACTTGAAAATGTCGGAAAAAAGTTCATTTCAAAAGCTTTTCAACGACATTACCGTTAATAATATATACAATATCTTCAAATTTTCAAAGCATAAAAATATAAAGTATCTTGAATCATAAGCTTTAAATAGCTTTACTACTATTGGAAGACCCATTTCCAAACACCTAAAAGATCAAAGCTTATTCTGGAAAAGAATAACAGTGATTATAAATCTTAACTAACATCGTCGACTTGAGCAATAAATCTATCTTTTGCATCGTAAATTGGACAATTGTCCTAGACAATATTACGTTCCTTCAATTTATAACATCGAAAGATTTCTCGAAGACATTGAAATATTGTATATTGACACATACTAAGAGTTACTAAACGTTATTAGTCACCTTATTAACACTAATTTTACGACGAAATTCCAGGCTAATATTAAAACAATGAGGATCGAATGTCACTAAGTACTTATGAAAACCCACAAAACAATTGGAAAAATTAAAAAGGTGCACGCACTATTCCGAAAGGCGTATATCATTCTTACGCTGGAAATTAGAAGCCTTAAAAACAAGGAAAGACGTTGTTAAATATAGGTAGAAGGTTAAAGTAACACCATAAGCCCTAAAAAACTATTACCGGCTATATTGATCTTTAAAGCATATTCTTTGCTCACAGAAAAATATCTTCAAGTGTGATAATCTCCAAAGAAAAGTTATAGTTTACGCTAAAGCTTCACAGAAATTACAAAAGCAATCAACTGCACGTCAAATCAACGATACTTTTAACACAAGAAATGATCCATTAACGATTAATATTCTGAATTTTCTATATGAAAAGCAAAGTCCTCGTATGAAAAAAGCTAGAAATATGAAGTACCTGATTGAAAATCGTAGGTATAGCCAATCCAAAAGTAATTATTGAAATTACTAACGGTCTTGCAACGTTTCGAACGATATAAATTGAATTCTATATCAAGACAAATCCCAATTAAAATCATCAAAACTCACTAATCAGCCAATACGACCCAGTTCAACTAATAATCGACAAATCTATGAAGCGACAGCGATGTGATCAACCGTGAAAAATAAGAAACAAAGATGAAAATAAGGAATAAAAACCGTGGTATATGTACATAGCTGTTTAAATGAATAGAAAAGGAAACGAACAAAACCTGGTAATCAAACTGCATACTCAGAACAAAAATAACTCATGCAAATCTTTAAAAAAAAAAAAAAAAAGGTTGGGATTAACAAACTCCTTACATGAAACTTTATATAATTCATACTCAAAGGTGACTTCAACTTGTAAAAACCTTAACGTTAAGATTTTTACATAAATATTTATTTACCAATTAAAGCATTAGACTACAAGGATTTTATATGAAAGTCACGTTACATCTTTCTCAAATACAATGATAAAAATAAAAACGAAAATCTCCAAAATCTCCAACGTTTCTGGAAGTTGACCAATGTGTTATATTTGCATGAAAAACAAATTTAGTAAGAATCAATAATGAAATATTCACTCACAATAACCATAATATGATTTAAACACGCACAAAATTAGAGAGTGATCTACAAAAATTCGTCTTTTTGAGAGCACTATAGAAATTTGGTGGAAAATAAGAATTCAAAATGATCATACGATATATTGAAGAATTATACGAATTAACCAAAAGAAATTTGCATTAATCATTAACCTATAAATCGGATTTTAAATCGAAAAAAGTCATAAAATATTCAACTTACAACCTATACCTAATAATTGCGCAAACAGATAATAATTTCAATATAGTGGACATATAAACTGCCGATTTAATTTTCGTCAAAACTACTAGTTTTGTGGCAACTGATTAGAGTGGGATCAAAGACTCGAAATTCTGAAGTTACCAGCCGATTGAGAGTTGAACTCAAGTTAAACATTCAAAATTTCAATATATTCTCAAACCATATACATGGTATTGCCAATATTAATGATAAATAATTTAGTTTCCGTTGAAAATATTGAACTTTTAGTACAATTAACATAAAGAAAACGAACGTCCTAAAAGCTTAGTAATACTTGAAACAACGCGACGTCAAAAATATATTTCAAATTTATGCTAAACAAAAAAAAAGTACGATTTGTTAATTACGACGCAAACCTAAGTCCCAAATAATAAGGATCACAATAGCAGGAAAAAACTATTGTAGCAACAAATAAATAAATTGAAACAAAGGATCCATATGATCTCTATCAACTATTCGAGAGCTAAATCAATTATCATTACAGATGGCTCTTTTGCAAACAACACTAACTTATAGTTACAAATTTGATTAATTATAATATATGTTAATAAGAATAAAAATATGGTAATGGATTTTCTACTTCCGGTAACCTAATCCATTAATCATTCATTAAATATAAATGGATTATACGAACTATACTTACTTTTTGAATCTAAAGTATAATAACCAACTTCGATATAAGTATATCCATATTCAAAATATTCAATATCGTTACTAAACAGTTAACAATTCAACATTCATTTATTGTAATTTATAGCGATTCACAAAGCCTATTCTAATACCTCTCAAACCTGGAAACTATGAACAAAAATTTGTAATGATCTATAAAGAAAACTTTTCCTCAAATCCTACGAAGGCACGAAAAATCAGCAGTGTTGATGAAACGATAACAAAAATAACTCAATTAATGTTTTCACAAATTTTATACCAAATGAAGCCTGGGAAATGGTTATAAATAACAATAGACGGTGTATACAAATCTAGGGCTACGTAGTTAAGCTGCCCAGCAAGATATTACACAACAATAGAGAAGGCAAAATACAGTGATACCCTAGCAAAAAAAAAGACTGCCAGGTTGTGAACGATATAGCCTAAAATACCAGTCAAGGCGAAGTAATATATATACTAAGGGATTGAAGTGTAAAAATGATGAAGTGATTATTTTTTGAATTTCAAGTAATAAAAATTGAAACTGCTATACAAATAAAAGTGGGAAAGATATAGATAAATATTAACTTTACTCAAAAATTGTCTTAAGAAACACATTAACACAAGTACTCCAAAAAAAGGCTTTCACTATTAACACAGAGTTTAAGTGTAATTTATTAAAATTTAACTACAATAGCTGTAAGTCAATTGTAGTAAAGTGAAGAATACAATGTATGGTACGTGCCAAGTCATTAATCATACAAAATAATGTGCAGACTAGCTAGCGGTCTACCAAACTCAAAAGAAACGAAAATTTACCGCCTGACCATTACAATACTACTAATGGTTCAACTAAAATTCGAATAGACAACGTTTCCAATTAACAAACCCTATTAACAAAATTTAAATTATAGGAAAGGGGAGTAAGCGGTTATGGCAAAAAAGAGGGAGGGAAACAAAAAGGGTTACAATTTATAATGAACCAGTTTAATAACGTAAATTAATAAATCAAGGTACGCTAAAGATTCAGAGATTACGTTATATAATTCGTATTCGACCCGGGCTTAGCTCATAATCGGTCCTTAAAAGGTAAATGTTGTATTACTTATGCGAGATATATGATGAACTTAAGCTATTAGCGATGAACTTCATAAGTTACCTAACGATATTCATAAGAAACGGTACATATACGGCGTATGAACTGCACTTATTACGCGCTCAATATACGTGCGATTCGTTGAAGTTACGTCGTAAAACACGTAACAATCTACACACTTATACTACGCGTTGAAAGCCACTGAATATTCCTCTAGTCTTCTTTCATACCTCAATTGATAACACTATGGGGAACCTACCTAGATCTTTATTACAAGTTTGACTATAACGAGTTGGTTGATAAGGTTCTTATTAAAAATATTATCACGTTGAACAAAAATTTTCAGTAGATTGTTGAAACAGTAGTAATTGCAGTGCAGTAAGTCAACTTTACTTCCAGTAAAGTTGACTATGCTGACTGCAAGTTGAGTGTATTATTTTGTGAGTCTATTGTAATTTCAAGTACAGTATGCGCTCACTTTACACAAGGGTACAAGCCAAGAAATTGTCTATACAAATTAGTGTGCAGACCGGCTAGCGGTCTGCCAAACTTAAAACAATACATCTACCATTTAACCACGCAATACTACTATGACTTCGACCACATCTTAAATTGACAACTTTGCAACGTTTAAAATCCTACCAATACTGATCAGTACTTATTAGGTTTCACATAGGTTTTCTAAGTGAAAAAAGGGTTACTTTCCAATTATCAAGCTTTGGGGAAAATAAAGGTAAAGGAAAGGCTCTTACGAAAGGCTTCTACTACTATGTCAATCCACAATAGCAGTTAGTAGAAAAAACTCTTGAATTGAGTCAGTTCATAACGGAAGTTCAGAGTAAACAACGTTATCGCTACTTCAAAGCACCCAAAATTCCTTACGGATCCTTCTTTCAAAAAAAAGAAACGTTAAGATTAACCACTAAAAGTCTTAAAAATCGTCAACTTGGTAAACAGCTAAGTCAGTACTACTGCTGATGCTACTACTGCAAAAACAACTAAATGCTACAACGAATAACAACAACAACCTCCAACTCTATTTCATACACTAAACTTTACCCTTTACATGTAATTTTCCCTTAACATCATTTTTTCTTCCCCCTACCTCACAATTGTCAATTAAACATTTTAAGATCACTAATTTAAGCGAAAACACCCAGAACCTTGAAATCGCGTCCAGGAAGCCACGTTACATGACTTTATGCTAAATCTTCAAGTCTCTACATTCTCAAATCGCTGAATTCTCACGCTGATAAATCACTAAAAAAAAAGATTACACTAGTTAAAACGTCAAAATAGCTACCATAAATTCTCATGATAAACCCATTACCAACTCGGTTTAAAAAAGGCAATCAAGGCCCTCCGATATGTTTTTGTCAAAAACTAGATTTACAATATATATTGAAGAAATGTTCATGGATAATCAACCCAAAAGTATTTAACCAACTTCTTTAGCCACTATATCCTCAAACAAAACGCTGGCGAGCCCAACCGTAACGAACGAGTCTTTTAAACCTTGCGTAAGATCATTAATAATTGGACTATCGATATATGGAACGCGATTCCAAAAGTGATCAAAAACAATTGAAAGGCAGAGCTCATTGGTGGAGACATCTACGTACCAAACAAAAAAATAAACTAAGTTAGTACAAACACTTCTTAAACTAGCGCAACTTAAATAATACTTTTGAAATCCTTGATTTTAAGACCCATGTGGAAAAAGTAGAGGCGTCAAAGATCTTCAACACCCTAACACACATTTTGAAGAACCACTCCTCAACACCTAGTTAAATAAGATCTTAAGCCTCCCCGTTAACAACCATTTTTTATGCGCCGACAATAAAAAACATATTAATTTGTTTAACAGTCTAGTACCTGCACATGATAACGTGGAGTACATCTTCATAGATAGTAAAACTCGTGAAATAGCAATCGTAAATGCAACGAAAGAAATTGACATCGACGATATCCACCAGTTAAATAAACAAAAATTTTAGGTTCTTTCAAGCTCTCCCCACAGTCAAACCCCATTTTCCTTTAAAACCTTATTTTAAAATGGTTAAAGCTTCCCTTAAAATCGTTCAATTCTTTAAGACAAAGCTTTCTACGATAAGTTCACCTACATGCATGAGTTCACTACAAGTCTTATTATAGGATTTTAACCTTCGGGCAAGACGACTAGCAATTACCCTTATCACCGTAATTCTAAAACACTAGGAAATATTATCGACGAATGGAACAATTATCGTGACTTTTCTCCCAGTTTTATCGAGATGATTAATATTAACTATAAGCTTTTTACGGATTTTGCTAAAATTTGGACCAATGTAAAGAGGGATGTCAGAAAGCTTTACCACGTTTTTTGAACAGAGATAATACTCGTTTTTTATAAAAAAAAAATTAAGTGGATAAAGGTTTCGCTTTTAATATTTTACTTATTCTTCCTGACATCTTAAGAGAGTACACGAAGGTTTATTTCCTAAGTTTCTCAACGAAAGCAAGAACTTTCCCAGAGATCTACAATAATACAAAAGGCTACTTCGAATACGACATCTACTTTACGTAATGTTAAATAGATTCGCCCATGATGATGTAGACGACGATTATAATTAAAAAAGATGATAAAAATACCATTAGATATCCTCAACTAAATGTTTAACAAGTTCATATTATACTAGCAAGTAATAAATAAAGTCCATGCCAGCTAATATACACTTTTCGAATAGGTACAGGCAACTGTTATAGGCGTTAACGAGTTTTAATACGTCTTATAGCGTTCAAATACCACCTACAAAGGCTTTTTTTAGTTAACTAGGGTTTTTTGCTTGCGATTGCGATAGCTCGAACGCTAAAATTGATTTTTATATACTCTCAAGTTGATACTTTTCGCGATTCGGATGAATAAAACTGCATATTATTAAATTATATTAATTGGTAGTCCAAGTGGACACCCTACTAAGGATCTGGTTAAAGTTTTTCGAATTAGAAGCCATGGTCATATTATATTTAGGAACGAGGGAACAATTTAAACATATACAATCGTAAAAATCATTGTTGTAATAGTAGTAATAGGTATTTAATTTGTAACAATAGCAGTTGTGGGTAAACTCATTATCTTTTAGCCAAACGTCATGAATAATAGGTAATATATTACACTTATTACCACATTGCTTACGGCTAAGATAACTTAGATCATATCGTATATTATGAGGGTAAACAGGTTAATAACGATGACTATATGACTAAATAAGTCATGTGGCATAAAGATTCTGCTTTTAGTACGACCTAATAAATAGCTAATTATACTTTTTATACAGTTTAAGTATCGAAGAGCCTTATATTCGCCCCAACTAAACGTTTGACTCCTTATATACCTTTAACCTCTGTGATCGTTACACATAACTCATATTTCAAGTTATTATACCAGATATAAGGGCTTCAAGGTATTGAACACAACATTATTTGTAATATGTAAAATTACGAAGGGAATGTATTATTATTACTAATATCATTCGTTAAAATTCGGGTAAAACTAAAGTTGGCGTCGGTTCGTACGAATAACTATCTTTATTAGGAACGATAACTATTTAAATTATTGTTGGGCTGATTAAGTTTAACATTTTTAAATCTCTCATACCATTTCTTTTCTCTCTCGAATATATAAGGATCCTCGATGTTAATTTAGACCTTAACGTTGACTAACTGGTTAAAAGTATTCATAGGTTTCCTCTTTCCTCTAGATGAGGGCTTCTTTAGCTTTATCTATAAGGCATAAAGGCAACGGTGTTGAGTTTGACGGAGTAAGAAATGCATTAATTGCATCAGCGTTTTAATTATCCAGTCGTCGATTGGTTGTAGAAAGTCCTTAAGTTTGTAGCTTATAAATATGTGGAATTCTTTGCTTTTAAAGTCATGAAATAGTTTTGATATTATTGGTAAACGAATATAAAAACCATACGAATATATAAGTCTATATGAAAAGATAATAAAGATTCTATATTCTATATTTTGATTAATTTTTTTACTTAAAAATTAGCTTCATGTTTACGTTGCTCACTTTTCTACCATTTTTCTGGAGTTCAATTTATCAAGTTTTTGTCGGAAAAAAATACGTGGGAAACGTTTAGGATGTTGTGGATTAATACGTATTTGGGCTTAACTGACTCTATTGTTTATAATACCGATATTAACTTTGCGGTAACGGTGTTTTGGATAGATGCGAACATGATGTGTATTTAGTGTATATAGGTGCTTATTAAGGTCCACTGAGGTATTAGAAAGGTAGAGAGGGTATACTAATTACTTTGAAGGGCGTATGATATCCTTATGTTATAAATTGAAAGCTTAACAGACCAGAAGGTACGTTTTTAGATGGCGGTAAAGGGTTTGAATGATATTGTTGGCCTTTATGGCTTAGTGTTAGGTTATTGATTTGTGGAGTATATACTTATTTGACGAATGAATCGCCGACATTAATAAATACTTAAAAGAAGCTTGTAACGTAAAGCAGGGCTTTGAAGGAATTATAAAAGAAATCGATACAGAGTTAAGTCAATAATACCTTTAATATCATAAACGGCCCTAAGATAATCAACCAACTTTTTTTTACCGTTTTAAGGTAAATTTCTCGTTGAATAAAATCCAGGAAAATGGGATAGCCCATTTAAAATCTTTACGATTTCTAACCTTGAAACAATGATTCAAACTACTAAAAGGTATATTACGTTTCGCACAACTTAAGTTGAAGCCTCTATTAAAGAGACCAAAAATAACAATAGCGATAAAGTTCCTTAAAACAAACGAATGAGTCAACTCAACCTCCTTCTACTCGTAATTAACAAATCAATGAAAAGCTTACTTCGCGGTCGACTATCAAAAAAGAGGAAATTTACGTATGAGTAATATACATTGGGTCTAATTTACAATATTGCTTTGGTTACGAAAAAATGAAGAACGATGAAGACTTAACTGTTAAACTCCATGTAACAAATGTTATTAAGACCTTAGGAAAGATTTTTAAAGAAAGCGATAGGACGAGATTAATAAACTCTATATACGAGTGGTCGTACAATTTGTGTCTTAACGCTACTTTAAAATTTGAAACCCAAATGTTACGATCTTCAAATGAAGAATTGTAAACAAGGTCAGAAGTAAATCTATAGGGCAGCCTTAAGAACAGTCACATTAAATCGCTTGAAGATACGGTAATGAAAACGAAAACTAAATTCTTGTATAATAGCTAATGATTTAAAATGTTAATTAATGTTTACTAGTCGTTTTCAACGTAAGTTGATTAAAAAAATCAATAGGGAGTTTACCTTTAACCATTGTAATATAATCTAACCATATACGGAATTATTAATTAATTTACAAAAGATTATATTAATACAATTTCCGTAACTATTCCATGATTAATACCCATCGGAAGCGAATATACGATATATTAAACCGTTATACAAATTAGCCAAAATAAACGTTCATTAGTTTTTTACTTGTAAGTCGTATTTTAAATCAAAGTCAAGTATATAATTTTTCATATACAACCATAATTCAATAGTCTTGTATGATAAGAATTTTGGCTTATTGGGTATATAAATAAACGATACCCTTTTTATTGGAATTATGAATTTTGTGGTATTGAAAGAAGAAGAGATTAAAGATTTAAAGTTTTAGAATTGTAAGCTGGTCATAACTTTAGCAAACGGTAAATACTTCAATATCAACAAATCATAAATTCGTATACAAAATACGAAGAATATTAAGCACAGGTTGCATTGGAAGGGCTAAGGCGTTTACTTAGCTATAATTGATAAGGTTAACGTGGCTAAAACTTTAAAATACCTGGAGTAATATGCCCTTGTTAGTTATATTGCCACCTTGTAATAACAGGACTTATTTTACGAGATATCGATTATTATATAGACATTAAAAGTAATGGATAAAAACTTTAATCGAGAAAATAAAAACCTGGAGTGGTAAATGAGTAATTTGTGCCAAGTGATGAATTTGGTCCCGATTAACTTGTCGAAGGCTATGTTGATAATATTAAAGAACGGCTCCTTTAAGAATAACATACACATATCGTTATGAATCGGATGTCTTATGACGATCGTGAATGAATACAAGTAATAAATAAACCAGTTTAATATTACCAGGAAACCTGATTCAATAAACAAATGTTGAATGTAAACCAAATACTCGAAGCATGCTAGCTTTAAAGGTTTATGGAATAATAACCGGTTTTGTTGGTAGGCCTTAGGCGTTGCAACGTTGTCGATTCGAATTGTGGTCAAAGTAACAGTAGTATTGCAGTAGTCAGATAGTGGATGTATTGTTTTAGGTTTGGCAGACCGCTAGCCGGTCTGCACTGTAATTTGTATGGCTCAATGCTTGGCCCATGCCCTAAAGTGAAATTCAACGTATTATACTCGACTTACACCTAATGCGGTAAGTCGGTACAAAGTAATACACTTGTAATACGGTCAACTTTACAACGAGTAAAGTTAACCTACTATACTGTATTTAATACTATTGTAATACTGTTTCAATACTGGCGGCTTTTTGATTTGTGCCTACACGTCAGCGTGGCTTGCCATCAATTGGTAGCAACCTCTAAAATCCCTCCTCAATCCACAAACTAGACCCCTATCAATTCCGATTAATCTGTACTAATAACAACCTCAATCACGACTCCTTGTAGCCCTTTAGCTTTACCCCTCCGAGGCTTTCGTTCCTTAAATCCCGTGCACAGATCCTTCGCCACAGGCTTGCGTAAATCAAGTACGCCACCACTTACGTCTATTTTGCCAGTAATTTAAACTACTACCATCGTTTACAAAAATCAAATACGCCACCACTTACTTACCATCTACCAGTAGTTCAAACTACTGCCATCGCCACCGCCCTAGCGGTCTTCCAATTTGCCAAGGCAACCTTGTTCCTTCGCGTTACGTACTAGGTGATCTAAGTATCCCTCGATTCTTATGGTTAGCGTATTATTATCCACAAACCTTTCCAAAGCGTCATTAGGAGTGGCTTTGGTTATAAAATCGGCAAGGTTATCTTTGCCGTTAATCTACCGGAACTTATCGATTTCACGGGCTTTATATACATTCCTCAACATCATTACGTCTATGATCAAACGTTTTTTATTAGTCGTGCTTAATTTTAACAGGCATTCGTAAAGATTTCCAGAGTCAGTACATTCCACAACAGGTATTGGTAGCAAACCCAGCTATTTGGTAACAATTTTTAATATATCGTTAGTCACTATACTAATGTTAAAGCTTACTATTATACCGTAAACTTTCAAAATCAACACACTCGAGGTCATACACTTACACTTAATAAATATTTAGTATACAATGTTTCCGGTAATCGTAAATTTCCCTTTAAACTCATCCTCGTAATCGAGCATTATAAGAAGGTCAATTTACGATGTAAGGTTAGTATTGTTGACAAATAACCCGTTTATAAAAATCATTAGCTTTTCCTTCGTCAAATCTATAAAAACTATATTAATTCTTTTCTTCACGTAATCCATTTTCTATTTAATCCGCTTATTTAACTTGTTAATATCTTCGTCTTACGGGTCTTATATCTATGCTGTAATGGAAAGGTCATATAATGCTTTCGGTTGATATAATGTGGCGATGTAAGCCGTGCGGACCCTTTACTTTAGGTATTTCTATGACTTTACTTCGTTAGTCTTATCAATAATCTTTAGGCTTATAGCATGCCTTTTTTTATATAGGCCAATATAAGTGCCGTTTTAAGCTTTCATTATATAGATACGAAGTGAAAATCTGTTAAAGTCAAATTATATACCTTTATCCAACGTTTTAACTGGCTTACATTTCCAAAGGACTAAATTTTCGATAACACGTTATTCCGCCACTATAAATCCAATATCTCTGAGGAAAAGAGTATCTTTAATTTCCATATTCACGAAATAAAAGTCTCTACCCATTATAATTAAGTTGTACAAGTCAAATATTAAAGTCTTTATATCAAGTTTATTTTTAAAATATGTCTGGTACGTTAAGAATCAGTAGAAATCAGCCTCAGCCAGTCTGTATAAAACCTTAATATAATACATTATCGTGGTAGTCGAAAACTTGTCCCTTAATTCTTATGGTAGCTTCAATAGTACAATGCGCTAAAGACTGGTGGCAGATTACGTGTATACTTACGTGATATCCTGGCCATTAAGTATAAATTGACCTTTTACACCAGCAATTAAACTGGTAACAATAGCGACAATAAAACGCTAGTTAATCTTCTGGATTGTAAGCGATTAAATAAGCATTCAGTTCTTACCTTTATTAACGTTTCCTTAGGCGATTAGCCGTAACTTTTTATAGGGACGGTTCGTAGTCTTGCCTTTAACCTCTTAAATTATCCTGAACTTAAATATAGTAATATCATAATCTTTAAATTAAGTTAACTCTATAAATTATATAACCCCTCGTAATAGGAGGCCGATCATTTACACTTGGTTACTTTTTTAAAAAGGTTTACCTGGTATGTTAATAATGCCTTCGGTACGTAGTTTAAGGGTAAGTTCTTCGTCAAACTTCTCCTCTTGGAACCATTATACCATTGTATATACCTTGCTAGGCCTATAATCTACCTCGTCCCCGTTTTTCATGTATATCCTCCTTTTGGGAGGTCTTCAAAGTCTTCGACGTTCCATCAGCTTGTTAATAGTCGGTTCGAAAGGGTTGTATTAACTAATTCGTTCGGCTCGAAGGTTATCGACGTCGGGATTTTTATCAGACTTAATGGGTCTTTTATACGGCTTAACTTATATAACTAGAAAAGTTACGGAGCCGTTCGAAATTTTAATCATTATGTTTAAGTTTGTAATACTTTAGATCTTAAACGGTCTATCCCATTTACTTGGTTTACGCCACGTAAGGATTTTACTTTAAAGGGAGAGTAAAAGTATATTTACTATTAAAGGTCCGTCTTTAATATTAAGGATATTATTAACCTGGCAACGTACCGATTCCTTCCTTAATTTATTTAGTGCTTTTCTGTATGCTATATACAAATTTGAGCGCTTAACGAGGGTAGCGATTCAGCTATTATATGTGAGTAAGCTCTAAAGATCAATAAGGTTGGTATAAGTCCGTTTGGGCTAATAATATCGTGAAAACCTTTTACCGTCATTTGAAGATATGCCTTTTAACTTATTAAGCTTTCAATTTCCAATGTAAAAATATTGTAAGCCCTTTATAGGAGGGCATATACATTTTCAACCTTACCAATACTCTAATAAGCTTTTATAAAAAACTGTTTATATTTAATCCCCATTAAATTTACATTAGCATAAAACTTTATTGTAACGAAGTTGATACCTGTATCGTAAATTAACACGTTCAGTAAACTAAAGTAAGTATTAATTTATAAAGTACGGAATATTTTCCATTTTCCCTTCGTCATAATGGTCTTAGGAAATTTAGCGTCGTGAAAAGCCGTAGCGGAGTTTATAACGTGTAATACTAGCTTACCATCTAGGTAAAACACGTTTACGAAGATTTTCGAGTTAAATTCTTAATCTTTTTTAACGTAAATTTAAACCATAATATAGCTTAGAAGTATATTTGATTATAGTGGTAAAGACGTTTAACTGCCTTTCATTCTATTAAATCCATATACTCGTAACCAGCTGCCTTTAAGACCTTGTAAAGCCAGTTGATTTCCGGGTAATTAAACCTACGATATAGTTAACGAAGTTTTACTTTCGTTAAGTTTTATTCTATTAACCTTAATCTTTAAAGATAAAATCAAAGATTCCCCCACTTAGGGCTAAATGGAATCTTCTTGCCGGCCTTAACATATATTAGTTTATTAGTCCAAATATCAACATTTACGGCAAGGATTTTCATATTTTTAAGGTAACGGAAGAAGTGGGTCAGGGATTTCAAAATGTGGAAAACAATAATGTTAATGATAGTCTTTACTATCGTCGATCCTATTCAAGATATATATTTCTCAAAGCTAAAACTAACTTTGGCTTTACCAGTATCCGCGTGATCAAGTTCCGTAGCAATATTAGTATCCCTTCACAACGCGATGTATTACGAATAACCTCTTATTAAATACCATGTTGCTCCTATACCCAGTATAATCCCCTGAAAAACTTATTTCGTATACCGGTTTTAAATAGTAAATAGGTGTATAAGGCCAAAGTCTTTATATTTAAAACGGTGGTAAGGGTTTTTACTTATAAAGCGATACAGGAATACGTAGTCGGCTAGTTATTACGTAGCTTTCGGGCCAGTACCGGTGTCAATTCTGGTATCTTCGTGCCAACCGATAGCTTTCGACTTGTTTTCCTCCTCCTTGATTTTACTTTCTTTAAATTTCGTCATACGTTCCATATAGTCCCATTCTAAAGCAAAGGGGTATTATGTATGGTACATCACCTGTTTTACGTCACGCTCAGCAGCGGTATAACGTGTTAACTAACAGCCTTGTTTGTTGTAAATCTAATATCTTTTATAGTTTGAGTTAAATTTACTTGGTCGACTTAAAAGCCTTGAAAAGGGTGAATACATTTTTCCGTAGGTAAAGGTCCGAACCTTTTATTAACCGTACTTACCGAGTCATCCGTACCGTTGATTAATATAACACGAACTGAAAGGATCTTTTTCGTTACTGAATTCCGGAGCTTATAAGTATATCCTAGTCGAACCAAAAACACATGTAGTTACGATTGCCAACGAGAAACCCAGTTGGACAAAGAACCCTTCGTAGGTGGTATTAAGGCATTATAAGGTGTATTCGAACTCTTTATGGCCCGTAACTACGTGCCGGACCTACTGGCGCAAGGTTCCTTCGCCAGCTCCTACGTTCCCCATTACCTGTTAGAAAAGCATTAGCCTATTCAGCATCTGATTTAAAAGGTTCATTTTACTTTCCGATCTTTTATTTTAATTTAATATTTAAGACCTCTTAATGATGTTTCAGTTCGTATAATACTAGGCAAAGTTAATGTCTTGTTCGAAGTAACTTTTTATACCATTGTAAATTTCACGGAAAGAGGTATAATTCGTTAGGTATCGGAGGTAGTAATCCTTAGTTTTGCCGGTAAAGATACTAGGAAACAGCGAGTAAAAACCTAACAACTTAACTCTTATTTGGCAGCAAATATTAAAAAATGGATACAATTTGACGTCGAATAGGTTATATAGCTTACCGTTATATTTTTTTTCCCCTTTTAGATCTTAATGAACGTTGTAATTGCTATTCAGTCCATATCTTTCATAAGAACGCATAGAGGGAGGGGTAATGTACTGGTCGTATAGATCTTTTTCACTTGCCCGGAAAAAGGATTAAGGTTGCAATTGGTACTAATGGGTAGAATATTTACCTCTAGCCGAGTTTGGAGGGAAAAATCCAGTAGTCATACCCATAATCGGCTCACGTATAAATCCGGTCTTTTTTTAACTTGGATATTGAAACTAGACGTGTTAAGGGGCTCGGGGTAAATGGGCTTGGTTGTATCCGCCATGGAAAGATTAGCGATAATTCTCTTGGTGTTAAGGGGTTCAGCGAGGCTTCTACTGAATGGACTAGTATATATAAGGGTTTAAGGGGTGTAAATCTATCGATTCCTTTTGGATAGTTCCTTACAAACGTATGTATAGTCGTTGTGAGTAACTATTGCTAATAACCTTTTTGCCCGTAACCGAGGTCTATTAAGGGTCTTTATCCGTAGCGCATTCGTAAAGTAATTTTGCTAAGCTTCCTCCCTTTCTTTCCTTTGCCTGGAGTTCGATAACTTAATCCATAAGGTGGATCTTGAACTTCATGTTTACCTGCTTTTCCGCCTTTTTCTATATATCTAAACTCTAGTCTCGGCACCATTCTTAAAAATTATCGAGGGTTAAAGTTTCATTGCAAATCCCAGTAGTGTTTATGTCGAAAATAAATTGGCTAATGACGTTGGTTAAGTGTTTTGAGGTAGGTTTTTTCATAGCTTTGGTGTAATATAGATCTTTGTTGCAATTCTTTTCGAAGATGTTACCAAGGTTCTTAATTACCTTTTTGTGTTCGAGGTCGTTAAAGGCATTTATTCTAGTGCGTTTTGAAACCATCGTGATGATCTGGCTGATATAAATTTTGGTATTAGTAGACTTGGCAATTTGAAGGCGTAGGGACTTAGCTATTCAGGGTGTGTGGATTTGGCGATTTAATGTGGAGTTGCACGACGTAGCTTTTATGGCGCGACTTGGTAATTTCTTGTGTTTTCGCTTAGAACAACGAATTTAACTATTCACGTAGTGTAAGGAGCGAAAAAGAGTAATATAGGGCAAAGATTTAGTATAGGTGATACGCTCGGAGGTCGTTGTTGATAGTGGAAGTTAAGGGCGAAGGTTTTTTGTTGTTTGACGTAGGAACTTAGTTGATTTTCTTACTATTTGTAGTAGTAGTACCTATAGTAGCAATTAACTTAGCCTTTTGCTAACTTGCTGGCTTAGTGATTTTTAAGACTTTTAACGGTTAATTTCAACGCTTTTTAAGAAGAATTAATGAAGATTTTTTAGTGATGTCAATGGAGATACCGACGTCTACTTCTAAATTGCCGCGAAGACAATACAATCCAGAAGCCTTCCCTATATATTGCCGCGAAGACGACATAGTACTATAGAGGCACTTGGCAAAAACCTTTCCTCTACTTTACCGAATAAAGCGTAACCGTAAATTAGTTTTTTCTTTTATTTATCCAATCTGTATTTAACCTAATAAGTACTGATCAGTGTTGGTAGGCCTTAAACGTTGCAACGTTGTCGATTCGAATCGTGGTTGAAGTAACAATAGTATTGCAGTAGTCAAATGGTGGATGTATTATTCTAGATTTGGAAGACCGCTAGCTGTTCTGCATTGTAATTTGTATGGCTAAGTGCTTGGCCCGTGCCCTAGACTGAAGTACAGCATACTGCACTCGACTTACACCTAATGCGGTAAGTCTGCACAAAGCAATACACTTGCAGTATGGTTAACTTTACTGAAAGTAAAGTTGACCTACTGCACTTCATTCAATACCATTGCAATACTGTTCCAATGGATTTCGATGTAAGTATAACAATGTGAGAAACTTTTAATATCATTATTAGATAGTTGAAGATTTTTCTTATTCTGGTAGTAATTTATACCAACTCGAGAAGCTTATTTGCATAACTTTAGAAACTCGAAACTACTTGTATAAAGCGCTTGATTATCAATGTAATAACACTTTCAAAAGCTTACGAGGGTAGAAAAATGAAAGAATTCCGATTGATTAATTTTAAAAAAAATCACATCAATATTATAACGAAATGGTTACCAAGTAAAGATCTTAAAAAATTATAGACAGCAATAAGCTAACTATACGCATTAAAGGATACATTAACAGGCCACCTGTCAAGGTAAAATCACTTTCCGGCAAACAAAGTTGTCTTGATAAATTGGAAGACTATCAAGGGAATACAGCTAGCGACTTAATCAACTGGTATAGTTAAACTAAAGGTTTACATCAGTCTATAAAAAAAACTTGTTTATGGGAATTAATAAAGTTGGAACTCGAAACCGTATGGTAAAAAGAGGTAATTATGATTAATTTGAATGCGAAATTGACAGGAGATTAGCCAGTAAATAAGGAACTAATTCGATGGTAACCGAAAACGATTAGTTGACTTTACTGGCGTACGCGCATAAAACAAAAATCCGCCAGTATTAGAACAGTAGTAATTGAAATGAATTAAGTAAACTATACTAATAGTAAAGTTAACCATATTGACTACAAGTTAAGTGTATTGTTTTTTGGGTCTCCTATAAGATCAAGTACAGTATACACCCATGTCAAACTATGCTACGAGCCTAGGAATTAGCCATACACATTACTGTAAAGACCAGCTAGCGTTCAACGAAACCTAGAATAATACATCAATCACTTGACTACAAAATACTACTGTTACTTCGACCACGTCTCGAATCGACAACGTTGCAACATCTAAATTACTACCAACAGAAGGAGAATAGGTTGAAATCGATATTCCTTTTCCTCATAGCGTAATCCAACTTTCAGTATTAGTATAGTTTCAATATTAAGTCGGAACAATCTTTATTTAAATATTATTTTACCAAATACAAAGTAAAACTACGGACCGGTCGTACAAAGAATCTAGTTTAATTATTTAATGATACGGATATAATAGAAAATATTGGATACTTATTTGGTCGTTTACAGTTCAAAATATTAATTAACGTTCCATCGTTGTAATTACTACTAATTTGACTACTAGTGTAAGCGGTGAGTTCAGCATTAATAGTAGCGATATTACGTAAGCATAAACGCAGTTTACTACTATTTCTAATAGATTGTATTATTAGATTTATTTAAAAAGCTAAAGGATAAACTCTTTACTTGAACAACTTAATGCTTTATTAAACTTTTTTATTTGTTAGCTAAATAGGCGTTTGGTAGTTTTTGACGTGTCAAACACACATTAAAAATATATTGAGTATGAGGATACAAATGTTAAACCTATACCTACTAATTACATAATATGAAAATTTCTATTTCATTAACATACGAATTAGTGATACATTTTCTTTCTATATACCACTAGATTCGTAGTAACGAAATAACGTCCCATTAAAGTTTTACGCTTTTCGATGTATAATCAAATTAAAACGTTATCGATAGGTACGCAAATTAATTTCAATGGATTATTAATTCGTATCTATGGTATTAAAAAGGACTACGGTACCTACTTTAGCCTACTCTAAAAAGGTCAAGCTACTAGCCAAGTAAATATTAACAAAACCAATAATATAAGGGTGCAACGTTATATGAAGCAAAGTGTTCAAACGACATATATCTTTACATTATGCCAACTCAATTTATGTTACGATTTACTGGTTATGGTATAATTTGAAAATTCACAAGATGAAGAATTTTATCATTTGAACAAACGTATATAATACCAAAAAAAACCTTGGATGAAGATATTCACATAGTATTAGTGGACTAATCGACGGCGAAATTCATAATTTTCAAAGACGGATTTCTTTGTATTAATAACGTCTATTTGACTTCTCCGGTAAGAATTCTTATAATTATTGTTAAGAAATATAGATCCAATAAGAATTTTACGGTTACCGGGAACCTTGTACATTGGATATCTATAAAGTCTAAGCACGTAATTTTAAATGTATTCACATTGAATGTTTATGGTATAATAGCGGGATTTAATATTGATATGGTGATTGACGGTATATGAAACATTATCACTTAACATTTTGGATCACCTCCAATAGCAGTGACCGATTGTACTAACTCCTAAAACTTTTACGAAAGTTTTCTAGAAATGGAAACACTAATAAAAAGCATCTAATATAAACTTAATAGTGTTAAAGAAGTTACACAAAGTTTGAAAGATTATGAAATTAAAGTGCATCAACTATAACGTTAAATTTACCAATATTATAATTGAAATCATGCCCAACGACGACTTAAAAGGGTTAATAAATAGCAATGAATTAACCGTATATATGAGTAACACGTAAATTTGTTGTTACGCTTCGAACGAAACGAAGAGAAACAAAAATATCCTAGTGAAGGGGAAACGTGCTAAAATAGTAATGAATGAAAAGGGTATACTAAGACCTACTAATAAAAAGTACCGGATTAGTAACTCACAAGTTTGTAACAATCATTAGGTCATTTCAACTTTTGAGAAATAACGAGGAATCGAGGGCGATATACACATGACACAGGTGTTAATTTCATAACAGTGAATGCCCATAATAATGAATTAACTTCTGTTACATACGCTCGATCCATTACCATAACCATATGGTTCCGGGAAAGGACCACATCTCAAAATCATATAAGTCGGCACCTCGATATTATAACTATTACAGTAAATTATTTTCGGCTTATTTTAATTACCTAACGGCTCTAAAAAAGAAAGGTAAAAGGTTTATTTGTATTTGGAAATTCGGTTATAACGGATTTAAATATTTTTCAAAACTTGTTATAATACAAAGACGGCGACAGAAGCACTGGCTAAGGATACTATTACTACTAGACCTAGCTAGCCGCACGTTTGCCTGGTAAAAAAGGGTTACTAAACCGAGCCTTATTATAACAACATACGTTAATATTTTGCTGATAAAAATACAATACAACCTGTATTACCTGTTATTGTTTTGAAACTCGCTTATTACGTAACCCCTGTTGTTAATCTACCCACGTTATATAACCCCCCTTTTCGAAATTTTGATCCATACGCGAAGGACGGAAACATTACCGCTAAAGAAAAGGCGCATACATGGGATCTCAACATCAAAGTCCTTGTACCTCTCGTTAAAGGCTTTAGTATCTTTAACGCGTACGAGGGACCTGCTTTACTAAAAAAATCCGATGTCCGTCCAACGGGTAGCTCGGTTATTAGGTCTAAATTCAACGTAGTAAAACAAATGTTTTTTAGGATTACAAAGGCTAATCCAAAATCTACGAAGTTCCTTACAACCAAAACACAAACCCAGATTATCCTAGCTGCCTTAAACAAGGTCTCCAATAATAAGGTTATTCCGATATTAAAATCGGCTACATTCATATATGTGTTTGAGTTTTCACTCCTACTCATTGATTTTACCAACTAATAAAACCTAATAAGCCTAGTGAATTGGAGCAATCCAACTAACTAGAACTCTATCGTTTATCTTTGTTTAATTAACAATATCGTTTTAAAATGTGAATTACATCTACACCAAGAACAAATAAGGTACCTAAGCGTAATCGAAGATTGATAACAAATAAGGAGCTTAAAATTACCTAGGAAAATATAAGAAAAACAGCTACTGTATACTAAGCATTATTTATAGGTTTTGCGAATAAAGTCGTTGAAATTATTAACTTATAGACATCTTGGTACGGAAGGAAAAATTAAAGTCAAGGTTCGATTCAATGATACTAAACTTATAACTGTTTTCATTTATTCAAAATTAAAAGAGGGCCCCCCTTACATAGAAGAGTTAATGGTAAATGCTTTTTATTATAAGGCTCTGGTTCCTCTTCACCGTTTCAAAAGTGGCTTTATTTTCACCTACACACTTTCTCCCAAGTTCCGAGGGATTTTTTATAGTAACGTAGTATCGGGATCGATATGATAAATATATATCGTAATGAATGGATTAAAGACGTATTAAAAAGAAATTTATAGTTAGGTACCTAGGTTTTCAAGTATCGTCGACAAAATTTTTAACTTTATATGCAATCGGACGAAACCTACTTGAAGTAATACGCGTAGAAGACTTATTTTAGATAACTGAGCCTTTATAATTTGTGAATATTTTAACATCGAAGCAAATGTTGCTATATACCATTGGATATTCGTCGTATACTTTATATTTACCAATATTACTAGTGTCATTACAGTAATCCGACCTAGATTTAATAACAGTTTTAACTATGAAATTCTATTAACTACCCTTTTATCACACGGGTCTTAAATAACGTCAATTATATGTATTCAAGTAACATAAACTAGTTTATTAAAATTTGGCGGCCTGATCGTTATTGGAATAACATTTTCAATCTTTACGTTCGATATTGCTAATAAGGTTAAGGTAAACGTATAAGCAGTGGCTTTTATTCGATTATTCATTAACGCCTTATACGTGGTCAGTAAATCTATTACGTTATATGTTAAGGCCGCATAGTAGTACATTTCTTGATTTTATCGGCTTTTTTATTGTATGATGAAAGCGGTCGCAGCTTGGTTACACGGCTTCGGTTTTATCTAGCGTAGGAACCTTATTGTTAAAGTGTAGTGGGTCCACACCGGTTCATAAAGAACCAAACCTATTTAAATCGCTCATTTTGCCAAGGTTCATGAAATAATTCATTAGTACTGATTCCTCTTATTCGCTTTGAGCCTTGTTATTTGACATAAACTAGTACCCCGTCTTTATTATACGTTTATAAGCATAAGTCCTTGGAAAACATATCCTTAGCAGATTTTCGAACGAAGACGATATCGTAGACGACTCCTTGGACGATTAGGACGGGTCCAAATATATCATTTTATAAAGATCTGATATCTCCGACGAAGAGGTTCGCCGTAATATTATCGAAATCCGAAATATATCGGCTAAGTTTAACGATATGATTGCACTTTTACTTAAAGTGTGTTAGAATTTAATATCGGAGCCCCTTTATACATTTTACAGTAAGTTTTTGCGATAAGAGGTTTTTCCTAAGGTGTAGCAATAATCGAAGGTGTTTATAATACTGAGACTAGGCGATTGAAACCTATTGTACCACGTTTATAAAGGCTTATCGCTTTGATTCCAGTATATTTCAACTGGACAGGGTATATTTTAACTCAAAGGCTGTCTTAGTAGTTTATCACTTGGAGCCTGATAAAAGTTTAATATTTTGGGGGAATGTTTAAACGATCTTTTTCGGATCTTGTTACGTCCATCGCCTATAATATCGAGTTAGCCTTAATAAATAACGAAGTTGTTTTGATTTTTTCTTGTAACATAAAAAGAATCTTGAACACTTTTTTACATAATCTCTATATATAAAATATACGAGGTTTAGGGTTTTATTATAGTTTATTAATTTTAATTAAAGATTTTTTTAATAAGTGGAATGAGAGGAGTTTGATATGAAACGGCTACTATAACGTTTACGAACCTTATTTATGGTACCCCTTAGTGCTCACTTTTTCACTGGTCTTGTATATAATTGATATGTTGGATGTCGTCAAGCTTTGCGTTTCCCGCATCCTCATATTCGTTGACGAGGACTTTTTGGGGGGGGGGCAAGTTTCGAATTATTGAAGGACTAATTCTATAGGATTCAAGGCTACTTTGTCAGAGACTAATTAGCAGGCGTTAAATAATAATAATGATTTCGCCCTGGAAAATTATGAATTTTTATACATTAATGGGTATCGAAATCATGTTAAGTTTATAAAATGTAACAACCCTGTAGTCCTTGCTGCCGCATAGCCGATTAATTAGATAACAAATCCTTTTCCAAATACCAAATTTCTTGGTATATCATAATTAGGGTTTTGGCTTAACTAAACCTTGTTGAAGCGGGTACAGGTTGGCGGACACATTATAAGATCATTAAATATCGCATAATATTACAAGGGACTCTTTTCTATAAAGTACGGGCCTCCGCTATACCTCCTATAAATAGTTATTACCACCACGATTATATGCATATTTACTTATTACGATGGATGCTAGTATACCGAATACGGGTAAAAAGACTCTGAGAAACGAGTTATAACACCGTTGATCACTATGGTAAAAGCGGGCGCCCCGTTTTATAAGACTTTTCTTAATGTCGTTTTTCTTAAAGATACCAGTTTACCCTCTAGTAAAGTTACTTTCAAATAACAACATTCATAATTTCTTCACGGTTTTAAGAATATTAACGTTAAATACCCCCTAATCCGACGTATTAAGGCAAAGTTTATCACTTAGTCGCCGGAAGTTTCGTATTAAAACCCTGAATTTATTAATCGGTAAATAGGAATTCTACTATACCGTATTTGCATTCCGACGATCCGCACGGATTCGTGCGTTATTATCAATGTTAATGTATATCTTTACCAATCTCGGCAACCAACCTTGAATACATCTTTAAACTCGAAAAATAGATTAACCTTAGCTATATTTATTGATAGTAAATGAGAAGTTTCCTGTATTTTCCCGATCTATATCATTACTATTATAGTTCTTTTCCAAAGACCTTTTATACCTTATAAGCCTATTGACTAAAGGCATTCTTTCCAGTAACTTAAATCATCAATAAGTCAGTCTCGATATCAATTACATTACGATATTTACTGATGGATTCCCACAACTTTTCATTGGGTAAAAATATGTTGAATACAAATACATGATTTTTTATAACGATCGAGTCATCGTAAACGGATTTAGTGTTCTTTACCCTAACACCCATGTTTTATATATAAAGGTTATCGGTAAGTTTTGTGGTTAAAAGGCGGTTACTCGTATTATATTTGGTAAAATGACAATATACATCAATAACAATTTTGTAATTTAGGATTTAAAAGGCGATTCAATTACCTCGTTTGAATAGGCTTTTAATAGCTTTTACGTTTTTATCGAATCTTACCTTAAGCTCATCATATTGAAATGAAGCCCAGGGTATATAGGTATCGACGAAAATAAGACCGCGGGTAAAATGACAAACAATAACACTAGGCTTACCACCCGTGTTTACGAAGACAATCAGCCCTCCGCCCATAACTTAAAATCTATATTCCGGTTACGATTCAAAGTTATAGAGGAATGGTGATACATTGAAAGGTAGGGTAAGGTATTCCTTCAATATTAATATTGAAGATTTTATTATTTAATCAAATTAGAACCAGAGTTCGATCAATATTTATATTCAAGTCTTTTTCTTTTTTGGCCTTACTATTTAAGCTTTGATTATATTGGTCATTAATATTAAAATACGGGTATTACGACTTTTTTTTGTATTATTGGTGTTTTAAATTCATGAAAATAGATGGAAGTTGTATTTCATACGACTGAAAGCGGGGCGACGTTTTTTCTGGTACATTACCCAGCTATTTTAAAGGTTTGGAAACTTTAGCCACAAGCCCTAAGAATCCTCCAGACAAACAGGTAGGCGGGATCTATATAAAAAGTGTCCTGTTGAACATTATGAATTTCCGTGTTTTCACTCGCATTACGGATTGTTTCTCGGGGGAACAAAACTATAGCTTGAAGGGCATTAGTTTTCGCCCTCCAACAACGCGAACTTTTTACGCGTGCCGGTGTAATTCGCATTTTACATCCATCGACCTTGTTAAATATATATCAATTACAATAAGAACAATCGATTAAAGAACTTACCCTTTTAATAATTTTACTACGACCGCTACTAAAACCTTCACGATCGCCACCCAACGGGCCCATTGTTTCTGATAATAAATGATTAGATTGGGGGAAAACATAGGGGCAGCGGCGGATCCGGCGATAAAGTGGATGGTTATGGCGGCGATAGGAGTCATTAAAACAAGTTCATTAGGAATAAAATACGTATCTTTATCGTTATTATCATCTTTATCGATACAATTAACGCTAACCCCAAGCTTTCAGGTATTGATACCCTATTACGTTAATAATTCCGCGGTTGTAACCTGGGTTGCGCCATCTTTTACCTCCTTAACAACAATGTAAAAATCTCATCATAAGACAGTTAAAAGTCCGGAGAGCATTTTCGTTGCGACGGTAACTCGGTAGTCGGTTGACGGAGCGGCAATGCTAACGTTGATAGGAATATACTTGTCATTGCACTTAATTACTCCTATTTATTAGCATTAATTCCCCTCATGAAAAATCGACGAAAATATCGGGGTTTAGATAAATTTAACGGTCGTATTGAACTCCCAGTTCACTCCCGTCGACAAAAAAACCGTTATTAGCTCATATAAAAAAAGACCGCCTATAACCCATGTAAGATTGCCTCCCGTTGGTCGGAATAGGGTAGTCGGGGTTCATATAAGTTATTAATAGGGAGAAGGAGTCGTAGGATGGGTTAGAGGGGTCGGATTAGGCGTATTCAACTCTTTTTATAGCTAAACGCTCCCGCGCCCAAGCCTAAACACAACGATTTTTAAAACATAAAGCCCGACTTTTACAAGATAACGTTACTTCTTCCATCATTATGGGAAACCTGATTGTTAAATACGAAATATAAAAGTACATAAAGGTAAGCAAAGGTATTTATTAACTCACGTGGTAATTTATCATTATTTAAGGGGAAGTTGAAGGTTTGAGGTCGTATTGATAAGAGATCTCTGGTTTTTATTTAAGTGACGTAACAAACAGACTAAAGTGCGCTTATAAGGATCCCTTAATAACAAGTGACTTAAAATACGATTAATGAGTTTATAATTAACGGACGTTAATTTGAATTCATTTGTATAATAATTTAACATATCGTATACCCGTACTCGGATAGTATTTACTACAAAATTCCTATAGTAGATTTATCAAGACGATTCGTTGTGACTTAGTCATTAATTACATGTACGCTTTCGTTATATTATGACTATTAAAGGCAAAATTCCATTGGATCTTCATTAGTAAACTTATTATTAAAACTATTACTAAACGTTATCTGATTTTCTTCATTGTTATTAATCATGTAAGAATTTGGTCTTTTCCTTTATTACCGTATTTTTAATCGATTAAACTTGACTTTTCATACAGCTGTTCTATGATTTTTCCTTTGACTTCGTGTATAATTATAGATCTGATGGTCGTAATATTTGGGTTCAGGAGGTTAAAGCCATTTTCAAGTTCTAATTATACGACGTTTTTGGTTAGAAAACCGTTAATTTCGACCTTATTGTATTCTTTCAAAGGTTTGCAGGATGTTTTAATAAAATTTTATACCCGGATTTCATAGCTATGTCTAAATTATCTTTTTTCCCTGATAAATAAATCAATATCATATATCCGGTCCAGTGTTTATTACTCGTCTTTAACGTTTTTATTTTTTATAATTAGCTGCGTCAGCGACGTTTGATTGTTTTACTCATTACGAAAAAAGGTGAGATGTATTGGTTTATTTGTTTATATCAAAAGGGTTTATTGTTAAAGTTAGTTACAAAATATTAAATTCAATTTGGATTCTTTGTAACGTTGCGGGATTGTTGATAATTTTAATAATCATTTTATAGTTTACTGTTCTTCCGGTTTCAAATAGGTTGTCAAATTTCTATATCTTTCGTTATATGATCATTTTTCTTCACAACGATAAAGTTAGTACGTTGATCTCCATAGAGCTATTTTTTGTTGTCAAAGGCATCATTAACTTATCGTTGTGCCGATTTTTTTCATAGTTACTTTAATTTTTTGCCGTAGACAGCAGCCCTTCTTAGGTACTTACTAATAGCGAAGATTTATTCGTTAGGCGTGGGTATATTTCAAAGATCAACAGCATTGGTATTAGGTCGTTAGGTCCTTTAGTATTATTTAGGCCTTTCATTGTTATTTCAAGATGTGCTTCCTAGTTTGTAAAGTTTTTAATCTTTAATGTAAGGATATTTCTTCTTTTACTAAGTAACTAATATATTTCTATGGCTTTTCTAATACTTTAGTAGGCTGTAAAAATCACCTATTTACATTAAATTTCTATTAGTTCGACATTCGCCTGAAGCTTCGCCGCCGTTAAATTATTACCGCTATCGTGAACGACAATGTTAGGTAGGCCTAAGTACTCATTTATTCACAGCATCCTTAGCGTTTCATACGTATCCTTTATCGATAGGAACATTAGAAATTTGGCTTTGTAGAAGGAGGTTGTGGAGTTAACAATACAAAAAACAGGCTTCTTATCCAAGTGAAATACGTTAATGAAGATTTTGTAATGAAATTCTTTATCTTCTTTTGTTACAAATTTGAATATTCGAAGGATTTGGGCATATATTTGAAAGCAGCAGTAAAGCATTCTAACAACTTTGAAAGTAAAATATTCCACAATTTCGTTCTTTGCGGACTTAAAGACTTTATATTTTTTTTTTGAAAGCTGCGTAATTAAAACGCCAGTATATTTAACGTATTTATCTATTCGTTAGGTTCAATATCGTTGTCTTTAGGTTTTCAAGATGAAATTATTAATACCTCTATTTGTAGGCGAGGGGAAACTTCTAGCTATTTTTTCTCATGTTATTAGCGTTGAAGTCAACGTTAATGCTAATGGATTTTAGGTCTTTCAAACAGATAAGGAAAGTGGTAGGGGATTTGAAAATATAGAATGAAATCCACTCAATAATATTTGGAATAACCGTTTTCTATAGTGAAGATAGTTATTCTCTTAGGCTGAAATCAATTTTATCTTTTCCAAAATTTTAACAATTGATTGTCCTAGCAATAATAATTGCTTTTCAAAATATCACGTGTTATAAATGGCTTCCTATTTACTACCATATTGCCTTTATATTTAGAATGATAGTTTGAAACGTTTGGTTTATATAACAATTGTAAAGGTTGAAAATATATAATGGATTATGGGTTTGGTTAAAATAAAGATAAGAGTTTTTACTGTTTGAACCATATAAAAAGTTTATAGTCGGCTTGTTATTAGGCTATGTTGAAAATAGCGTGTTTATATTACGTGATTTGTGTAGATATATAGTTATCTTTCATAACGTTTTTACCCTCGTAGTTTATGATGTGGTGTACGTTATTTTACCTGGTATAATAAGATATTAGGTTTAATACACTACTTTTTGTTGCGTTTAACCGGAGGATATCGAGTTGGTTAATAATCGTATTTATTACAAATTTGATTCATTTCACCATTATTACAACGATAGTTTTTACGGTTGGTAGGTTCTTTTTGGTTTTGCTTTTATCATTGGTGCTAGAATAGTTATAGTTTTGAATGCGTAGGTTTTGGACTATATTTTGAAAGTTCTGGTCGCTAATGCTCACGATCGATGTAATATATCATTACTCGGTAATTTTTATTTAAATTGCAGAAGTTATCTGTTCAACAATATATATAAGGCGAGTTGGGTGGTATATATCATGACGGTCGTAATAAAAAACCTTAATTAATTTAAAAAAGCCGTTAAAAGTAGTATTTAGGCGTTATAGAGTGTATTGGAATTTTCTTACGTTCGTAACTACTACTATCACTTGCTCGCAAATTGTAGTTTCATTAGTATGGACTTTTTTTATTATTTCTTGGTATAACATTAAGTTGTTAAACGTTTGATTACGGATATTTATTGATATGACCTTTTTTTTTTCTTGATTATTATCGTTGTTTACCTCATCGCAAACCAATTCGTGTGATATTGCATAATGTAAACATCGTATTTGAAATGGCTTTTTATATCTTTGTAGATTTTGGGAAAGATATTTTTTTTGTTATATAGGTTAGGTAATCATGTCTGGAGTAACTTATATTGATCCCCGGTAATACTAAGTAAAAACCGGAGGGAAGGATCTGTATTTACTTATAGATGTTTAAATGGGTCATTATTCTTGTTTTAAACAGGTTATTGAGTTTTTCGTAATATCTTTTTACGTTATTCCAGATGTTCTCAAAATCAGCAAGGATTTTAGAATCAATATTGACCATTTTAATAAGTATTAGAGAAAGGTCATTATGGTCGTTCTAGTTTCCAGTGGTATATTATGCTGTTAATATAAGCTTTACAGCCTCCGAGTTACGATAATGAGAGCAATTTTTAGTTTTTTAGTTCGAATGTTAAAGTTATGTTGTAAACCTTAGAGTAGGCTCATATGTATAGGTATACCGATTATAAAAATCAACGTTTTATTGGGTTTGAAGAATTTAAGAGAAGAATAAAGAGGTAAGGAAGACTTAGCCGTGGGAAAGGTTTTAAGGAACTTAACGATTTTATTTAACTATCTGCATAACGTTGACCTCAATTCCTTTTACCGTGTCAACAGCCTTTATTTCATTCGTTTTACCAATATTAAGGGTATATTACGCATTATTACTTAATGGTGTTAAGTTGTCGCGTAAATTAACAGATTTTATATTGTTAGCATGTTAAAAAGTTCAATTCAATTAGAAATTGAAGGGTGGTCCTATAAAATTTTGTAAAGGCGATAAAAGTTTTCAATTCCTTTTCTCTTGTCTATAATATTTTGGGAGTAAAGGTTTGAAAGGTATTTATTGAGTTGTGCCAAGTCAAAATGAGTTTATTCCAATTTTAGGAAGATTTTTTCTTGCATGCAAACTCCTTATCATTTAAACTCAGACTTTAACTTGGACTTAACATCTTTTTCAATCGCCTTCTAAATATTCATAGTCCAATTGTCAAAAAAGTTACGATTTTTTCGGAAAACATGGGCGCTACAGTCAAGGTTATTACTGAATTTTTGATGAAGAATGAAATATCCGATAAAATGGATCAAGTGCTTTTCCGTTGAGTTTTTATAGACATCTATATCCTACGAGTCTTTATCGTAATTATTGAAAAAAAATAAAAAATTGAGGGCTTGAATTAACTCCTTTTAAATAGGGTCGGCAATAGCTTTAAAATGATCGTTTGAGGTAGTCATCTTAACGTTTTGTTAGGAGTGGGATGTAGGAATTAGTGTTTGGGTGTGTATGAGCATTAGACTTATTAATTCAGCGTAAATTCGCGAGACGTGTATTTTTTAACGCGACTTAGCAATTTTTGGTGTTTTAGCGTATGGAAACGATTTTGAAGGTTGAATTAGCGTAGGAGAGGGGGGGAAAAGTGAAGAATAGGGAAATATTTGATATTTAGAACAAAGGTTTAGTGTGAAAGCTAAGGTTGGAAGTCGTTTATTTTATTGGTTATTTGGTGTAAAATTTGTTCTTTCCTACAGTAGTAACAGCAGTATAAGTAGCAATCTAGCTGTGTATTAACTTAACAAAATTTAAAGCTTTTAGTAGTCAATTTTAACGCTTTTTTTAAAGAGAATCTGTGAATTTTTTTTTGGTTTTTTTCATAGTGATATCGTTTCATACTTCCAGATTTCCTTTTTAGATTTATGTAACAAAGAGTTATTTGTTTATTTTCCTGACTTTGAGGCCCTTCGCACGAATCTTTCTATTAACTTACCGCCGTTTGACGTAAAGTGTAACTTGAAATTAGCTTTTTATTCTACTTAACTTGTCTGTACTTAACCTAATTAGTACTGATCAGTGTTAAGAGGGCTTTAGACTTTGCGAAGTTGTCGATTCGATTGGTCGAAGTAATAGTAGTGTTTTATTGGTCAATTAGTACAGATATTCTTCTAGGTTTGGTAGACTGCTAGCCGGTCTGAATAGTAATTTTTATAGCTAATTTCATGTCCCATAACCTAGCGTTAAGTGAGTACATACTGTACTTGACTCGCAGTTAATACGGTATATCCATAAAATAATAAATAGGACTTGTAGTCAGGATAGTCAATTTTACTGTAAATAAAATAGACTTACTGCACTGCAATTATTATAATTCCAAAAATATCTCCTATTACTATTACAAAGATATTTTTTACGATTGCCATATTTATTCAAACTCTATCCACGTTATAAATGTAGTTTCCAGTTCAATATTATCTTTAACCGAGTTTTAAATATTGAAAACTGCCGTCCTTGCTATCAATATTATTCGTATTGAAAAGGGTTGAATCGTTTCAATGGCAGGAACTTTCGATTTAGGAAATATACCAACTAAATTTTTCGTTCGTATCATTTCAGTCGCAAATTAAAACCGTAACTAGCTATAAAAATTCTTTATAGGTGGCATATGAGAGTCATAAGCTGTATTCAAACTTTCTAACAGTTTGAATCGAAATTAAGACCTATTTTTATAAAGTGGTATGACTAATATATGCTTCTTCTATCATATATTAGCAAAGCCTCGATTCAAAAAACAATTGATTATATATATTCATTTGTGTTCCATTCTTTTTATTATTATAGATATAAAATGTACTGTGACTTAGTTCTTATAACTTTATACAAAATGAATGTCGTATTCGAATAAGTCTTCATTATATTATAAATTTCATGAAATGTGCATACTTTGTCTAGTGAGGTCGGGTAATAATATTTCATTGCATATAACAATTGATGTAAATAACAAGTGGTGATCAAAAGGTTATGTATATACCTATTTATAGATATTAAGAAATGACATTTTTTTGGTAAATTGATTATGGATTTCACTATCATACTCGTTTATGTTATTTTGAATGTTGGCGAAGTCGGCAAGGAGAGTTTATCAATATTGAATATTTTAACTTGTTTTCAAAGCAGGTTGCAATGATTGTCTTAATCGTTGTTTATATTTCCAGCAATTAATTCACATCATAATATTTTGAAATCTCGTTAACAAGGGTAATTAGTACTAGCTTAACCTAATAGATAAAATCTTGGAGTAGAACCTATAATAAGTTACCGCAAGTAAACGAATACTCTCTTGAATTGGTAGTAATTTAATAAGTTTTAATGGTTTTATGTGGTCGTACCTCATACGCCTTTACTACCTTAATAACCTTAGCGATTATCTTAGTGATTTTGACGATATTATTTGCTTAAGCGTTAGATTAATTAGATATTGATTCCTATCATCGTATTATCAATATTTATCCTACGCGTTTATCTTCTCTTAAGCGTATACGTCGCGTTACCTTACTTATAAATTATATGATCGAATAGATTAATGGGTTCTTCTCCATTTACAAAGTATAAAGAATTGGTACAAAATAGGTTAGGGGTTTAATTTATCTGGAGATTGAAAGTTTAACATGCAATACATATATTTATTTGTCGGTTACTACTATTGAAACCTTTGGATTTATTCCACGGGTTCTATACTTAGAGGGTTGAAAGTTAAAGATCTTAGGATTTTCTTCTCTTTGAGCGAAGTTAAAGAAAGTATTTCAAAGTTTTACTTCTAAACTTCACCTAAATTTATTATGGTTACTACGATGAGTTTTGAACTTAAACTCGGGTATTCTTGCGGTTTTCGTTTACATCTCAATAGTCCAGTCACCAAAGATTCGTAGGAGTCTCCAAAGTACAACATACCCTAATTCATTTCTTTAGGATTTAAATTGACAATCAATTGGCCAACAAATTTGGTTGGGTATCCTTCAATTAAATTGGTGTCGACGTTTGCAATCCAAATGTATTCATTGTAATACTTGTAAAAAAGGGATATAATGGCCTTAATAGTCCTTAGCTATATATTTTGAACTGTCATTTCAATTTTTGAGATAGGAAATTGACTTCAATTATAATTCAAAGGTGGAGACTCAAATATTTGAAGAAATATGATTATTTATCACAACTTAATGATTTATGTGACGTGGTTATTTATAATATATTCGTGATTTTTGGGTAAAATTACCGTGTTTTTTGTATTACCCGACGATTTATCACGTGGAGATTTTGAGTAGCGATTTTAACCTGTTTGCATGGAGACTTAGAAATCTCAGTGTTATTTGGTTCCTAGTTTTAAGAATTTGAATGGTAAATCTTGACACATCTTTTAATATCAGATTAATAAATATATCACAGTGGTATTATTAGTAATATTGTTTCTGCGTTTCAATTGCAATAAAAAACACCGTAATTTAAAGGTCTTCCTGACTTACTTCAGTGAAACTCGACATAGGTTATGAAGACCTTTCATAAAATGCTTACCTTTATGTTATTATTACAAAGTGATATAAAAAAAGTCTCTTCTTGTTTTACCTAATTTTTTAAACTTAACTTACTATTAAGCACTAATTAGTATTAATAAGTCTCCAAATGTTACAACGTTTTGTTGACTCGAATCATGGTTGAAATAAAAGGTAGTATTATAACGGTTAGGCGGTAAATGTACTATTCTAAGTTTGATAGACCGCTAGCTGGTCTACACACTAGTGTAATAATCACACTAAATACCCGTGAGTATATAGAAGGTGTCAGAGGGTTTATGTTATCAAGAAGGTGGCAGAGGTGCTGAGTGAACAATATCGCAACCGTGCCAGTAATGATCAAAAGCTGTGAGGCTATTCATATGTGTAGACTGAATACTTAGATTAACAACTGAAGAGCTATGAAGGAAATACTATATATGTGGTGCTGACCGTGTCCTTATATATCCGTACCTTCATACCGTCTTCAGTACTGGATCCCTTCGATCAGTGCTGAGTCCGCTGATCCTAGATCACTTGGATCAGTACTAATCCCACTGATCCTAATCACATTATTGGCTTAGTCATTTCCCTGCTAACAAAGGAGAGGTGTTCCCCGCCTGATGTGTTGGACTTCAGACTCTAAGTGGCTCAGATGCACACTAGCTTGCTTCCTGACCCATCATTATACTTGGGTCGTAACAACTAATCTGTATAAGCAATTGATTATCCCGCACCTCACATTGAATTGGGTACTACATTGCAATCAGTTGGAAATTAATAAAATCAACTTAACTGAACTGTACTGTAATTAACTGCTTTTCCAACAAGTATAAAATAATTGATTCATACTTATAGGCAGACCTACTGCGATTATGAATATCATATTCATAACTTTAAAATTAATATAGAAATTGTTAGTAACGCTTTAGACGTTGCAAAGTTGTCGATTCGATTTGTCGAAGTAACAGTAGTATTACGTAGTCAATTGGAGGATGTATTATTATTCTAGGTTTGACAGACTGCTAGCCGATCCACAGTGATTTGTATGTCCAGTTGCTTAGTCCGTACCCTAATTTAAAGTGGGCGCATACTATACTTGACTTGTAGTCAATACAGTAGGGCCACACAAAATAATACGCTCAACTTGTAGTTAGTATAGTCAACTTTACTATAAGTAAAGTTGATCTACAGCATTGCAGTTTCTACTATTCCAATACTGGCGGCTTTTTGTTGTGTACGCGTAAATCAGTGCGATCGACCAAACTTTTCCGGGGACCGCTAAATTACGTCCAAGTCAACTGCATAAACCACTGTTAATTCCACTTAACTTTCACACCCAAATTTACCCCAATTATTTTTAATTGCCTTATAGCTCCAAGTTTCAGCTTTCTCAACTCCCGTATACAAGTTTTTTTCCCATGAACCTACATTTATTAGCCTATCGCCGCCATTGAACCTTTTAACCAACATAGGTTGAGCTGTTTACCACTTTAGTTAAACCACGTAAATTAACTAAGCCACTACTACCACTATTACCTATGTTACTACTAGCAATTTTAACTAAAGTAAGTTGAGTTACCTTTTAATACTACTTAATCCACGTAAGTTATTAACAAAGTATTACCTTCAATTCAACCGTGTCACTTCAAAAAGTCGCTATCGTTATTCCCCTAACAGTTTTCCAATTTGATAGTATAACTCTATCCATTGGCATATAACTTAGCCTTACTAGGTAGACTATTAATGTAACCCTCGCTACGTATAGTCAGCCTAATGCTATCCATAAATCTTTCAAGAGCTTTATTTAACGATGAATATATTACTAAGTTAATAAGATTGTCTTTCAAATCAATCCATCGGAACTAATTGATTTTCCTGACTTCGTAAAATTTACGAAATATTATTACGTCGATTATCAGACGTTTTTCACCAGTGGTTCCGACTTTTGAAAGGTATTCAAATGGGCTCCGTAAATCGGTAAAAATGACCACCTAGATAAAGAAATCCTTACTTACTTAATAACAACTTTAAAGGGTTCCTATAGTATCATTCCTATATTAAAACCCACTATTATGTTGTATACCTTGAAATTGAACATATTATGTTGAATCCTTTCATTTTTAACGGAGGTTAAGTGAATTAAATTACTAGTAATGATAAACTGGACTTCTCGTCCATCATCGTTAACAAGTGATTTCGAAAAGTCGATTTACAAAAGCAAGTCGGTATTGTTTGTCAAGAAAGAACGTTAATAAAAACTATTAACTTAGCTTTGAACAGGTTAATCGAGACTTTATTAATCCCTTGGGTTAATTTCCTCATCTGCTATTTAAGCCTCTCATTTCGCCGGTTAAATTCATTATTTCTCAGATCTTGTATTTGAGCCGTAATCAATAGATTGTATAAGGTTTTCGGTTAATATAAAGCGGCGATATAGCTGCCATATGCAAGTTATTCGAAGTACCGTCAAGTTATAATAACATTGAACTTGTTAATTATAGCTAAATCAGTGTTATACCCTTTTTAACAAAAATTAAAGCAGGCATTAATACTAAGTATACGGATTAACGATCCGTGAAAGTTAAGTTGATTACCCTTCTCCAAAATTGTAATTGGTCTTTGATTCCCGAACTTGGAGTCCTTAATTTCCTATTTCCAAATGCTATAAAGTAAATGATTCCGACGAAAAAAAATCGTTGATTTATATACCCCATAAGCCGAAGTCTTTTTCTTACGTTACTTATAAACATGGGTCGTATATTGAACACTTTATATCTAGCAATAACTCAAGGTACAATTAATAGATTAAAACTTAATAAATGCCTGCTTTGACTAATATATATAACAACTTCCTATATGATATTACTGTTTTCAAAAGGTAAGTGGCACTTAGTTTCTGTAGTAGCTTCAGTAATGTAATCCTTTATAAATAGGTTTCTAACTACGTATATACATGCTTTATATCCCGGTTATTAAGTGTAAAGTTACCTTAAGCCTTGGCTAGTTAACTTACTGCTACAGTAACTACGAAACGTTAACTTATTTCCTAAATAGTTAATGACTTCGTAAGGAATGAATTTTTACCTTTTTTATTGTATTTTGTAAGCGATTAGACGTAACTTTTAGTATCGGCGCCACGTGGTTTTGACATTAACCTCCTATATAATTTTCGAATTAAATATCGTGATATTGGGGTTTTAAAGGTTAAATCCAATTTAAGCACGAATTGTATAACTTTTTAAGTTAGAAGGCCGTTAATTTCGATTATGTTGCTTTTTTCACAGGCTTTGCTGGAGTTTTTAATTACGCTTTATACCCAGAGATTTAACATTAAGTCTTTATTATTTTTTTGATTTATTTTAGTAATATTGTAATTACCACCTGGTATATATTCCTTGACTTGGGCGTCACTTCTTTCTGGTGGTCTCCCGCGTTAGCGGCGTTTCAATTGTTTAATGATAATAGGTAGAAAATGGTCGTGTTAACTTAACTGTTTGTCTTTAAGGTCCTGATCGTTAGTCGTTTTCATATAAGAAGTAACTGACGTAATATGAAACTTCGCGAAGCTGTTAACAGTTTTAATAATTATTTTTAAGTTGGTAATAATTAAGGTCTTGAATAAGCTATCTTATTTACTTAGATCCCGCCATACAAAGACTTTAATTCTTAACGTTAAAGTAAATACGTCGATTATCGTAAGGCCGATCCTAGTATTAAGGATATTATTAACTTCACATCGTGGCAATTTCTTCCGTAACTCCATTAATACCTTATTGTAGGCTATAACTCTCTTCTAAGTACTTGTTAATAGAGGAGATTAACTCGTCAAAAGTAAATTCGCTTCAAAAACCTACAATATTAACATTAAGCCATTAGGGCTCATGATGTTATTTAGACTCTTTACCGCTATTTGAAGCCGGGTATTTTAGTCTGTAAAACTTCCAATGTTCAATGTAAAGATATCGTACACTCATTGAAGTAACGCGTATGCCTTTTCAACCTTGTCAATACTTTCATAATTCTTTACAAATATATATTTAGACTCAATTTCTATTATTTTCATATTTACCTAAAATTCCACCGCCATAATATTGGTACTAGTATTATAGACGACAACTTCAAGTAACTCCAAGTACATGTTCATCCACAATATCCTTAATGTTTTTTTACGTATCTTGTACTAACAGAAACTTTAGAAACTGAACTCTGTGGAAAAAGGTTGCGGAATTAACAACGTAAAAAAAAAGCTTTTTATCCAAATAGAATATATTAATAAAATATTTGTAGTTAAAGTTGTCATGGTTTTAGTATAAACTGGAATTTTCGGGGAGCTTAGGAATACGTTTAGCTGTAGTGGTAAAACTTCTCGTTAACTTTCAAAATAAAGTATTACACATTTTCGTGTCCTACAAATTTTAAAACTTTACATAGCTTATTAACATCTAGATAATTGAAACTGCGGTATAATTAACGCATTTTTAACTTCGTTAGATTGAATACCGTTGAATTTGAGCTTTAAAAGTAAAATTACAAATTCTCTTACTTGGAGTTGAAGGGAAACCTTTAGTAGTTTTTAACAAGCTAATCGGCATTGACGTCAAAGTTAGCGATAAATGTTGTTATGTCCTCCAAGTAAATTAGGAAAGGATTACGGGATTCATCAATGTAGAACGTAATCGATTCAATAACAGTTTAGACTACTATTGTCTCCAGTAACGATGATTGTTCGCTTAAACCGAACCTAGCTTTGGCTTTACCAGTATCTTAACGATTAATCTCGATAACAGTAATGTTTTTACTTCGTAATGCCACGTATTATAAATGGCTTTCTATTAAGTACTTCACTGACCTTATATTTAGAATAATACCCAAAAACTTATTGTTCACATAACGATTGCAAAGGTTAAAAGTACATACCGTATTAAAAGCTTAATTAGAGTAAAGGTAAGGGTTTTTATTATTTAAATAATATTAGAAGACGTAGTCGGCTACTTATGAGGTTAGTTCAAGGGTAATATCTTCATACCATTTAATTTATTCCGAGGTATCATTGTAGTTAACGGTTTCTTTACCTTTAAGATTTACGATATAATTCAAATAATTTTCTTCGGATGTAGTATGGCATTGGATATGGTTTATTACCTATTTGTTTTACGTTTGATAGGGGTGTAATATTATGGATTCAGGCCCTTGGCCATTGAGTCTATAGTTTGAGTCCCTATACACATAATAAGATGTGCAGTACCGAGCTCTGGCGCGGTCCGGGAAGAGTTCGCAAGCGTCATATGTGAGAGCACGTGACGGACCGTAAACGGACTATATATATAATTCCTGCATGAAGGACCTCTAAAGCTTTTTTTAGTCTTTCTTTATACCTTAATCATTAAATTTATTTAACACCTACTTAGTGTACGTTTATAAATCGAATTATAACATATAATGAAGGTTTTCTTTTCTTTATTTTTAAAAAAGATATTCATTATGATAAACGAATCGATCATTAATATTAAAAAATTTACGCTACTCTTGAATTCTATCGGGGATGATAGACCGTCAGCAAATACCTAATTTTTCACTTTTTTAATTTTATTCCCTAACTGTTAGTGCTCAACTTAGACCAATATACTTTGTCTATAAAATACTATAAGTCATATCGCATCTACTTTGGAGAACATTCAACAACCCGTTTGATCGACTTCTATATTTGACCCTACATCCGATGTCGCCTAAGTCGTTGCTAAAATTCCATAATTTAAAGCCGACTTCATGGCTACACAAGTTGGTTTTTCAATGTCTCAAAATGGCCAGGAACGACAAAACCAGTCGTAATTCGTGAAATATGATTTCTTTATCCGATGACGCTATAAAATATTCAATCTTTATTGAACGCGAATAAAATATAAATTAGGGAAGATCTATATATCTTTTTTATTTATGGAGATATTATACGCCGGTTGTAAAATAAACTATAACGGCATATAATAAGGCCAAGGAATACGAGGGAATATACGATACAATTAGGTTTTTCATCTTTATTAAATAAAATTATAACGATCTTTACCATTTAAATAATGTTTCAGTCAAGTTAAAAAAATTATTTATAATCAACTGAAACCTATAGGCATAGTTATTTATTAAATTCGAAATACCAATAACCTTAACTGATGGTTTAAACTTGCTTTTGACCGTTGGGTTTTATTACCTTCATTTCCTCATTTCTTAACGTATTAGAAACAAATCTATTACGAAAAGCGTTAACTATATCGATTATATTGCGGTTTTAAGGAAATATTATAATCTTGAAAACGAATTAAAATCTCTAAATGTAAAACGACGTTTTAATCGATAATTATCGAACCCCGTATAAATACCGTAACCAGATTAAAATACAATTATAACGGGGGTTTATGTTGTTGAGATATATTCGTTAAAAAGCGGCGTCAATCGCGGTCGGCTATTCTAATCTACTCAATCGGAATAAACTTAAAATTAAAGATGTAGGGCAACGTAAATAAAGGCGAAGGAACTCTAGGTTAAATATGATGATATTAAGCGTTACCTATGTTATAGTTTTTCGGACCATCACTAATGGGGTTATAAATTTCGCCTAGCTTTTCGTCTATCGTAGATATTTATGATTTATATCGAACAGGTAAATATAGGTTCCTTAGTATCGGTGACGGCGAAAACGTAACTTTTAAATATCATTTCTTTTGATAGTAATATAACCTCACCGGTGTAGTTATAGAATCAAATAAACATAAATTCAATTTGATTCATATAGGTATAAATTATAATTTATTCCTTCTCTTTATATATTTAACAATATTTATCTTATAAATCAATACGTCTATTTGGACTTTAACTATCCTTATATGATGAATAAGGTTTTAGTATAACGATTGACAATGAAATGAATTTGACCATTATATTTTCGGAATCTATGAATGATAATAAAGTATGGAAGAATATACGTTTTATCCATGTAATAAAGTTTCACGTAAATATTAATTCATAATCCAGCTCTATATCAACATAAATTATTCCCTAAATAACGCGGAATGAAATTTGAATTCAATTATATATATGATATTATCAAGTAACTTTAAACGTTAGCGAAAGTCATTTTATAGTTAATAATTAAGGAATGATAATCATTGATACGGTAGTATTATGCTTCAGGTTGGGGGATATTCAAAATATTATAAAATAGCTTTTTATTGGTTTAATAACCCGGTTTTAATCGGTGATATAACTTATAGGGGACTAATCGTAATTAGTTTTCGTTATATGTTTTTACTGTCGCTAATGTCTCTATTGTAGTAGGTAAGTTAGAAAAGTAATTAAAAATATTGGTGTTTATTTTAAAGATGGATAGTAATATAGAAGGGATAAAACGTATCCGGAGATTGCATACTATAGGTTACATTTTATAACCTCTCACCCGGGTAATGTTACTCTACCAAACATTTTCCTAATCTTTCTTTTAGGTAGCAGCACTTTACCGTATACTTTTCCAATACCACTTCTAAGTAGTAACATACTATTATATACTTTTCAAAAGTTAACCTTATGAATTGGTACGTTACTGTAAAATTGTAAGGGTTGAACTTTCAATGTAATAACTTACTAATTATAAATATATCTAATAATATCGATGTACGCGCTCTTATTTTTACTTAGTACGGCTTATATTTATAATTTATTAATAACAGTTTCGTTTAATTCTAGTTCATATATATAGTTGAATCATAATAAGTTGGTTTGTAATTTAATCTACATCCGTGGTTTAATAATAGAAACTAGTTACGATACAAATTTTAAAGGTTCGTATTAATAGTTTTAATCGCGGTAATAATTATAGTCAGGGCCTAGTTCATTGAGGTCATTGGTAACGATATAGTTATTAATAGCTAAAGGTGTATAATTACGAAGGGGACATAGAGATATAATTACGAAAGAGTAATTGTTGATGTTACGTATTTTAGGGTTAATATAAAAAGATATATAGTTATCGATTTAAGTAAAACTGCTTTTTTCTTTCTTTTTCGATTGATGCGTCCTCTTTCGTAACGTAGATCCCAACTAATTAAGGAATAGAAAAATATCTAAGTCACTATCCCAATTGATTATTTAAACCGTTCCTATAAATAGATTACTTTACCAACCTTATATATTAACCGTTTTTACAAATGAATATCGCGTAAAAATAAGGGCATAAGGCGCCGTTCGGCGCGTATACGCAAGAAAAAAAAGGCGGTCGCTGTTGTTGACAGACGCGCCGTCATTACCGCCATCCCTAGCCCTACTTCCCCCAGGTCGATATCGTCTATCCCTATCTTTATCTTCGACTCTTCTTTTGCTGCCGCCGCCGCCGCCGACACCCCTTAACCCTTTCCCTTTTTCTCCCCTTCCCCTTTTCTCCCCTTCCCCTTTTCTCCCCTTCCCCTTTTTCTCCCCTTCCCCTTTTCTCCCCTTCCCCTTGTCTCCCCTTCCTTTTCTACCCCCCCCCTTATTTTTTCAAAACGTAGCCTAACGAAGCTATAACGCGATCCCTATCTCTAATTTTCCCCTTAATCTATGTTATTTTAATGTTTTAGTAAATAAGGCGAAGGTAGCTGACCTAGCTTGTTATCTCGATCTACGGCTCGCTAGGGTACACCACAAGGCCTTTTTCGCGCGTGAAGCGTTAATGTGACGTACCCGGGTCCGCAACCTTAGGCCGCCAATAAATACGCCTTACGTACCTTATGTTGTGTATACGGTCGCGGGTAAGTTTATTCACTATTGCTACTAAAGCGGGTGTTGATTGCCTTATCAATACCGTCACGAGCGGATTAAAAATAGATACGCCCTTGTTTCCATAGTTTTAAAGCCGTAAGCTGAAGCCTTATTAGGTATCCGACGTCTTTACGATAAATTAATTTTAAACTCGTAATTTTAGTTGTAAACAAAAATCTTGTACTTATACTAATATACTGTTCGAAACGCTTTTGAAAACAATCGTTTTCGTGAATAGCTTAAATAAAACGATGCTAATGAATAAAAGTCGTTAACCGGGGACCTAAAATTACGATAGCCGCTATTTCTACCTGAAAGTGGAGCTTACGTATATACTATGTATGTGAATTCGACGGTGATATCACGCGATGCCGAAAAGAAGGTAAAAACCCCTCCAATTCTTGACCTAAGGGCATGTAACCTAAGGCGCGGGGCCGTTTTTACGGCGGCACCGATAATGGCGTCAAAAGAGGCGATAGCGGTGGCGCTAACAGCGAGGACGATAGTGGTGAAAAGAAGCATAACAAAGATGTGGCACCGCCTTACCCCTTGCCCTTTGGTAATAATTAGCTAACTATTTTTTCATTTCGTCCAGTATACCTAGCCTTGGTATAAATTGCTATATAATGATATAATTATGTTTAAAAAGAGTTCAAAACACAAGTAATAAACGTTAAAGGTGAAGGAGACAAAAAAACATGTTGAGTAACATCGTAAATGGTAAAAATGAAAATGATAATAGATTTAAAGGAAATGGGAATGGTAAATCGAAATGACGTTAAAAATATAAAGAGATGGTGAAGTGGCGGGTCTGAATAGTGATGAAATGCTAATAACAGTGTGAATGGCGTATCTGAACAACGATAAAATACCAATAGTAGTACAAATAGTCAAAACAACGAGGAAGCAACAAATTTAGGGTGTTAAATGACTAACTAAGGCTAGGGCGTAAAACTTTTATAACGTTAATAAAAAGTATATTTGTTGATACAAACGTTTCAGATGCCTTATGAATAATGCCTTCAATCATTATATCCTCCGAGTTTAACTATCTATCTATCCTTTTTTTTAAAAAAAGGATGGTGGTTATACGATTCGCATAAATCTATAATATGAATTATAAGACGTTTTTCGTTCATGGTGCCTCACTTAATAAGGTATTGAGAAAGGGGAAAAGATTAGTATAAACTATTAAAAATATGTTTAAATGAAGGATCAAAATAATTATCCTAACCGTTATGATTATAGTAATTTCGAAGTCGAATCCTCTAATTATACCGTCAATTTCTAAGGCTCAAACTCTTTATATAACCCGCTTATACTTAGTAGAGCTCCAATGGATAATATTTTCATAAAAAGAAAATCCATTTGGAGCCGGTATTTTGTTTTTCAAAATGCAAATTAAGTCTATTTATGAGTTCAAGTCGGTATTATTGGCGAATAATCTGTTAGTAAAAATAAAAAGTTTAATAATACGTATATTAAGTGGTAAAAATTGTGAACTGCGTTTTAAACTATACATTTGCCACGTAAGGCGTTTATTAAACGCCTTATATACGTCGTTCGAAGGGTTGGTTTAGAATTATATAGCTATTGATAAGTTAAATACCGCCTTTAACTATGCTACTAATACGACTCAAACACCACGTACACGTTAAAACTTGTATTCGTCAGCTCTTTTTACTCTATCCAAGTTAACAAGGGCAACCGTTATCCAATTACTTATTTTGCATAAGTTCTAAAACGTCGGTCCGAAATGTGATTGGTGTGCTGTTAAGATAGATTATACGGTTTTCAAGCGGGTACATTTTAGGCTTTACCTTTAGGCCGGCTTTTAAGAGCTTCTCTTTTCCAGCTACGAAAAACAACGCGATACACAATTTTAGCGTGTGATCCGTTTGTATACCTATAAGTGTAAAACATTGAAAACATGTTATTAAGACTAATAAACAAGGGTCAAAAGTCTAGCTAACCATTGCAAGCCGCTCCTTATATTATCTTTATTAGGTATTATACTAATATACACAAGATACAACAAATCCGTTAAATGATTTTATAATACGTCAAATCGTTTCGGACGAATAGTGTTTTCGGAGGTTTACAGATATATAGGCGTAGATACACCGTTTAAGCTATTCCTCTGATCATGAATGAATTTACGTAATATAATAAAGTTGAATTTAAAGGTCATTAGGGGTATTAAAAAGCGATAATCATTAAAATCAAACGATAGTTCGCTTGTTATAAAGTGAGCGAAATAAGTTAAAATATCATTTTTACCATTGTTATCCTACCATTAAACTTTAAATCGGCTCTTTTTATAATATTTTCAGGTTTCGTCCTTTACCTCGTATGCTAAAGGGGTGAGGAAAAATATATAAACACTGTAAATAGTTAGTTTCAATCTTTTGAAGCGAAAAACGTCTTACTTGATTAAAGTAAAGATTTCTGTTTGGGTAAACTATTTAAACGGGGTATCTAAAACGATAATAATCCCTTTACGGCGAAACTTTAAGTTTAACTTACGATTTACCGTCTCATTTTAGGTAAAATATCCGTAAAAAAGGCTTTAAAACGTCTTTTGTATTTGAAATTAAGTAAACGCCTTTAGTGGAGTGGTGTTAGCTTCGTTAATATCGGCGGGCCGGTTTTATATCGTGTCAAAGGTTTAAAAGAGGTATCTAGGGGGTGTATAGGATTTGAAGGTGGTTTAAATTCGTTATCGTAAAAGTAGTTTCGTCGGTAATATAAATTCAATCGCGTTTTATTCAATTACATTTTCACTTTTATATTTTCGTACCATTTTCTCCCGAAATAAATTCGTTGTTGGTAGAGCCTTAAATCGTTGCAATGTTTTTGATTCGAATTGTGGTCTAAGTAACAGTAGTATTACATTGGTCAAGTAGTGGATGTATTGTTTTAGATTTGGTAGACTGCTAGTCGATCTACACTATAATTTGCATAGTTGATTTCTTGGCCCGTGCCCTAATATAATGTGTAGCGTACTATACTCAGCTTATACTTAATACGGTAAATCCACACAAACAATACACTTAACTTGTAATATAGTCAACTTTACTATGAGTAAAGTTGACCTATTACACTGTATACAATACTATTCTAACACTAGCGGCTTTTTAATTTGTACGTGCACGCTAACGGGGTTGACCAATCTTTTTCGGTTAACGCTAAACAATGACATCGTTAACTTACCAACCTCCTGTGAATCCCAATTTACTTTCGTACTAAATTGCACCGAATTACATGCAAATTAACCTTATTTAACCTCAATTACTCCGTTATTCCGAGGTCCGAGTTTATCAACTCCTACAAAGAGTTCCTACGCTACAGGCCTTTGAAAATCTACACTTTAGTCATACTAGTCAAATAGGTCGCTATCGCAGCCTTCAATTCCCTAACAATCTTTCAGTTTACCGGCACAACCCTGGTCGCCAGCACGTAACTTGGGCTTATTAGACGGCCTACCATCGTAGCCCTCAATATATATAGTCAGCCTATTGCTATCTACAAACCTTTCTAGTGCCTCGTTTAATACTACCTTCGTTATAATATTAGCGGGATTATCTTTACCTTTAATTTATCGAAACTCCTCAATCTACTTTCCTTCATACACGTTATGGAGTACCATCACGTCAATCATTAGGCTTTTTCGCTGGTAATGCCGAGTTTCGAAAGGAATTCGTAGAAACTCCTTAAGTCGATATAAATTACCGCCGGAATAAGAGGAATCTTTCACTTCCTGGTAATAAGGTTAAAGATTTTCCACAATGCTATACCTACGTTAAATACCGTTATTATATCGTAAACCACCGAAGCTAATACGCTTTTACATAATTCTTTTACACTTAACGAAGGTCTAATAAATCAGATTTCCCGCTTATATTCATTAACAAATGTTATTAAAAAGCTGATTTGTAAAGAAAAATCGGTGTTTTTTACAAAAAAAACTTCCGTAAATATCATTAACTTAATCTTCGACAAGTCGATTGAAATCATATTGATCCTGCGATCCAAGTTTCGAATTTTCCACTCGAGCCTCTTATTCAATCGGTCGAAGTTTTTATTCGGTATTTATATACTTGTGCCGCGATGAATAGATCGTATAATGACTTCATTTAATATAAGATGGCGATTTAACTACCACAGACACGTTATTTAAAGTATCATTAAGCCTTAGCCGTATTAGTTTTATCAATTATGGCTTAAATGGTGCCCTAGCCCTTTTATTGAAAACTAAGACCGGTATCAACACCAAGCATACGGATTAACGATCCATTAATGTCGAATTGACTGCCTGCCATTAATATAGTCACCGGCTTACAATTCCAAAACTTAAAGTCTTGAATCGTCTGCTTTTTCAATACTATAAAGTTAGTCATTTTGATAGAAAAGGTAACGTTAGTTTTTATACCTATCACGCCAAAGTCCATCTCTTTCATTACTAGCAAACACAGGTCGCACAATAAAGACTTTATTGTCAGACGTGATTTGCATTACGATTAATACTTTTAAAACTACTCAATGCCTGCTTAAGCCAATCTGTATAATAATTCAACATACTGTGTTACCGTCCCTAACAGTTAGATAACACGTAATTCCTGCAACAATTTTAACAATACGATCTATTGTAAGTATATTTCTATCTATGAATAAGGTTACCCCATATTACAGCAATTAAACGTAAACTTACCTTTAATTTTATCGAATTAATCTATTGTTAAGATAACCACTAAATACTATCTAATATTTTAAATCGTTAGCGACGGCGTAAGGATTGAGTCATTACCATGATCGAAGTATTCTTAAGCGATAAATTTTTTTTTTTGTACGGCTGTCCCGTAATCTTACCCTTCACCTCATGGATAATTCTCAACTTATAGATCATAACGTTTAGATCTTAAAAGTTAAAATCGATCTTCGATACGAATTATACCTCCCCTCGAGTTAGTAAACTGTTAATTTGGACTTTATCGCTTTCTTTAAAATGTATGCCGAAGATCTTAATAATCCCTTATATTCGAAACTTCAATATTAATTCTTCGTTATCTTTCTCTATTCTTTTTCCCCAAGTAGTATTGTAAACATGGCCCGGTTTGTATTCTTTCTCTTTAACGTTCCTCTTATTTAGAGTTCGTCTACGCCGGCGGCGGTTTATCAACTTATCAATAACGAGTAAAGAAGGTTCGTATTAACTTAGTTGTTTAAATTAAGGGTCTTTATCGTGAGTAGCCCTAATTTAAGGCTTAACCTAAGTTATTCGGAAAAATACAAAACCGTTAACAATTTTAATAACGACTTCGGAGTTCGCGATACTCAATATCTTATACGGGTCTTTCCATTTATCCGGCTCACGCCACACGAGAACTTTACTTTACAATGGCAAAATGAGTACATCCATTATTTTAAGGCCGTTCCTAGTGTTAAAGGCATTATTAACCTGGCGGCGTACCGATTTTCTTCGCAATTCCTTTAATGTTTTACCGTAGGTCGCAATACATTTCTTAGTAATTGCCAAGGTCGGAGATTCACTCGTCAGACGTAAGTACACTCCAAAGACCAATAACGTGAATACGAAGCCGTCAGGGCCCACAATGTCGTTCAGGCCTTTTACCGCTATCTGTAAGCATGCCTCCAAATCCATAAAGCTTCTAATTTCCAACCTAAAGATATTATACGTTCGGCGAAATAGGAAGTTTACCCTTGTAACCTTTCCAATACTTTAGTAGGCTTTTACAAGTACCTGTTTATACTAAATACCTATTATTTTAAAAATCTCTTAAAACTCCCTCGCTGTAAAGTTAATACTGATATTGTGAACAACGATATCAAGTAGACCCAGGTACCTGTCAATCTATAATATCCTTAACGTTTCCTACGTACTCTTTACCGAAAGGAACTTGAAAAACTTAACCTAATGGAAAAAAAATACGGAATTAACGACGCGAAAAACAGACTGATTATCTAAATAAAACATATTAACGAAAATCTTGTAATTGAAGTCTTTATCGTTTTTTAATATTAATTTAAATCCTCAAAGTACTTGTGTATACTTTTTGCAGTGGTAATAAATTCTTTTAATAGCTTTTAGGACAAAGTATTTTACATCTTTATTACCCACAAACCTTAGGACTTTATATAACCTATTAACGGCTGGGTAGTTGAATCGCTGGAATAATTAACGAATCTTTGGCTCCTTCAGGTTGAATACTATTGCTTTCAAGCCTTAAATATGAAGTCATAAGTGTTTTAACTTAAAAATGAGGGAAAACCTCCAGTCGTTTTTAAGAAGCTCGTCTGCATTAATGTCGACGTTAATGCCGAGGGTTTTCATATCCTCCAAGCAAAAAAGAAAAGTGATAAGGGACTTAAGAATGTGGAATGTAATTACTCCTAAAATAGTTTAAATTACCTTTATCTCTAGTAACGATAATCATTCGCCTGAGCCAAAGCCAACTTTGACTTTACTAACATAATAACGATTAATCTTAATAATTATAATACTTTCCCTCCATAGCGTGGCATACTGTGAATAACCTCTTATTAATGGATTTATTGCCCTTACACCTAATATAATACCTTAGAACGTATGGTTCGCGTGACAATCGCAAAAATTAAATGTGTATTAGGGGTTAAGAGCTTATTTAGAGCAAAGATAAGGGTTTTTATTATCTAAATGGTATAAGAAAACGTGTTCGGTTAATCACTAAGCTGCACCAGGAGCAGTATCTTCATGCTACTTAATCTATTTAAGGCTATTGTCGCCGTCAATTAGCTCGTCTCCCTCAAATTCTACTATTTAATCCAAATAATCATGTTTAAAAGTGGTAGGGTACTAGATATAGTATATCACCTTTCTGTTATTTCGTTTGGCAAAGGGGTGCCAAGTTAACCAATAACCAAACTAACCATAAATCTAACATCTTTTGCCACTATTACGACGATAATGCTTACAGTTAATAAATCCGCCTAAATCTTGGCTTTATTGGCATTAATTTGGTTATTACTTTTAGTCTGTAACCAGTAGTCCATACCTTATGTGTTAAGGTCACCCATTACTATACTAACGGACGACGTAATTAATTGCCATAAAGTCTTCTTCATCCACGTTAGTGAAGTTGCCGGCTTAGGGGTACATATTAAACGAGTTTTGTATACGTATCATTACAGAAATAAACGAAAAACACAATTGGCTAAAAAAGCCATTGAAAATGGCATTTCAGCGTTATAGGGACCTGTAATTACTGCCTATACCCACTCGCAAAGTGTAGCTTCGCCACCGTACGCTTTACCTATTACTTTTTAGCATAACAACAACTTATCAATTATCTAGTTCAATATATCCATCGGTTTTTCCTCATTTTTTCTTCTTAACTATTATATTTATTTACGTCGTAGTGATCTAATATGTGTAGTATTACGTTAGGTGGACGTTATACTCGAAGTAACCCTTTATGCCATTATAAATCTTGCGAAACGTGGTGGCTTGAGTAAGAAAGGTCAGGTAATAGTCTTTGATGTGCCCTGTAATAATTTCAGGAAACAGTAAGCAAAAACCTAAAGGGGGAACCTCCATCCACTTACAAATGATTAGGAAGGGTATCATATTAGTATCAAAAAGGTTATAAGACTTTACGTCATACTTCTTTACATCGTTTCAAATTTTAGCGAAGTCCGTTAAGAGTTTGTAATTAATATTAACCATTTTGACAGGTTTTAGGGATAGGTCACAATAATTATCCTAGTTTTAGTTGGTATTTTTAGGTAGTTTAAGCCTTAAAGCTTTTGAAACACGGTATTAAGGGTAATGGCCAGTTGTTTGGCTTGAGGGATATAGTTTTGTAATAGGACTTATAATAAGTTCTAGTGTATAGGTAAACTTGTTATAAGAAAGTTCTCAAAGAGCCTATCAATTAAATTGCTAAAGAGCGATAGGTACTTAAAGGTTTTAGGAAACCTAACGATTTTTTTTTTGATTAATTGGTGGAAAGCGCCGAAGTTAATATCTTTAGCCTTATTGGTAACTACTGATTCATGTGCTCTGCCACCGTTAAAGACATACTCCGTATTATCATATAAAAGCGCTGAGCTGCCAAACAAGTCAACAGGTTCTCTATCTTCGGCTCGTAAAAAGTAATAACTTAATTAAGGGTAAAAGGGAAGTTCCCTAAATTGCTTATAAGGGTTGCGAGGTTTCTTAATAACCTTTTTTTAAAGTTATAGGTCTTAAGGGAATTTCTTAAGTTGTGTCAGTTCGAAGAGGGTTTTTGCCAATTTAATAAGGCTCTTTTCTGACACGTAAATCTCTCGACGTTTAAGTTTAGCCACTAGTATAGATTTTATACCTATTTAAATCTTCTTTGACATGTTAATAATCTAATCGCCGAAAATGTCGCGAAAAATTCGGAAGGTGCGGTCGCTACAGTTAAGTTCTTCGCTACTGTCTAACTCAAAAATGAAGTAGCCGACGTAGTAAACTAGGTACTTTTCCGTTAAGTCTTCGTTAATATATTGTTCTTCTAGATCTTTATCGTAATGTTTTGTAAAGATAGATCCTATGGCGTCAATTTCCTTCTAAATATCTGTAATAGGTGTTATCTTAAGGTTTAGGCTTTTATAAGACTCGTAAGGCGTGTAAAGCGAAGGACTAGGTCATCTTAGGTATAGGGACTTAGTTTTTTAGTGTAAATTCGTATAGGAACTTGGCGACTTGGCGTTAGGTCACGCGACATAGCTTTCTTACCACGACATGGCAATTCTTGGTATTTTCGCTTGAATCAGCAAACTTAACGATTAAATTGGCATAGGGGAATAAAAAGAATGAAATAGGGGATACGGTTTAGTATAAATAGTAAGGTCGAAGATCATTTATTATTAAAGGTTGTTTGGTTTGGGGATTTAGTCGTTTTTCCTATAGTAATAACACTTATAGTAGTACTAACTTAGCTGTTTGCTAACTTACTGAGCTTGAGAACTTCTAACAGTCAATGTCAACGTCTTCAATAAAGATCTGGGAAGGAATTCTTAGTGTTTTCAATAGAGATATCATCGCTACCTCTGGTCTGCCGTAGAAACTGGCGCAATCCAAAGGTCTTCTTTACATACTTTTATAAAGACTGACACGGTAGTAAAGGTCTTTCGCAAAAAATCTTTCCTTTACCCTAGCCGCTATTTAACGTAAAGCGTAACCGGAAAGTAGCTTTGTTTTCTACTTAACCTATCTGTGCACACGCTAATAAACACTGATCAGTGTTAGTAGGGCCTTAGATTGTTGCAAAGTTGTCGATTCGAATCGTGCTCGAAGTAACAGTAGTATTACATTAGTCAAGGGGTGGATATATTGTTCTAGGTTTGGCAGACCGCTAGCCGGTCAGGACTGTAATTTGTATGGCCCATTTCTTGGCTCGTTTCCTAGTGTGAAATGCAGCGTACTACACTCAACTTACATCCAATACGATAAGTCTACACTATCAATACACTCAAATTGCAGTACAGTCACCTTTACTGTAATTAAAGTTGATTTAATGCACTGCATGTAGTACTTTTCGAAGATTAGTACTATTTGAAAAATTTATAAATATATTATAATCTTCAAAACCGTTAATATTTCAAGTGCTAGTTTATTCATCTTTCGTTTTTCAAGCTCAAAATTCAAATTGTAATGGTAAATCCAAAATGTTAGTCTTACGCAAGATGTTTCTTCTAACCAATACTTTTGAAATAAGATTTCTGGCTCGCAAGAAACTCAATTCTGCCATAATTTTTACCGTAGCATTTCCCTTTGATATCGTAACTAACGATAGTTCTAAATTTATATAAATTTTCAAGGAAATACTGAAAATAAGAATTGTTAAAAAATATACTCAGGCCAAATAAAGTATTTATAACCTTAAGCGCTATTGACAAAATGAATTCCATGAAACTAGCAACTTTTTAGGTTTCTAACAGTAATATATATGCTTTTTAATCGGTTTATAATACCGTTTGCACTTTTTAATACCCTATAGTATCTTACTAATATCTATTTATACTTACTACCGGTGATTATAACTTTTATAAGCTATTTGTTCGAGTCAAAAACTATATTAATATCGTGAATAATACAATTTTATGGTTCTAAGTAAACGTTTAATTTGCAATGGTCTAAAATATTTTCTATAGTTCATAACAAAAACGTTTCGCGTAAATTTCGCGGCCTAAAATAATATTACTACATTAATGTTATATAGTAATAAATCGCTGTTAAGGAATATTATATGTACAATTAATTTATAATGAAAGTTTACATCTTCATAAAAGAGGAATTTAAACTATCGTAAGGTTTATTTGTATAATTTTTATTCGTACGAAAACTTCTCGATAGCTTTTATTGTTTCTTTTACTATATTCATATTCCTCATAGGGTAAAGTAACTATAAAAGACGTTTTGTAACTGGGTGTCCAAACTGGCGATATAACATTTTTAGTTACGGTTAAGTTAGGTAAACTGCTTGAATTATACATACTTTGGGGGAAAAACTCAAGTATCCAAATTTAAAACGAAACAATACGAATAAGTTATTCGAAACTCAAATAAGTTGGTTAATTATATTCCGAACCTTTATTCTGAGCTGTTTTAATATCATTTTATAGTTGTAAAAATATTGTTTTGAAGTCTATTACTTAAAATTGAACCGGTCTGAATCGCGTATTTATAACGATTATACTAAGTAACGACGTTTTTCCCCTTCCTAATAAACCTGCCTGGTATTATTTTAACCGTTCGAGCTGAAATTTCGGAAATTTCGCCGCGAAAGCGTCAAAATATCATTTACCGGTGGTTGAAATTTCAACTAAGTCGGTATTTGGTATAATACCCTAGATTAGATTATTGTAACTACTTAAAAGTGTGAATTACAACGTCATATCGGCGTTTAGCACTTTGTTTTTGTAATTCAGGTTTATGTTATATAGAAACCAGGTATTTCATAAGCTATAAATATTTGCTAATCTGTTTCCTTATCCTGAGTGGTTAAATAAATATCATATCTTTTCAAGTCCTCTTTTTAAAAATTATATTCGTGGGGGAAAACGTTAAATTCGTGTTTTACGCTTTCTTAATTGGCTACATACGTTGCAAAATTAGTTTCAATTTATTCCTTAGGTAGGTAATCGGCTTCAAATTGGTGTTTTATTCGAATTTTCTCCTATACTAGGTGATTAATCAACTAATAACCGACTTGACCGTATATAATACAGCGTTTTCAAAAACATATAAAGCTCCTTATATTCTTCCGCAAGTACTGTTACGTACGTGGTGAGTTCTGTGCTTAGCTATAGGGTTGTCCTTACTAATAGCTATTTTATTCTCGGTTTTGAAGGCTTCCTACTTAATATCTTTCGTTTTAATAGCCGGATTTAGGCCGGTTGATTTATCTCGAATATACCTAAATTCGTTGATCTAGTATATAATAGATTGTTTCGGTGATATCCACTTTGGTAATTTAGCTCTCAGTTTCAATTCTTTCGGCTATAAATACTAATCTGAGGCTTGCTTATAGGTTTATCGAAGTTTTTAGTGAAGTTTTAAAGCTTATATAAAAGGCCTTTAAGTTTTATTCTGACTTAAATAGTATAAGGTTAAAGTTTGGGTTTCCTTGATATATTTTCATAACTACGTAGATAAATAGTTTTTCTGTTTTCTATTTTGATTTAAAGACCGCCTTGTTATCATAGTATTATATGCAGTGCAGTAGGTCAACTTTACTTATAAGTAAAGTTGAATATACTGAATTGCAAGTCGAGTGTATTGCTTTGTGGAGACTTACCGAATTGGATGTAAGTCAAGTACAGTACGCTGCACATCACTCTAGGGCACAGGTCAAGCAATTAACCATATGAATTACAGTGCAGACCGGCTAGCAGTCTACAAAACCTAAAATAATATATCCATCATTTTATCACGTAATACTACTATTACTTCGACTAATCGAATCGATAACATTGTAACGACTAAAGCGCTATTAACACTGATAAGTGTTTATTGGGTTAAGTACAGATAATCTAAGGATAAAAAGAGACTACTTTCTGTTTGTTACGCTTTAAATAAGACTAAGGTAAAAGAAAGACTTTTACGAGAAGCCTTTATGCACTGCGCTAGTCTAAAACGGCAGTAAATAGAAAAGACTTCTGGAGTGCGATAGTTCAAAACGGTAAACTAGGAGTAGCAACGGTATTGTTACTTAAAAACACTAAGAAATTTTTATTGATCCTTCTTAAAGCACGTTGATATTGACCTCTAAAAGTCTCAAAGTCTAGCAAGTTGGAAAACGGCTAAGTCAGTACTACTGCGGGTGCTACTACTCCAGAAAAACGATCAAGTCCCTATGCCAAACAACCATAATAAACAACTTTCGCCCTCTACCACCAACAACAACCTTCAATCTTACCCTCTACACTAAACCTTTACCTCTACTTCACTCTTTTTCACTCCCTATACTAAGTCAATCGTTAAGATCGCTTCTCTAATCGAAAACACTAAGTCACGCCAAGAAAACCACGTCACGCGACTCCACGCCGAATCGCCAAAGTCTCTACGCCTAAAATCACCAAGTTCCTTGCCCTACACGCCTTACTAAGTCCTATACAAGCCAAAACCTTAAGATGTCTACCGCAAGCGCTCATTTTAAAGCCATTACTAACTCCGGAAAAAAAAAAGAATTAAAAACCTCGGAACAGTTTTCGTCAACAACCACGATGAACAACTCTGGATCACGGGTGTTAATAAAACCTCTACCAAAGCTTACTTGACCAACAACGTTGGCTGATACATCCTCGAATCTGACACCGGTAAAGAGTTCAGCCGTGGTGCCCGCGCTTTCCAAGACTTTCGCGAGTTTTTCAACCACTGAACACTATACATATAAAAAACAATCCAATATACCGTCAAGATTAAATTGAAGGCAAAGGTTAATAGGCGTGGGATTTACATACCAGATAAGACTTAAAAGTGGATGGCAAAAATCTTTTTTGAATTAACCCAACTTGAAGAATACCCACAAAAATCCCAAGGTAAGGGTAAAGCTGTTAAAGATTGTCAACGCCCTTATATATAATTTAGAGTACCCCGCTTTTCTTTTTAGTTAATTAATGCCTCTTTACGTATTAGCAATAAGAAGTCTGTCAACCTGCTTGACAGTTTAATATCTTTATGTAACAGCACGAAGTATGCTCTTAACGGTGGCAAGGTACATAAAACAACGGCCCTCAACGCTACCAGAGGTATTAACGTTAGTACTTTACGTTATTCAATTAATTAAAATCGTTAAGCCTTCCAAACCATTAAATATCCATTACTTCTTAGTAATTTAACCGTCAAGCCTCCTTAAAAACCTTCCCCCTTTAGATTTACCCATACGCGAAAACCTATTACAGATTCTACCATAAAACTTTACCCCTCAGGTTAGGCGACTGGCAATTACCCCTAATACCGTACTTCGGAAGTTTTAAAGATTATATTGCTAAGAAACACCATTTAAGGTTTAGACAACTATTGCGACCTTTCCCCAAAACCTATCAAGATAATTAATATTAACTATAAGTTGCTTACAGATTTCGCTAAGATCTTAAACGACGTAAAAATATATAACGGAAATCCTTATAATCTTTTCGACTTTAAGATAATACCCATTTTAAACATTTATAAATGGAAAAAGGTTTCCCCTTTAGATTTTTACTTACTATTCCCCAGAATCCTTACAGAGATTGCTAGGGATTATTGCCTAAGATTTTTAACAGAAGCCACTATGTTTTACGAAATCTACGATAATATGAAGGGCTACTTCGAGCACAACGCCTACCTTACATAATATTATACAAGTTGGGTCACTACGAGGTAAACTACAATGATAACAAAGAAAAAAGAAAACGAAACACTAATAAACATCCTTAATCCGATGTTTAATAAATTAATATTATTCCAAAAAGTAATGAGCAAGGCTCACGTTGGCGAAGCCACACTTCGCGAGTAGGTAAGGGTAGTGATTATGGGTGTTAGCGAGTTCGAATACGTCTTACAATGTCAAAATGCCACTTTCGAAAGCTTTTTTAGCCAGTTACGTTCCTCATTCAACTCAATGATAACGCGTACACCATACTCGTTTGGTATATACCCCTAAGCTGGCAACTTCTTTAACGTAAATGGAAAAAAAACCTTATGATAGTTAATTACGTCGACCGTAAGTACGGGCGCCTATAAGACGTAAGATCTGTCCTATCAATCTCGGCTCTAAACTAAAGGCAACAACTACGATAACGCTAATAAATTCAATCTTTAAGCGGACCTGGTAACTGCTAGTATTATCGTCGTAATCATGGTAAGAGATGTTGTATTTGTAGTAAGACTAGTTACTAGTTAATTCGGGACCCTCCTACCGAACGTAACAATAAGAAAGCTGTATATTTCGTTTAATACCCAATATCCTCCGAATAAGACTACCTCAATCAAATCGCAAACTTTTAAAGCGACGACTCAATTAACGGCGCTAACGCCTTTAATCAAATTAAGTAATATAGAGATACTATTTCTAATGCGGCCTAATACTAACCAGCCACGCCTTTTTATACTATTTAGATGACCTCCTGGTAAACTTAAGTTACATGTCGGCGAAAGGGTTGGTGTCGGCAGACTGGAAAACTGCTAGGGAAATAGAGGTTTATAAGGAGCTATGGTGGAAAAACAATTGTAGGAGTTAATAAACTTGGACCTCAAAGCAATGGAGAAATTAAGTCCAAATAGGGTTAATTTATATGAAATTAAGTATAACTTAGTATAAAAGTTAACTGGAATTGACAGGGGTCTAGCCAGTTAACAAAGAGACAATTAGTGGCAACTGGAAAAGATTAGTAAGCTATACTAGCATACGCGTACAAACTAAAAAGCCGCTAGTATTGAATTGTATTACATACAGTGTATTAGGTCAACTTTACTTACAATTAAAGTTAACTATATTAAACTGCAAGTTAAGTGTATTGCTTTATAGAGACTTACCGCATTGGGTTTAAGTCGAATGTAGTATACTACACGTTACTCTAGGGTACGGGCCAAGCAATTAACCATAAAAATTATAGTTCAGACCGGCTATCGGTCTGCCAAACCTAAAACAATACATCCACCACTTAACCACGCAATACTACTATTATTTTGATCAATCGAATCAACAACGTTGCAACGTCTAAAGCACTACCAACACGCCTGGTATTTTCTGAACTTCATTGATAAGGCGATAAACACTTCGTATAAGGTTTTATTAGTGTTTTTACGCTAGTCTTTTGCTGATTTCCAGGTAGTATCAATTCAATCATTATCGTAAGGTTCGTAGTTTATATACGTATGAAATTATATTTACATTCGGTTATAATACTTTGCAAATATATTTACCCATTTAATTTGATATAAATATCACTTTCTAAGGTACCGAAATAATTCATCGCGTAAAATAATATAAAACTATAGCGTTTTAATATCCAATCTTCTCGATATATTCAACATTATATATATCTTATTATCAAAGATGTCGTACAGTTTACTCTTATAATTTTCCTTCTTATCCTTTAACTTAACGAAGTTATCAAGTTTGGTAAGGTTATTTTATCAGTGAGAAAATGGTTTGGTAAAATTTGGCGGTATAAATCGTAGTTGTTAGATATTAGTTCGTAGTCTTGTATTATAGTTTTGCACTGTTTATCTTATCTTTGGACAGGTTGCTTTCGGTGTTTTATAGTTTTTCGTAACGGCCAAAAGGAGTGTCTATCGTATTGAGAAAGTAGCCCAGTATTAATCTCTTCTCTAATATATATATAAACGTATATGTATATTGTACCCGGGTGGCGAATGATATCTGTGGTCTTTAACTCTCTTCCTTAAGTTTCTTATACCTTACCTAGAGTGCTAGCACATCTCTAGAACGTCCTATACTCTATATTCGTATAGTATTTCCGCGTTTCCGTTTCATTCGGATATCTTTTACAATATATTTGTTATATTCCTTTCAATGGTATCTTTTCATAAAGTATTTTTCATACATGTCGTTATTTTCCTAGTTCAGTAAATTGGTAAGCTAAGATTTATCGAACAGGGCTTCCGTAAGGCGGCAGTTTCTATCTCCTAAAGTATTAATACCTCCGCTCCGTACCTAAGCCCGTAAAACTTTGGAAATCAAGTTATATACCATATGTCACATTCTTATCATCTAGTTTAAAAGTCTTTTACGAAAATTGTTCTACATTTCAGATAACTAAGCCTTCTTTTTCCAATGACGAAAAATCAAAGTTATAATATCCTTGTTGACCGTATAAAGATTCAAATTCTCAACCGGCACATCGATAATATTGTCCTGTTATCTCAGGTAAATCACTTACAAAACGACTTTCCTAATCCCTATATACTAGACTAAAAGGTCGAAGTATTCGCTAAATTTATCCCGGCTTATTAATACTAACGCTATAATTACGAGAATACGAAGTATGTTTGAGCGTTTGGAAATCTAATTTGTATATATACTAGAAACCTTAAAGCGGTATAAAATGTAATTTTACTCAGTAAATAAGATTCGGGTACATTCAAATGACAGAATTTGAGAAGATTTGGTGTTAATAAAACATCATAATATATAAAATAAAAGTAAATTAAATAGATACAAAACGTTTAAAGTAAGGTGACCAATGTTTATCAATACGAATAAGTTCAAATGAAAGTGTAAATAAGGCGTAAATATGATTTAATCAAACGATCCAAATTATTTTTTAATATAAAACAAGTGTTGCAATAGTTAAGGAACTAGTAGCCTAAAACCTTGTAAGTGAAAAGAAAAACAAGCGGTTTAAATCAAACAAGGGCACGCTAATACGGTAATATAAATGTGGGAAAAAGGATTTAAAAAGGTGTATAAATGTGTGTGCAAAATACGAAACTATATGTAAAGATTGTTAAGCGTGTTTAGTCTGCAGTATACGTTTGGTCGGCGGTTTAATTATTACTTTTAAAACGTAGTTTAGTTGTGGTGACTTTCTAAAAGTTATATCCTAGCTTTTTTTAAAGTCTGTAAGAGGTTTAGATATGACGTTTAAGCCGTTTCCAAAATTTGTAAGCGGTTTAAATACTATATTTAGATCAGATAGGCCCCAATGAAGGGTTCCAAAACTTAATGGTTTTAGCTTACGTAGTATAATACGTAATAGAACTCTCTTTAAACAGTACCCGAATACGTTGAAGAATTAAACAAGTTAATGATGTGGTAATAAGGCTTTTAATAATTAAAAGGCACTAACCGAATTAAGAATTTCGTACTAAAGTGGTTCTTTTAAAAGTTACTCCGCTTTTACATTCTTTATATATTCCCGTGTAATTTTTGTAAAAACGTAGTATTGAAACACAAATACGTAAAACCTCCATAACATCTCGTTATAGCTATTTAACTTAGGTTTGTTCCTTTTTTCCCAGGCTATTCATAATCGACCGAGTCGGTTACTAATTAGTGTCGGTAAAGTCTTCATTATACCAGGTACGTTAAAAAGGTGATTATAGAGATTAGTATTAGTATTAAAGAGGAATAGTAAAATAAAAAGGAGAAGAGACATCTAGAGAGTACACGTTACAGGTAAGAGCTTATAACCTCTTACCTGGGTAGTGACACTTTATATATACTCTGCTAATCTCCCTTCTAAACAGTAACACTCTACCGTGTAATCTGCTAATACCACTTCTAAGAAGTGATACTCTATCATGCACTCTACAAGAGTGTACCCTGAAAATTATCACGTTACTGTGCACTTTTGTAAGGGTAAAACTTGCAGCGTAGCTGCTTACTAACTATAGAGATATCTGATAACATCCAAATTTACGAAATAATACGAATTTTACTATCAACGGCGTCGACAGTTACAAAGGAGGATGAAAATTAATCATATCTCCCATTCTAGTTGACGGAGTTTCACGATCTATTTAATAAGGAAAAGGTAAAAAACCTACTTTTATATCGAAGGAAATTCGACTATTGTATTTATATTAAACCGAATGAAGACAAATCTCTATTGGATCAATTTTAAGAGCCGCAATATTCAATACTACGGAATTAACTCCTCGAGTTCCGATGTTAAGTTACTAGATTAATAAATGAGTGTTGGAATAGTAGTCAAATGCATTACATTCAAGTCAACTTTACTTGTAGTAAATTTGATTGTACGTACTGCAAATTGACCATAGTTTGTAGGACTACACTGCAAGTGAAGTGAAGTAGGTGCTCAATTCAAAGTGAGGCATAGACTAAAGCGTTTGGCCATACAAATTAGTGTACAGACCGGTTAGCGGTCTGTCAAACTTAGAACTTACACATCAATCAACAATATCAATGCAGTACCAGTTACTTCTACCACAGTGATTCGAATCGACTACGTTACAACGATAAAGACCTACCAACACTAATCAGTACTTATTAGGTTAAGCACAGATTAACTAATTAGAAGAAGAATCTGCTTTCTGGTTACATTTTATTTCTTGAGTTAAGGTAAAGGAAAAGTTTTTGCGAAGGGCTCCTATATACTATATAGTTTTTCGCGGCAGAAAGTAGGAAAGACTTATAGGCTATACAGTTGTTCGCGGAAGTTTATAAGTAAGCAACGGTATCGCTACTACAAAATACCAAGAAATATTTATTAATCCTTTTTGAAAAGCGTTAATCTTAACCACTTAAAGTCTTCAATATCACTAAGCCCATAAGTTTTCAAACGGCTAAATTAATTGCTACTGTAGGTAATACTACTGTAAATCGTAAAAACGACTAAGTCTTACGATCTTTAACCTATACCAACTTTGACGGCAAACTTACAACCTACCACTTTATATTACTCTTTTTCACTCCCTACAACACTTTAATTGTCAAGTTCGCTACCTTATGCAAAAATATCAAGTTATACTGAGAAAGCCACGTTACATGATCCAACACCAAGTCGCCAAGCTTCCACGAGATTTCACGCCGAAAATACCAAGTTCTCACACCTCCAAATCGCTAAATCTACCAATAATAAGCCTTACACCAGTTAAATCGTTAAAATGACTTCAAAAGGCACTGGAATCGATGCCGTGACCAATCCCGTCAAAAAGGAGGTAATTATTGCCCTCGGTACCATTTTCGAGATGCACTACAACAAAGAGTTCTGGTTTACCGAAGCTATTAAAGACTCTATCTCAAAGCACCTGACTAACGCAATCGACCACTTCATTTTCAATATGAACACCACTGAAATCAGCCATGAACCTATGGCTTTTGACGACTTTTAAGAATGGATTTAAGACTGGAGTTTAAATATGTGAAAAAAGGCGGAAAAGAAAGTAAAGACAAGAATAAAAGTCGAACTATTTACTCGAGGAGTGGAACTCCTTGCCAAAAAAGGGAAGGAAGGTAATCTGGCTAACCTATTCTACGAATGCACCACAGATGAAAACCCTTAATGGACTTCAGTTAAGGGTAAAGAGATTGCTAACGACAATAACCCTTAACGCCTTCATACACGTTCATAAAGACCTATCAAGGCCTAAATAAGTGGACGTAAATAATTAATTAATCTACATCTCGTAATCCCTTAAATCCATCAATCAATTAAGCAGGAACCTCAGTGGATCCCTTAACACTAAAATATTTATCACTAAGTCCCCCGCAACGGAAACCTCTAAGTCTACTTCCCCTAACCTTTTTAATACGTCCAGTTTTAACAGCTAAATTAAGGAAGGACCAGCTTCACGCGTAAGCTTACTATAAGCACGACTACTGGAATTTTCCCTCCAAACTTAGCTAGAGGTAACTATCTAGCCCACTAGTACTAATAACCTTAGTCTTTTCCTCAGGCAAGATATATAAAAGGTCCTTACAACCAGTATATCACCCGTCTCCCACGATGCGTTTCCATGAAGAATACGGACTATACGGCAATTGCCACGTTTGTTAGAATTGAAAGAGGAAAGAAAAAGTATAACGGTAGGCCTTACAACCTTCTTAGCGTTAAGTTACGCCCATTTTTTAATATCTGCCGCCAGATAAGGTTTGAATTACCAGGCTTGTACTCGTTGTTTCCTAGTATTTTTACCGGCTAAACCAAAATTGACTACCTTTGATACCGAATGAATTATTTTGCTTTCCGCGAAATCTACAATGGTTTAAAAAGCTACTTTGAATATAATGTTAATTTTACCTAATATCACACCGATTAGAATATTATCAAGTGGTCCTACATGTTGTATTATTAGAAAGAGTTGGAAAGCAAGATTAATATCCTTAATTACGTGCTTAATAGGCTAATGCTTTGCCAATTAGCAATAGGAAGCGTAAAAACTGGCGAAGGCACCCTACGCTAATAGATCCGGTAAATAGTTATAGGCTATAAAAAGTTTAAATACGCCTTTTAATATCTTATTACTATCTGTAAAGGGTTTTTGAATCAATCGCGTTCCTTATTGGCGACCGTAACTATTTGAGTATCTATCTCGACTTGTATGTACTCTCAAGCTTCGGAATTCAGTAACGAAAAAGAAAACCCTCTTAATTCGTATTATATTAATCGAATATACAAAATACTTGGCTAATATGGTTAACAGAAGGTTCGGAAATTTCCTTATGGAGGAGAGAATTCCTCTTTTTTAAGGTCTTTTCGCCGACTAAACAAGTTTATATTAAACGCCAAAAAATATTGAATTTGCGGCAAACAAGGCTAATAGTGAACACGTTACACCACTGTCTAACTTGAAGAAAATCAGGTAATATATTACACGTAGTTCCTTTTTACTTCTAACTAGGATTACATCAAATAAGTTATATAGTAAAAAAGAGGTAAAAATAAAGAAAAACAAAATAAATCAAAGGTTATCGATTGACACGAAGATACTAACACTAGCATTGATTCGGAAACAATGTAATAACTAGCCAAATACGCCTTCTTATATTGCTTTATAGGTAAAGACCGCTATCGCCGCCACGACGATAAAAATGCTGGTTCTATACACTGCTTTACTATTTGAAACCGTTATGTGAAACAAGTCTTTGAAGGGATTATGCCGGATACAGAAGCGACACAGTACTTAATAAGAAGCTATTTATAATACATCATGTTACGAAGGCATACTAATATTATTATAAAACTTAACCACGCGAATGCTAGTAAAACCAAGGTTAACTTTAGCCTTAAAAAAAGTTATTTTTACTGGTATCGACGACGGTTAATATTGTTGTTAGCCCTATAATCTTTCATATTTTGAAGTTCCCTATCTTTTTCTCCTTTACCTAGAAAATACAAGGAACCTCGGTGTTAATGTTAACGTTTAGACAAACGAACTAATATAAGCCAAAGCAGTAAGAGGTTTTTACTTGGCCTTAAGTAAGGGTATTTCATATTTCATTTTCAAGGGCTAAAGTTAATGTTATTCAATCTAACGGAAGCGGAACTTTGTTAATTATACCGTAGGTTTAAACACGCGATAATTCATAGGCTTTATAAGGTTTTAAAGGTAGCTAATTACGAAGATATGGACTAACTACTACTGGAAGTATTTAAACGCCTTTGTCACTATTTTCAAATATACTTCTATGCCTCCTTCAGATTTAAGTTTAAGTGAAAGGAAAACTAAAACTTTAACTTTAAAGTTTTCGTAAACGTAGTTTACCTAAACGTCAATTTAATATTATATATTATAAACTCTACCACAACTTTACATGGCGTTCAGTACCTTTAAACCATTACGGAAAAGGAAATATGAGAGGTATTACGTATTTTGTAAATTAACACTTACCTTACCCTACCAAATTTATCAGTTTATAATACCGATACCAATTTTATTACGATAAAGTTTTAATCGAATACAAAATTAATGGGGATTTAGTGTAAATAAATTCCTGTTGACGTTTATGAAGGTATTGATAAGATTTAAAAGATATATACCCTTTTAAAAAAAACCTACAATATCCTTATACTGGAAATCGGAAGCTTTATAAGTTAAAGAATACGGCTTTTAATAACGGTGAAAGGTCTTAACAATATTATTAGCTCTAATGGATTTATTTTAACCTTACTAGTATTTGCAACTTATTCATTTATAATAGTTAAGTCGTTACCATCGTTAAATACCCAAGAACTTATTATAGTATATGATAAAGCCTTAAAGGAGTTAAGAAAGGAATTTGTACGCCGTTAGATTAATAATAACCTTAATATTAGAAATGGAGCTTTAATAATAGATGTGCTTTTACTCCCCCTTGAAAGTAAAGTCTTTACGTGGCGCGAGTTAGGCAAATAGGATGGGCCTTATAAGATTTTAAGTATTACTAACTTAAATGTAATAATTAAAACTGTTAACATCCCCGTAACTTTCCGAGTTATAGATGTTAAGTTGTATCGAAAATCCTTTGGGCTTTTTAAATCTAATAAAGATCCTAACGTGAATAACCTTCAAACCGAGCGAATTAGCCAATATAACCCTTTGAAGCCGATTATTAGTAAGCTAATAAAACATCAACGGCGTATATGATTACTTAAAAGGGGGATATACAATAAAGACGAGGAAGGTAATGGGGATTACATGCCCGGTAAGGCATATATAACGGTATAGGTGTTTTAAAAGGAAAAGTTGAATGAAAAACTTGCCTTTAATTAACGTATTGAAGGCATTATTAATATATTAGGCAAGTCCTCTAAGGAAAGTGACTAATTGGAAATTAATGGTCTTTTATGATAGAGAGTTATATAGTTTGTATTTTTAATATAATTTAAAGGTTAAGACGTTATTATTTTTAAGTCGAGGATGGTTTAAGGGGTTAAAAATAAAACTATGGACTAGCCGTACGAAAAGTTACGACTAATCGTTGAAGGATATGGTAATAAAAATAAAAATTGGATTCTGATATAATAGCCGAAAATTTAAAAGATTAGTTAATGTTTAATCGTTATTATTACTTTTAATTTGACTATTAGCACTAAAAATTTTACACTTAATTGCTGGCACATTACATCAGCATATACGTAGTATACCACTAATCTTTAGCAGATTATATCGTTAAAGTCACAAAAAATACTAGGGGATAAGTTTCCGGCTGGTACAATAATACGTTATATTAAGCTTTTATATAGATTAGCTTAAGTAGGCGTTCATTGGTTCCTAATATATTAGGTACACTTCAGAAATAGGCTCGACATAAAGACTTGAACTTTTAATACGGGTCTATTAACTGCAAAGGGCAAATACTTTAATATAATAGGTATATAAATAAACGATACCCTTTTTCTCAGCTATGTTAGGTTTTTGGTGACCAAATAACGTGTTATTAAAAAGTTAAGCCTTTAAAAGTGTAAATTAATCGAAATGTTAGCTAAAGATATATAACTTAACTTTAATAGATCGTCACACTATATCCATAGTATTAAGGCTAAAAATGACATTAATATGACCCTACGCAAAAAGGGGCAAGTTATAAACCTGACGATTATCGATAAGATCGACGAAATGAGATTATAAAGATATCGAATGTAAAGGGCTCTTGTAGCTTATATTGCTACATTGCATTAATTGGAAATATCTTACGACTATTTTATTGTAATATACATACAAGACCCAGAAAACGAAAACTTCAACAAGTTAAATAAACGGATGAAATAATAAATGGACAATATTAAAAGATGAATCAATATCGTTTTTGTAAATCTAACGAATACAAACTAATAATCTTTACGGATGAGTTATGTATTAATAATATTAATCTGATATCGAATATCGGCTTCCTAATAAATTTCGTTAACGAATATAAGTTTAAAGTGTAATTTACGATTACCAAAAACCTTATATATTAGATATTTATTAAATGTAAACGCGTAACCTGGAGTATACTAGCTTTAAAAGTCTACTACATAATGGCAAGCATTAATATCAATATAGTAACTAACGGAATATTCAGGATTATTACCAAATAGCTGCGACAACTACCGATACCTATAATAATATGTAACGACTCTCGAAGCCTTTACAAATGCTTATTAAAACTAGGCACAACCAATGAAAAACGCCTGATAATAAATGTAATAACGTTGAAAGAGGTATACGAAGCCCGGAAAATCTATAAGTTCCAGTAAATTAACGGTAAAGATAATTTTACCGATGCTATAATTAAGGCTACCCATAATGACGCCCTGGAAAAGTTTGTGGATAGCAATATATTAACCATAAAAATTGAGGTATACGTGGACCGCTCGGCATGTAACGTAGAGGAAAAAATTTGCTCTGGCAAATTGAAAGACCGTTAGGATAATGGTGGCGTCAATGGTAACGATGGTAATAGTTTGAACTACTGGTAAGAGGTACGCAAGTGGTGGCTTACCTGATTTTCGCAGGTCTGTGGCAAATTATCTATGCACGGGATTTGAGGAACGGAGGCCTTGGAAGGATGGAGCAAAGGGGTCACGAAGGGCCGTAATTGAGGTTAATTTCAGTACAAATTAATCGGAATTAACAGGGGTTTGGCTTGTTATTAGAATTCAAATTGAGGAGGGATTTCAAAGTTTGCCGCCAATTAATAACAAGCCATGCTAGTTTGTAGGCACAAAACAAAAATTCGCTAGTGTTAGAATAGCAGTCAACTGCAATACAGTCAAGTCCACTTTACTTATAGTAAAGTTGATAATATATACTGCAAATTAACTATAGTTTGTGGGAATACACTGCAAGTACAGTATAGTAGGTACCCATTTCAAAGTGGGGCATAGGCCATAGCGTTTGACTATACAAATTAGTATGCAGACCGGCTATTGTTCTGCCAAACTTAAAACTTATACATCAATCAATAATATCAACTCATCACCAGTTACTTCGACTACAGTGATTCGAATCGACTACATTGCAGCGATAAGAACCTACCAACAAAAAGGGATAAAGTAAAATAAACTTTTAATTGGCTACGGAGCCGGTATTATCGATTTTTAGACGAGGAAAGGGGGGGTTGACGGTTTCACGTCGTTTACCAGGCTTTAAATAAAATTACCAAGGAAAATTGTTTTTCTTTACCTTTAAGTAAGGAAACCTTACGCGTATTTTCTTAATTGACATAACTTAAGATGTTTAATATTCGAAAGGTTTTTTATCGTGTTCAGGTTATACCCAAATCAAAGGAATGAACGGCCTTTCATATTCGTTTCAGTTTATTAAAATAATTAATTACTGTTGGTAGACCTTAGATGTTGCAACGTTGTCGATTCGATTGGTCTTCGAAGTAATAGTAGCATTGCAGTAGTCAGATGGTGTATGTATTTTTCTAGGTTTGGCAGACCGTAAGCCGGTCTACACTGTAATTTATATAGTCAACTGCTTGGCCTGTGCCTCAAAGTAAAGTGCAACGTACTGCACTCAACTTACACCCAATACGGTAAGTCCGCATGAAGCAATATAATTTCAGTACGTTCAAATTTACTTAAAGTACAGTTGACCTACTGTACTGCATGTAATACTATTCTAACACTGGCGGTTTTTAGTTTGTGCACGTACGTCAGTATAGCTAACCAATTTTTTCTGGTTACCACTGAATTGCCTTCTCGTTAACTGGCCAAACCCCTATCAATTCAAGTTGACTTTTATATTGTATTGCACCGAATTGCATGCAAATTGACCTCATTTGGTCTTAATTGCTCCGCCGCTCCAAGGTCCGAGTTTATCAACTCCTATAAAACGTTCTTTCGCCACAGCCTTTTTCAAGCCTCCACTTTAACCTTGCCACTTAAAAATATCACTATCATCAATCCCATCACCATTATTAATCCCCTAGCAGTCTTTCAGGTTTCCAACACATCCCTGTCTTCCGTTACGTGATTTGGGCTTTGCAGGTGGTTTGTTAACGTAACTCTCGATGCATATAGTTATCCTATTTCTGTTTATAAACTTTTTAGAACCTTATTTGGCGTCGCCTTAGTTATGGTATTTGCGGCTTTGTCTTTGATATCTATTTATCAGAATTCCTTAATCTCATTCCCTTTGTAGGGTTTATGGAGTGCTATTATGTCGATTATCAGGCGTTTTTCGCTGGTGGTTCCTAGCTTTGAAAGGTATTCGAAGAGGCCTTTTAAGTCGGTACAGATTACCACCGGAATAAGAGGAATCCTTAGTTTCCTACTGATAAGATTAAGGGTTTCCTATAGTATTATACCTACGTTAAAGCCCATTATTATGCTATAAACCTCCGATGTCAGTACGTTTCGTGCAATCCCTTTGTATGTAATGGAGGTTTAGTTGATTGAATTGTTGATAATGCTAAATTGATTTTCCCGCTTATTTTTGTTGACAAGGATTATTGGGAAGTCGATTTACAAAGATAAGTCAGTGTTATTTGTAAAATACCCGTCCGTGAAGATTATTTACTTGGTCTTTAAAATGTCGATTAGGACTATATTAATCCCGTGGTTTAAGTTTCGTATTTGTTACTTGAGTATTTTATTTAGTTGGTTAAAGCTCTTATCTATTAGTATTTGTACTTGAGCCGCAATAAATAGATTGTAAAAGGCTTTAAGTTGGTATAAGATAGTAATATAGTTACCTCAAACACTTTATTTTAGGTACCATTAAGCCTTGGCTTCGTCAGTCTTGTTAATTGTAGCTAAAATAGTGCTCTGGCCCTTTTGGGGAAAGTTGAGGTCGGTATTAATACCAAGTATATGAATTAAGAATTTATTGAAGTCCAGTTAGGTGTTTTCCGTTAACATCGTTACCGGCTTATAATTTCAAAATTTGAAGTCTTCAATCGCTTGCTGTTTTAGTGCTATAGAACCAGTCGTTCCGACGAAAAGGGTATCGTTGGTTTATATGCCTATTACACCGAAGTCCTTTTCTTATATTACTAATAGACACGGGTGGTGGTTTCAAGACTTTATCGGTAGCTGAAATTTTAATTGCGATTAGTCGGTTAGAAACCAATAAACGTTTGCTTTAAATAATCCGTATACTAGTTTTATATAACGTATTACCGTGCTTGAAGGGCATATAACACGGAGTTTTTGTGGTAGTTTTAGCAGTACGATGCGCTATAGATCCGTTGTTAGTTACATGTAGGCTTACGTTATATTAAGGATATTAAACGTAAACTTGCTTTTAGTTTTGGCTAGCAAACTTATTGTTATAGCGACTATTAAGCGTTGACTGAGTTTTAAAATTGTTGGCGATTGTATAAGGATTTAAGTTTTACCTTTATTATCGTATCCTTAAGAGATTAAACGTGATTTTTTGTATGGTCGCCCCGTGGTTTTGAATTTAACCTCTTAAATAATTTTCGACTTGAAAATCGCGATATTTGGGTTTTAAAAGTTGAAATCGGTTTTCGATACAAATTGTATAACCGTGTTATGTTCCAACCCACGATGGTAAGTTAAGTAGGTGCCAAATAGGATTTACTATTGAGGTATGAAGGAAGACTAGAAGAGGCTACCATGGCCCAACGTGTAGGACCTATGGGCATAGCTAGTGCTTAGCCCGTTACGTTCTCTTACACGTGCCGTGTACAGATTGTACCCGGTCCGCATCCGGTCCGTGTTCGGTCAACACCTAGACCGGGCCTAGGTCGGGTACTTCCTATCCCATTATGTGTATAGTTACGTAACCTATAAACTTAACGGCCAATAACCTAAGTTTATAATATGCCCCCCTCCTTTCTAGATATTATAAAGGCTAAGACGCCCCATTAAATAAATACCGGACGCGAGCCATACCCGTTCAATACGCTAGCCAGGCATAAGCAGATAATATTACATTTAATGTATCGTATAATGTATTAACCGGTTTAACTCTAAGTTTCCGGCGTTGTATAACGCACCCCTTAACCTTACTGCTAGTACCCTATAATACGCCCGTAAATTGGGTATATAATGTATTTCTTTTACCGCTAGAGTTATATGACGTACCCGTTAACGCATCGTGTAATATATTTTTCTTGCCGCCAATATCGTATGATGCGCCGTGTAAAGTCGCGCTGCTGCCTCTAATGCCGTGTAACGCGCCCTATATAACACGTAGCTCCTTCCGAATCCGATCCGCTAGTTCTTATAAATACGGACGCCCCCTATAACCTCTATAAATTCCTCTTTTTCCCTTTTATAACGCCGCTCTCCTTTGTTAACCACCCTTTTTGTAATTATTTTGCTTCTCCCTTTATATATTCCAGTTAGTCATTCCCACCAATATATTATAGTCTTTTTTCTTAACTTATCATCATGGCCGACATGTACAATTGGCCTGGCTTAGGTTACGTTATCGCCAGCGCCCCTAGAGGGGATAACAAGCCACTCCACAAGGTACTCTACTCCATTGCATACTAATACCCTACCACTAACTACCTGTCATAGCCGCCTCGCGCCATGGGAGATCTCCTCGTCAGCCTCCATCGTCGGGCTCCCCCAGCGTCTTCCCCTCTTCCTATTATCCGCTATCAGCCTCTCCTAGCGCTCGCCCCTCCTCACGTTATTCTCCATCCTCAGCGTCGCTTCGTATTAGTCTCACTTCCTACCAACCCCCCTTCTCGGCGCTTACCAGTTCTTGCTACGCTTTTTATTGTCCCCTTCCCCCAGCGTTACCTAATATCTGAAGCTAATTATAATAAAGCTCTTAATATCAGTAACTCCAGTACTTGTTAAACTCTAATAAGGATAATAATAATAAGTAGGTGGATTTTCGTTAGGTTATAATGAAAGCCGTCTTACGGTCGGATACATATTTGAAAAAATAGGGTAATATTTACTCGGTTTTACCTGTTATACTATAACCTCGTTTAATATTAAATTTTCCTTTTTATTCATAACTAAAGTATTATTTTAAAGATATAAACGACTCGTCCCGCGTTTATCGTTTGGTATATATTCGATGTCGACGTTGAAATACCGGGTTATTGTAAATCCGAACATTTCTACATTCTGCCTCAAATTTGTTCAAGGTTATAATATACTGGCAATTCTCCAGAAATTCCTACTCTTACTTATTATAACTCTTTTACTTAATCAACATAAAGCGAACCTTACCCCGCTCCGTTTTTACCGCAAGGATTTTTTATACTTTGAATGTCTCGTATTTACCTTACTCTACCTCGTTAACGATTGAAACTAATTCCGGGTAAGTGTTGGATAAAACCTACGAAGAAAAATCGTTTGAAGTTGCTCGTTTTACCAAGTCTATATAAAATACAAAGTAATTATTAAGGATATCTAATATGATATTAAACGGATTCGGAATATCGACTACTTAATACTAATTATAAAGTTAATAAAGCTTTTTATTCAGGAAATTGGTTCTAATATTACAAAAGTTTCGCTAAACTTAATCCCTTATTTTATATCTTTTCGCCAAACGTCGCCTATCATTCGTCACCATTTTTATTTGTTACTACATATAAACCATTATCGCCTAAGTTAAATTTACCCTTTCACGTAAATAACTAAAAATGTAACAACTCGCACTGCCGGGCTAATTAACGATTTCGTATTTCCGTTTACCTTTAAAATAGGTAATATTTTATACCTATTTATTAAACGGTTCGCATTAAATCCGTTAACCGTTAATTTCCGATAATGTAACGGAAATTAACAAACGAATAACTATAAAACCTAATAATATTACGAAAGGGCGACAATGATACGTAAGTACTCTTCAATCTTTTGGTTTATTCGTTTAATACCGTGATCTATTTATAGGTATTACGCCATAAAGAAAATTAATTCGACTTCTATTAGGGAATATAAAATCGTTTGAAATACGCCCACCTAATCTGAACCACGGTTATTAACAATAAAATTTGGGAATTTATAGTATCTTTATTATATATCTGGAAACTGTTCTGTATTTGTATCGATAGTTATAAACTATATAGGTTTTAACTGGATAAACTTAAAAAGGCAATCTGAAATGATTAATAAATATCGAGGGTCTCTAATAATGATGAGTAGGTTAATTATAAAGTCGACAGCAATATACGCCTAATACCAGTTTGAGACAAAAAGGGGTTAAAGAAGGCTTTATCATAAGGTACAATGAGGTATTATCCCGTTACATTACGTATATATTTGATATAAACGTTGAATATCTACGACTACCCTTTTTTAATAGTAATCCCATTTGAAAACGCGAAATAGAATGATTATACCAGGATAACCTATAATAGGCGAATCGTAAATTTGTTATAATATCTACTTCGTTAATTGTTTTTAACTCGAGAATTATAGATAACCACGGTAACGTAATATATTTCTCAAGTTAATTCTTTAATCCTCAATTTATACTAATTATCTCATTTTAGGTAAAAAATGTTGAACTTCATGAAAAACTATTATAAGGTAAACCTTAAACAACGGGTCATTCGCCACTTTTTAGTTTTACAATTCCATGAATATACCCGAGTCTAAAATAAAGTAATTACTTGGCATTAGCGATTCCAGTAAGCTTAATGCTTGCAGGGCTCGCGACGGTATTTCCGGTACCATCGTATTAAAATCCCTTAACGTTATCCCAGATAACAACCCAAACGCAGGCCGGATTCAGGGTGATACCGTTTTCGGTGGCCTTTAGAAAACTTTCGACTTGCCTTTAAAATATATATGTTCGTAATTTAATAACTAAACCTCTGTCTCATCAAATTACTTTATAGAACCCGCCTTAATTTATATTCTTTCAATATATAAATCCATTAATATTATATCAACATAATAATAAAAATGGGCTAAAAACCCGCGTATAACGTTCCTAAACTTTAGGCTTATCTCATAACCTGCTATTTAACGTATCTAGGTGGGTGCCTCAAGTCGCGGGCTTATACAACGAATAATATTGAAAGAGTAAAAAGACTTCGGCTCACCTAATTTGGCGTCTCGAAATTAAACGTAGTAAAAAATGTATTTTAATCATTTATGGTACGTTAAAATCGTAAACAATATACGGATACTATTTAATTCGGAAAATTACGCCTTTCAATAGAAAATTATCGCAAAAATCTCCTTATCATAAATAGTATAATTACGTTTCGTAACTGTTAATCGTGCCAAGAAGATATTAGCTTTAAAATATTATCCTTTTCCAGTTACTGTAAACACTCTCTTAATACCGTCTCCAAATAATAGGTTTTCATCATTATTAACTGATTTGAATCCCAGTATACCAGAATCTCGGCCGAAAAAAAAGTATCCTCTAACGTTCGAAATATAAATTCCTTTCGCTTCATCTAAGCTCAACGAATACCTTATTTCTTCAGACGAACTAAATGATCCGCTAACTCGAAGAAATCACTAATAAAATTACTATAAAAGTTGGTAAAACCTAAAAAACTTCAAACCTCCCAGATAATACGGAGTAATTCCCATTCGCGGATAACCCGGACTTTTTTGGGGTCGACCCGAATACCTACCTGAACCTTTATAGTAAAACCCAGGTATTTTACCTTTTTAATTACGAAATTACACTTTTTAAAATTTAAATTTAGCTTTATTTTACGAAAACGTCTTAAAACCACGCGAACTTTCGCTATGTAATCTCATTTAATAACAAAACAAAAGATTGAAAAGTTATTTCAATACTTCATAAAAATATTATCTAAAATATCCGCCATTATATGGTTAATAAATCGTTAAAATGTCGTTGGCAATTCCGTTAGATTAAAGGAAGTAATGAATTACTTAAATAACCCGAATTACGTACGAAACGCTACTAATTCTTTTTACCAAGATATAATTCGAATACGATGAAAGACCGTTCGAATATCCAATTTCGTAAGCTACATCGATTTCGACAATATACGTAGGGTCTTTTTAATTAAAAGAAAGGAAAAACGGTTTTATTTCGTAGTTTTATTTAATACCAAGTAATTGATTTAAAACCTTCATTCCCCCCCGGATGAAAAAAAAGTAATATCGACGTTATAGCTAATAAAAAACTTACCCGAATCGAAATCTTATTTATTAACTTCGTAACCTATAATCGAAATTTAGAAAAAATAATTTCGTAATATCAAGTATAATGGCCTTTAAGGTCGTTTTAATAAATATTCATCTTCGTTCGGTTTAATATAAATATAGTAATTGAATTTCCCCTTATATAGCGGTAAAGTTATAACTTTATCCTTATCGAATAGGTCGTAGAATATAGTTAATTTTGGTAAAAAACGTAATTGATTCTTTTTTTAACCATAATTGTCGCCGTCGTTTATAAAATCCACGGTATTTCGTAAAGGCTTATAGCAAAAGCTATCTGGGATAGGTCCCTTATATGTTATACATTTTTATACAAACATTATATTAAACTGAGAAGAACCGAATTTACCACGCCTTATATATTCCCCATTTTAAAACGTATTATTACTACGTCGATAACTAAGCTTTCTTAACCTTAAATTACTAAAAGACTATCGTAAACGTTCAAAGTTACCTATTAACATCGTATCTAAGGTATTCCAAAATTATATTCCACGTTATTCCTAGAATAATATATATTAATATCGAGTTCGATTATTTATTAATATTGATACGAAATTTTACTCTTTAGGTAATACACGTATTTTGTCGTAACCTTAATCTAATATCTAGATTTCAAAGATATAATACCCAAATTTACTTTATCCTTACCCGTTATACCAAAGCCTCGTTTTTTAATATAATAATAATTTTAATTAAAATCGATTTAAGTATTTCAAAAATAAGTGTTATCAAAAAGTATAGGGATCAAAAATAAATTCTCTTTTATACATATTTTATTTAAATGAAATTACTTTTTATTCTCTTTTTCAATCACTTCATCAAGATTATATAACCCTTAAACGAAACTATATTTAAAATCAAGGCTTTTCTCATCGCTATGAATAGAAAACTTTCCTTTACTTCTTCGATTTAAACTTTATATATTTATATAAAAGGTAATACCAGGCAAATTTTGTAGCCACGTTAATAATAGTCCGATAAATTATAACGTACGTAACTTTTTAAAGTTAATTTAACCTAACGTATCTTTAATATCGCCTACGTTGCCCTATGTTCTTAGTTTTAAACGTGTACCGAATAGGTTTATTAAAATAATTAACCGTGGTATCGAAATAATTAGTAGTAATTACTACGACCCCTTAACAAAGGTATTTAAAAGGGGTAAACTCTCGTTATAAACGTATTATTATCCGGTCATTAAACTTATACTGGTCCCGTTAACTAACGACCAAAAACATTGTTTTAAATCTAAGGAATTTAACTTATTAGCGAGTTCATGGTACTCATTCAGGGTTACGATATCATTTAACCGGTTAATCCTTACCATAATGAATTTTTCTCAAATACTTAGCGATACGCGAAATCATAAATAATTATATTTTAAGGCTGAAATTCAATTTAGGTACTCGTTTAAGTTAAAAGTATTTGGAATCTAATAACTAATAATACCTATAAGTTCTTATCGTTTATAACCAAATCTTCAATTTTGACTAATACCTTATTCACGTGGTAAAAGTTGTTAAAAGTAGCTTTAATAAAATTAAAAAACGTTTTTATATTATATACATTTTCATAATCTCCGGTTTCGTAATACGTTGTAACCGCTTACTTTATCGTCGCCGTATAACATCCCTATATGTAAATGAACGTATACCGATCCTCTTTGATTTATATTTTAGTCGTTTTTTTATAAATTCAATTGTTTAGCACGTCGCTGCCTATGTAAAAGGAGATTCGTCGAACTACGGTTAATTTTATCGTTTTTATTTACCTTAAGCCGGTAAAAATGTAACGTAAGTCGTGGTTAATTAGATTTCTAATTATAAAATCTTCTTTACGACTTAAACGAAATTAAACGTAAAGTTGATAATTAAAATCAATTAACCCGGTTATTGTAATCATTTTACAATTCATGCGATATAGCTTACGGTATTTCATAAACAAGAAATATGGATTAAAATCGGTCCCAAAAATGTAAAAAATTATATTTATAAAGGTAAAAGATTAGGTATTTACCGACGGCTTATCTTCCTTAATAACTCTAAAGTATACCGTAAAATTATCAACTTTTATTATCGATTCATTGATTATAAGTAATATTTTTTCAAAGAAATAAAAAAAACCCTTGATAATATATTATAGTTCGACTTACGATAGTAAACCAAGTAAATTTCAAATGGGATTTACTATTTAGTTACGGAGGAAAACTATAAAAGGCTACCGTAGTCTAACGTACAGGAACTATGGGTATGGCCAGTGCTTTACCCGCCATATACCCTTATACATTCCGTGTACAGACCGTGCCCGGTCTGCATCTAGACCAGGCCCAAGCCAGGTACTTCCCATCCTGTTATGTGTATAGTCACGTAACCTATAGACTCAATGGCCAATGGCCTGAATCCATAACAAACCCCTCGAGTTAACAAGCCGTTAATTTTGACCTTATCGTTATTTTTAAAAGGTTTGCCGAAAGTTTTGATAATTCCTTATACCCGGCGCTTTAATGTTAAGTTTTTTTTCCTACTTACCCAAGTAGTATTATATATGCGGCCCGGTATATATTCCTCCTCTTCAACGTTTTTTTTTTCGAAGGTCTTTTGCGTTGACAACGTTCTATCGCCTTATCGATAATGGGTGGAGGAGGTTCTTATTGGTTCGATCTTATAACTAAAGGGGCTTAAGGTTCTTCATCTTTAGTAGCCCTAATGTAGGGTTTAATTTAAGTGGTTCAAAAAGGTACAGTACTGTTACCAGTTTTAATAGTTACTTTAGAGTTTGTGATATTTAATATTTTGTATAGGCTTTCTTATTTTCCTAGCTTCCGTTATATGGGGGCTTTACTTTGTAACGGCAAAGTAAATACATCGATTATTAAAAGGCCTTTTTTGGTGTTAAGAGCGTTATTAATTTGACGGCGTGCTGATTCTCTTCGTAGTTCCTTTAAAGCTTTGTTGTAAACTGTAATACGTTTTTAAGTATTTGTCGAAAGCAGAGACTTATTCGTTAAAAGTAGGTACATTCCAAATATTAGGAGCGTTGGCATTAAGTTGTTAGGGATTATAGTATCGTTTAGACCTTTTACTGCTATTTGTAAGCGTTTCTCTAGATTTTGAAGGTTTTTAATTTTTAGCGTAAGGATATTGTACGCTCAGCGACGTAGGGAGTGTGCCTTCTTAACCTTTTTAATGGTTTATTGAGCTTTTACAGGTACCTGTTTATATTAGATACCTATTATTTAGCCATTTTTTGAAATTTTACCGCACCAAAGTTTTTGTTGGTATCGTAGACGACAACGTTAGGTGAACTTGGGTACGTGTGAATCTATAGTATTTTTTAACTTTTTTTACGTATTTTTTGCCAAAATGGACTTTAAAAACTTAGCCTTATGAAAAGAGGTTATGGAATCAACGACTTGAGGGATAGGCTTATTATTTAAGTAAAACATATCAATGAAAATTTCGCAATTAAAATCCTTATCGTTTTTGAATATAAATTTTAATTTTCGGGGGGGTTGAATATACGTTTGCCAGTAGCAGTAAAGCCTTTTAATTTTCTTTAGGGCAGAGTATTTTACATCGTTATGCCTTGTGGACTTTAGGACTTGGTATAACCTGTTAACGGATAGATGGTTAAAACTTCGGTGTAATTAACGTATTTTCGGCTTTATTAGGTTTAATATTACTGCTTTCAGACCTTGAAGATCAAATTATGGGTACCCCTACTTAAAGTCGAGTGAAATCCTTTGGCCGTTTTCGACTAGTTCGTTTACATTAACGTTGACATTAACGCCGAGGGTTTTTATATCCTTTAATCAAAGAAAAAAAGGGGTAAGGGACTTGAGGATATGGATTGTAATTGTTTTTACAACAGTTTCAATTACCGTTATCCCTAATAACGATAGTTGTCCGCCTAAGTCAAAGTAAACTTTGGCCTTACCAATATCTTAACGATCGATTTTAGTAGCTGTAGTGTTTTTCCTTCATAATGTTACGTATTGCGAATAGCCTTTTATTAAGTACCTTACTGCTCTTATATTTGGCATAATACCTTAAAACGTTTGGTTTGCGTAACGGTTACGAAGGTTGAAGATGTATAAAGGTTTAGGGACTTGATTAGGGCAAAGGTAGGGGTTTTTATAACCTAAATGGTATAGAAAAGCGTAGTCGGCTAGTTATTGCGCCGTATCGGGAGTAGTATTTTCGTGTTACTTGATTTTTGGGGGGGCGTTGGTGGTGTTAATTGACTTGTTGCCTTTAAAGTTATCGATTTAATTTAAATAATTTTGTTTAGAATAAACAGTGTATTGAACATGGTATATTTCCTTTTTGTTATTTCGTTTAGCTAGGAGGTATCGATTTGACTAGTAACTGGAATTGTTATGGATTTAATTTTTCTGTTACTATCACAACGATAGTGCTGGTGGTTAATAGTTTCGCCTGAAGCTTACACTTATTGGCATCAACGTGGTTGTTGCTTTTAGTTTAAATCCGAGGTCAATATATTAAGCTTTAGATGTTATAGGCGCTCGTATTTACGGTCGATATAATTAATTACCGTAAGGTTTTTATTTATTTATATTGAAGAAATTACTAGCTTAGGAGTACATACTAAGCGAATTTAGTGTACATGTTATTACGGTGGTAAGAGATAAACATAACTGGTTAAAAAAGCTTTTGTAGGTGATATCTAGGCGTTATAAAGCATATTCGAACTTACTAACGCCCGTGATTTCTGCTCGTACCTGTTTGTGAAGTATGGCTTCGTTAACGTGGGCTTTTCCCATTACTTTTTGGTATAATATTAACTTGTTAATTATTTAGTTAAGTACGTTTATTGGTAGTTCCTTCTCTTTTTTTTTGTTATTATTGTAGTTTCCTTTATAGTAGCTTAATTTGTATAGTGTTGTGTAAAATACACGTCGTGCTTGATGTAGCCCTTTTTGTTATCGTAGATTTCGCGAAGCGTAGTAGCGTTAGTTAGAAAGGTTAGGTAGTAGTCCTTGGCGTATCTTATAAGGATTTTGGGAAATAGTAAGTGAAAATTAGAAAGTGAGACTTTTATTTATTTGTAGATATTTATAAAAGATATCATTTTGGTTTGAAAGAGGTTTTAAGGCTTTTCTCTGTATTTTTTTTTCGTTATTTCAGATTTTAGAGAAGTCCGTAAGGAGTTTGTAGTTGATATTGACTATTCTAACGGGTTTTGGTTAAAGGTCGCGATAGTTATCCTAGATTTAAATAGTGTTTTCGGATAGTTTAAGTTTTGAAGCTTTCGAGGCGTGATATTAAGGGTACTTGCTAGTCGTTTAGCCTAAGAGGTAAAGTCCTGTGGTAGGATTTGTGGTAGGATTTCGCGCGTATGCAAATTTGAAAGGGGATAGTTTTTAAAGGGCTTGGAGATTGAATTGCTAAGGGACGACGGGTACTTAAAAGTTTTGGGAGGCCTGAAGATCTTGTTTGATTAACTGGTATATAGTATTAACGTCAATACCTTTGACCTCGTTAGCAGCTATCATTTTACGTACCTTACCACCACCAAAGGCATACTCCGATTTGTTATGTAAGGATAATAAATTGCCGAGCAGGTTAATAATTTTATTATCGCCAACGCGTAGAAAGGCTTAATTTAACGAAGGGCAGGTTAGGGTTCCCTTAAAACATGAATGTAGGCGTTGGGATCCCTTAACGTCTTTCTTTTTTCCCAGGAGGTTTTAAGGATCAGGATCTTAAGGATAATCTTTTTGTTGTGCTAGTTCGAAGAGACTTTCTGCTAGTTTTAATGGTTTTTTTTTTTATAAATAAAGATTTTACGGCGCATAATCATTTTTAGATTGGTTTGAATCGTGTGTTGGATTATCTTTTATATGTATGATATTTAGTGGTTAAAGAATTTACGGAAGTCTTGGAAAGCGCGGGCATCGCGGCCGAATTTTTTACCAGAATTAGATTCGAAGATGTACTAGCTAACGTAATTGGTTAGGTGCGCTTTAGTTAAGGTTTTATTAACATTTATGATCTAAAGCTGTTGGTCGTAGTAGTTGACGAAGATTAATCCGAGATTTTTAATTGTTTTTTTTTAGGCGGGGTCGGTAATAGAATTGAAGTGAACGCTTGCGGTAGATATCTTGGTGTTTCGGCTTATATAGGGCGTGTAGGGCGAGAAACTTGGTAATTTTGGGTGTAGGAACTTGGTGTTTTGGCGTAAGGTTGCGTAATATGGCTTTTTCGACACGGTTTGGTGTTTTCGCTTAGACCAGCGAACTTGACGATTGGAGTGGCGTGAGAAGTAAAAAATAGTGAAGTAGGGAAAAGATTTGCTGTAGAATGTAAGGTCGAAGGTCTTTATAGGTAAAGGTTATAGGTGGAGGGCGAAGGTTGTTTATTGTTTTGGCTGTGGAACTTAGTTGTTTTTGTAGTATTAGTACCCGTAATAGTATTGACCTAGTCGTTTTTCAACTTTCCGAACTTTAAAACTTTTGACAATTAATCTTAACGTTTTTAAGAAGGATTTATAAAGATTTTTTGGTGTTTTCTATAGCAATACTGTCGTTAGATTTAAACTGCCGTGAAAACTAGCGTAGCTTAGAATTTTTTTTTACCTATTGCCATAAAAATTGGCGTAGTAGTAAAGGCCCTTCGTAAGAATCTTTCCTTTACCCTAGCGGTCGTTTAACTTAGAGCGTAACTGTAAAGTAGTTTTTTTTTTTTTTTACTTAACTTATCTGTGCTTAACTTAATAAGCACTAATCAGTATTAATAGGCCTTAGACGTTGCAACGTTATCGATTCGATTGGTCTTCAAAGTAACAGTAGTATTGCAGTAGTTAGATAGTAGATGTATTGTTCTAGGTTTGGCAGACCGCTAGCCGGTCTGCACAGTAATTTGTATGGCTAACTGCTTAGCCCATGCCCTAGAGTGAAGTGCAGCGTACTGCACTCAACTTACACACAATGCGGTAAGTATGCACAAAGCAATACACTTGCAGTATGGTCAACTTTACTTACAGTAAAGTTGAACTACTGCACTGCATGTAATACTATTCCAACAATTACCCCCTTTAGGCTAACGGGAACACTAACGATGTTTTAACATTATGTTAATTATACAATGGTGAATATCTTACATAATTTTGTTACGGCTTACCAAAATAATTTTTAATGTTTTTTCTAATACTAAACAAAACCATATAACGGAAGTTTATATGGTTTTAAGACTCCTTTACTATTCTAGGCTAAATTTAAACCTAAAAATGTTAATTTGTAGTAAAGGAGGTAAAATACCTTAGTTTTATCATAAAGATCGACGTAAATATTCGGGCTGACCTCGAGAAGATCCGGGCCGTTCGCGAATAGAAGTTTTTACGTATTATTTGGGAGGTTCGAAGCTTTTTGAGATTCGCTAGGTTTTTATCAAGACTTTATTAGCAATTTTTCTGAATTAATTAATTATCTTATTCGACTTACAAAATACGAACCTCCGTAGGCTTGTACGGATCGGTAGGAATATACGTCTCAAACGTTAAAGTATATATTTGTTATAACACTTATTCTTGTACATTGAAATCGAACCCGGCTAACAGTAATGGAATAAAATTATTCGGAGATAATTTTAAAAGGGTACCTTTTATACAAGGGTAAAACAGTATCTTGAAGCCGGTGGTATATACATTTACACTATTATTGAACGCGGAATTTGATCATGATATTCACGATAAAATCGTTTCGTAATGTTGTTTTATTTCAAAGCGTGGTTATCTATACTGCGTAATATTCGTACTATGTTTACTATTTAAACGGATTATAAAGGATTAACGTATTTTTTTTACCATATTGAATCTCGAAACATTAAGTTCGATAAATAGAAATTCTTTCGTTTTTCCAATATTACTTGCGTTACCAGCCCGCGACCCACAACGTTCTCCCGAATATATTAACCCACAAATTACGATATATACCCAACGTTAAAAAAAATACTGCGTATAGGTTTTTAACCTATTTTTATAGTTATATTAAATATAACGACTATAGATTTTTACATCATAGAAACGTATATTATAACAGGGAATATAGAAATATTTATTAAACTAAATCCTAGTTATTCAATTGCGAGAATATACGCCTAAAAGGGGAATCGAAAGATACTGACATATCAACGGTTACGGTATCGCCTCGAGCTCGGCTCGCGTTAATACTGTCGACTTTTTTAACACCAGACGCTTATTTCATTTTCGGGTAAGGTACCCTTACCAAGTTATAGAATTAAAGTGTAAAAAACGATCTGTTATACGTAATTCAATTACTAACAATCACTGAAAACGTGAGATGTTTCCCGGTTAAGGCAAGATATTTGATACAAATTTCGAATTATAACATCGATCCAATGGGTACTTTATATTACTGTAATCGTTGGTAATTGTCAAATTAGAAGCTATTAACAAGGAAAATCTTATAGTAAATCCACTACTCACCTATCATAAGTTATTCAGGTAGAAACGTCTTATTATGGATTTTTAATAGGATTAATATTAAAAAGGGATATTCGTAAAAATTTGACGCTTATATGGAATATATACGTAATATAACGGTAAAAAACATCGTCATATCGTACAATAAAGCCTACTTTAATACCTTATTATCCCAGATCGTTATGATTTTATATTTTTATCAACTTCATAATAAATATACCTACTACAGATGATGCCTGCGATATTCATTAGTTTTCACAACCCCATTTTCTAAATTTATCTAACTAAATACAATATGGTTTATAACCGCCGAGGCGTATACGCAACTGTTTCGGGATTTATAGTGGCAATTTTATGGATTTCTTATATTCATTATTCTTGCTCGCGACTCATATTGGATAAAGCTTTTTAAACGAACTTATACTTTTTAATAAAAGTTAAATAACTTTTATCGACAGTATACTATCTATAAATACAAACGATACTAAATGGGTAAATTAAAAGGTTTAAAAGTACCTACGAATTATCGTCGACTTTTTGCAATTTAATTAAATAGAATATCTCGTAATTTATTAATTCATATTCAATAACCGTGAGTCCACGGTTATCTGGTTTAATATAAATCGACTTATTTATAGATACAAAATGTTGCTTATCATTAAAATAAACGGGGATATAAAGTTCATAACTAGTTCGGCGGAATAAGCTTTTATGGTTTTAACGCACTTATTCTAGTATACGAAACTAGCTTAACCGGTTATAATATAAATTGAATAATAAATTAAAAAAGCGATGAACCGTCCACGACGTCTAGCAAAACAATATAAAGTAAATAATAAAGTTTAACTTAACTTACGTAATATTAAAACCTACCGTTTAAGTACAAAGTTCAACTAAATATATAATTTATACTATATTGTCGGCGTTTTGAATCCGTTGAATATTATTTCAAATATCTTTAGTGAATACCTTGTATTTCACATAAATTTGTCAAACGCGTAGTTATAGATACTTTGCCCTTCTAGGTTTTATCCGACACACACTCGAAATGAATCCTTATTGCTGACGATACAAGGAAAGATATATACGAGGAATCTAAAATTTTGGATATTATAGCTACTAAAATGTGATGGAGCGTTATCTGTAATATATTAATTGAGTAAAAGGGTTTTCATCAACTGAAAGACGAATTATGAAATAATTCCTAATATGTTATAACCTTACATAAATTTATAGTAAAATAAAAAGAAGCATAGTTTATAACAGCTTGGCGTTTCGACGCCAACGCCGAATTCTTTTTGAAAAAAAAAACTTATATAAGATAATTCGTTTTTATTTCAGAAATAATATATTATTAATGAAAAGGGGTAAAATTCCATTACTATTATATTATAATACGATAAGTAAGGCTAGATATATATTATCCGGCTTTTACGGATAATTATCTGACCGTGAAGCAGTTTTTACCGAAAACCTATTAAGCTTTACCTATAAAAAATTATTATTGTTATTCTGATTCTCGGAATTGTGGCACCGATAACGTTAAAACCTTTACTATAGTTAGTTACGTTCGTTGGAAAAGCCGACGGGGGTAGGCAATACAAAGCGGGGCAGGTACCAAATGACGATGATAAGGGCAATTAACTTAAGGCTAGGCGAGTACTAAGCGAAGCCGATAAGGGCGGATAACACTAAGTGGAGCGGGTATTAGTAAAGGCCAACGAAGGCAGATAACACGGAATGGGGCGGGGGAAAAGATTCTTTAGGTAGGATATAATGGACCATAATACGTTGGTTTACTCTTAGGTAACGCGGTCGACACAGATACGGTTATTAACTCGCTTTCAGTTGGTTCGGTTAGCCTGTTTTTATATAAGGTTAGTGAAAAAGACGCAGGCAAATAAAGGGCTTTTACGATTAGGCCCTAAATATTATTCGTTATATTTTATAAAGCGCAACTTATATTACTTATAAAAGATATAACTTATGTAGTTATATTATTTTAATCATTCGGAGCAAGACTATATACATGTTTATGACGGGTGTAGGCGGGGACCGAAATAAAGATATTATGAGTTAAGGTATGACTGGTAAACCATGTACGGTTGCGATAAACGAAAAAACCCATAAAAGTGGACGGAGGCGTTTTCGGGGACAATGAAACCGGAAAAAGAGCAGGGCGGGGGCGTATAATTAGGAATGTAGTAATTCATATAACCGGAATAATTAGGACACCTTACGTATAGGCGATACTACAAAATCGAACAAAATTATTGATTAACTCAGAGGAAGTAAAATCGAATACAAGCCTATAACCAAAAACGTTATCTCATCGTTTGTAGGCAGTTAACAAAATATAAACGTTTTTTTTTTTTTTTTTTTTTTTTTTTTTTTTTTTTTTTTTTTTTTTTTTTTTAGAAAACTACAACAAATTGCCGTAATAACGCCTACAAATTAAACGAGGTTATAAGTTAGTTGATTTCTCAAACATATTATAAAAAGGGGTTAATATAAAGTCAGAGTTTTTATAAAATCAATTTTCAGGCTTACTTTACTATATATCTTACGGCAAACGCAATATCCTTAAGCGCGGTAAATACAAAGTAAAATTAAAAGTACTTCGTAATTTACAAAACGATCAATATAAGAGATATACGTATCCTTAACTTATAAAAGGTGGAATTCAGCCTTATCTTTACTGTCGTTAAATACGAAGAAGTTACCTATAACACAGAAAGGCTACACAATACAATTAGCGGTAAGAGTATGATAGTATAAATAGACAGTATATCTTATAGGAAAGTTATTCGTTATTATTAGATACACCGACAGCTGTATATCTTATACTAAGATTATTAAACTCATCGATTATATTAAAAAAAGAGTATTATTAATAAGAAAATAGCGGCGGAAAAGATAAAACCTAAAACGAAGATAGAAAGGAAAAATTACAGTTTAAATCAATATAAAATAACTTAATGGGAATAGGCGGATTAGTAAAAGAAAAAGAAAAATAAAAGAGGTTTTGTGAGTTACGGTGAGGGCTGTTTTTATATACGTAAGAGGCTGGAGTTCGATAAGATTTATACATTATATGGCGCGTTGGGAGGCGTGTTATGCGGCGTAAGTAGCCCAGGATTACTAAAACCTATACGTTATGCGGCGTATTAGGAGGCTCATTATATGGCATAGTAATAGCTTAACAATAACTTTATACAGTCTACGCTCAACTCGAACCTGGTCCGCGCCCTATACGAATACAGTTTGTACTTATTATTTAACAGGATAAATACTGTATTTTTGGCGCCTTTTTGATGAAAAGAAGGGGGGGAGGGGGGTGCATATTATTAACTTAAACTATTCGTTATCGAATTTATAAGTTATGTAACTATATACGTAATAGGATGTGTATTACCTGGTTCGGACGCGGTCCAAGCGTGGTTTGGAGACGTTATGTACAAAGGTATGTAACGTACTATATACGTACTGTAGATATAAGTCCTACATGAAGGACATTTATAACCTTCTATAATCTTCCTTAGTATCTTAATTGTTAACTCCATTTGCTACTTACTTATTATATCTTGATATATTGGACCATAACAGGTAACAAGTTAATTAACAGCCTGATTTATTATAAATATAATATCTTTTATTATCATTACAACGATATTTATTGAGGGTAACAGGTTTGTTCAAGTTTTGCTTTCGTTGGCATTAATTTGGTTGTAATCTCTAATTCAAAGCTATTAAACTAGATTTTAAACATTGAAGATGCTTATAGCTATACTTACAATAGACGTAGTAAACCAATGCGTGGTTTTTTTTATTTACATCGTGAAAGTTATTAGTTTATGGGTATATACTAAATGAATTTGACGTACGCATTATTATAGTCACTAATAGGAACTTCAATTAGTTCAAAAAACTCTTATAAGTAGTATTTAGGCATTATAAAGCGTATTTAAACTCGTTAACACCCTTAATAGCTACCTGTACCTTTTCATGAAATGTAGCTTTACCAATGTAAGCCTTTCCTATTACTTAGTAACAAAACATTAACTTATCAAGTATCTAATTTAGAATATTTATTGTTATTTTCTACTTTTTCTTTTTTTTTGTTATTTTAGTTGTTTTTCTCGTAGTAGTTCAAACCGTATAGTATTGCATAAATTATATATCGTATTTGAAATAACTTTTTATATTATTATAAACTTATCCAAAGGTTTTTGCTCGCTTTAGAAAAGCTAGGTAATAATCTTCAACGTATCTTGTAAGGATTTTGGGGAATAGTAATTAAAAATCAAACGTAGGGACCTCTATTTACTTACAAATATTTAAAAATAGTATTATATTCGTACCGAGGAAGTTATAAAGCTTTTCATTATATTCTTCTACGTTATTTCAAAACTTGGCGAAGTCTGTGAGAAGCTTGTAGTCAATTTGAATCATTTTAATAGGGTTTGAAGGAAAATCACAATCATCATCCCAGTTTTTGTTAGTATTTACTCTCAATTTAAGCTTTAAAGTTTTCGAGTTGCAGTGTTAAGGGTAATTATTAGTTGCCTAATCCGAAGAGTTAAGTATTGCGGTAATACCTATGGTAAGTTTATGCGTATGGACGTATTTTCCATGTGCAGATTTTTAAATTACTTAGCGATTTGAAATAAAGAGTTAAGATGCAATAGGGACTTAACTGTAGGAAGATTTTTTTGGAAACTTGAAGATTTTATTTAATTAACTATATAGCGTTAACATTAATACCTTTTTTTGCGTTAGTGGCTGTTATTTTACGCGATTTACTGCCATTACAAGCGTACTTTATGCCATTATATGGAGTTGTCGAGCTATGAAATAAATTGATAAGTTTTTTATTATTAACGCGCGAAGAGACTTAACTTCATTAGGGGTTAAAAGGAGGTCTCTTAAAATACGTATAGCAACTTTAAGGGTTTCACCATTTTCTTTGAAGCGTGGGTTTTAAAGTATTTTTCAAGCTAAGTTAATTCGAAAAGTGTTTCTATTAACCTGGTAAAGCTTTTTTAAAACACATATATCCCTCGTCCTTCGAGTTTTGCCTTGAACTTAGACTTAATACCTTTTAAAATCTTTTTCCAGATGTTAATAGTCCAGCAGTCAAAGAATTTACGATACTTACGAAAGGCGCGATCGTTACGATTAAGTTTCTGACTGTCATCTTTCTTAATAATAAAGTAGCTAACGAAGTTGACCAAATACCCTTCGGTTAAGTCTTTATCGACATTTAGCTCTTATAAGTCTTTATTATATTGATTTTTAAAAAGGGATTCAAGGACTTTAATTCCTTTTTATACTTCCTATATAGGTGTTATCTTGAAGTTTTAGCTAGTATAGGATTTGGTAGGTGAGTGACTTGATAATTCCGTGTGTAAGGACTTAATAATTTAATGTGAAGTTGCGCGAGGTAGCTTTCTTGACACGATTTAGTAACTTTCGATAGTTTCGCTCATAATAGCGCTCTTAGCGATTAAATCGGTGTAGGGAAAGAGAAAATAGTAAAATAGGGGTAAAGGTTTGGTATAAAGAGTAAGGTTGGAAGTCGTTTGTTAGTTTCAGGAAGTAGCTTTTTCTTTCACTTAATTTATTTTTACTTCACCTAATAAGTACTAATCATTGTTGGTAGAGCTTTAAATATCATAATATTGTTGATTCTATTGGTCGAAGTAACAGTTGTATTATGTAGTCACATGATAGATGTATTGTTTAGGTTTGGCAGACCGCTAGCTGATCTGCACAGTAATTTGTATGGCTCATTACTTGGCTCGTGCTCTAGTGTAAAGTGGGCGCATACTATACTTAACTTGCAACCAATACAGTAGGCACACACAAAACAATACACTCAACTTGCAGTCAATATAGTCAGCTTTACTGCAAGTAAAGTTGATTTACTACACTGCAATTACTATTATTTCAATAGAAATGTTTAATAGTTAAGTTTGAAATATTTATATTTCTGTAGTAATAGAGGTAGTTATATAAAAGTAAAAGGGTAAGAAAATTTTGTGTTTTATTATAACAGGGTTTCATTAATGTAATCTATGAGTAGGATTCAGTTTCATAACCTTCAAATCAAACCAATCACGACGATAATATTTATGTATCCAAAAATGAAACTTGGATACCTCATTTATACAAATAATTATTATTATAAACTTCTATACTATTTATTTGCAAGCCTTGTAATACAAACGTTTTGAACTCGCGGATTATAATAAAAAGATAATATAAAACAACTATTACCACTTATAATGAAAACTTGTTTTTGCACTAATTATAAATCCCAATGAAAAGTAAAAGTATTAGAGTAAAAAATACGGTTTTTTATGTTATAAAAGCAGTAAATTAACTTTCCAACATAAATAAATATTAGATTGTAACATAACAAGTCATATGGAATAGTCCCACTAGAATAATTTTAATATTGCAAGATTTCGATTAAAACGATCACTCAACATTTTTTTTTTTTTACGTACAGTAAAACTTACGGCTTTGCGGGTCTTCACCCTCTTGGTTCCGCAGCATTATGCCTACTTGCGATAAAGGCCCGAAAGTAGTGTTGTTCCTGGCGAGCCGATACTATTTTGGGGGTTCTGTTTGACACATTTAAAATTGCTTAGGTTTCAATCGTTCCCGCTAGTATCTGCATATATTATTTGTAGCCGCAACCACTTTGTGGAGCCTGGTATCAGCAAACAAAACAAACAAAGAAAACTGACAAACCAGACACCATCGGTTTAGAGAATGATTGTTCCACATGTATAGAATATCCTGGCTCTCTTCCGATGCTAAGACCTAGTAGTATATGAACCTGCTGATGCAAAATAGTAACTGTTTATTGGGAATTACATTGTAGCCATGTTGATCTGTGACATTAATAGGCAGAATCCCTGCTCCTTTTAGTGTTCCTGCAGGGACCAGGAGGCAGCGACTAGCTGCTGAGCTACAGCCAACAATGACGTTACAAGGATGGGAGCATTATTAACCCTGTTCCAAGCTTGAACCTCTCAACCTCTCAACCTCTCTGACAGCTGGCCATCTCTTTTGCTCACCCTCCTCCTCCTTCTACAAAACACCATCTTCTAAACCTAATCAAGCATTTTGAGCCCTCATCTGTGTCTGCTCCTCCTGTGTTCAACTCTTTCTTTTGCCCCAAGGCAAAAAGCAAGCACACCTCCAAGCAAAGAGCCCTCCTGAAGCTGTCAACATGACGCTCTACTACTCCCTAGTAAGGAGGCCTCACATGACTCTTTAGCTGAGATTTTTGATATCGCTGACAGAATGCATCGGCAGGTGTTCCTCCTCCTTATGTCAGAGATGACTCTCTTCGTCGTCCTCATCATTCCTCTGCCCTTCACTGTCAAGCGGAGGTTGTTCACGTAAGACCCAGCTGTGCCGGTGCATCTATTTGTATTTCCCCAGATGGCTAACCATGTGCCCCTCCACAGGTTCATCTCCGAGAACCCGCTTGTGGCTAAGCTCCAATATGGCCTCAAGATCACCTTCATTTTCATCCTGATTTTGTTCATCGACTCCGTCAACCGAGTCTACCGGGTCCAGATAGAGCTGGCCCAGGCCAGCGAGAGCAACAACGGCGCGTACGTCATACCGCATACCGCACCCCATCGTTCCCGTGAAAGGCCGTCCCAGGTGCACCAGCTGACCCAACCGCCCCCACCAGCAGGCAGATCATGGGCCATGAGCGCCTCGAGGTGCAGGCCCGCAAGTTCTACTCGCAGCGCAACATGTACCTCTGCGGCTTCACGCTGTTCCTATCGCTGATCCTCAACCGCACCTACATCATGATCCTCGAGGTCCTACGCCTGGAGGAGCGCGTCAAGCTGTATGAGGGCACCGAGAAGAACACCACGCAGGCGGAGAAGCTCGCCCAGGCCGGCGATGTCGGTGAGATTGCCCGCCTCAAGAAGGAGCTCGCCAAGAAGACCCAGGACCTCGAGACCCTGAAGAAGCAGTCCAGCGGTCTCCACAAGGAGTACAACGACCTGTCTGAAATGGTCTCCGCCCAGAACAACCGTAATGAAGATGCGAAGAGCAGATGAATGCTCGGTCATGATGGATATCATTTCACCCGACCGGACGGGATTTCAGTACGAACAGACAGACGACTGACAACCACACGAGACTGGAGATAAGAAAATAGTCAAGATGGAATGGCCACGTGCATGGTAGCCAGTCTTGTGGACGGGCACGAGATATCAGGTTACCAGGGCCAAGGTGACTGTCGCATGGGGGTGGATAGGGGTTTCGGAAGAATAACAACATTTGGGCGGTGCTCGATTACTCGCAAGTAAAATCATGGCGTGCACTTTCCCGGGTTGGGTTTCATGAGAGCAATTATATACTTGCCTTACGTTGAATGAAGCATTCATATTATCGTGATGGATCTCTCTCTGCAAGTGATAGTGATGCTGTTCACTCACTTGCTAAGAGGCCCTCAGCACACCTATTGCCAATACGGTTCTTGGATGACCTTGCGGATAATAATTGTGCCTCGTCTCGTCAGGTCTTGGAGGAAGAGGGTCTGCATTTTATAGAGGCTGGATATGATTGGTTTGGTTGGGTCAGCTAGTTTGTCTGCTTGGGGGCCAATGTGGAGGCTGTACAACAAACGGGCCCCTTGGCAAGGAGGGCAACGGCCAGAGACAACAGGATGCAGTACCTAAGATCTTGGACCTCTTCTCACTGGGAAGATGCTTTCCTCAGCCTGTGTCAAGCCATGGACTTCGTCGCGAAGCTGGCACAGCAGTCGTTCCAGACGCTATGAGGACTCCCTCGTTACCCGAGACCACGTCTGCCTCATTCTCGGCGAACCTGCCACGGATCAAGGACGGTCTCCTCATGTACTTCAGCCACTTCAGCTGGCGGAGTAGTTCATGATCCTGCGTCTCTTGGGCGGATAAAGCTCGGATGCCGTGAATGTATGAGCAGAAGCCGGCGAGTTCACAGAGATGTCACTGGTTATGCTGAGGCGCGGAGTCGTGCAGAGCATTCTGTCACCATTTTCACTGTCCTGAAGCTCCCACTCCCATCATAATTTACATGCTGCAAAACGGGTAAACTAATGTGGGGGCTCGCGATAGTGCCGCAGCAGGAGAGATTACTTCGTGAACGCCAGAGATGCCCACACCTCACACACTCTAGTCCTTCCGTAGGCAGACTAGGTCACTCAGGGTAGAAGCATGTGAAACCAAGCAAGAAGGTGTTCATCAGTCCTGTTGCTGACGTTGGCCGGTCTGGATCTCTGTGTTGCAGTGGGGTATCTGCATACAGTGGTATCCAACGATCAAGATGAGCATGTTGCCACAGGGCCCGCAGCGCCGATTGCAACGCTCTGGGGCCGGACAGCGTGGAGACGCCGAGACAAAGGCATGCTCGGGGGATCTGTATCATTCGACAGGCCGCTCATGGCAGGTCACCCCTATGGGCCAGGATCTCCGGCCCGTGCTTGGACGACTCCCACGGACGCTCTTGGCAGCGACACCGGCTCGCCCTCAGGCCGGCCTGCCTCGTTTCGAGCGGCGCGGGGCAGGATCTTGGTCCAGGTCGCTGGGCTGTTTCCGCTTGGCCGGCGTGGGCTGCTCGGGCTCGGCAACCGTCTTCCCGGGCGCGGAGGCGCCTTGTGTCATGAGCACATGTGCTACTCGCTCCACGTCGACGGCCTTGACGCCGAGCCGTTGGGCCAAGGTCTGCGCCCTCTCGCTGAGCTGCCTGTACTCCTTCTGGTTGTACTTGATGGGGCCTTTCTTGGCACCGCGGCAGAGCCAGTCGAAGGCCTCGTCTGCGAAGAAGATGACATTGTCGGGGTCGTGGACGGCCAGAAGCAGGGATGCTGTGGCTGGGCCGATGCCTTGGAGCTTCGCGAGAGCTTCCACGGCGGCTGGCGCATCGTGGGTCTTCTGGTAGCTGTCCACGGCGTTTTGGATCGTGTCCCTCGCGAAAGAGTCCTCGTTGGAAGACACCAGCTTCATGAGCGTTGGGCGAAACTTTCCATGTTTCCTGCCCATGCCGTAAGCTGGTTGATATAGCCAGACATGACCTGGCAGGCTGCAGAGGCAAGGCCAGTGAAGAGGCGGCCGACGAGGGGCGCCACCTACAGTTTCCACTCCACGAGGGTCTTCACGTCTTGGAGCTGCATCGGCCGCCGACTTGGCTGCTTCAGGGCAAACAAGGTCGGGGCTTGGGTGTACCGGTAGTGGTCCAGCTCCGCCAGCGTCTTCTGACCGGCTTTGGCTGCTGGTGCATTAGCATTCGTTTTGTGCAGGGCCTTGGATTCGGCACGTGGGCGATCTTACCATCAGCACCCTTGGAAGCGGAGACTTTCCCCATCACCTCATCGTATCTATCCAGAGCAGCTTGAAACTCTGCGGAGGTGATGCTGTCAGGAAGCGTAGTGGACCCCATCATGCCCACCCGTCGTCAGCGCTCACCCTCGCATTCGACAAGGGAGGAAAACAGATTATATGATGTGTGAGCAAGCTGGATGTGCGAAGAGGGAAGGTGGTGAGACGAGATAGTCGCCATCAGAAGGCGCAAGTGGTCAGCGTGTCCCGATCTGGCCAGCGCCGGTGGCCCGTGCGTCCCCACGTCACCTGGTATGCCGGTATCTCGTGCAAGCCCCTACGATGACGTCGAACAGCTGCGAGTCTGCCGATCTTTGCATGCAGGATCCTGACCTCCAATCCAAATGGGCGGCGCCATGGCGGAGGAGGCCCATGTACGTCTATGGACGGCTATTTTCTTACATGACTTCAATCTCTCTGCTCCGGGCTTGATGTGGAACGTCGAGTCCACCTCTTCCTGGGTCCAGTCTCCTCTTTCTCGTCACGCTACTGCGTATCGATATCCTCATACCGGGCTGGATTTCGCGGGACTACGCGACGACACGCGCGAACATGAGCGGCGATAAGGAGCAGAAAGAGAAAGCTGGGAGGAGCAGGCCGGAGTCAGGAGGGCAGCCCGAGGACGAGACTGTAGCGGGCTTGCAGAACGGCACTGCGGTCAATGCCTCTGGCTACAAAGACCAGCTGAAGAGACAGTATGGCTTGTTAGGCCTGGCAGGCATCGCCCTGACTGTCGACAATGCCTGGATTGCTTTGGGGTCCTCGATATCCGTCTCGATCGGTATGTCCAGCTAGGAAGGCTGTGCCGTACTTCAAGTGGCAACTTGTACTGACATGACCATTCTCTCTCAGCGAACGGTGGTCCTCCAGCCGTCATATTCGGACTCCTCGTCGCTTTCTTCTACTATTCCTTCATAGGCCTCGGCCTGGCTGAGGTATGTGAAGAGAGCCAGTCTTGTGTCGACTTCTAGATCACGCCCCATTCCTGATTTCACAGCACCAACTTGTGCAGTTTTCCTCTTCCGTCCCCACCGCAGGAGGCGTGTATCACTGGGCCACCATTGCGGCCGGCCCTCGCCACGGCCGCATCCTCGGCTTCTTCACCGGGTGGATCAACTTCTACGGGTGGATGTTCGACCTCGCCTCCCTCCTGCAAATCACCGCCAACGTCTCGGTCCACCTCTACGTCGTCTACCACCAGGCCACGTACACCTACAGCGCCTGGCAGGTCTACAGCGCCTATGTGCTCATCACCTGGACCAGCGCCGCGCTCGTCGTGTTCGCCAACCGCCTCGTGCCGCTGACGCAGACGCTCGGCCTGGTCCTCGTCGCCGCGGGCGGCGCCGCGACCGTCACCGTCGTGGCGGCCATGCCGGCGCGGCACGCGCGCGGCGCCGCCGTCTGGCGCGGCGCCGACGCCAGCGCCACCGCCAACGCCTCGGGCTGGCCCGGCGGCGTCGCGTTCCTGTGCGGCGTGCTCAACGGCGCCTTCGCCCTCGGCACGCCCGACGCCGTCACGCACGTGGCCGAGGAGCTGCCGCGCCCGCGGCGCGACCTGCCGCGCGCGATCGCGCTGCAGCTCGCGCTCGGCTTCCTGTCCGCCTTTGTGTTCGCGGTCGCCCTCCTGTACGCGGTCACGGACCTCCCCGGCGTGCTGGCAGCCGGGGCCGATGCGTTCCTGCTGGCCAGCATGTACGCGCAGGCGACGGCGAGTGCGA
>JASMMZ010000002.1:12024708-12054075 GCA_038502455.1 Anisogramma anomala | reverse complement strand
CAGGCCGGCCAAGCGAGGGATGACGTTCCTAAGTAGTAGGGTCCACAGACCTCCCGCATCTACTGGGCCCTCGCCCGCGACAACGCCGTGCCCTTCGCGGGCCTCTTCGCGCGCGTCCAGGAGCGCCTGTCCTGCCCCGTGCCCGCGACCCTCTTTGTGGCCGTCATTGCGACCGGCCTGGGCGCCATCCCCGTCGGCAGCGCGACGGCTTTCGTCGATCTGACGGGGTCCTTCGTCATCCTGACCACGGTGTCGTACGCCATCTCGTTCCTGGCGAACGTCCTCACGCAGCGGCGGCACTTTCCCACGGGGCCGTTCCACCTGGGCAAGTGGGGGAATGCCGTGAACCTCGCCGCCGTGGCGCTGATCTCCATGTTCAACGTGTTCTACTGCCTCCGTGAGCTCGCGCCCACCCCCTTCCCAAATTCCCTCGAGCCACCAGGGCTGTGGCGGAAGCTTGGTTGGGCCGGGGCAAAAAGGCCTGGTGAACGCGAACGAAGGGACTGACCATCGTGCTTGGACAATTCCAGCCTACGCCATCCCGACCACTTCGGGTACCATGAACTACAACTCCGTGATCCTGGTGGGCGTCATCGCCCTCACCGCAGCGTGGTGGCTCATCTACGCGCGGCGCAACTACCCCGGGCCCAAGGTCATGGCCATGTATATCGCCGATGATGGAGTGGTCCAGACACCGCTCGAGGCCGAGGGGCTGACCACCACGACGGGTGAAAAGGAAAAGGGGGACGGCCAAGGCCCCCTCCCTTGTCCAAGCAGCGATCCTTTCGCGGCCACGTCGTTCGTGAGCCACTGAGTGTGGCCACAAATCTCGCATGGCGCCCGGAATGGCGTGGGCCTCAGCGTATACCGTCCTATGGAGGTAATTCCTCCGGAGACAGTCCATCTTCATCAACCACTTTGGCAGTCCCATTCGCCCCGCACGCAGACAACAATGGCATCCATCCACTTCAAGCGCCCGGGGGCAAAAGGCCGAGTCCGAACCCCAATTTGCCCGCTCCACATATCCATCTACCAACGGTGAAATGCCAAAAAAAAAGCCGGAGCTCGGTAGTCTGCTCATTACGGACGGCAGCCTCCTCCGGGCGAGAGTGAGTGAGTGAGTACGAATAGGACGATGTTGCTCGGTGTAAGCGAGCATCTAGATGAAATGCTCGTCAATGCATACCAACCGGGAAAGGGTTTTTTTTTTAAAAAAAAAAAAAAAAGTCGGTACAACTTTACCTGTGAGGTAGGTGAGTTCCAATATTTCTCTTTATTAATAGGATGGTATATTGTAAGTGCAATTCAAAAGTCAATATTAAAAGAGAATTAAGTTGGACTACTACTAGTTAATAGTATAGATATTTATACTTTTAAACAGTTATATAAATAGTTATGTTTTACTTACCTGTATTTATCAAATAGCTGGTAAAGTGATAAAATTGAGTTTAGACAGCTAGATTATAATTTTTGGTAGATTGCAACTAAATTAGTTGTTGGTTGTAAACAGATGTACTGCAGTTGAATTATTAATGCTGCAATGTAGTTAATTTGTTTATATGTTAGTCTATATAATAATTTAATATTGAACTTTTTATTTTCGTTATATGGTGATTGGTGGAAGTAGAGTTGAACTGGTAACTTTTGTATTGTTTCATTGTTAAATTAGATATTTAAGTTAATTACATCACTAAAATTTGGGCGTTTTAAACCCACAACTAGTTTTGGAGAAGTTGTAGGAATACAGAGACGAGATTCGGTGTTTTTACTTATTTTGAGTATATAATCTGAATACACTTTTTGAATTTCTGAACTAAGATATATAATATACAAATTTGCGTATGACTTTTCAATTTGTACAAATTATCAAATTTTATTATTTAGTTTCACTAGCTAGCTGGTATAACGATAATTTGTAACTTTACTATTTGATATAAGAACTTTCATAGAAACCTTTAAGGAGATAACAACTTTGATAGAAATCTTCAAATATTATACTAAAGATATGAAGTACTAATACTTATTACATTGGATAAAATCATTTCGTAATTGTTACTACCGCTAACGGGTATCAGTATAGAAGTTTTGTAGGGTCTTTTAGTATTAGTTTTCATAAGCATGTAAAACATATCAGTGTATAGATATAATATTCAATTGATAACCATTTTTTACTGTTTAAAAATATTATACGTGGTATTTATATTATTATTCTATTTTTGCACCATACAATTAATATGTTTTGTTTATTTTCCTGTTAATTTGTTTTGTGTCAATACAATTAGCTTATTTCATTTATCTTTTTTATATCTATATAGTTTACTTGTTTCTTTTTTTCTTTTTGTAACCGAAAAAAAAAATTGTATATAAAGTAGCAATGAAATACTGTATTTGTTGGAATAGTAGTTAATTACAGTATAATCAAGTCGACTATACTGAAAGTAAGTTGATTATACTAACTGCAAGTTGATTGTATTGTTTGTGGCATTAACTGTATTAACCGCAAGTCAAATACAGTAGGTGCCTATTTTGGACTAGGGCATGGGCCACGCAATTAACTATACAAATTAGTGTGCAACCCGGCTAGCAGTTTCCTAAACTCAGAAGTAAGATATCACCACTTTCAATGCAATACAATAATTACTTCGACCAGATATTCGAATCGACTATATTACAACAATAAGAGCCTACCAATACTAATAAGTGCTTATTAGGTTAAGCACAGATAATCTAGGTGGAAAAAAAGCTACTTTCTAGTTGTTACACTTTATTTAGGCAAGATAAAGGAAAAATTCTTGCGAATTGCCCCTGTACATTATATAATGAATTGCAGTATCAAGTAGGGAAAGTTTATAAACTTTGCAGTTATTTATGGTAGTTTATAAGTAGCGACGATATCGCTATTACTATTGTTATTACTATCTTAGGTACTACTACTGAAAATCAAAATACGATTAAATCTTATGATATTTTAACTTGAACAAACAATAAATTTGATGGCAAACAACATATGACCTACCTTTTTACATTTATCTCGTCCTGTTGATACACTTATAGGAGCAACGTATTACTTCAAAGTTTATATTAATTGACGATAAAATAGGAAAAAGCTAGAACTAAAAGAAGCTGCTCAGTAGAGCTGAGTATGTAGGGTAATGTAGGGCACGGATACGTGCCTTCTAAAAGTCCAGCTTTTATTGTAATCTTGTATACCCATATGTGGGAGCACAACAAGTCCCCAAAACCAAAAGAAAAAAGTAATGTTTTTATTATATAACTGAGACGCGAAACGCGAGAAGCGAAAAGCGAGACACGAAATATGTAATGTGAGATGCAAGAAGCGAAATACGAGACATAAAATGCGAGACGCAGGAAGTGAAACTAGAAATAATCTTTTTATAAAACAATATTCTTATACGCCTTAATAAGATCGTAGCAATAATTTAAATCCTTTATAGTTTTCCATTTGTTGTCTTTTGGTAAATATACTTTTTTTCGAACTAAATATTGAATCTGGTGACCAATATAAAGACAACAATTTAAACGCTTATCTACAATTTTTGACCTCCAATTTATCCTCCTCAAAAGCCTATTCATATAGTATTAGTCCAGGTGGTAGAGGCATTCGATCGAAAAAAAAATTCAAGCTTATTGAGAGGCGTTAAATATTGTACGTTAAAGGTAGGATAAATTCATAAAGTGGCAGAAAAATTAAACGTGTTGCCAAATTTTCCACGCGCTTTTCCACTATGTATTGACCCAACCTAAGCATTTTTGGTTTTTCTTGTCGATGGAGAGGTTTATAGGCTTTTTCTTTGCGTAGTTACATACAATTTCTAAGATGAAATTCCATTCAACGGTAATTTTCGTTATAACGATACTTAACTTTAACAACCATTAATTCTATGGTATATGAAGCGCTTTCATGAAAACAATCCCTTATGAAAAGGATTTTAGGTTCTTAATTTAGGAGAGCTATAATAAAGTAATCTATAAGAGCTTACAGTCGGAAATCCAATAAATACTCGTAAGAACTAACATTAATAACACGAAAATAAGCGTTATTAATGTTTCATTACAAAATAAGTATATATTTGGTGCACAAAAACTTTAGATATTCGGTTACAAAACAACGAAAAACAAGCCTAACAACCTGATTTTTTTCGTTTGATTTAGCTATCTGTTTAAGCATAATATACAGTTATTATCTTTAATTTGTTGTCAAATACTTTTTATGAAGCCCTTTAAAATATATAAAAAAAATTATTATAGCTGGAAGTAATTTCTCGTAGGTATAGCTTGTTAAAAAGTATTATAGACTCAGGATATTGGCTATTGGGTCTATAGGTTATGAGAATGTATACAGAACGGGATATGTAATACTCGGCACGAGCCCGGTTCGGGCGCTGTCCACATATAGTATGTACGAGGGCATATGACGAACTATATACAAATTACGCCTATAAGTCCTGTATGAAGGATTACTGTAGTTTTTTTTAGTCTTTCGCCTATGCCTTAATCGTATATTTCATTTGGTACCTAATTGGCTTACCAACGTAGGTCGAATTATAACATATTATTGAGGTTTTATTTTTGAATTTTGAAAGAGATATTAATGATGATAAATAAATCAATAGCAAATATTAATAATTTTGCGTTACATTTTAACTTTATCGAAAAGGATAAGCCGTCGGCAAATGCCTAAACCTCAACTTTTATAAATATACCTCATAATTTTTCGGAGCCGACTTAAACCAATATATCTCGTTTACAAGGAATTATATGTTATATCGCGTTTATTATGAAGTAAATGTATGAAATTATTTAAGCGACGTTCGTTTTCGACTTTATATTTTCTTTTGCTCAAATTGTTATTAATATTCAATAATTCGAAACCGATCTAACTCCAATTCGTATTAGTTTTCTAACGTTTAAGGGTAGCTGAAAACAATCTAAATAACCGTAATTTTATGGATTTTTCTTTACGAAAGATGCGACGTGTTGAACGATCGAATTTATATTGAAATCGAATGAAATATACATTAGAAAAGGTTCATAAACATTTTTTTACGTAAAGGGGTATTATACGTCGGTGGTAAAGCAGGCTATTACGGTATACTACAAGGCTGACAGATATAAAGGTATATACTATACGAGTAAATTCTTCAATTATGTTAAGGCTGCTTTTGGAAACATTTTTCGCGCGGATAAGGCCTTGGTTAAATTGGAAAAATTATTTATAAACGAAAAAAACTTATCGGTAATATTCTTTATGAAGTTCGAGATATTATTAGCTTAAACGGGTGGTTTAAACAAGATTTCATCCGTTAAATGTAAATAACTACATTTTCACATATCCCTAAATATTCGAAACAAATTAATTATGATAGGCGTTAGCCGTGTCGATTATATCGCGACTTTAGTAAAGTACCGCGTGCTTATAAACGAATTAAAGTCCTTAAACTTAAAGCGAAGTTTTGGTCGACAATTTAGGAACTTGTAAAAGTAAAACGGCCGAATGAAATATAATTATAATGGAAGTTTACATCTTTTAGGTATTTTTATTAAGGTGTTATGGTAATTGCGACTTATTATTTTAATAGGCCCATTCGATATATACTTAAAATTAAAGATATTAAGAGATGTAAATAACGACGAAAAAACAGCGGGTTAAATAAGTTACGAAGCGTTGCCTACATTATGACTCGACGAATTACTATTAACGTAATTGTAAACTCCGCCCGGCTCTTTCTTCAAAGTAGGTATATACAATCTAAATCAAAAAGGTAAATAAAGGTTTCTGACTAATGGCGATGGAGAAAGCCTAACTTTCAAATACAGTTTTGTTAAGGAACTATATAACCTTAACAATATAATTGTGAAATAAAATAATAAAGAGTAAAATATGATTAAAATTCGTATAAATAAGGAACTTTTTATCCTTATACTTTTCAATAATATTCACTTTTTAAACGTTTAAATCGATTTTAGTTGTAATTATTATTATTTTTTAATTGAGGGTTTAATATAACGGTTAATGGTAGAGTAAATTCGGCTATTATATCCTCTAAATCTGGGTATAATATGAGGGTTACGGCGGAATACACGTATAACTCAAATAGTAAAGTTCCATGTAAATATTAATAAATAGTTGAGCCCGATATTGATATTTATTTTTCCCGGAATAACGCGAGATATAATTTTTGGAATGTTATGAATACGATATTAATAGGTAATATTAAACGTTAACAGTAATCATTTAATAGTTTATAATTAAAAGGAATCGATTATCAATACAGTAATAATGAGCTTTAAATTAGGTGATGTATAAAGTATTATAAAATTGGTTTTTATTCATTTAGTAACCTGATTTTAGCGGATAATACAACGTACGGGGGATTAATTATAATTAGCTTTTATTATAAATTTCAGTATAATAACACGGATTTCATAATCGAAAGCTTTAACTATAGTAAATGAAAAGTCAAATTAGTTACGTTTGTTATCTAAACTAGTAAAGTTCCGCGATCTATTCGGTAAGGAAAAAGTAATAGCTTTATCCCTATACTAGGGAAAATTCGATTACTATATTTATATTAACAAGATTAAAGGAACCGTTATACTTAATATTACGGAATCAAAGTTTTAAATTTAAACGTTTAGTTACGAAATTAATAGATTAAAGATAGGCTTACGCGATTTCCGTATCGGTAACGGCATCGGTGTTACTAATTTTTTAGTTTAAAGAGAGATAACGGTTTCATATCGATTACTGAAACTTAAATAAAATTACCGAGTAAAATAGTTTTCCCTTACCTTTAATTATGGAAACCTTACGTATATTAACGAAGTCGACGTAGTTTACGAAGTTAAATATTCGAACGGTCTTTTATCGTATTCTAATTATACCCAGATAAAAAAAATCAATGGCCTTTTATACATATTTCAGTTTATTTAAATAATTAGTTACCCCCTATAAACTTTTAAAAACGTTAGCAACGTTTTCACTGTATATTGATTATAAAATAAGATATATTTAAAATGTTTTATTATAGTTCATCTGAATAACTTCTTAGTCTTTTCTTCAAGTAAAAAATAAAACTATATAGCGAAAGTTCGCGTAGTTTTAGAATGCTTTTACGATATCGGATTATACTTGGCCCTAAAAAAGTGTAATTTCGTGGTTAAAAAGGTAAAATACCTTAGTTTTCTTGTAATGGTCAGCGTAGGTATTCAGGTCGACCCCAAAAAAGTCCGGGTTATATACCAATAGGAGTCTCCATGTATTATTCGGAAAATTAGAAGTTTTTAAAGTTTTATTAACTTTCATTAAAAGTTATTAGTAGTTTTTCTGATTTCACTCATTACTTCGGTTTACTTATAAAGTATGGAATTCGTTAGACTTAAATAAATCAGGAGAAATATATATTTTAAACGTTAAAAAAGGTATTCGTTACGGCCCCAATTTTAATATATTAGGATCCAAATCGAATAACTATAGTGAAAAGCTATTATTCGGAAAAAACGTGAAAAAGGTACTTGTCATAAAACGATTAATATAATATTCTGAAGCCGTTAATATATTATTTCGTACGATTAATGGACGTACAATGCAATTATACTATTTACAATAGGAAGCTTTTCGTAGTAGTATCTTACTTCAAAGTCTAGTTATCGGAATTACGTAATATTCGCACCCCGTTTAAGATTTTGACGAATTACAAAGGATTAGAGTTTTTTTTTCGTTGTACCTGATTTCAGAACGTCAAGTTTGATAAGGCGAAATTTTTTCTTTATGAGCTTGCGATCTCACGCATCTGCCCGAATATATTAACCCATAAATTACAAAATAAGCCTAAAATTAAGGGATTCTGCGCACAAGTACTTTAACCTGTTTTCGTAAGTATATAAAATATAGTAATAATAAACTCATATATTATAGGAAATTATATTATGGCGGGATATACGGATTAATTTGTTAAAATGAAAAGTCAATTGCCAAATTCAGATATTATATATCTGGAGGGGAAGTCGAAGGATTTCAAGGCGACGGCAATAATGGGATCGTTTAGAGCCCAGACCGCATTCACGTTGTCGATTTAAATGACGTTGGAGAATACCGGAGCATCGACGTTTATAATGCCATTTCAGGCCTAATTTACGTTGAAAACGCCAACTTTATTAATATCTAGGAGTTGCCTTATTTTTGGGCTGAGAATCTTCACGAAGTGATTAAATTAAGGAGTGAAGAACGACTCGTTACATGTTATTTCCCTATTAATGGTTATCAAAGGTGTAAAACGTTTTCCGGTTAAGGCAGGATATTCGGTATAAATTACGAATCATAATATTAACCCAAGGGGTATGTTACGTTACCGTAACCGTTTATAGTTACTAAATTCAAAATTATTAATACCTAAAATCTCATAATAAACTTATGACTTACCTATTAAAGTTTATTCAGGTAAAAATGTTTTATTACGAATTTTTAAAATAATTATTATTGAAAGGGGAAAATCGTAGATATTCGACGTTTATATCGAATATATATGTAATATAACAATACAAAGCCTCATTGTACCTTATAATAAAGCCTCTTTTAAACCTTTTGTTGGTAGGTTTTTAGACGTTACAATGTTGTCGATTCGATTGGTCGAAGTAACAGTAGTATTGCGTGGTCAGATGTTGGATGTATTGTTCTAGGTTTGGCAAACCACTAGCCGGTCTGCACTGTAATTTGTATGGCCAATTGATTGGCCCGTGCCCTAAAGTGAAGTGCAGCATACTGTACCCAACTTACACCTAATGCAGTAAGTCCGTACAAAGTAATACACTTGCAGTACGATTAACTTTACTGTAAGTAAAGTTAACCTACTGCACTGCATGTAATACTATTCCAACACTAGCGGCTTTTTAGTTTGTACGCGCGCGCCAGTGTGGTTGACCAATCTTTTCCAGTTAACGTTAAATAGCGACCTCGTATCCCTCATCAATTCCAATTGACTTCTATACTGGATTGCACCCAATTACATACAAATTAACCCTATTTGACCTCGATTGCTCCGTTGCTCCAAGGTCTGAGTTTATCAATTCCCACAAAAAGTTCTTCCGCTACAGCCTTTACAAGCCTTCACTTTAACCGTGCCACTTAAATAGATTATCATTATCAATCCCCTAGTAGTTTTTTAGTCTTTTAGTGTATCTCTATCTTCCATTACGTAATTACTTTCCGGGTAGCCTATTAACGTATCCTTTGATACGTATGGTTAGCTGATTACTATCTACAAACCTTTCCAGGTCTTTATTTGGCGATACCTTCGTTATAGCATTACTAGGGTTATCTTTTCTATCGATTTATCGGAACTACTTAATTTCTCTTCCTTTATAAGCTTTGCGTAGTACTATTACCTTAATCATCCGGCGTTTCTCACTAATGGTTCCGAGCTTTGAAAGGCATTTAAAAAGGTTTTTTAGATCGATACAAATCATTACCGGAATAAGGGAAATCTTTAACTACCTGGTAATAAGGTTGAGGGTCTCCTACAATGTCATACCTACGTCAAAACCTGTCATTATACCGTAAACCTCCAATACTAATACACTTCGTATAATCCTCTTATACTTAACGGAGGTTTAGTAAATTAGGTTATTAATAATACTAAATTTGGTTTTCAGTTTATCTAAGTTAACAAAAGTTATTAGAAAGCCGATCTTTAAAAACAAGTTGGTATTATTTACAAAGAACTCGTCCATAAAGATCATTAATTTGGCCCTTAACAGGTCGATTAAACCCATATTAATTTCGCGGTCTATATTTTGCATTTGTTACTCGAACCTCTTATTCAACCGGTCAAATTCGTTATCCATAAACTTTTATACTTGTACTGTAATAAATGAGTCGTAAAAACCTTTCGGTTGGTATAACATAATAATATAACTGTCTAGAGCACGTTATTTCAAGTACTATTAAGCCCTAACCTCGTTAATTTTATCAATTATAGCTAAAATAACGCCTTATTCCTTTTAACAAAAGTTAAAGCCGGCATCAATACCAAGTTTACGGATTAACTATCCATTAAAGTTAAATCAACCATCTTTTATCAACGTCGTCACCGTCTTGTAATTACAAAACTAAAAGTGTTTAATTTTTTACTAATCTAATATTACAAAGCCAGCTGTTTCGACGAAAAATGTATTATTAGTTTATATGCCTATCACACCGAAATCCTTTTCTTATGTTATGAATGAATACGGGTCATATACTAAAAACTTTATCGCTAGTTATAATTTAAAATACGATTAGTAAGTTAAAAACCAATAAACGCCTAGTCCAATTAATTTATATAATTACTTAATATAACATATTACTGTATCTCAAGGGTAAATAATACGAAGTTTTTATAACAGTTTTAATAATACGATCCATTATAAATCCGTTACTAATTATATATAAGCTTACATTAAATTACAGTTATTAAACATAAACTTACTTTTAATCTTAGCTAATAAACTTACTACCAAAACAACTACTAAATGCTAGTTGATTTTCTTAATAGTTAACAATTATATAAGTATCTAATCCTTACCTTTATTACCGTATCTTTAAACAATTAAACGTAATTTTCCATATAGTGGTCCCGTGGTTTTATCTTTAACCTCGTAAACAACTTTCGATTTAAAAATCGTAATATTTGGGTTTCAAAAGTTAAAATCGGTTTTCGGTATGAATTATATAACCCTTCGAATTAATAATCCGTTAATTTCAACCTTATCACTCTTTCTAAAAAAGGTTTGCTGAAAGTCTTAATAATTACTTAAGCTTGGAACTTTAATATCAAGTTTTCGTTATCATTTTTTTTCCTATTTACCTCAACAGTATTGTCAATACGAACCGGTATATATTCCTTCTTTTTACCGTTTTTTAAAGGTTCTCAGCGCCGATAACGTTTCATCGTCTTATTGATAACGGGTAAAAAATATGAATATTAATTCGGTCGCTTAACTTAAAGGGTTTCATTTTCGGTAGCCCTACTATGAAGTTGAACTCAAGTAATTCGAAAATATATAAAACCGCTAGTAATTTTAATAACTATTTCGGAATTCGAGATACCTAATGTTTTATACGGATATTTTTATTTATCCGGCTCCCGTTACACGAAAACTTCACTTTATAATGGTAAAGCAAATACGTCGATTATTATAAAGCCTTTTCTGATATTAAAGGCCTTATTAATCTAATAGCGTACTAATTCTCTTTGTAACCCCCTTAAAGCTTTAATATAAGCTGTAATACGGTTTTAAATACTTGCCGAAGGCGAAGATTTACTCGCTAAGCGTAGGTACGTTTTAAAGACCAAAAGCATTAACATTAAGCCGTCAGGACCTATAATATAGTTCAAGCCTTTCACTGCTATCTATAAGCATACCTCTTGATCCGTAAAGCTTTCAATCTCCAGTGTAAGAATATCATACGCCGGGCGAAATAAGGTTTATACCCTTTCAACCTTCCCAATACTCCAGTAAGCCTCCACAGGTACCTATTTACATTGAATACCTATTATTTTGACATCTTCTTAAAATTTCGCCGCCGTAAAGTTAGTACCGACATCGTAAACGACGACGTCACGTAGTCCTAAATAAATATTGATCTACAATATCCTTGACGTTTCCTATGTATCATTTATCGAAAGGGACTTTAGAAATTTAGCCCCGTGAACAAAGGTTACAGAGTTAATAATATAAAAGATAAGCTTATAATCTAAATAAAATACATTGATAAAAATATTGTAGTTAAAATCCTTGTCGTTTTTTAATGTAAATTTAAATCTTAAGGGGATTTAGATATACGTTTGATAGTAGCAGTAAAGTCTTTTAATAACTTTTAGGGGAAAATATTATATATATTTATACTCTACGAACTTTAGAACTTTATATAACGTGTTAACGAATAGATAGTTCAAGCACCAGTATAATTAACGTATTTCCGTCTCTATTAAGTTTAATACTACTATTTCTGAGCCTTAAATATAAAACTATAAGTGCCCCTGCTCAAAAATAAGAAAAGTCTTTTAGCCTTTTTTAATAAATTCGTTTACGTTAACATTAACGTTGACGACAAAAGTCTTTATATCCTTTAAATAAAGTAAAAAAGAGGCAAGAGACTTAGAGATATGTAACGTAATTACACCTATAACAATTTAAACTATAGTAATCTCTAATAACGATAATTATTCGCCTGAGCAAAAATAAACTTTAAAATTACCAGTATCGTAACGATGCATTTTATTAATTGTAGTAATTTACTTCCATAGTTTTATATATTACAAATAACCTCCTATTAAATATCTTATTACCCTCATATCTTATATAATACCTTAAAACGAGTGATTCGTATAACGATCGCGAAGGTTAAAGGTATATAAGGGGTCAGTAGTTTAATTAGAGTAAAGATAAGGGTCTTTACTATCTAAATAGTATAGGAAGGCATAGTTAGCTAATTACTAGGCTATACTAGAAATATTATTTTCGTATCACTTGATTTACTTAGGGGAGTTGGCGATGTTAATTAGCTTTTTGCCTTTAAAGTTTTCGATTTAATTTAAGTAATCGTATTTAAAAACAATAGGGTATTAAATGTAATATACTACCTTTTTGCTATTACGCTCGACAAAGGGGTGCTAAGTTAACTAGTAGCTAAACTTACCATAAATCCAATATTATTTACCACTATTACAACGATAGTACTAGCGGTTAATGGATCCACCTATAACTTGGCCTTATTAACGCCAACGTGGTTATTACCTTTAGTCTAAGGCCGAGGTCGATAAACTAAGCCTTAGGCGTTATAGGCGCTTGTATTTACACTCCGTAATTAACTACCGTAAAGTCTTTTTCATTTACGTTAAGAAAGTTGACAGCTTAAAAGTACATATTAAGCGAGTTTAGTATACTTTTCATTACGGTAGTAAACAAACAATGTAACTGGTTAAAAAAACTTTCTTAATTAACATTTAGGCGTTATAAAACGTATTTCAACTCTTTAACACCCATAACTACTACCCTTACCTACTTACGAAATATAACATCGTTAACGTAAGATTTTCCTATTACTTTTTAACATAACATTTACTTATTAATTATCTGATTAAATGCATCTATCGGTATTTTCTCCTCTTCCTCATTAGCTATTATTATTACCTACCTTATAGTAACTTAATATGTATGGTATTACGAAAAATAAACGTTATATTCGAATTAGCCTTTTAAGCTATCGTAAACCTTGCGAAATGTAATTGTTTAGGTTATGAAAGTTAGGTAATAATCCTTAGCGTACCTTATAAGTATTTCAGGAAATAGTAAGTGAAAACCAAAAGGTATAATCTCTATTTAATTAAAAATATTTAGAAAGGGCATTATATTAGTGTCAAGGTAGTTATAAAGCTTTTTATTATACTTTTTTATATCGTCTTAAATCTTGGAGAAGTCTGTAAAGAGTTTATAATTAATATTAATCATTTGGACAGGTCTTAGAAAAAAGTCACGATAGTTATCCCAGTTTTAAATGGTATTTTCCAATAATTAGGTCTTTAGAGCTTCCGAGACACGGTGTTAAAGGTAATTACTACTCGCCTAACCCGAGGGGTAAAGTCTTGTAGTAAGACCTGTAGTGGGCTTTCGTATATATGCAAATTTGAAGAGGAAAGAGTCTTAAGATGATTAGCGGTTAATTTATCAAGGGGTAATAGGTAATTAAAGGTTTTGGAAGTCTTTACGATCCTATTTAATTAACTAGTGTAAAGTGTTACCGTCAATACCTCTAGCCATAATAACGGCCGTTACTTTATGTGCCCTGTCACTACTAAGAGCGTACTCCGCGTTGTTACGTGGAGGTTTTAGACTACCAAACAGGTTAATATGCTTATTTCTTATATGTAAAAAGGCCTAACTTAACTAGAGATAAAGGAGAGGTTCCCTAGGTCGCGTGTAAGAGAGGTAAGGTTCCTTAATCCCCTTTTCGTTTAAATATAGGTCTTAAAGGCGTTTTTAAGGCTAAGCTAGGTAAAATAGTTATTATTCCAGCCTTGTATTGCCCTGTAATAGTATATAAACTCCTTGAATTTTAAGCTCTAACTTAATCATTATTGTAATTACTTTTTAAAGTGAATTCTATATAGCAATAGTCTAGTCGTTAAAGAGATTACAGAAGTTACTAAAGGTGTAATCAGAATTATTAATATTACATTACTTAACAATATAACAACCGAAGACGTTGGTTTGATATTTTTCGGTTAATTCTTTATTAATGTTCTATCCCTAAAGGTTATAGTTATAGTGTTTGGCGAAAATGAATCCGAAAACTTTAACTTCTTCTATATATTCCTAACTTAGATCTATCTTAACGGTTTTACCCATAAAGGACGTGAGAGACGCGTAGGTCGAGGAACTTAGTGATTTTGGGCGTAGGAACTTGGTATTTCAGCGTGAAGTCGTGTGGGAACTTGGTGTTTTTAGCGTAAAGTCGCGTAGAAACTCGGTAACTTGACGGCCTTGTGTAAGGTCGCGCGACGTAGCTTTCTTGATGTGACTAGATATTTTAGCTTAAAGTAGCAAACTTGGTGATAAAAGTGATATGGGGAGTAAAAAGAGTAAAGTAGGCCAAAGGTTTAAAATAAAGGGTAAGGTTGGAAATCGTTTGTTATTGTTGGTAAAGGGCGAAGGTTATAAGTTGTTTAAAGTAGGGTTTTTTTTTTTTTTTTTTTTTTTTTTTTTTTTTGCAATAATAGTACCCATAGTAATACTAACTTTGCCGTTTTCCAAGTTACCGAACTTTAAGACTTTTTATAGTTAATTTTAACGTCTTTAAAAAAGGTTAATTAATATTTATTAGTATTTTTAATAACGATACCATTGTTACCTCTAAGTTGCCATAAAAACAGACACAGTAGTAAAAATCTTTCGTAAGAATCTTTCTTCTACCCTAACATTAACATAAAACATAACAACCAGAAAATAGATTCTTCTTCTACTTAGCTAATCTGTGCTTAACCCAATAAGCAATAATTAGTATTGGTAGGGATTTAGATGTTGCAATGTTGTCGATTAAATTGGTTGAAGTAACAGTAGTATTGCGTGATCAGATGGTAAATGTATTGTTATAGGTTTGGCAGACCGCTAGCCTTTATTCACTGTAATTTGTATGGTCTATTGCTTGGCCCGTGCCCTATAGTAAAGTACAGCATACTGCAATCGACTTACACCCAATGCAGTAAGTCCGCACAAAGCAATACACTTGCAGTACGATTAACTTTACTATGAGTAAAGTTGACCTACTGCATTGCATCTAACACTATTTCAATACCCTTTTTATTTTAAATCGTTATTAGTTTTATATTTTCGTTCACTTTCTAATCGATTAATTAATTACAGATAACAGACTTCTATATTTCTTGGTTTTTACGAACGGATTATTTGAATTTACCTAATTTGAGGTTATATGGTTTATAATCGTTAAAAAGTATACGAAACAATTTCTGGATATATCATAACGATTGTAAATATCTCCGTCTTTGATTAATAACGATTGCGGTTCGAAATAGGTAAATATATTTTGAATAACCGCATATTTTTTAGTAAACATTATATAATTTTTGTCGATAGCATACTAACTATTAATTAAAGACAACACTGAACGAGTAAATTGGGAAGTTTAAAAATACTTGCGGATCGTTGTCGTCTTTTCTTCATTTAATTAAGTATTATATGTCTCAATTTATTCATTTGTATGGAATATCCGAAAATAAACGGTTATCGTATTTAATATTAATAGCTTAATTAATATATACGAAATGTTTTTTATTTTCAATGTAAACGAAGATATAAAGTTATCGATTAATTTGGCTAAACGAGTCTTTACGTTCTTTATATACTTATGCGAAGGTATAAAGCTAACTTAAATAGCTATAATATATATTTAATAATTATAAATAAGATAAATACGAACCATTTGCAACGCTCGAGAAAACGATATATGGTAGGCTATTTAATGGAACTCAATTTACATAATATCAAAATTGAACGCCTTAATAAAAAGATCGATTAGCTGCAAATTGAAACTTGGTTGTCGAGGTTTTAAATTTGTTAGATATTATTTTAAATTTTTTTCCAAAATACTCTATATTTTACGTAAATTTAATTAATCGTACGGTTACGGACTCTTTTTCCTTATTGGTTTTATACTATATTCGTCAGTGACTAATTATTCTTACAGGTTATTCGACAAAAAAGATATATATATAAAATTGAAAATTTAGGATATTTTTGTTATAAAAATGGTATATGGTAATATTCGCTATATATTAGTTGATTGAAAGGGTTATAATACGCTGAAGGAAAAATTTGTGAAAGTATTCTCAGTATTTGGCGGCTTTAAATAAATTTAAGGCGAAATAAGAAAATGGCTAGTTTTATGATAGCCTGGTATGTTGATGCCGACGTCGAATACGTTTTAAATAATTTATTACGAAAGATCTCCTTTAACTCGGTAATAGTATAATATTAATAAAACAGGGAAAATTTCGTATTATTATAATGTAAAATGATATGTAAAGCTGTATATACGTTACTTATATTTTTCGAATAAATATCCGATCACGAGATAACTCCTACCGTAAATTACTAGGTTTTACTTACTAGCTTTTATTATCGTTAAACAGTTCCTTTCAATAGTAGCTCCATTAACTTTAGAACCCCCATTAATATTGGCTTTAAATACTAGAAAAGGTTAGTAAAAGTGGACGAAGTTAAACAGTACAGGTATTAGGTAACGGCGATAAAAGTAGTTAATAAGGGGCAAAGCGAGTATTAGGAGAAATCAAAGATAACTAATAGCATTGAGCGGGGCAAATATTAGGTAAAGCCGATAAAGACAAATAATACAAGGTGAAGCGATGGAAACTACCTTTTAAACAGGATATAAAAAACTATAATATATTAGTTTATACTCGGGTAACGCGGTTAGTACGGGTAGAGTCATTAACCCGTTTACAGTCAACTTAATTCACCTGCTTTTAGTTAAGGTTCGTAAATAAAACGCGGATAAATACAGTGCTTTTACGATTAAGTTTTAGATTTCGTTCGCTATATTGTATAAGATTTAACATATATTAGTTTTAGAAAGTATAGCTTATATAGCTATATAACTTTAAGTATTAGAACTAAACTTACAAAAATATATATAATAGGTATTAAAAGGGACCGGGTAAAAACGTTTCCTGTTAATATATAGTTAATCAAAATTGTTTTATCGCGGTAAATAGGTAAAACGATGGAAAAAAATACGAAAGTTTTAAAAGATGACGGGCTCGAAAGGAAAAAACAACGAAAACGTATAGTTGAAGGTATGGCAGCTTATACTACCAAAACGGTAAAGACGCCTTAAGCTCGGGCTACATCACGAAGCCAGGTAAACTAATTAATTAATTCAAAGAAAGTAAAAGTAATAGCATGCTTGTAACCCAGAATATCACCTTATTGTTTACGGGTAGGGGATGAAATATAATTACCGTTTCAAAAAGCTACGACTAATTAATATAATAGTATGTAAAACTTAGGTGGATTTATAACTAAATTTATCTTTGAAATATGTCGTAAAAAGGGGTCAATTTGCGGTCTAGTATTTTATAGAAAAATTAAGCTTACCATATTATATATCTTTCGGTAGGCACGATATACTTACGTACGGTAAACGAGAATACAAATGAAGGATATTTTAAAATTGAAAATGCTATTAATATAGATTATGCAGTTATTTTTAGCTTATAATAAAGAGAGTTTGTTTTTGTTTTCGCTATAACCGAATATTAAAGGGTCATCTAAGGCGTAAAATGATTATAATATATAATGAACAATAAGGTATTTAGGTAAGGAAAGTGGGTATACTTTACGAAAATGCTAATTATCGCTATTAAGGGCTCCAGTAGTAATATAACTTAAGCCAAAACCATAATAAATATTATTTATATTAATAGAAGGAAGTTAATGAAATACGAAACAGTTACAAGTAAATAAAGGTTATAATGGACAACGAAATGAATCCTTAAAAATAAGGTTATTATAAAATATATAATAAGAATGGGTAGTGTAAGGGGAACTGGCGAAGTAGAAAGAAAAAAGAGGGAGGTTTTGTAAGCTACGGTAAAAGCCGTATTTATAAGTATAGGCAGACCAGAATCGGTAAAAGTTATACGTTATACGGCGCATCGGAAGACACGTTATACGACATAAGTAACTCGGGATTAATAAGGCCTATATTTTATACAAAGTATTAAGGGGGGCGCATTATATGGCATAAGCGACCCAGGGTTAAAATGGCATATACGTTATACAGAATATTAAGGGACGCGTTATACGGCTCCGGTGGCCTAGACAAAAAACAGCCGATACGTTATATGTCACGTTAGGAGGCACGTTACAAGCCCGCACCTAGCTTATGTCTAGCTCGCATATTAAACGGATATGGCCCATGCTTAACGTTTAACTGATGGGATACCGCAGCCCTAAAAACTTTTAATAAAAAGGGGGGTATATTATAAAATGAAACTATTGGCCATTTAAGTTTATAGGTTACGTGACTGTATATGTAACAGAATATACAGTGCCTGATCCGGATCCGGTTTGGGCGTGGTCCGCATGTAACACATGCGAGGGCACGTGATGGGCTGTGTACATACCATGCCCATAAGTCCTACACGAAGGACCACTGTAGCCTCTTTTAGTTTCTCGCTTGTACCTTAATAGTAAACTCCATTTATTAGCTACTTGGCTTACCAATATATGACAGACCATAACAAATAGTAATAAGTGTTGACATAAAATGTCTGCTTAAAAAGCTGCCATGTAAGTAATGCAACCTGAAAAACGAAAAGTATATTTCGATGTTTCATAGTTCATCAGTATAATGGTGTTAAATTCTTTATATCCTGACAAAGCCTAGAAGGTGGCGGTAAATTCCATGACCAGCAACACGGTGATAAAATCTATAAAAATAGTATATATTAGAATTTAAGATGTTTAGATCTAAAATTACTGATGCTTTCATTATTATAATCACGTAACTATATACAATATGTATAATAACGGTAGTTTCTTTCGTCCATTTTTCTTTTACATCGAAAATTCAAACCATTTAAAGAAATTATCATTCGCTTCAAACCAAAATAGTATTTATCATTATACGTATACTGAAAGAATTCTGAAACTAAGACGTTTAAAATAACCAGTCTTCTGAAACTAGCAGAGTCGCGGTTATATAATAGGCGATTAAAGAGGCGAAAAAGGTGCTTAGTTTTGTAAACGTTAAAACCCGCTTTATTGTCTTTGTCATTATTATGTATTTTAATTAATTTAGAAATAATGACGTGTTTTATTTCTTCCTTTTTGTATACAAACCAAAATTCAAATATCAAGTAATCAGTCAATACTGACTTAACCACGCACAATGTCAAAATAATATTGTTTGATATTATTGGCGGAAAGTTATCGAGGATTTATTTGAAAATGAGTATTTCGTACAAATTTTTGGTAATTTTGTTGTTAGGATTGGAAAACCGTGATTATACGTCTGGAACCAAATTAAGTCATCCTGAAAGATATATAATATTAAGGTGAATATGTTGAAATAAATAGTTGTATTAATTAGTCGATTATATGCTTTGTCGGGTGAAGCTGTATCCCGAGATGTTCTGTTTATAATATCTATAATAAACTGAAAGTTTGTAAATATATAAACGGAGTATATATTTTCAACTGGGTCTGTTTCAAGGAATTTATACGCCTAAACTAGGCATGATATTTTATACTCCGAAGGGCAGTAATTTAATTTAACTTTGGTAAAATATCTGTTGAGAAATGTAATTAGTTAAACAGTTGTAGCATGAATGGTAATACTTTGATTCTAAATATAGTTACTTTTAAACTGGTAAAATATAAATTTAAAACCTTTTTCCAAACTTCTATTGACTTATGAGAAAGCAGGCGAAACGAGTTAATATTGTATAATTTTATATGATGTCTAAGATACTTTTGTAACGATTTAAATAACTTCTGTCTTTACTTTGTAAGTGTTGGTAGGGCTTTGGACGTTGCAACGTTGTAGCTTCGATTGGTCGAACTAACAGTAGCATTGCATTGATCAAGTTGTGGATGTATTGCTCCAGGTTTTGCAGACCGCTAGCCGGTTTGTATAGTAATTTATATAGCTAATTACTTGGACCGTACACTAGTATAAAATGGGTGTATACTGTACTTCACTTGCCGCCTATACAATACGCCCGCATAAAACAATACACTATACTTAAAGTTAGTATAGTTAACTATACTATAAATAAAGTTGACTTACTGCACTAGAAATACTACTATTCCAATACTAGTAGCTTCTAATACTAGTAGCTTTTTAATTTGTGCATACGCGCCAGTATGGTTAACCAATCTTTTCCGGTAAGCGTTAAACTATGACCTAGTAAACTAGCTAGACCTTGATTAATTTAAATTGACCTTCGTATTAAAATTCAGTCGTTTGTATGAAAATTGACCTTAATTGCTGTCAATTACTCCATGGCTTCGAAGTTCGCTTTTATTGACTCTAATGAAAAGTTTTTCTGTTACTGACCTATATAATCCTTTACTTTAGCCATGCTAATCAAAAAAGTTAACATAGTTTATTCCCTGGTAGTTTTCCAGTTTATTAACATATCTTTGACAGTCGTTATGTAATTTGGCTTTCTGGGTCGCCTTTTAACGTAATTCTCGATGAGTATAGTCAACCTATTACTGCCCACAAACCTTTTAAGGGTTTTGTTCGGCGACGCTTTCGTTAAAATATTAGTTGGATTATCTTTGCCGTTAATTTATCGGAATTTCTTCATTACTTCCCTTTATAGTCTTCGTGAAGTATTATTACTTTGATGACCAGGCGTTTTTCACGAGTGGTTCCGAATTTCGAAAGGTATATAAATAGTTTTTTTGAGTCGATATAAATTACCACGGGGATAAAAGGAATCTTTAGCTTCCTAGCAATAACATTAAGGGTTTTCTATAGTGTTATACCTATATTAAATTCTATTTTTATACCGTAAACCTCTAAATCTAATACGTTCCATACAATTCTTCTACATTTAATAAAAGTCTAGTAAATTAGGTTATCAATGATGCTAAATTGGTTTTCCAGCCTATATTTATTAACAAAGGTTATTAGGAGGCCTATTTGTAAAAACAGGTTGATATTATTTAAGAAAAACCCATTGGTAAAAATTATTAACTTAATCTTTAATGGGTCGATTATGATTATATTAATTCCTGGGTTAAAATTTCGTATCCGCTATTTTATCTTTTATTAATCCGGTTTAAGTCGTTACATATTGGATTTTATACCTACTCCGCGATAAAAAGGTTTTGAAAGGCTTTCAGTTGGTATAATATGATAATATAACCATTACGAGCACGTTATTCTAGGTACCATTAGGTCTTAACCATATTAATCTTATTAATTATAGCTAAATTAGTACCTTAGCCCTTTTAACAAACACTAAAGCTATTATTAACACTAAGTATACAAATTAAAGATCCAATAAATTTAAGTTAATTAATTTTCGCCAACGTCGTTACCGGCTTGTAATTTTAAACTCTGGTATCCTTTATCGCCTGCTATTCCGATGCTATAAAGCTAGATGTTCATATAAAAAGATTATCGTTAGTTTATATACCTACGAAGCCAAAGTTGTTCTCCTAATTCACCAGAAAATACTGATTGTATATTAAAGATTTTATACCTAGCTGTAATTTGAAGTCCAATTAATAAGTTAAAAACTAATAAACGCTTGTCTTAGCTAACTTGAATAAAGGCTTAATATATCGTACTACTATTATTTAAGGATCGATAAACCGTAATTCCTATTAAAATTGAATAATATAATCCGTTATAGGTTAGTTGTTAATTATTTATAGTTTTATATTATATTTAGTTTTTTAAACATAAACTTACCTTTAATATTAGCCAGCAAACTTGCTACTAAAGCAATCACTAAACGTTTGATAATCTTTCAAATAGTTAAAGATTGCGTAAAGATTTAGTCTTTACTTTTATAATCTTATCCTTAAGCGATTAGAGTTAACTTTTCGTATAGCTGTTCCATAGTTTTTCTTTTAACCTCGTACATAATCCTCTACTTAAAAATCGTAACGTTTAGGTTTTAAAAGTTAGAATCAGTCTTTAACACAAATTACATAACTCCTCAAGTTAGCAAGCTGTTAATATCTATCCTATTTCTTTCTTTGAAAAGTCTATCGAAAGTTTTAATAATACCTTACGCTTGAAGTTTTAATACCAAGTTTTCGTTATCCTTCTCTTTCCTGCTTACCTAAATAGTATTGTAAATATAACCTGGTGTATATTTTTCCTCTTTACGTTTCTCTTTTTCGAGGATTGTCCCCATTAGCGACGTTTTATAGGATTATCGATAAAGGGTTAAAAAATTGTATTCGCTTAGTTGTTTAGCCTAAGGATCTTCATCGTTAGTAACTTTCATATAGGGCTTAATTTAAGTGGTGTGGAAAGATATAGAACCGTTAGTAATTTTAACAACTATTTTAATGTTGGTGATACTTAAAGTTTTATATGATCCCTTTTATTTACCCTGCTTCCATTATACGAAAACTTTACATTGGAAATTGAAAGCTTTACGGATTCGGAGGCACGTCTTTAAATAGCGTTAAAGAGCCTAAATAACATTATAAACTCTAAAAATCTAATACCAACGTTGTTAGTTTTTAAAACGTACCTATACCTGATAAGTGAATCTCTGCTATCAACAAGTACCTAAAAGCTGGCGGCGGCCTATGGCAAAGAATTAAGGGAATTACAAAAGGAATCGGTACACCGTTAGGTTAACGATACCCTTAACACCAAAAACGGTTCTTTAACAATCGATACATTTGTTTTACCGTTATAAAGTAAAGTTTCGATGAGGTTATACGACTGACTATTGTACTTCTCATTTTCTCTTTACATTTCGACGATATTTGTGATTATTGCATAATCCGTATTTACTATAGAAACTTCTTAAAACGAAAAATCGATGTACTTGTTTTGAAAACAAGTTGGATTCTTTAATTAATAATGTTGGATTTGGTGTTAATCTTGGTAGACAAGATAGTTACCTTTTGTTAAGTTTAGAAGAAAAAAGCCAGTAATGGTACGTATAATCTATCTGAAATAAAAGGTCTCAACGGTTTATATCGCTACGCTATATCTACCAAAGTCATCTTACGATTTATCGATTACGATGAAAACTTGAAACTTGTAGGATAAAAACTATAACGGATGAAATAAACATATTAAATGAAAAAATGAATAATTCGGATAAAGGTATTAATATAGTACTAGTAAATTTAACTACGGAGAAATTAATAATCTTTACGGATGGCTTTTATACGAACAATACTTACTTTAAGTCGTAAATCGAATTACTTATAATATTCGTCAACGAGGATAGATTTAATAGGCAGTTTATAATCACTGGTAACTTTATATATCAAATATTCGTTTAGTTTAAACGTATGTGATAACTCGTATTAACATTAGAAGTTTATGTTATAGTAATAGTCTTTGATATCAGTATATTAAATAACGGCACGTTAAAGATTATTTTCAAATGATCAAGAGTGCCTCTAATACCTATAACTGTATATATCAACCCCTGGAGCTTTTACAAGTGCTTATTATAGCTAGTTCCAACTAATAAAAAACGTCTGATAATAAAAGTAATGGTTTTAAAAAGATACATAAAGCCTGGAAAATTAATGAATTAAAGTGAATTTACGGCAAAAAAAAAAAACTCTGTTAACTCTATAACACAAGCTAAGCCTAATAAAGCCTTAAAAAGGTTTGTAGACAGCAAAAAACTAACCATACGAATCGAAAGCTACGTGGACCGCCCATTACGTGACGAGAAGAAATAAGGATACCCTAACGAATTAAAAGACTGCTAAGGTAACGGCACGCAATTGGTAGCATACAAGTCTGTGATACATGTAAATCTATAGCGAAAAACTTGTGTACGGGAGTCAAAGAAGTCGAAACTCAGGACTATAGGGTAAAAGGCCGTAATCAGAGTCAATTTTAGTGTAAAACAGACTGTAATTAATAGGGGCCTATCCTACAGAGCAATGAGAAACTTCAGGAATTATCATAAAAGAGTTGTTGGCCACATTGTCATATGCAGGCACAAAAATAAAAAGTTACTAGAATTGGAATAGCAGTTAATTTCAGTATAGTTAAGTTAACTATACTAACATTAAGTTAATTGTAATAACTGAAAATTGACTATATAACTTGTAGGATCAACTGTATTAACTACAAATCAAGTACAGTAGGTAACTACTTCGAACCAAAGCATGAGCTAAGCAATGAGCCATGAAAATTAGTGTGCAAACCGGCTAGTGGTATGCCAAAATTAGAAGTAACTACATCATCACTTTCAATACAATACACAAGTTACTTCGACCACAATTTGAATCAACTATGTTGTAACAATAAAAGTCTACTAACATCTTTACTATTTTATATACACTTGTTCAAATTTAACTATTAATTTATATATTAGCGTTTTGAAGATATTTTTCATTGTGTTTTGGAGTTTTTTTATGTTTGTATTTAGTTAATTTGTGTCTTTTTCTCCACATGTTTTCAGTCAGTTTAATGAGATAATTTTGGAATTTGTAAAAACCTAATATGATTTTGATGTCACTAGTGTCATTCATTGATCTTTTAATATAGTTTGTGCGATGATTTTATGTTGACTTTATCGTGGTGTATTATAACCCAAGGACTAAATATAGGTTATGGAATAGGCCAGCGGTCCACTACGCTATCAGAAGCCTGATGTCCAACACATTAAGCCAGGGATCTCTCGTATGTAAGCACCCAGGGTTAGGGTTTGGACCGATAGGACCGCTCGTGGTCCAGTCGATAACGTTGGGACCGAAGGAAGCGACATCGACTTCAGCGGTCCAGTACTGAAGACGGTATGAAGGCACGGATATATAAGGACACAGTCATCACCACATAGATAGTATTTCCTTCATAGCTCTTCAGTTGTCAATCTAAGTATTCAGTCTATACACCTAAATAGCCTAACGGCTAGTGATCATTCTACAGCACGAACAAACATCTTCTTGATATTGCATCTTTTTACCTCTGCTACCTTACTGCTAACATAAACCCCCTGACACCTTCTATTTACTCACGGGTATTTAGTGTGATCATTACGTGGTGTTAATGATCTAAAGGTTGTAATCGAAGTGTCGTTTGAAAGAACTTTCTATATTTGTAACATTGGGTTTAAGTTATATTTCGATCTCTAATTTCTTTTAAATTGGTTCTTTGCTATTTGTAGAAGATGTTGTAGATATATTGATTGTTGTGCAGATAATTTCGTTTTTTGAGTTTTTGTCTACTATTATGTTTATTGGGTTGTGCTCCATGTGGTGTATTTATTTGTTAACATGTTTTCGTATAATGTGTCCATTTGGTAAGTGTTTTTGTATAATGTATCCTGTTGTCTTCTACGTTTATAGTCTCTTATTAGTATATCCATTTATTTTGTGCGTATATAGATTTATTATCGGAGTTATTTGATGCATTGAAAATCATAGTCGATCTTAAAGATAGTTAAATCCTTAAAATTTTTAAGAATCTTTTTAAAGATTATTATTGATTTTCAGGGTGGTTAAATCCTTAAAGATTTTAATAATTTTCCTTTTTTTGAGTTTTAACGGTTGTTTTTTATACCTTATTAATTTTTGGTTTAGTTAACCACTAGTGAGTGTCGGTAGAACTTTATTTGTAAAGTATGCAAGTCCTTATATTTCTCTTTATTAATAGAATAGTATACTATAACCAAGTGTAATTTAAAAGTTCATAATATTAAAAAAGAACTAAGTTGGGATATAGCTAATTAATATCTCATATATTTATACTTTTAAACAGTTGTAAAGACCACCTTTTGTATGAATGGACAGTTAGTTTGTGAATGGTATAAGTTACAGCCAGTTGCCCTTTACTTGACTGTACTTGTCAGCTAGCTAGTAAAGTGGCTAAGTTTGGCTTAGACAGTCAAACTGTGACTTTATGTAAGTTACAACTAAACTAGCCGTTGGTTGCAAATGGCTGTACTGGAATTGAATTGTCAATGCTGCAGTATGTTCAATTGGTTTGTGCGTTGGTCCAGTGAATATTGCAACTTAACCAAAAAAAACAAAAAAAACTCTTAGAAGTTCAGCTGGACGGTACATGGATTGTCGGACCCCCTGCAGGAAACAATAAGCCGCCCATCATCAGCGTCGCCCGCCTCTCGTCGGCGGCCGAGCCGAGCCGGCCGCACCATCTTGCACCACCTTGCACCACCCCAACCCCCAACCCTGCCTTGCAGGCACTCCACACTCTGTATGAGATCGTGATGCCACCAAATAAGATATCGCCATCCCCGCTCCCCCCCCGCCTCCCCCCGCGTTCTTGCCGCCTCCTCCTCTCCCCTGGAGAGGTGGCAGGTATGCCAGATGCAACATCATGTGTCGTGTGTGAATGGAAGATCGGACCAACCAGTTCGCTGCTCCTATCGAGCCGCTCTGAACAAAATCACCTCCACGTACTATGGCTTGGCCGCACTGGACACCACCTCGAGCATTAGCCAGCCCCTTTGTGCGTTGTGCGGGTTTCCCGCCTTGGGGCATATATACACACAACTTTTCAATGCCTGGCCCCACGACAGAGGCACACCTAGCTAGATGTGCGTGAAGCTGCGGCGGTATTACGATGACAAGACAAAATGCTCATGTTGCGGAAAGTCAAATCTGGGCATGGTGTGGTGGTGACCGCACCACCTAGGAAGAATCCGGCAGCAGCGCTGTCCGGCGGCAAGAGAGTGTGTGGAATTTGGATCAGATCTCACTATCAAGTAGTCTGACGTATGCAACTGGAAGCAACCACTGGGTGCGAATCCCACGAAAGGGGTTCACTAGGCAGTAAGCATATGTGGTGATATGGTATCAGACTTTTCAAGTCGTGCAACTCCATGGACCCTGCGTCCAGGATTTATCTGTTGTCCTCTCTCTATACACCAAGCCAGGAACATCCGTCGTCCCCTTGGCCATATCACTCCTCACTCGGTCCTGGTATCTCGACGGATTCGCCGTGAGAACAACCTGACCTGGGTATGTTTGTACAACCGTGCCTATCTCTTGTGCTGAATGCAAGTCAACACACTCGCCCTGATGATGCCTATGCAGGTCGGCCCAGTTCCGGCCAGCTAGTATAAAATGGTCGCAAGAGCCAGAAACATGTTGCCTCCACGCCCCAAAAACGCCTCGGCGCGGTGGTATCGAGTACAGCATCCAGCGCCATTGCATCCCCTTGAAGCCCCACCCAAAAAAGTTGCTACAATTCTTTGCGCCACAGGTCATGATTCTAACAAAAGGAATGCAAATGCGTCGGTGTTGGATAATAGATACATATGGAAGGCCGAGAGGGAAGAAGATTGGTATAAAATGGCTGGATAAAGGTATTGCGTGTATAATGTAGTCGCAATCCGTAGAGTCGAAGGTGGATATTAGGCCACTAGTGTATTATTGATTGTCGTTCTGCGAGGATGAATGGGACCTCCAAGTGTTGAGAAGGAGCTCCGCGTCGAAGCAGCCAACAACTCTGTCCAGCCTGACATAGAATGAACCGAGCCCCGGTTCTCTTGCTGGTCGCATCCATCTGGCTCGGCTGCGTGCTGCATGGCGTGTCTGGCGAGTCGAAACATCTGGAAGCGGGGCTGGGTATATTGGCGTTATTGTGATCCACCTCGTCGGTGCCTCGTCAAATTATTCAAGGGAACGGTGATCAACCAGACGGGTCGTGCGGCGGCTGTCTCCTAGCGTTCTCAGCACGTGCGGCGGCCCAGTCAGCATTACCGTTTTGTCGTGCTGGTTGCTCGGCGGGCACCTTTTGGTCACTGGACGACGAGGCGGCAGCTCGTCGGGGTGCCTGAGGAACAGCACTAGGCCCGCTTGGGATGGAGCCAGCAGGTACGAGTTTCGTGACGGCCTGAGTAATTGACGAGATAACGTAACTGCGGAGTTCGCGGTCCTCTCGGGCATCCTCCTTCTCCAGGCGGAAACGCTCGTCCTTGTTCATGTTTGCCCGGCGGATATTCCTGACCTCCTGCATGATGTACAGCATGACCTCTTCGGGACACCGGTTCCGCTCGAGTGCGAACTCGCTCTTCCGCACGTATCGCCGGGTCACATCGGTTGCGCCATCGATGGAGAATGCGACGACATACGACATCTTCTTGCCCCAGCCTTCTGAGTAGAGTCGCGGATTGTCCCAGGCCTCCTCACAGGCGTCCACGTGAACCCATCGCTTTTGGTGATCTGAGTAGACTTCGGTCCAGACGTGGTCCTCGGCGTTCCAAACCCATCGCACGCGGCCACCGACAGCACGGCAAAGCATGCTGAAGGTATTTGCCCATTCTCCCACTCGGCCTCTCCGGGTCTGTAGTAATTGCCAGACGTCGCTGTAGCGGGGGAAACGTTCGTAGGCACCGCAAGCGGAGCATCGGTACAATTCGACGATCAGGGCGCCTCGAGCGTTCTCATCGGGTGTCGGTGCCGTTTTTCCCTGTGCAATTGTGGGCGACAAGCAGGCGGGACAGGGTGGGTTGTTGACCCACGTGAAGAAAGTTCGCTTGAACCATCTAGTAACGTAGTCAGTTGCGGCGTTCCCAAGGAGCCGGTGGTGAAGCCACGAACCTGAGCAGAGCTCGGATGACACAGTCTTGGTACCCCCATTCGGGCTTGCGGCCATCTCCCATGCTCTCGGCCTGTGCCTGAAGCACTTGACATTCCTCTTCGGCTTCTCCATAGATGCGGTCCAGAGGAATGACCTGGAGGGCCTCGTCGAGCAGACCAGGGTTCTCGTATTTCGTCGGTGTTGTGGAGAGTGTCACCATGAGGTTCCTGAACTTTTGTGATTCTCTGTCATTCTGAGCGGGGGGTGTAGGTATTTTGGGGAGGGTTCGCAGGGAGGCGTAGGAGGGCGGCGTGGCGACGTTGGCGACGTGTGAGGTGGAGGGTCGCGATACGGGAGCCTCAGCGGCAGTGCGCAGGTCGGCGGAGGAAGCAGCCTCGCGTGGCTGTGGTGTGCCTTGTCGTGATCTCGACTGAAGGTCGTTCAGCCGCCTGTCTCTCAGGAGCTGCTCAAATTGTATGCGGAGATCGTGTGCCCAGGCCTCGTCGTACTGGCCGTCCTGAGGCGGGTTGCCTCTGCTTGGG
>JASMMZ010000002.1:11823427-12024633 GCA_038502455.1 Anisogramma anomala | reverse complement strand
CTCTGATCGATAATGAAGTGGCGGATATAGTTGGGAAGTGGTTAACGTTGGGACTGCATGCGAGCAGGATTGGCGTCGGAAGCGTCAGTGTCTACGGGCGAGTTACGGTAATCGGGTCACGATTTCGTAGACGTGGGCATGGGCTAGGTCGCGGTTGGAGGGCGGTGTCGTCAATGCTTTACAGTCCAACAGTTGCCAAACACTTGTTTCGGAGTCCCGTAGGTGCGTATCGACGAAGAATTGCTGTCGCCCGTTCTCCTCTCTCGTTCTCCCAGTCTATGCGGTGAACATCGAGTCAGATGCCGAACATCGATCGAAGCCGTCCGGCACCACACAACACAGCCACACACAGCACACAGTTCGTAGCCTGCAGCAAAAGAGCGTATAGGGTAAGGTTGAGTTTACTGCGGCGACGACGGGACAGAATGGCGCGATCGTGTCGAGAAGGGAGGCCGATCGGTCGGTATATGGGAGTGGTGTGGTGAGCAAGGTGGATAGTAGGTAGTTGGTAGGTTGAGATGGAAGAAATAGAGGGCAGGGCAAGGCAAGGGCAAGGCAAGGGCAAGGCAAAACCAGCCGCGAAGGTCTGGCACTGTGTCGGTATGCTAGGCTAGGCAATCACACACCAAAGCGGGCTAGTCGTATAGAATACGTATTGCGTATGCACGTATGCACGCGCAGAATTGAAGAACGCGCGTACACTCTAGTACATTGAGGCGGCCCACCCAATCACCGCAGCCTATCATCAGCAGTGGGCCAGTTGCAGTGCTGGGCAACCAGGTCTACTGGTCACTGCTGAGTGAATACCACGTCCAGCCTTCGTCTAACTCAAGAAGTTGTTGAAAGCTGCCCAGGTGCCCAGGTGCCCAGGTGTAGTGGGCCAGAAAGTCAAACAGACTACGCAGTTTCAAAGTCCAATTCACAATGTGCAGAGCCTGCAGGGCATTTCTGGGAGGCTCCAGGCGGGAGGGACAGTTGGGTGGCAGGATGACTAGGGTGACGTGGCTCAGGTCTTGGCAGGCCATTTTGGCCCGGACCAGGCGCTTGTCTGCTTGAGCTTGTCTGTTCTGCCTGTCTGCTTCTCCACCAAGATCGTGGCTGACGTGGGCGGGCCACTCCAACAAGTTTCAGATCTTACTATAGTATTCGCCTGTATCTCAATAACGAGCAAAACAACAAAACAACCAGGCAAGTGACAGGACCAATTCTCTCCCGAACACATCCCGCATTGCCGTTCGAGACACTCCGGCAAGTGGATGTGCAGCTGCTGGCTGGTGGGCCGGCATCAAAACTGCAGTCCACAGTCACAGTGCGCCACGCCATTCGTCAGAGGCCGCCTCAGGCCTGACGAACCACATGTCAACGACAGATGCTGTTTCGCCGCTTTTCTGGACAAGAAAAGGCATTCTACATCCGTCAGCCTTGACGTGGAAGGCTGCATCCTCGCCAGCCGGACACACGAGCCGACGTGTCAAGAAGAGTAGCCCCTCCAGGCAGGACACATTGTCCTCCGGGAATGAACGGGCGTGTGCATACCACATTGCCAATGAGGCCATCATCACATGCTTCGCCCGTTTCCCCAGCGCCAAACTGACTCAAACTGGGGCTGTCGGTCCTTATGGTACTGTACTGTGTAGTCGGCCAAGCCAGGGAGCACTCAGCACAGTGCGCCGTTGTGGGCCCACACTACTGGGCTTCACGCGATTGCGCGTCCTCCAGACTTGGCTGTGGTCCGTGCTCCCCATTTTCTACTGTATAGTCCGGTTTTGATACCGGGGGAGAATACAGTTCACAAAACAGATCACAGATGCAGTCCCCACAACCGACTCCTCAATCATACTTGGAATTGCTGGGCCTAGGTCGGCCAGACGTCTGTTCCACAGGTCGGTCGCTTGTTGTCACAATGGAGTACTTTGCCGTCTCTAACTTAGGACCTCACACTGCGTCGCAGGGCAAATTCGAGAACCCTCAGACACGAGCCATCCGACTCGAGCGGGAGCAACAGCAGCACCTAGCTCCACGTCGCTACCGAATCTTGACTGACGATGAGAACCATTCCAACGACCGTCAACTTGTCGAACGCATCATCACCGTTCTGTACCTCCCCGGCCCGGTGACGAACCGAATATTTGCCTGCCGGTCAGGCCAAGCCCACTGCAGCCTGCTTTTGACGCGCGTCTCGATTGCCTCGTCCCATTATCCATGTACTCCGTACCCGCGTCAGTCCTCATTTGTACCGCGGCCTTGCTGACAAAACCGGGTGTGCAAGCAAACCCGTCAGCTTTTGTTCGGTGCTGCTGCGGCCAGACGTCTTGTGACAATCAAAACCTCCGGGCGGAAAGTAGTGGGCCAAGGAAACTGCACACCTGTCGTCACCAAGCAGGATGCATGCGCTGTTCCCGTCGGAGGGCAAGGACGTCGTCGTCACCAACGTCCGCGGTGTCACCATCCATCCGACAGACGTCAACACCGAACGGTGAAGAAGAAAGGGTCCCGCGCCCCAGCAGGGTGGAGACTGAGATGTCCGCTTCCCAGCATGCGTGCCGCCGAAATGTCCGCCGGAATGTGGCGTACGCCGAGGAAACCCCCTCCCCCACCTCTTCTATGCCTCCTCCCCCTACCCCACCTCTTCTATGCCTCCACCCCCGCTCCCGCCCCGCCCGCCGCCCGCCCTCAACCGAGCTTCTCGCATCTTTGCACGCGCCTCTGCCTGGGTCTCCGTGAATAGCCATCGCCACCATATCAAGAGGAGGCAGCACGGCGGCCTGGGCGCCCGCGATTGTGCGGCCACGGTTCGTGCACAGGTCATTACGTGGCCCGTGCGCCATGCCCATTTAAAATTATCGCTAACCCCAGTGCTACTTAGTTAGTTTTGCTCCTGTATCACTAACAGTTAAGCCTTTTTAACATTTATTTTACTATGTTTGTCGTATTACGTAAGTTTTATAAGTTACATGCTGTTGGAACAGTAGTAGCTGTAGTGTAGTCAGTCAACCTCAGTTGACTGTACTGATTGCAAATTGAGTGTATTGTTTTATGGGTTGACTGTATTGACTGTAAAGTCAATTACCGTGTGCCCAATTCAGACTAGGGCACGGGCCAAGCAATTGGCTATACAAATTAGTGTGTAGATCGGCTAGCGGTCTGCTAAACCTAAATCAATACATCCACCACTTGACTATGTAATACTACTGTTACTTCAACTACGATTCAAATTGACAACGTTATAATGTCTAAGGGCCTATTATTAGTAAGGCTCATTAACACTGATTAGTGCTTATTAGGTTAAGTATAAATTGTCTAGGTAGAAGAAAAAGCTACTTTCTAGTTATACTTTATATAATTGTAAGGTAGAGGAAAGATTTTTATGAAGGGCTTCTACTACTACGTCAGTCTCTACGACAGCAAGTAGAGAAGACTTTTGGATTGCGTCAGTCTCTATAGCAGTTTAAAGGTGGCGATGGTATCATTATCGAAAACACCAAATTTTTTTTACTAATTTTCTTAAGATAAACGTTAGGATTAACTATCAAAAGTCTTAAAAATTGTTCAGTTAGCAAATGGCTAAGTTAATATTACTACGGGTATTATTATTATGAAAACGATGAAGCTTTAACTACAAATAACAACAACAAACAACCTATTAGAATAGTAGTATTTGCAGTGTAGTAGGTCAATTTTATTTATAGTAAGGTTGACTATATTGACTGCAAGTTAAGTGTGTTGTTTTGTATGGGCCTACTGTATTTGACTGTAAGTCAAGTTTAGTATGGCCCCACTTCATACTAGGGCACAAGCCAAGCATTTCGCTATACAAATTACTGTGCAGACCGGCTAGCAGTCTGCCAAACTTAGAATAATATATCCACCATTTAACCACGTAATACTACTGTTACTTCGACCAATCGAATCGACAACGTTGCAACGTTTAAAGCCCTACCAACACTAATCGGTGCTTATTAGGTTAAGCACAAATTGGCTAAGTAGAAGAAGAGGCTACTTTTCGGTTGTTACACTTTACGTTATTATTAGGGTAGAGGAAAGATTATTATGAAGAACTTTTATTATTGTGTTAGTCTTTACGGTAGTACGTAAAGAAGACCTTTGGGCTACGCTAGTTTCTACAGTAGTTTAGAGGTAACGATGGTATCGTTATTGAAAATACTAAGAAATCTTTACGAATGCTTTTTAAAAAAAACGTTGAGGTTGACCGCTAAAAGTTTTAAATCGGCAAATTGATAAACGACAAAGTTAGTATTACTACAGGTGTTACTATTGCAAAACCGACTGAGTTTCACAGCTAAATAGTAAATAACCTTCGACCTTTATTACTAATAACAACCTTTGACATTATTTTTACACTAAAACTTTAACTTTACTTTAGTTTTTTCATTTCCCCTACGTTAATTTGATCGTTAAGTTCGCTACTCTTAGCGAAAACATCAATAATCATTAAGTCGCACTAAGAAGGTAATGTTGCGCAACCTAACGCCAAGTCGCCAAGTTTCTATACAACTTTATGCCAAAACATCAAGCCCCTATGTTGAAAGATTACCAAGTGCCTCGTCTGCCAAGCCCTACATCATCTTAAATTTTAAAATGATACCTGTTTAAAAGATTTAAAAGGGGATTAACGCCTTAGGATCCCTTTTTACGAGGTTATACAATAAAGATTTATAAGGGTAACATATCGACAAAAACTCGACCGAAAAACACCTTACTAAATTTGTTGGTTACTATATTATTAAAGAAAACGGCGATAATAATCCTGACTATATTTTCTGCAACTTTCGTAATCTCTTTAATAATTAAACTATGAATGCATGAATACTAATTGAAAAGGGGGTTAAGTTAAAGTTTAAGTTAAAATTAAGAAAGTAAGGGATTTATATACTAATATAAGGTACTATAAAGCTAGTGCAAAAACTTTTTAATTTAGCTCAACTTAAGAAATACCCTTAAAATTTATATCCTAAAGGAAAACGTACTAAAAACTTTTAACGCCTTTATACACGTTTCAAAGGGCCTCCTTTTTTATTTTAACCAAGTTAAACCTTTTTATGCGTTAATAACAAGGAACTTATTAACATGTTCGATAGTTTAACGCCTTTATGTAATAACGCGAAATACTCCCTTAATAGCGACAGGGTATATAAAGCAGCAGCTATTAATACGATTAAAAGTATTGCTATTAACGCTTTACACTAGTTAATTAAGTAAAATCATTAAGTTTTTTAAAACCTTTCAGTCCTTATCACCCTTTAATATTTTAATCGTTAGGTTCTTCAAAACCTTTTTACGACAGGTTTGCATTTATGTATAAGCTTATTATAGGTGCTATTATAAAACTGTACTTTTTGGGCCAAACGACTAGCAATTAACTTTAACACCATATCTCGGCGGCTTTAAAACTTAAATTATTAGGAAATACTAACAAAGACTAGAATGATTATCGTGACTTACCCCTAGAACCTTTTAAAATTGTTAATATTAAATACAAAAATTTCATAGAATTTTCCAAAATTTAAAACAACGTAAAAAAGTACAACGGAAAGCTTTATAGCTTTCTCGATACGAAGATAATAACTTTTTTAAATATTTGTAGGTAGATAAAGGTTTTTCCTTTTAGCTTTTACTTATTATTTCCCGGAATCTTTATAAGGTACAAGAGGAATTACTACCTAACTTTCCTACCCCAAGTAACAACCTTTCGTAAAATTTATAATGATATAATAAACCATTTCGAATACGACGTTCACCTTGCCTAATACTATATAAACTAGGCTATTATACGATAGATAACAATGATAGCAAAGAACAAAAAGGAGGAAATACCAATAGATGTGCTTAACCAGATATTCAATAAGTTGATATTATGTTAATAAGTAATGATGAAAACCTACATTGGAGAAGTTACACTTCGAAAATAAGTATAGGTAGCAGTTACGGGTGTTAACAATTTATAATACGTCTTATAACACCTAAATACCACTTGTGAAAGCTTTTTTAGCTAGTTATATTTTTCGTTTGCAATTGTAATAACGCATATACCAAACTCGTTTGGTTTATACACTTAAGTCGGCAATTTCCTTAATATAGATTAAAAAAACCTTGAGGTAGTTGATTATATTAACCGTAAGTATAGCTATAAGCATCCTTAACGTTTAAGGTTTAGTATATCAACTATAGACTCAAGACAATAACTACGTTGATATTAATAGGGCCAAAATTTAAGCGGACCTACTAATCGTAAGCATTATCGTCGTAATAGCAGCAAAAGATGTTAAATTTGTGGTAAGTTTGGCTATTAGTTAAACTAGCACCTTCCCCTCCTTCGCCGAACGAAATAACAAAAAGGTAATATATTATACTTAGTATTTTACCACTCTTTAATAAGATTTATTCGATCAAATCACAAACTTCGAGGGCATCAAACCGATTAACGTCTACAATTCCCTCAAATAGATTAAGTAGAATAAAAAAAACTGCTCCTGACGCGATTCAATTACTAGCCGACTACGCTTTTCCATACTATTTAGGTGATGAAAACCCTTAACTTTGCTTTAATTAAGCCCTTAACCCCTTACATACCTTCAACCTTCGCGATCATTACGCGAATCATACGTTTTAAGGTATTATGCCAGATATAAAGGTAACAAGATATTTGACAAAAGACTATTCGTAATATGTGGTACTACGGAGAGAAAATATTATAATTGCTGATATTAATCGTTAATATACTAGTAAAACTAAAGTTAACTTTAAATTAAGCAAACAACTATCATTATGAGAAATAATAGTAATTTAAACTATTGTTATATTGATTATATTTTACATCCTTAAGTCACTTACCCGTTTCTTTTTTTAAAGGATATAAAGTCATTTAGCGTTAACGTTAACGTTAATACCAACGAGCTGGTTAAAAAAGCTAAAGGTTTCCCCTCACCTTTTAATAGGGGCATTTATAATTTTATCTTTGAAGTCTTAAAATAATGGTGTTAAACTTAACGAAACCGAAGATATGTTAATTATACCAGCGTTTTGATTACTTAATCGTTAACAGGTTATATGAAGTCTTAAAGTCCGCAGGATATGAAAATGTAGAATACTTTGTATTAAAAACTATTAAAAAGCTTTACCTCCAATATTTAACGTATATCTAAGCCTACCAAAAATTTAAATTTACATTAAAAACGATAAGAACTTTAACTACAAGGTTTTTATCGATATGTTTTACTTGGATAATAAGCCTATTTTCCACGTCGTTAACTTTGTAATCTTTTTTTTTATAGAATTAAGTTTTTAAAATCCTTTTCAGTTAAAGATATGTGGGAAACGTTAAGAATATTATGGATTAACACGTATTAAGGCCTATTTAACATCGTTATTCACAACGTAAATACTAACTTTACGACGGTAAAGTTTTAGAAAGATATTAAAATAATAAGTATCTAGTAAAAATAGATGTTTGTAAAGGCTTACTAAAGTATTAAAAAGGCTAAAGGGTTATACTCCTTACTACTCCAAGCCTATAATATCCTTATACTGGAGATTAATAGCTTTACAGATTTATAGGCACGCTTACAAATAGTGGTAAAAGGGCTGAATGACATTGTAAGCCCTAATGGTTAAGTATTAACGTTACTAGTTTTTGGAGTGTACCTACGCTTAACGAGTAAATTTCTATTATGAGTAAGTATTTAAAAGCGAGTTGTAGCCTATGGAAAAGCTTTAAAGAAACTACGAAAGGTTTTATCATATCGTCAAATCAATAATGCCCATAATATTCGAAACTACCCTTTAACAACCGACATACTTACTTTGTCATTGTAAAGTGAAGTCCTTGTATACCTGAAGCCGGGCAAACAAAAAGGTCCATATAATACTTTAATTGTTGTTGATTTTAAAACAGTTGTTGAAATGGCTAACGGTCCTATATCTTTTTGTGTTACTTAGGTTAAACCTTATATTAAGGCTATTAGCAATAAAGGTCTCTAAATTAAGCGACTAAGTTAATACGAACTTTATCCACCCTTTATTAATAATTCGATAAAACGTTATCAGCGCAGAAAACCACCGAAGAAAAAGAATTTAAAGAAGGAGAAATATATACCAGATTGTATTTAAAATATAACTTAGGTAAATAGGAAAAAAAAGGATAACAAAGACTTAACATTAAAGCTTCGAGCATAATGTATTATCAAACCTTGTCTCAAACCTTTGAAAAAAAAGCGATAAGGTGGAGATTAATGGCCTATTAATTCGAGGAGTTGTATAATTTATGCCAAAATCTGATTTTAATCTTAAAAACTAAGATGTTATGATTTTTAAGTCGAGGATTATTTACGAGGTTAAAGGTAAGATTACAGGGCGACTTACGAAAAATTAAGTTTAATTACTTAAGGATGGAACAATAAAGTTTAAAACTTAATCTTCACTTAATCATTAACGATTTAAAAATCAGCTAACGTTTAGTGGTTGTTTAAGCAGCAAGTTTACGCTTAATAGCCGAAATATAATGTAAATCTACACGTAATTGGCAACGGATTTATAATGAATCGTATTGCTAAAATTGTTACGGGAATTACGATTAATCTACCCTTTATAAACGGTAATATTATATATTAATCCTTTGTATGGAGTAGCTTGAATAGGAGGTTTCTGATTTTTAATTTACCAATCGTATTTTAATCCACAACTAGGTATCAGGTCCTTAATATACGACCCGTGAATACTGGTAATATAAAACAAGGACTTTAGTCTAGTAGGTATATAAACTGACTATACCTTCTTTATCAGAATGGTTAGCTTTATAACATCGGAATAATAGGCGAGAAAGGACTTTGAGTTTTGAAATTATAAGTCGTTAACGACGTTGGCGAAAGGTAATTGACTTGATTTTAATAGATTGTTAATCCGTATACTTGTTATTAATACTGGCCTCAGTTTTCGTCAAAAGAGCCAGAGAACTGATTTGGCTATAGTGGACAAGACGGACGAAGCCAAAACCCAGCGGTACCTGGAATAGCGTGCCTGTGACAACTATACTGTCACTTTGTGCTAATCGAAGGCCTTTTACAACTTTTCCATCGCAGCGTAAGTATAAGATTTAATAGGTAACGATTTCAACCGGCTTGATGAAAAGATTAAATGACAAACACGAAATTTAGACTAAGGGATTAATATGGTTTTAATCGACTTGTCGAAAGTTAAGTAAATGATTTTTATGGATAGGTTTTTTGTAAATAATACCGACTCATTTTTATAAATCGGCTTTTTGATAAATTTTGCTAATAAAGATAGACGAAAAAACTAGTTTAGCATTGTTGGCAGTTTAATTTCCTAAACCTGGGGGTATAGTAGTATTCATAGTGCAGTAGATCAAATTTACTTACAGTAAAGTTGACTATACTGACTGCAAGTTGAGTGTATTGTTTTGTGTGGGTTTATTGCATTGGGTGTAAGTTGAGTACAGTATGCCACACTTCACACTAGGTCATAGACTAAGCAATTGGCCATACAAATTACTGTGCAGACCGGCTAGCGGTCTGCCAAACCTAAAACAATACATCCACCACTTAACCACGCAATACTACTGTTACTTCAATCAATAAAATCGACAACTTTGCAACATCTAAAGCCCTACCAACACAACCTTCAATTTTGTACTTTACATCAATTTTTTCCCTTTATATCACTTTTCCCCTTCTTTATATTTTGAGATCGTTAATTGTATACGTCAACAAACGCATCAAACTTGTTATTCAAAGCGAAAATACTAAAAAATTGCTAATTTTTGCCAAAAAAAGCTACGTTGTGCAACTTAATACCAAAGAATTAATTTTCAACACTTTTAAAGCACCAAATTACCTTATCCAAACTACTAAGTTCCTATACCACTTGAATCAACATCAACTCGCCAGTCAAAACGATAAAATGGAAGATTAGGAACGAATAAAGGAGATTAAGACTCTCGGACCCCTCTTTTATATAAACTACAATAATTATCTTAATTATAATAGAAAGCGGAGTCTTCGGAGAGGATATTTGAGGGTTAGAGGGTGGATTTGTATTGTTATTATTTCTAATCTGGCTAGCGCCACAGATACTCTTTTGTTCTCCAAACATTCCTCCCGTAGAAATAGGTATCTATTTCCCTGGTTTAAGTCATACTTGATATGAATGTCAATCTTCCATGCTACCATCTATCCCCCAATCAATGTATAGAAAAATTCGCGAAGTCATATAAAACAAAGTAAAGTAAACAAAAGTCGAGGTTTACATTAAACATTGATGTAGTGTAAAGTAGGGTCATAAAATAATATAAACAATAGAAACAATAGAAACAACAAAGAATAAAAAAGAAAAGTAAACTTTCTACCATGTTTCACGATAATCTTTCAACTTCCCCCTTCAACTTCAACTTTAACTTTAATAAAAATTAATATTATCATTCCATCGAAGTGCGTTTTAATCGACGAAATCCTCTCCATCACCGTCATCAAAGTTTCTAACGTAAGTTTTCCTCATTTCTTCCACATCTTATTCGCTTCCTCCTTTACTCCCTTCTTTGTTTCCTCCTTCGTTATTTTCACTATAAATATGTAGCTTCAATGAATTAACGTAAAATTTCCTTCTCTTCTACCTAGTGGTAAGGTCAACGATCCAAAACAATATAGACAATACGATTCCATCAACCTTATACGGTTCCGTCCATCGAAGCTTAAAGGTAGGTGGCCGAATATTCTTCAAATATTTGTTCTCGTCTTTACTAACCAGAAACCTTCTCAATTTAATATCGCAAGTTTTCGGTACGACCTCTTACACCTAGTCGCTGACTTTAAATCTATCACCGCTATCCTCAAGATTAGTTTTAAACTTAACTCATAGTTTCATTCACGTATTAGCTACCCGTCCATAGGAATTGTGACATCGACGAATGAATTTATTACAAATTGTCTCCTCGTTAACTTATGACTTGTTAAACATTACTACCAATTGTTCTCGATTCAGGTTTAACACCGCTCCTGCGATGGCTACCGAGGGTTTCACTAGCTATACTAGTATCATCTGTAAAAGTGTATATAACAAGTTTTTCACGAGTCGATTCTTAATAGACCTTATAATATTAGCAAAAACTTTAGGCTATTTTTCGAGTAATTTATGCCCATGTTCGTAAACCTATTTTTTTTAAATATATTTTTAACTAGTTTTACTCATACTTTAATCAATCACAATAATATAACTAAGTATATCGGTGCATTTATCTTCTTTGTCTCACTTCTAGAAAAGAACTTTATAACCCTTATACTTTTAAGGTATCTTACATTATCCGAATAATATTCCTTAAGGTAACCGAAAATATTAGCAATATATTATCATATCCGACACACCTCTTCACCTATTAGTTTACCTATTACTCGATAAAATGAAAATCGTGACAAATGATCGACTATAACGTAAGGTAAAGTTTTTTGCCAACACCCTTTAAATTTATTCTATCTGTTAAATTTATATTTACAATGTCCTATGGTTTTAAAAATACAATAGGTATGAGGTTTTCCCTAATTGCTTTGGCGGTATGGAATAAAGCGTATAATTTATATATTTTAACGTATTTTTCGGTATTAATATAACATATTGGCTACTATAATATTCTCTTTAACTTGTAAACTGTCAAAGTTACCGCGAAATGTTCGTAAAGATCGTAGGCCTTTTCTAATGCCCAAGGCACCTTACTTTTACTTACGAAAACTACGTACCCTTCACTAAGGTTTTGCTTCAATAACACGCCTTCTTAAATACAGAATTGTAATAAGTCTCGCTTCACTTTTCTCTTCACCTGTATCGGTAAGTCCTCGATCATTTTTAGCCACCTATAAAGTACCAAATAATATCCCTATACCAATTCGTTTCGTTGATTTATACGGTTGCCATTATTACTCTTCTAAGTCGTAACATTCGCCCTAAGCTTAACACTCACATATGTAAGAGAATTCCTGTCCGTGGATATTTTAGTATCTCTAATCTCACGAGTAAATATTTTCCTACAGCCTACGGTAATTTTTTTGTGTCTGATTTTGAAAGTTTTATAGTTGGCTCTGACTGTTTTAAAGTTACGTCCGCGATTTTAATCATTTTATTCGAATTGGGGCGACATACGATTTTTACGTTAAATATTTCAAGGACATCTATCTATTACGCGATTTTCCCTAAAGGTATTATCGGATTCGTTAATGATAAAATCAGGTTCGCGTGATTAATATATATCATTATTGGAAAAGACGACTTAATTACCTATGGTCTAGCTTCTTTCAGGCATCTAACCACAGCTAATGCTTCTCTCTCGCCAATTGTATACCTCATCTTGGCATTATTCAGTTTTCAGGAAGATAAGGCTAGAGTTCTTACGTAAGGTATCAATTTATCAACAACCTTGGTACCTGTAGGCAATTTATTCAGTTGGAAAACAACACTATCGATATCTTTAATCATACTTATACATTATGAGGTGATATTAAAATAAGCGATCCGGAGTTGTTACAACGTTTTGTTAAATGCCTATATACATGGTAATAAAAGCTTTAACATATTCCTACCTTTATTCAAAATCTTCATAAATCTATTGCATTTGCTTCGAAACTTTATCCATCAAGGTTATTTTCGGTATTTTTCTTATATAAAATGTCTTTATGATTATTATACATAATACCTTGCCAGGTATATACCTTGCAATATATGGTATAAGGTAAAGTACCTCGTCAAATATCTTTAGTAAAATAGGGTGATTTTCAGGTTTCGCCTATATTTCGAATCTTTTTCGATATTTTTCAAACGGCTGGACTCGACCTCGTAACAACTTAAATCCCAACAAGTAAATGTGGCTTCCGAATAAAATAGTTTCATAGGGGGTAAGACCAATCCTTCCGAATTAGAAACAGGGAAAATATTAGTAGTAAAGGAAATTGAAGATTACGCCAAATACATGCGATAAGGCGTTATATTCTTTAATAAATACATTGAAAGCCGTTTCATAAGTACGGCTGTATCCTATTAATAAAGGTAATGCTAATTTACTGATTCTCACATTCTTTCGATCCCGCCCCGTGGTATTCTCATCGATTCTTACGCCATTCTAGTTATTTGGTAATAGCTATTTACCAAAGGTAATGTGGTCGAATGCATGATAGGTGTGTCTACTTTTTATTATTCATTAAGGTATCCTAAATATTAAATATAATATATTCAGTATAATAAATACCGTTTTATATTTATTATTTGGAGTGATAGAAATCCCCTAATATCCGTTCGTTACGTCGCCTTGGAAAAAGACATTATAATTACCTTAAAAAGGTATTAAATACCTTATTTCGTAAGTGTATCAATTATTATAGTTTAATCATGTAACTGTTAACTAAAATGTAGTTGTGAATAAATTGGTATTCGACGTTTTTATTTGGTAGGTAACGTAAATATGTACTCTATTTAAACTAACCTAGTATAGAAAATCATATTGCCTTTATAACTAGATAAAATCTTTATATAAATGCGACTTTTCTTTGTAAGTATTTTGGTTATTTTGGCCGAAGAAATCTGCTATTAGATTCGAATTCGATAAAATTAGTAACGAGATCAGTTTTTCGAATATCCCTTAAACTAAAGGCGAATATATTTCTTTAGTTATATATCAGTCTCTTGGCTAATACCAATTCTTTTCCTTCTTTTTCTCAAAGTTATGGGTATTTATTGTTAGAAAACTCGTTCGCTTCGTTTGTTTTGCTCATATCTCTAATATCGATGCCGGAAATCTCGAACCATCTTTTAATAACATTTTGTGGCGTATCGTCCAATTTTCTTTATCTAGAACGACTTTAGATATTTTTATCGAATTTCTTGTTTTTCGCCATTGGTATATATTTCGTCTCGCCATATTCTAAGTTTTCTTTCAATTTTTTATTCTTCTTTATTCTACTCCACTATAGTTAATATTTGTATACTAAAACGTTTAAAAATGTTTCCCTATCCTTTTCATCTTATAATGCCTGAAACGCCAAAATATCATTGTTTTATCCGTCTAATACCGAATTAGTTTTTCCGTCACAATCAAAAATTAATAATCTAACAGGCTATAATAATGGTGTAAGATAATAAGAAAGTTTGGTTTCTTTTCCTAAACCCAAACACTAAACTAATGTACGAGACAGGTAAATGTAATTATCGGTAAGACCTCAAGCCTATAAAATTCACTTGAACATAAGGTCTTTGAAGAGTAATCAGAATGATTGGTATTGTAGTTTAAAGTAAGATGGTCATGTTCAAGAAGAAGCATCCAGAGGTGTACGCTACAGGTGAGGGCTTATAAGCCCTCGCCCAGAGTGTACTACTCTGGAATACCTGCTTCTAGACCGCTCCACACATGAGAGTATAATCTGCAGCGTGTCACGTTATCATATACTCTGCAAGAGTACAGCCTGTAGTATGACACGTGATTATTTCATACTACAAGAGTGTATATTATAGCATAATGTACTGCCACCTTAATCTATAAAGGTATATAATAATATCAAAACAGGTAATATTTTCTTCTTTTTTTGTGTTTTCCGTATCTAGTAGTGACAGTATAGCTTTGGTTTGTATTCGTAATCCAGTAGTGCCAGTATAAGTGGTGCAGTCTGTATTAGTTGTATATTAGCGATGTTTCTAATTAATAGTAACAATGGTATATATTATTATTTCAGGAAAAACTTTTTTTTTTCTTTGTTTCTTTAACTTATAGTAAAGAAGTAATGATATTACGAATTAGGTTACGTGATCTTCCTCATAACGTCGGTAGTCGTAGAAGTGTCAAAAGTAACGTATATTTTTTAATAGATACTTTAGGGTGTTAAATATAGGTAAAAGCGGTAAAATACTGATGTAGGTAGCTTGTTTTCGTGGTGACAGGAGCGCTTTTGTTTTCTTATAGAAGTCTAGTTGCGTATAAAGAATTTAGTTATTCCTCCTCCTGATGTATCGATTCGGATTGGTATGGTGTAGCAGATTTTGCTAAATAGATCAGTGTAGGTATTGCAATTGTAGCCGATTTTGAATTAAGCGAGCGGTATATTTGTTATATTCGTGGCAAATCTTGTGATTCGTAGTCGGTTGGAAACTATATTTCTAGCAGATTTTGCCTTTCCTTCTCCTATAGCCCTTTCCTTTCTTTTAACCCATATAAGCCTTCCTTCCCTGGCAGTTCTTTTTCTTAAATATGTGGTCTTTTTTCTTCGTAGGAGACTTTACTCCTTTAAGGCGTAAGTATATGATTAGGTTGTCTTGGGCCTCGTTTCCGTTATTACAATAACAATCTCTTTTGTTCAATAAGGTAACCCCCTTTGATAAATTCCGTTAGATACAAATATTTATCTTTCCAGTCTGGTATATTAACTAGTTACGTTATTTCGAATGAGGCTTTTGCGAAACAGCTATATATACCTCCTAAAGTATTAATACCTTTAATTCATAGTTGGATCTGTGAATCTCTGATAATAAAGGGATTCACTATTTACCATATATCCAACGTATAATTCGAAAAATCTTTATAAAAATCATCCAGTAAGTCAGGGTCTAAGATTTGATCCTCTTAATAGCAAAACATAGAGGCTAAAATGCATATGTTTTCCGTATATAGATCTAGTTCCTTAACTAGCAAATCGATAGTATTATCTTAAAGACCCAGGTCGATCTCGTATATTATAGCCTTTTAATTCTCATATACTCGACCAAAAAGTCGAAGGAAACCTTAACCTCCTTTAATATTATTTGTTTTAGGGATATGGCGAGCGTCTCAAATTAGTAGCACTTAGTAACATTATATTAGCTAAACGGTTAGGAAAACTTAAATAAACTTAAAACAAATGAGGCAAATAAAACTAAAAAAATAAGGTAAATATAGAAAGGTTTTATTAACGCATAATAACACTATACTATCCAAGTGGTTAAAAAAACTTAAATAAACTTAAACCAAATAAGGTAGAAAAAACTAAAAAAGGAGAACGTAGATAAGGTGGATAAGGCAAAGGGAATGTGAATAAGGTAAAGAGAATATAAATGGGGTAAGAGAATGTAGGTAGCGTAAAGTATATAATCCGATATGAGGTAATCTATTCATATTAACGTGCCGTAACCGAACTTGGTAAAGGGATCGGTTGGTTTCTTAATGTGTAACCGATTTTGTAAGGCGATCGGTTTGGTTATTTGTATATAACTGATTTTTGTTAAGGCGATTTAAATAGATCCTAGTAAAGGGTTCCGAAACTTGGTGGTTTTGGCTTACATGGCCTAATGCGTAATAAGACGCTCTCCTAAAAGTACCCGGGTACATTAAAACGCCAAATATGGGTTAATAATAGCGTAACGAGGCTTTTAGTAAATAGAACGCTAAATAAAGGTTTATAGTATCATACTAAATTTGTCCTTCTTAAAGTCACTTAGTCTTTATAGTCTTTATATACGTCGGCGTGTAATTCTTATAAAAACGAAGTGTTGGAGCACAAAAAGTTGGGACCGTTACAGTATACCGCTATAGGTATTTAACGTATGTCTGTCTGTTTTGTCTTAGGCTGTCTGTAGTTAACCAAATCGGCTACTAATTAGTGTCGGTAAGGTCTTAAACTTATAAGATTCACGTAAACATAAGGTGGTTGAAGAGTAATCAGAATGATTAGTATTGTAGTATAAAGTAAGATGGTTCTGTTTAAGAAGAAGAATACAGAGGTGTACGTTAAAAGTGAGAGCTTATAAGCCCTTGCCCAGAGCGTACCACTCTGGAATACCTGTTTCTAGACCACTCCATGTATAAGAGTGTAATCTGCAGAGTATCACGTTATCATATACTTTGCAAGACTACAGCCCGTAGAATGACACGTGATCATGTTATACTACAAGAGTATACCTTATAGTATAATGTACTGCAACCTAAATATATACTATCTACGAAGGTATATAATAATATCCAAAGTAATAAACAACTAACTATATCGAGATGTTTTTTAATAATTAACCCCTTTACCTCGTCAAACGCAATAAGTTTTTTCGATCTTTTCCTTATTTATCCATTCCGTCTCGCAGTTACTATTGTTATACTCACTTTTTCCTCGTGTATTGCTATTTTTACCTCATTTGTTTCAGGTATAATTAAAATATCTCCAAAACGTACTCGTTTGTAAATATTAATATCTCCTAGGTCTTTTGGTTGCCGAATAACCTCTCCCAGGTTTAAGGATCGTCCTAGTTTGGATGTATTCCTTGTTGTTATATGTACTTTACAAAATCGATAAGTTCACTTAATTTTTGCAAGCATTTTACATCCTCCTTATCCAAGGCTTGGTTCATATCCTTGTCGCTGCTGTTTTCGTTCTCTAAGTCTGATTCCGATATTTATCCTTCGTTACTCGTATTTAACTTATCCGACGAGTGTTGGTTTTCGTTTAAAAAACGATTTATATTAGCTAGCTAAAGATGAAAAGGCAACGGTTTCATACGTCGTTTTACGGGCATAATAATCGAGTGTCTATCTTCAGTTATAAGGACAAGGACATTTTCAATATAATTGTTTACAGCTAAGTAGAGACTAAGTTAGTTTCGGCTTAGTAATGTGTTATGTAATAGATAATTAGCTGTAATAAATACGTAAATCAAAGAAATAATGCCGCCAATAATAAGAGAAGACAATACGTAAGTCGTTAATATAATAAAACTTCTGTCGGCTATTGTAAGTGTTATTAGTGGATCGGTTATTTAAATGGTAACTCCTATGCAAGTTACCGTGTTTCATATGATAAGTTCGATGAAAAAGCCATCGTCTATCAGGTACCTGTTGATGTGGATATTATAAGTGTTCTTTTAAATATATCCGAACTGGGGTTTTATAATACGTGTATTTTCAAGATCTTTTAAAGCTGTCATTATCGTCGAGTGTATAGATATTGTACGTTTTCATTTCCTTTTCGTAGTTTCTTTCCTTATTTTCGCGCGTTGAATGGTATCGAAACCATATATTCTCGTTATCTATTGAAGTAGGACGGGACTGCGATTCAACAGTTTTTCGAGGGTAATTTTAGGGTAAATTTATCACAAGTTGTTTATTAAGTTACATCGTTTTTGAAAACGACCTGAAAATGATTGGATAAGTGCGGTATTTTTTCTTTTTCCTATAATATTCGCTCTGTAATTTTTTATATAGCGGTACTAAATTAGGAAATTCCTTCGCAAAACCGTTCTATGTCGGCTTAAATTATAGATGAAATGGTCTAAGATTACGATACTCGAGGATAAGGAGAATTTGGTCTCGTACAAGTATTCAATGGATTTCCCTCTTTGTTTTCAGTTCGAGCGTATAGATTTACACACCTTGTAATTCGAATGCTACGGCGTTTAACAGCTATTAAAGGTGTAATGTCTTCGATTTTTTTGCCTTTCTATTTATCCTCGCGAGTATATTAGTAATTCTCACAAATACGTCGATCTTCCTCGTAATTATATTAACGATTTTCCAACTCAGTCCAAAAGTCCTACACTTTGCATCCATTTATATTAGAATCCACCAAATATAAAAGGTTAACATGTTCGGTGTTAAAGGCAGTGTAAAAATCCTAATACTCGTCTAAATTTATTAATACCATAAATATTAACTTGCACATTTTCATGTTCGCTTCGTTTCCCATTTTTAGTTCTTCGGGGATTACCCGCCCCGTTAATACGAAATCTCATATCTGGCACATTTTTACCCATAGCTATCGCGGGTAAAGATAATCATACAATCTGTGGTATGGGTTAGGTATGTTTCTATAAAGTATATTTATGCGTTGTTTTAATTCTATTGTTATTGTCCGTTGTCTATTTCATTCCTCTGTTGGTATAAGCCCCGAGAATCGGCTATTTTCTCTTAAATGACAAGTTGAAAGTGTATTTCATATAAAATTTAATACCTTTAAGTATTCTGTAAGTTCTAGGGAGTATTTCCCCGTTGTTTTGTAGCGTTAGTATATCTATTTATTTTTATATTAACTTTATAATGATTTTAATGAGTACTATTTCCGTCGGGTTCTTTTAGGTATTTTTCTACATTTTTTTTTGTAAAAAAAAAAAAGGTTGTTGTTACGACCAGGAACTATAGTTACTGCGATCAAAATCTCGTACAATATTATATTCAACCTCGTTTTTGTACATCCCTTTCTGGTCTATAAGATCTTTAAAGACTAAACGATCGGTGGCTTTTATTTACAATATTATGTCGGCATTCCAACCGTTGTCTGTAAGATGGGTTAGGAATCTGTTTTTTAGTTACTTTTACAACGTATAAGGGCATTACGCATCAAGTTCATCCGCTCTATTTACATATTCAACCAATATCTCGTGAATACATCTTCCGAACGAGTTTACCTTTGTTGCTATTTCATTGCTTGTTATTACCAAGAGATATTTAAAACGAGCATTAAAAAGTATTTTAAGATTATTTCATTATTACTTCTCTTCCTCGGGTATCTTACGATACCATTTAACTGCTCATTTTCTTAATCCTGTTATAACATAAATTTTTCAGATTTTTTCAATAAGGGTGTCGTTTTGTAATCGTGTTTTTGCTACGATTTCCATATCTTATATATAGTCGGTTACGCTCTCGTTGAACTATCCTTCGAATTTTTCACAAAGCTTATCTTAAAATGTATAGTATACGTAATAATAGTTAATTATATAATTGTTTTAACTAATTAGTGTTATCTTGTTTCTGAAATAATAAAATCTCTCAATATAGTCTATATATTAGGTGGTCGTATTTTTCGGATTAGGTTTACGAATTTGGATAATCTGTCTTTAGTTTGTTTCTCCAACGTGATTCAATCTAGTTTTTCTTTTGAATATCCAGCTATGGCTAACTCGATATCGTTCTCACGTTCGTTACACTCGTTTTTACGTGCGTTTTACTCGTTTTTACGTACGTTGTACTCGTTCTTGCGTAAGGCAGTAGCCACATTAACGTCAATAGGGCCAAGATTCAAGTAAACCTGTTAACCGCAATCACTATCATCATAATAATGGCAAAAGATATTGCATCTATAACAAGTTTAGCTATTAGTTAACTTGATACCTCTTAGATGAGTGAAATAATAGGAAGGTAATATATTACATCTCATACTCTACCACTTTAAAGCCGAATTACTTACACTAAATCGCTAACTTTAAAATTAACGAGCCTATTAATGATTATAATCCCCCCAACTAAATTAAGTAGCATAATGATATTGCTCCTAGTACAGCTTAGTAATTAGCCAACCACGCTTTTTTATACCTTTTAAGTGGTAAAGACTTTTACCTTTATCCTAATTAAGTCTCTAAACTCTTACAAACTTTTAACCTTTGCGATCGTTATGCGAACCACACGTTTTAAATTATTATACTAGATATAAGAGTAGTAAGGTACTTAATAAGAGGTCATTCATAATACATAACACTATGGAGGGAAAGTACTATAGCTATTAAGATTCATCGTTAGGATGTTAGTAAGGCTAAAATTGGCTTCAGATTAGGCAAATAATCATTATTACTAGGGACAACAGTAATTCAAATTATTATTAGACTCATTACGTTTTATATTCTTAAGTTCATTATCCCCTCCCTTTTTTTTTTTACCTACAATATATGAAAACCTTTGGCGTTAATGTTAAAGTTAATATAAACGAATTAATTAAAAATAACCAAAGATTATCTTTAGTCTTTCAATAGGGGCATTTATAGTTTTATATTTAAGGTCTTAAAGTAGAAGTATTAAATTTATCAAAGCCAGAGATGCGCCAATTACATCGACGCTTTAACTATCTAACCGTTAATAGGCAATAGAAAGCACTAAAGTATGTAAGCCATAAAGATATAAAATATTTTATCTTGAAAGATATTAAAAAGCATTGCTATTACTTTTTAACATATACCTAAGCGCCCCTAAGATTTAATTCTATATTAAAAGACGATAGTAACTTTAATTACAAGGTTTTTATCGATGTGTTTTACTTAGATAATATGCTCACTTTTTACGTCGTTAACTTCGAAATCTTTTTTTATGAAACCAAATTTTTGAAATCCCTTTCGGTAAAGGATACGTAGGAAACGTTGAGGATATCATGGATCAACATGTATTTGGGCCTACCAAATTTCATTATCCTTGATATTGACATTAACTTTATAATAGTGGAATTTCAGGAAGATACCAAGATAATAGGTATTTAATTTAAATAAGTGCCTGTAAAGATCAACTGAAGTATTGAAAAAGTTGAAAAGACATATTAATTACTTTGCCGAGTTTATAATATCCTTACCCTAGAGATTAGAAGTTTTATATATTTAAATACACGTTTACAAATGGCGGTAAAGGGCTTGAATAAAACTATAGGCCTTAACAGCCTAATACCAACGCTATTTCTCTTTGAAGTATACCTATGCCTAATGAATAAATCTCCTCTATTAACAAGTACCTAAGAACTATTTATAGCTTACGGTAATGCTTTAAAGAGATTACGAAAGGAATCGGTACGTTGTCAAGTCAACTACGTCCTTAACATTAGGAACGGGCCTATAACAATCGACTTAATTACTTTGCATCTATAAAGTAAAGTTTTTGTATAGCGGGAGCCGAGAAAATAAAAGGGTCTATATAAAACCTTAAGTATTACCAACTTTAAAGTAATTATTAAAATTGCTAAAGATTTTTTATCTTTTCGAATTACTTAGATTAAGCCCTATATTAGTGTTATTAACAATAAAAATCCTCAAGCCAAGCGACCGAGTTAATACAAATCTTCTTTACACGTTATCGATAAGCCGATAAAACGCTGCCAGCGCGGACGACTCATGAAAAAGAGGAACATTAAAGAGGATGAATACATACCGATTCGTATTTATAATACTGCTTGGGTAAGCAGTAAAGAGAAGGTTAAGAAAGACTTAGTAATTAAACTCCAAGTATAAGGTATTATTAGGACTTTTGATGTGCCTATTAATCAAAGTTACAAAATTGAGATTAATAGCTTTCTGACTCAAGGAGTTGTTTAATTCGTATTAAAGGCCGATTTTAACCTTTAAAACTTAAACGTTACGATTTTTAAGTCGAAAATTATTTACGAAGTTAAGGGTAAGATTACGGTGCGACCGTATGAAAAATCACGACTAATTGCTCAACGATATGATGATGAAGACAAAGACTAAATCCTTACGTAATCGTCAATAATCCAAAACATTAGTTAATGTTTTGTAGTTTTTTTGGTAATAAGTTTATTAAGTAAAATCATAGGTAAATTTATACTTAATAATCAAAATATAACGGTAGGCTATACGCAAGTAGTAACTAACTTAAATTGAATCGTATTATTGGATTGCAATAGGAATTAAGGCCTATTTACTCTTTAGAAACGGTAATATAATATGTTAAGCCTTTATTCGGACTAGTTAAAATCGCTATTTCCTAGTTTTTAGCTTTCTAGTCATACTTGAACTTATAGCTGAGTATAAAATTCTTAATATATAACCCGTGATTATTGATAACATAAAAGTAAAACTTTAGCCTTGTAGTATGTAAATTAACGATACCCTTTTCGTCGAAACGGTTAGCTTTATAGTATTGAAATAACAGGCGATGAAAGACTTTAAATTTTGAAATTATAAGCCGGTAACGACGTTAACAAAGGGTAATCAAATGGACTTAAACAGATCGTCAATCTATATACCTAATATCAATACTAACTTTAGCTTTAGTTAAAAAAGCTAGGGCACTAATTTGATGATAATTTATAAGACTAATATAGTTAAGGTCTAACGGTATCTAAAACAGCATGCTTGTAGCAGTTTTATCGTTATCTTATATTAACTAAAAGCTTTTCCCGACCTTTTTATTGCGGCGTCAGTATAAGATCTAATCTGTAATGACTTTAACCGGCGTAATGAAAAGATTGAATAGGAAATTCGGAATTTGGATTAAAGAATTAATATAGTCCCAATAGATATATTAAAAGCTAAGTTAATAGTATTTACAAATAAGTCTTCTATAAATAATACCGAAATATCTTCATAAATAGGCTTTTTAATACCCCTAATTAGTAAAAATAGGCGGGAAAACCAGTTTTATATTATTGGTAGCCTAATTTACTAGATCATTGTTAAATGTAAAAGGATTATACGAAGAATTTTGGCTTTAGAGGTCTATATTATAATAGTAGACTTAAATGTAGGCATATCATTGCAAGAAACCTTGAATGTTATTACTAGGTAGTTGAAGATTCCTCTAATCTCGGTAGAAATCTATACCGACTCGAGGAACCTGTTCGAATACCTCTTGAAATTCGGAGCTACCAGCCAAAAACACCTGATAATCGAAGTAATAGTATTCCGCGAAGCCTACGAAAAAAGGGAGATTAAATAGTTATGATAGATTAACGGCAAAACCAATCTTACTAATATCATAACGAAGGTATTACTGAATAAAGTCCTTAAAAGGTTTGTGAATAATAATAATCTAACCATACGTATCAAGGGCTACGTTAATAGGCCACCCTGCAAGCCCAGATCATGTGACGGCGGTTATGGATGTGTTGGAAAACTGGAAGACTGCTAGGAAAGTGACGATTCTAACTTGTTTGATTGGTATGGATGAAGTAGTAACGATACTCATTTGTTTGATTGGCATGAATAAAGTAGAAGATTATATAGGTTTATAGCGGAAGAGATTTTTAAATGAGTTCATAAAGTCGAACCTTGGAACTGTGGGGAAACTAACGGTAATTGGAGCCAATTTGCATACAATTGGGTGAATTTTAATGCGTAGTTTAATTTAAATTAACAGGGGTCTAGCTAGTTAATGAGGTTGAAGTTTAGCACTTGCCGGAAAAGATAAGTCAACCATATTGGCGTACGTACACAAACTAAAAAGCCACCAGTGTTGGAATAGTAGTATGTGCAGTGCAGTAGGTCAACTTTACTGTCAGTAAAGTTGACTATACTAACTGCCAGTATAGTGTATTGTTTTGTGCAGACTTATTGTATTGGCTGCAAATTAAGTATATTATATGCCTACTTCACATTAGGGCACGGGCTTAGCAATTAGCTATACAAATTACTGTGTAGACTGGCTAGAAGTTTGCCAAACCTAGAACAAAACATCCACCACTTGACCATGTAATACTACTGTTACTTAGACCAATCGAATCGATAACGTTGCAATATCTAAAGGCCTATTGATAGGCAAAGCCTACCAATAATACCTATATTAAAGCCTACCATTATGCCGTAAAACTTTAAAGCTAATACGTTTCGTATAATCCTTTTGTATTCAATAGAGGTCTAGTAAATTGGGATATCCATAATACTAAACTAGTTCTTTTGCATATTCTTATTAACGAGGATCATTAAAAATCCGATTTGTAAAAATATGTCGGTATTATTTATTAAAAATCTATTCGTGAAGATTATTAAATTGGCTTCCAACAAATCGATCGGGATTATATTAATCCTTTGGTCCAGGCTTTCTATTTTCCATTCGAACCTTTATTTAGCTGGTCAAAGTTATTATCTTTTGGGTCTTGTGTTTGTACCGAGATGGATAGATCATAGGAGGCCTTCGGTTAGCATAAAGTAGCAATATAGCTGTCATGGGTATGTTATTTTAGGTACCGTTAGGCCTTAGCTACTTTAGTTTTATCGATCGTAGCTAAATCAGTACCTTTACCCTTTTAGCGAAAGCTAAGACCGGTATCAATATTAAGCTTACAGATTAACTATTTATTAAAGATAAGTTGACTTACATTTATTATCATTGTAACTAGTTTATAGTTTTAAAACTTAAAGTCTTCAATCGCCTATTGTTCCAACGTTATAAAGCCAGCTATTTTAACGAAAATAGTATCGTTAGTTTATATACCCATTAGGCCGGAGTCTTTCTTTTTCGTTACTACCACATTCGAATCATATATCAAAAACTTTTTTCATAGCCGTGATCTCAAATACAATTAGTAATCTGGAAACTAATAAACACTTGTTTGAATCAATTCGTGAAAAGGCTTAATATATTGTATTGCCGTTTTAAAGGATAGATAAGCCGGAATACCAATGGAAATTTTAAAAGTATAATTCGCTGTAAATCTGTTGTTAAATTCGTATAGGTTTGCATTATATATCGGCTATCAAGCGTAAACTTGCCTTTAGTTTTAACTTATAAACTTGCTATTATAGCAACTTTCAAGCATTGATTAATTTTCAAATTATTGATGATTACGTAAAGATCCTATTTTCGCTTTTATTACCATATTTTTCAACTATTAGGGGTGACTTTTCATATAACCGCCCTGTGGTTTTGCCTTTAACCGCGTGGATAATTCTCGACTTGAAAATTGTGAAATTTATGTTTTAGAGGTTGAAATTAGCCTTCGACACGAATTGTATAACTCTTTGAGTTAGTAAGCCGTTAATTTCAATCTTATCGTTTTCTTTAAAAGTTTTTCCGAAAGTTTTAATAATATTTTACATACAAAGATTTACAATTAAGTTTTCGTTATGTTTTTATTTTTTGTTTAATGAGGAAATATTATAAATACAACCTAATATTTATTCCTCTTTTTTATTTTTTCCAGGGGTTGTCCGCGTTGGAAACGTTTTATCGACTCGTTGATTATAGGTAAAGGAGATTCGTATTAATTTAGTAGTTTAACGTAAGGATTTTTATCGTCAATTACCTTTATATAGAGTTTAACTTGTGTAATATAAGAAGTTACAGGATCGTTAATAGTTTTAACAACTAATTGAAAATTAACGATATTCAAGATTTTGTATAGACCCTTTGATTTGCCTACCTCGCGCTACACATAAAATTTGCTTTACAACGGCAAAGTATGAACCTCGATTATCATGGAACTATTCCTCATGTTAAGGGCGTTGTTAATCTAACGATGTGTCGATTTCTTTTGCAATTACCTTAGTGTTTTTTCGTAAGCCATTACTCTTTTTTAAGTACTTATTAATATCAAAGAGTTATTCTTTGGGCGTAAATACGCTTTAAAGACTATGAATGTTAGTATTAGGCCGATAGGGTCTATAGTATCATTAAAGCCCTTAACCACTATTTGGAAGCATGTTTATAGGTCTGTAAAGTTTTTAATTTTGTACATAAAGATATCATATATTTGGCGAAATAATACGTATACCTTTTCGACCTTTCCAATAATTCAATAGGCTCTTACAGGTATCTGTTTACATTAGATGCCTATTATTTTGGTATATTGCTAAAACTTTGCCGCCGTAAAGTTGGTGCCAGTATTATAAACTATGAAGTTAAGTAAACCTAGGTAAATATTAATTTAAAGTATCGTTAACGTTTTCCACGTATCCGTTGCTAATAGGGACTTTAGAAATATAAATTCGTAAAAAAAGTTTGCGAAGTCAACGACGTAAAAAATAGGCTTATTATTTAAGTAAAATATATTAACGAAAACCTTATATTTCAATTCGTTGTCATCTTTTAATGTAAATTTAAACTTTCAAAGGGGTTGGATATATATCGAGCAGTAGTAATAAAGCTTTTCGATCGCTTTCAAGGTGTATTCCAAATTTTTATATCTTATAAACTTTAGGACCTTATATAGCCTGTTAATAGCTAGTTAATTAAAGCGTTAAAGTAATTGGTTTATTTACGGATCCGTTAATTTTAACATTATTATTTTAGGGATTCAAAGATAAAACTATAGGTGCACATATTTAAAGTCGAAGGGAAACCTTTATTTGTTTTTAACTAACTTATCAGCATTAAAGTTAACGTTAACACTAAAGTTATTTATAAACTTTAAGTAAAAAATAAAAGGGGTGGGAAATTTCAAGACATAACACATAATCGAACTAATAATAGTTTAAATTACCGTTATCCCTAATATTGTTAGTTAATCGCATAATTCGAAGATAACTGTTGCTTTACCAGTATCGTAAGAATTAATCTAAGTAGCCGTAGTAATTTTCTTCCATAATTCCACGTATTGCAAACAACCTCCCATGAAATATCTTACTGTCCTTGTATCTAGCCTAATGCCTCAAAACGTATGTTTCGCATAACGGTTGTGAAGATTAAAGATATATAAGGGATTAGAGGTTTGATTAGAGTAAATATTAGGGTTTTTATCGTCTAAATAGTATAAAAAAGTATAATCAGCTAATTATTAAGCCGCTACAAAAGCAGTATCTTTATACTTTTTAATTTACTTAAGGCTATTGTTGGAGGTAATTGGCTCGTCATCTTTAAAGTCTGCGATTGAATTTAAGTAATCCTATTTAAAAGTGGTAAAGTATTCGATGTAGTATATTACTTTCCTATTTTTTCTTTCGTCTAAAGGGTGACGAGTTAATAATGACTAAACTTATTACAAATCCAATATCTTTTATCACTATTATGACAATAGGTCTTACAGTTAAAAGTTTAGTTTCAATCATAACCTTATTAACGCTAACGTAACTATTTCCTTTAGTTTAAGATCGATAATCTAGACCTTAGACGTTAAAGGCACTTATAGCCGTATTTACGGTCGACATAATTAACTACCGTAAGTTTTTCTTTATCCACGTTAGGGAAAGTACTGGCTTAAAGGTACATACTAAACGAGTTTGGTACACGTGCTATTACGGTTTCAAATAAGAAACTCAACTAGTTAAAAAAGCTTTCATAAGTAGTATCTAAACGTTGTAAGGTGTATTCAAACTCGTTAACGCTCGTAACTACTACTCATACCTGCTCGCGAAGTGTAACTTCGCTAGCGTAAGCTTTCTCTATTATTTGTTAGCATGACATTAGCTTATTAAACATATGGTTAAGCATATTTATCGATATTTACCCTCCTTTCTTTTTCGCTATTATCGTAATATACCTGGTAATAACCTAGTTTATATGGTATTAGATAAGATAAACGTCGTATTAGAAGTGAATTTTTATACCATCATATACTTTACAAAAGGTAGTTGCTTGAGTTAAAAAGGTTAGGTAATAATCTTTGACGTACCTTGTAAAGATTCCGGGAAATAGTAAGTAAAAACCAAAAAGTGGAACCTCCATTTACTTACAGATATTTAAAAAGGGTATTTTCTTTGTGTCGAGGAAGTTATAAGGTTTCCCGTTATATTTCTCTACATTTTTCCAGATTTTGATGAAGTCTGTAAAGAGCTTATATTTAATATTAACTATTTTAACAGGTTATCGAAGCAGGTTGCGATAGTCATTCCAGTATTCATTGGGAATATTTCTTTACAATTTAAGCCTTGAAACCTCTAAAATACGGTGTTAAGGATAATTACCAGTCGACTAGCTCCAAAGGTAAAATTCTGAGGTAGAACCTATAGTAGGCGGGCGCGTGTAAGTAAACCTACCGTAAAAAGACTTTTGAAAAAGTTAACGATTAAAAGGCTAAAAAGAAATAAGGCCTTAAAGGTTTTATGAAACTTAACGATTTTACTTAATTAACAGATATAAATTGTTAAAGTTAATTTCCTTAACCGCGTTGGCGACTGCTGCTTTACGTACCTTACTGCCGCTAAAAGCGTACTTTACGTTATTATGTAAAGGTGTTGGGCTGTTAAGAAAGTTAATAAATTTTTTATCGCATACACGTAAAGAGGCCCAACCTAGCTATGGGTAATGTGGTGGCCCCCTAAATTGCATGCAAGGGTGTTAAGGTTCTTTAATACCTTTTCATTATAGGCTAGTACCTAGCTAGTATTACCAGGGATCCAACTCTGGTAGTTCTATACATTATTACAATGTTTTAGAGCAGGGAGGAAGCTGTATATGAACACGATTTCACACGTTACATGACCAGGTTATACCATCTTCTCAACTTTATAGCAGCTTTCTAACAGTGACTTTTCCTTTTCCTTTTTATTGAGGTTTATAAATAAAATCCGAACACCTTAAACCATAGCTCAGGCCTTAATCCTTTTATATATAAACATATATTCTTTCCTAACGATTTTTTAGTTATTCGTTAACAGTTATAACCTAAGGTTATATTATTATTTTACGATCCGTCGAATTTGGACCCCTAAGCCTTAAGGCAATTCCTCAACTTAAGCGTTAAAAACAGCTTTAAAACGCTTTAATAGCTTAATACAATTACTTTAGGGCTGAATATAAACGTTTTACCCACGCCTTACGTATGTAATTTATCGAACGGAATTAAGTTGTTCGAAAATACGTTTTATATTTAAAATAACACAATAGCGACGTATCAAATACATTAGAAAATATAATACGATAACTCGAAACTACCGATACGCTTACGCCTTCGGTATAATACCCATTTTAAAGGGTTCTCCTTACGTACGTTACGAATGATGTAATTATTACGACTTTTTTTACCGAAAATTCGGATTTTTTAAAATTTCGATTACAATACTAGTGCCTTATTTAATGGGCGTAAACGACTAAAAAGTAAGACTTTTAATTAACTAGTGAAAGTTTCCTATATTAAGTTACAATTTATGGTATAAAAAGCTACAATTATACGTAAATTATGTAAGGACCGAAAGTCTATCAGTATTAAAAATTACTTCTACATTATCTTTTAATAATTAAAAGGCTTTATAAAAACCTTTCTAAAAAATAACTACGTTTGCGAAGACAACGGTGCTATTAACGACCCTAATACTTCTATAACTATGTTTAGCGCTTATTAATATAACTTTAATGCAACTAAAGCTATTATCTCTTAGCTTATAAGTATAAAGTAGGAAATGTTATAGACTTAGGCTATGAGCCGTCAGTTAGAGTCTTGAGTCATGTGAATGTTGATATTCACGATATTGATGTATCGTGTTATGTCCCGCCCTTATAGTGTGGTTAGCGTAATCCAAGACGTCTGAATTATTAGTACTTTAACATTGGTGCATCGGTCAAGAGGGCTGACTCACATCAGCTGATGGAAGCCACGCTAACCGGCTTGAGCTTACTTGAAAAAACCATTACAGGGAATTCGTAAACGATTTTACCTTTTTAAAATAATTAAAAGGCCCTATTCGCGAAAACTAGCGATATAGCCTAGAAATCCATCGCTAAGTTCGCTAATACGTTACTCCCTCTCGACATACCCGCGGACTACAATGAATAGGTCGTTCGTACTTCATTTATCGACGGACGCCTTTATAACTTTCGCACTCGCTACGGCGGTACTAACGTTATTACTAGGAGTATCTCACATAGTGAAAACAATAACAACGACGTACCCGCCCGGGATAACTAAAGCAACGTTATTATAACTAACGTAAAAGCTTTCCGAACCTCTTTTAAGCGGCGTGTCGCTTGAATAAACCACTCGGAATTCTTCTGTCGTAAAGACCTTAAATTATACTTGCGGTACGACGTAAATAACTATCGTATTTATACCTACCCATTGGATGCAGAGTAACGTTTGAACTACATTAACGCTAAAGCCGTTATAAATATTTATTATACTTCGGTTCAAAATCTTATCAATTTTTCAAAAGTAAAACCGTAACTCTTATATATAGTTGTGTATAAAAGTGGGGAAAACATTGATTCAACATAATACCTTCATTCCAACTTTTAAATAAATTCCTGTTTAAACTAAATTTACATTATAATTACATTGATTTTCTTCACATTTTAGTAAACATAGGACATAAATATTATAACGTGGCGATTAAATAATTTACCAACCGCTTAAAGTTACTATATATCTTTGTTACATTACAATAACTCGGTAAAGCTACGTATTACGCACCCGGTTCTTTCTTAGAACTTATTTATCATGAGTTTCTTAAATAAAGACTTGAATTAATACTGTTACCGAATTTAAACCTATGTCATCCCTTTTTCATAATATAATATCATTTTTGATAAATCTTGGATAAAATATTAATAAGTGATTGAAGACGTTTTAAAGTATATATTACTTTTAAGACGAATTGGTAATTATTGTATTAAGGAGTTAGGATTCGCGCCTTTATAAAAAACGTTGACAAAGGTCGACGCTATTACATCTCATGTTATTTTTCGAAAATCCCGTAAAGACTTAGCCGTTAATACGCGACTCACTACCGTTTCTTTTGAAAATATTAATAAAGCACTTACCTCGAAACCCCTCGTTTCCATTGACAAGAAACGTTCTAACAATCTTAAGGAATTCGACCCTTTATTCGATAAAGACCTTAACGATACACTACCCTTTTACTGCTCCAAAACAAATTATGAAATCTTCCTTTATACCGATAACTAAAACTAACCCCTAAAAGTTACATATGGCCAATTATGCGGTATATCGCATAAAGAGATTTTTATATTATAAAAACGTTGACCGAATTATTAGACGAAAGCTATACTCTAAAGAATAACTTCTTAACGGGTGCCCCCGTATTTTTCGTTCAAAAACTTGAATGTAACTTAAGTTTTTATATCAAATACCGTCAGCTTAACATTATTACGAAAACGGACCGTAAATCGTTTTCTTTCATTCAAAAAACGTTTAAAATATTTTCCACATTAAGTAATGTATTGATGAAAATATTAAGGTTACGTTTTACAAGCTTCGTATTAACGAGAGAAACAAATATAACACTATATTTCGTATAAGTTTCGGATTTATAGAATAATTTATTACTTTCTTCAGTCTTTTTGATACTGCCGCTACCTTTTAACAGTATATTAATAATTCGTTATAGCCTTTTTTCCATATTTTTCATTTTGTTCATTTGGACGATGTCCTTATTTCCTCTAACAATACTTTTGAAAATTGTACCGTTGAAATTGAATAAATCTTTAACGCCTTAAACGTCGCGAAGCTTAACCTTTATGTATTTAAATACGAATTTAACGTTTATAAACTCAAATACTCAAGATTCGTTATCAAGGCTTGTATATACATTCATATAAATTCAAAAAAGTCACGTATTATTCGGAAATAAGTAATCCTTATGTTAATTTTCAGTATACGGGTTTTTCCTAAATCCGCGAACTTTTACAGGCATTTCATTAGCGATTATTCGATAATTATTAGACCGTTATTTCAACTAACCCATAAAGGCACCTTTTTTTGTTAAGAGCCTAAATAATTATTTTTCGATGATTTAAATTTAGCTGGTTTTTTAGAATTGATATTAGACTAATAAAATATTAATCGTAATACCTTTTTAAAAGCCAACTATTTCGATTAGGCTTTAAGCAGCTGCCTTTTTTAATACGACGACCGCGGTAACCTACGACCAGTACCGTATTACTCTCGTCGTTTATCTCCCGTTAAATATAATTACGAAATTTAGGACAAGGAATTACTGGTAACTATAAACTATTTAAAAATATGGAACGCAAAGCTCCGCGACACGGTACGCCCGTTTACGATTTTAACAAATTACAAAAATCAAAAATACTTTATAACCATTCGACGGTTTTCTAAACTATAAGTCTGTTTGTTTACACGTCTTTCGTCATTCTATTTGACGTTAACTTATAATAAAGCAGAAAATTATATACTGCCTAATACGCTATTATAGAGAAATCAAAATATTCCTAAAGACCTTTTCGATTTACGTTTTTTAGGATTAAAATTCCAACTATTATGCCCCAAATAGGCCGTTTTCGAACCGCTTCCGTGTATACATATTTCTCGGTTAACCGTTGCCGGAGAATCCATCCTAAAAGGTTGCGAACTTTTTACTAATATCAAATTTTCAAATTTCTCAAACGCCGTTATTACATGCGTTACTACTTACCCCCGATCAATTCATATAATACATATAGGTAATCGATATTATCCAGCGGATATTATTATTGATGACAACTAAATATTAAAGGTTTTAATTTCTGAATATTCGGTAAACTATGATAGTATTTTACGATTTAGCGACTTTATTTAGGTACCTACTTATAAACCGTTTACTGTTACACTAATTTAAATTACCTACGATTAACTTCTTAGTGGTTACTCAGATTGTAGCGTTACTATTACTAGTTTTTAAAACGTACTTTTAAAGCGTCTTATATTATATAATCCGTAGTTTCTACCGTAATTACGATGTTTATATGTATGTGAACTATTAAAAACACAATCGGAAAGGTTTTTTGAAACATCTTTCGATTTCTAAACGACTTTCAAACGAACTTTTTATCGACTTAAGAATTAACTTACGCTAGGAACATGCCAGTAATTCACGTTACCTTATGATTATTACGAATTGTTTAAATAAGGCTATCACTCATAAGGCTTTAACCATTATAAATGCCGAAGCTTATATAAAACGGATTTTAAATTATTATTGGCCATTTTATAGATTTTCCCATACGCTATTCAATAACTGCGGTTAAAATTGAATTGATAGGTTTTAAAAACGACTTTATAACTTAACTCTGGTAAAAAATCACCTAAACACTGCTTTTTGACCCGAAACCAACGGTATAACCAAACTTTTTAATTAGAAAATCTTAACATATTTACGTTTTTTCGTCATTTATACCCCATTTATTTAAAGCCGTTCATTACCCAGCTATTCATTAATACTAAATAATATAAATATGAATATTATCGATATTAGCCTCTATTTTATAACCCACGGTTATTATATCGACTCTATATAACTAGTACAACGTTTTTTTATCCTAGTTAAAATACTATACGCGCGGGAAGAAAACTTTATCTCATGTATTCGCGAGGGTTCCGAATTCTCATAAACTATAATAAATGCTAAATAATAACGTATAAAAGAAGACTCTAATAAACGGTGTTCTCCTTCGGAACGTTTTCGGGTCGGCGACGACGTTTAGCTTTTTCTAAATAACTATAAGCCAAATAATCTTGAAAAGTTAAGTTGATTTTATAACAAATATCGTAAACTACGTATAATCGACTTTTATTTCGTCAATCTCAACGTTTTTGGCGGAAAACACCTTCCATTTCATATGAATTAACTCGTAAGAACCGCTTTAAATCCGTTTCCGAAATAATAAAATCGCAATTTTCACCCGAAAATCGTAAATATTATTAACGACGACAGAAAGAAGAAACCGAAATGCCACGTCGAAAGTATATTATGAGCTTATAATAAACCTTAATTTGTATGTACCTCACTTAATTACCTACTAAAACAGCAGTTTTTAATTAAGTAGGTAGGTTATTTATACTTAATATAGAAGTAGATTTGAACCTTGTTCAATACCGTAACACTTAATACTTTCGAATTACATTACGAATTAGCTGAATATAACGACGGGCTCTTACTCCGGGCCCGCAAACGGGTTTAACATTTTACGCTTTATATTACCAAAAAGAACAACGTAAAAGCTATTACTCTACTGGTAGCGATCAAATGTATTATGGTATTAATAAAAATCGAATGATGACGAAAACTACTCGAACATATCCTTAAACTTCTCGTCCGAATTTTTACTAAAAAACCTTTTGTTTATTTCGACCAATTCACTTAACTTTATATCTATACGGCCTATCTTTATGTTAATACGCTTGAAAATCTTAACAAGCTTTTAAATTACTTTTAACTACACTTCTTGACCGTTTGTTAGCCACATTATCTACGCTTTCACTTTATTATGAAAAACTTACTTAAGTATTAAGATTTTCGTTTATAAGTTATATAGCCCGTAAGCCGCTAAAGCGTATAAAGATGGTGGGTATAAAACCCGCCCCATTCCTGGTATCCACCTTTCGTTATATCTCGCATCGAATTCTTATAAACTTTTTAACAACGACTATTTAGGTTTATACGCTTTTTACCCGCTTATTAATAATTTGAAAACAGCTTGCGAAAACCTCAACTTACTCAGATCCTAAATATCGAACGCTTAAAAGGCCTTAAATAGTTTCTTAACAGCCTTTATATCAGGATTCAAATTTCATGGCATTTAAGAAGTACTAGAACTACGACTTGTAATACCTACGGAATAAAGGCGATATCGAATATTAGTATTTAACCGTTTATTAACGATTTTTTTGCGGCTATATAAATAACTTAACTTTGGTTTCTTAATGAAACTTTCTTGGGTCATATGATATCCGGTAAATATATTTAAAGTATATTTCTATACAAGTTTCGTTAGTGTATATTTTAGTTGCCAGTAGGGAAGGAAACTTTAAGCCTATTAACACGCATTAAACAAACTCTGAGTCGGGTTAACTTAAGTTTTGCATAACTTTATCAACTATTACAACTAGTTAAGGGTTTATTATATAAAAGTACTATAAAGGTAAATTTTAAAAGGGTTATTTTAACTAAACCTTATTACCAGCTATACTGTAATACTCATATTATAATAAAAAGAAGGTTAAGGAATTTTTTTTTTTTTCAGAAAGGAATTTTACGAATTATTTATATGGAGAAGAGCATTAGGGCGCCTTCCATGTGACTCAAAAACATAGTTTAGCCTAGCACCTTCCATACAAAACCACGATATTTTAAACGGCTCCGGAGCGGTCATTTCGCACTTAACATCCTATTCATCTTCCGCACGTCGCGCACTGACGCGTAAAAAGGTAAAAAAAAAAAGGGGGGGGGGGTCAAGGTATTTCTAGGGTAATATTATAGGCTAGTAACTAGCTAATTTTACCAGGGATCCAACCCTAGTAGTTTTACACGTTTTAACGATGCTCTGAAGCATGTAGGAAGTTGCATGGGAATACGCTCCTACACGTCACATGACTAGGTTACACCATCTTCTTAGCTTCATAAAAGTTTCCTAGTAAAGACTTCTCTTTTTCCTCTTAATCAAAGTTTATAGACAGAATCCGACCACCTTAAGAAACAGCTCCGGCCCCAGTCCCTTTACAATTGTCCCTTAAATCGTGGGTCTTAGGGTATTCCTTAAGTGAAATCAACTCGAAAAGGGTTTTTACCAACTTGATCGAGTTTTCCTTTGGTACATATATCCTTTAGCGTTTAAATTTATCCTTTAATTTGAACTAAAAGTCTTTTGTACTGCCTTCTACATATTAATTATCCAGTCGTTATATAAATTACGATACTTGCAGAGAAAGCGGTTAAGTTCTTTACCGTTGTTATGGTTAACGATTTAATAGCCGATAAAGTTAACTAGGTGTTTTCCGGTTAAGTTTTTATCGACATTTTAAAGTTATAGGTCTTTATCGTATTACTTAGAAAATATGGATCTAAGGATTTCGATCGCTTTTAATAGGTTTTGGAAAGTTGGAATCTTAAGGTTTTGGGTAGCGTAGGACTTAGTAGACAAGAGACGTGGTATTTTAGCGTGAAGTCGCGTGAAAACTTAGCGATTTAGCATAAAGTTGCACGACGTGACTTTCTTGATAAGATTTGGTGTTTTCTCGGTAATTTCGCTTGAAGCAACGATCTTAACGATGAAATCAACGTAAGAGATAAGAACAAAGTCAAATAGTAGCAAAGGTTTGGTGTAAAAGGCGAAGTTGAAGGTCGTTTATTAGTGGTAGAAGTTAAAGATTCTTTGTTATTTGGCCGTAGGACTTCATTATTTTTATAGTAATAATAACCGTAGTAGTACTAACTTAGCCTTTTACCCACTTACCGAACGTTAAGACTTCTAATAGTTAATCTTATCGTCTTTAAAATGAATTTTTTGGTAAAGATTTCTTAGTGTTTTCGATTGTGATACTGTTGATACCTCTAAGTTTCCCTAAAAAGCGCTGTAACCTAAAAGTATTTTTTTACTTATTACCGTAAAAACCGCCGCAGTTTGTGAAGACCTTTCGCAAAAAAAATTCCTTTACCCTAACCGCCGTTATTAACGTAAAGCGTAACCGTAAAGTGGTCTTTTCTTTTACCTAGATAATCTTTGCTTAACCTAATAGACACTGATCAATTTTGATAGAGCTTTGGACTTTGTAATGTTGTCGATTCGATTCGTCGAAATAATATTAGTATTGCGTGGTCAAATAGTATATGTATTATTCTAAGTTTGGCAGACCGCTAACCAGTATACGCAGTAATATATATGGTCAATTGCTTAGCTCGTGCCCTAGTGTGAAGTGGGCGCATACTGTACTTGCATCGAAGCCATTACAGTAAGCCCGTATGAAACAGTACACTAAACTTGAAGCCAGTATAATTAACGTTACTGTAAGTAAATTTGACCTACTACACTTTAATTACTACTATTCCAACAAAGTCTTCTTTATTTATTGCAGTGAAAAACCAATGTAACTAATAGAAACTTTTCGCAAAAATCCTCCATTTACTTTAGTATTTCATAACACGTAACCGTAAATTAGTTTTTTCTTCTTCTTAGATCATTTGGTGTTAGTCTAATAAATACTAATTTTTGTTAATAAGCCTTTAGGCGTTATAATGTTGTCAATTTGAATTGTGGTCGTAATAATACTAGTATTGCAACGTCAAGTGGCAGATGTATCATTTTAGGTTTGGCAGACCGTTAACATGTCTATACACTAAATTATATGGCTAATTGTTTGACCTATTCCCTAGTCTAAATTGGAGATTCCACAGTCTAATAACTTACAATCAGTACAAACAACTTGAAGTGACTGCAATTAATATACTAAAACTATCAGCTAATATTATTCAAAGCATAATAATATAGAAACGTAATATATAAATTGAATTTACGCTAATAATTCCAAATATTTCATATTATGTATCCAGTGGTATGATTAACATTACATCAAACAATAATAAAAACCAAACCGCGAAAAGCAAAAGGGAAATAAGTTATTAATCGGTTTCTAGTAATAATCTTTAATGAATTATGCTTCAAGATTCAACTTTTATATAATATGATTTCAAGTTTTCTATAATTTATTTATATATGACAATGAAACGTTCATTACGGTGATTTAAAATAGATTTAATAGCTAGTAGTGGTATTTTAATAATGATACTTATTCTCCGATTGATTTCATATTTATACACAATAATGAACCACTGTTTGCTTATATAGTATATTGCTGCCGTATTTCATTTGGAAATATACTTTTTTACGATTGAAAAATTCTTCTCAATTATTATATAATCTATACCTCTTACCGATCACCTAAGATTCTTGTCTCCAAAAAGCGTAGGAAGAGTTTTATGTTCAAGAAGAATAAAACTAGTGATAATGCCACCGAATATAATAAGGCTAATGTTGGAATATGAATCAAATGTAGTACAGCTAAGTTAACCTTACTTGCAGTAAAATTGATTGTACATACTGGAAATTGACTGTAGTTTGTAGGATTTTAGTAGACTGTACTGTAAATGCTGTGCAGTAGGTACCCAATTCTAATTGGGGATCAGGCCAAAGCGTTTAGCCATACAAATTAGTTTGCAGACCGGCTAGCAATCTGCCAAACTTAGAACCAACACATCTAAATTAACAATATCAACGCAGCACTAGTTACTTCGACCATAATGATTCGAATCGACTACTTTACAACGATAAAAGACTAACAACACTAATCAATGCTTATTAGGTTAAGCATAGATTGAATAAGTATAAAAAGAAGCTGTTTCACGATTAATATTTACGTTGAATGACGGTTAAAAGTAAAGGAAAGGTTTTTACGAAGGACTCCTATAAGCTATATCAGTTATTATCGGCACTAGGTAAGAAAAGCTTATAAGCTGTATTAGTAATTTAAGGTAGTAAATAAATAAGCTAAGGTATTGTTATAAAAAACATCAAGAAATCTTTATTAAAGATCATCTGTAAAAGCGTTGAGATTAATCAATTAAAATGTTTCAAAAATTAGCAAGTCAGTAAGTTAGCAAACGGCTAATTGAATACTATTTCGATCATTACTCTAAATCTTGAATCGTAAAAACGATTATGTTTGTCAACCTTTAATATAAACCAACTTTAATGGCAAACCTACGACCTACTATTTTACACTATTCTCCTTCCTCTGATACTCCTCGATTTTTGTTACGATAGCTTTGAAAGGCATTGAAATTAATACTGTTACCCATACTACCATAAAAAAAGCGATTATCGCCCTCAGTATTACCTTCAAAAAGCACTATTATAAAAACTTCTGGTTTGATAAATCCAATGAAAATTCCTTAGTTGAGTAATTTACAAATGTTATCGGCTGATACATTTTTTATTTAAATCCTATTAAAATCATTCGAGGCCTATAGGCATATAACGACTTTCAAAAATACTTTAAGTAATGGAACTTAGATATGTAGAATATGGTAAACATGCACGTTAATGTTAGACTGAAAACTTAACTCGCTAACTAAAGGTTCAACCTCCCAATTAAAAAAGAAAAAATCGGAACCTAGTAAATGTACTTTACGAATATACCACTGATGAAAATCCTTAATAGATATTTAAAACTAAGGGTAAAAGTATTACTAACGACAACATTCTTTAGCGCTCCCACACGCGTTCATAAGGATCTACCTAAGCCCAAATAAGTTTTTTGAAATCCTTTTATGTGAGATTAAAGGTTTAATGTTACTAGACGTAAAAATTTGATTAATATATACGCTGTAAGCCCTTAAGTTTACCAGTTAATTAAGTAGGAACCTCGATGTACCCCTCAATACCAAGGGGATTGCTACCAAGTCCTTCGCGGCGGAAACCCTTAAGTTCCCTCCCGTTAAGCTTCTTAATACATTTAGTTTAATAGCTAAACCAAGGGCGAATTAGTTTTCTACGCGAGCCTATAGTATATACGACTATTGGCTTCACCCCCATAACTTTACCAAAGGTAGTTATTCTTCCTACTAGTATTAATAACCTTAATACCTTTTACAAGAACAATTAAGAGATTTAAAAGGTCTCTATGACTGATATATTACCTTTCTCCCTCTATGTATTCCTATGGTGGATACGGATTACGCGGTAATTATTATATTAGTTAAGATTTTTGGAGGAAAGGAAAAGTATAACGGTAAGCTATATAACCTGTTTGACCTCAATTTACGCTCTTTCTTCAATATTTACCGCCAAATGAAGGGTGAATTACCAGGTTTTCACTCGTTGTTCCCCAGTATCCTTACCAGCGAAGCCGGGGATTACAACCTCAGGTACCTAACGAATTTTTTTTTCCTTTCGCGAAATTCATGATGGCCGAAATGGTTACTTCGAGTACGATATCAATCGTATCTATTACTATACAGATTAAATTTATTATTGAGCAATCTTACAAACTAGATTACAAAAAAGAGTCGGAAAAGAAAATATATATTTTTAACAAATATTTGATAAGATGATATTTTGCCAATAAGCAATGTGTAATGTGGGAGTTGGCAAAGGTACTTTATGATAGCAGGATAAACAAGCCGTTACAAGCTATAAGGAGTTCGAATACATTTTTTTAATATCTAGACGCTACTTACGAAAGGTTTTTTTAGTTAATTACGTTCTTTGATAGCTACCGTAACAGTTAAAGCCTCGATCTCGTCTAATATGTACACTTTAGCTCCGGAATTCAGTAACGACGAAAAAAAAAACCCTACGCGTACTATATCGATCGTAAGTATAGAAGGCCTAAATAGTATGGTAAACGGAAGGCCCGAACTTCTGCCCACAGAAAAGGGTACCACTTTTCCTTAAAGTTATTAAGTTACCCGAGAAAATTTACTTGAAAAGCTAACAAATCCTGTATTTATGGTAGGTAGGGTTACTGGTTAACATATTATATTGTCGCCGAACGTGAATTAAAACAGGTAATATATTATACGTAATTCCATTTTACTTTCATTTAAAATTACATCGAATTGGTTATATAGTTTCAATGAAATAAAATCAAAGAAAAGGAAAAAAAGCCTAAGGTTATCAGCGAGTTTGAAGATACTAGTACCGGCCTGAAAGTAACATAATAATTCGTCGATTACGTTTTTTTGTACCGCTTAATAGGTAAAAACCCCTACCGCCGACATAACAATAAAAACCCTAGCCTTATATATCTTTTTACCATTTAAAATTGTTACGTGAAATAGGTCTTTTAAGGGATTATGCTGGATATGGGAGCGGCACGGTATTTAATAGGAGGTTATTCGTAATATATCGCATTACAAAGGGATACTAATATTATTACAGAACTTAATTATACGGATATTAGTAAAACTAAGGTTATCATTGGCCCTAAAAAGGCTATTCTTACTGGGATCGATGACGATTAAAACTGTTGTTAGCTCTATTATATTCCATATTTTGCAATGCCCTACTCCCTTTCGTATTTTGTTTGAATATATAACAAACCTTGACGTTAACTTCAACGTTTAAATTAATGAAATACTATAAGTTAAAGCCGGTAAAAGGTTTCCACTTAACTTTAAATGAGGGTATTTTAAAATTTAGTTTTAAGGGTTAAATCAATAATATTAAACATAACGAATGCGAAATTCTATGAACTATATCGTAAATTTAATTATCCAACAACTAACAGGCTTCATAAGTTTTTAAATTCAACTGGCTACAAAGATATGAACCTATTAGAGTTTAAAGCAATCAAAAGACTTTATTACTATTGTTAAATATACTTTCAAAAATTTTAAGGTTCAACTTTACATCAAAAAGATGAAAACTTTAATTTAAAAGTTTTCGCAAACGTGTTTTACCTAAACGACAAGTTAGTACTATAAGTCATAGATTTTTCTGATCCTTTTTACGGCGTTAAATTCTTTAAAACCATTATGGTAAAGAAGATGTAAAAAGTATTCCGTATTTTATAAATTAACATGTGCTTTAAGCCACCAAACATATTGGTTTACGACATTGATACCAACTTTATTACGATAAAAATTTTAACTAATGGCAATTCAATAGAGATTTAGTATTAATAGGTTTCCGTTAAGGTTTTATAAGGTATTAGTAAAGTCGAAATAATATATATCTTTTTATAAAAGGCTTATAATATCCTTATATTGAAAATCGAAAGCTTTATAAGTAAAAAAGCACGGCTTTGAATAAAGGTAAAGAGATTTAATGATATTATTAGCATTAATAAACTTGTACTAACTTTACTAGTATTTGTGGCCTATCTACATATAATAATTAAGTCATTACCCCCATGAAATACCTAAAACCGTGTTACGGTATATAGTAAAGCCTAAAAGGTACTGAGTAAAAAATCGGCACGCCACTAGGTTAACGATGTTTTCAATACCAGGAACTGATTATTAATAATGAACTTATTATCCCTCCCCTTTTAAAGTAAAATTTCCACGTGGCGCAAGCCAGGTAAATAGGATAAGTTAGCCTAATTCACTAAACCTCTATCAAATGTAATAGGATTACACTAAGCGTATTCGCCCCAAAGATCTACTGTATAATAGTGGGATTTAACGTAGATATAACATTATAGGAAACCCTTAACGTTATTACCAAGTAGATGAAGATTCCTCCTATCCCGGTGGTATTCTATACCAATTCAAAAATCCTTTTCGAATGCCTTTCAAATCTCGGAACCACCAGCGAAAAACGACTGATAATCGACTTGATAGCACTCAGTAAAGCTTACGAAGGGAGGGAGATTAAAGAGTTCCAATGGATCGATGACAAAGATAATCTTATAAATGGTATGACGAAGGTAACGCTAAATAAGGCTCTGGAAAGGTTTGTAAACAGCAATAGGCTGACTATACGTATCGAGAGCTACGTTAATAGGCCGCCCGACAAGCCCAAATCATGTGATGGTGGACAGAGATGTGTTGTAAAACTGGAAAACTGTTAGGGGATCAATAATAGTGATTTGTTTGAGTGGCATAGTTGAAGTGAAGGCTTGCAAAGGCCTATAGCGGAAGAACTTTTTGTGGGGGTAGAAAAATTCAGACCTCGAAGTGGCAGAGAAATTAAGGGAAAATGGGGTTAATTTGCATGCAAATGGGTGAAATTTAGTATGGAAGTCAACTAGAATTGATAGAGGTCTGGCCAGTTGACGAGGAGATAATTTAGTGGTCCGGAAAAGATTGGTCAGCTAAACTGACGTGCGCGTACAAACTAAAAAGCCGTTAGTATTGGAATAGTATTACATGTAGTATAGTTGGTTAATTTTACTTACAGTAAAGTTGACTATACTGAATTGTAAATTGAGTGTATCGCTTTGTGGAGACTTACTGCATTGAGTGTAAGTAAAATGCAGTACACTGCACTTCACTTTAGGGTACGAGCCAAGAAATTTACTATACAAATTATAGTGCAGACCAGCTAGTAGTCTGCCAAACCTATAACAATACGTACACCATCTGACCACGCAATACTACTGTTACTTCGACCAATCGAATCGACAACGTTGCAACGTCTAAAGCCCTATCAACACTATTCTATTTACCAAACTTTCTTTATATAGGGACTTTGTTTTTAAAATAAATGGATAATACGTTTATTGTAACTCGTCCGTTTTTAATGTTAAGGGTCTCGTTAATGTTGGATCTAAGTAGTGTACTAAACTCCACCTGCCTTCTTTATTGTTATTATACATACTTGCTGAAAATTCTGAAACTTGGAGTTTTCCTCATCTTACAATACACTACAAAATAATACCACTACCAGCAAGATCCAACAGTTAACCTGGCAGCGTGTTAATTACTTACTTAATTTTTTAGGGTTTTTCTATGTTTTATAACGCGATTTTGGATGTTTAATAATACTAGAGACTTAGTCATTATAAGTGGGTTGGCCCTAAATACTAGTAAAGTTGGTATATAGTCATTAAAACTAATAATATCGTTAAAATTCTTTACCGTTATTTGTTGCCGTGTTTTTTAACTTGTGAAGCTTTTAATTTCTAGTATAAGGGTATTGTAGGCCCTTTGTAGAAAAGATTAGGCTCTCTCGACCTTGTCAATACCTTAGTAAGCCTTAATAAAAACCTATTTATACCAAATTACTATCCACTCAATATTAGTTTCAAACTCTATTGTAATAAAGTTAATATCAACGTCGTAAAGTAATACGTTTAGTGGCCTAAGGTGGGTATTTATTTACAAAATACGTAACGTTTCCTACGTTTGCTTTATTGTAATAGTTTTAAGAAACTCAACATCGTTAAAAGCTGTAACACAGTCTATAACATAAAGTTCATACTTATTATTTAGGTAAACCACACTTATGAAAACCTTGTAATTGAAGTTTTAGTTTTTATTTAATGTAAACTTAAACTTTGGGAGAGGTTCGAAATGTATTTAACAATGGTAATAAAGCCGTTTAATTACCTTTCACACCAGAAATTTCATATTTTAATAGTTAATCGCCTTGAGAAATTTATTAAGCTTATTAGTTATCCGATAGTTAAGCCTATAATAGAATTATCGAAGTTCCATCTCCGTTAGGTTCAATATTACTGCTTTTTACTTTGAAAGATAAAATTAAAAGTGTCTTTATTTACAACAAAATAGAAACCTTTATTAACTTTTATATAGATTAGTTTATTCGTTTAAACGTTAATATGAATGCTAAGGTTTTTTATATCTTTGAGGTAAATGAAAATGGAGACAGAGGATTTTAAGATACAGAAAATAATAGGGTGAATAATAATCTTCACTGTCATTGATCTCAGTAAAGATAATTTTTAAGGTCAAAGTCAACTTTGGCTTTGCTAAGATCCGTATAATTGAGTCACATAATAGTATTAGTATCCCTTCATAATGCGACATATTACGCATAACCTCCTATTAAATAATTTACCGTCTTTGTTGGTAGGGCCTTAGATCGTTGAAACGTTGTCGATTCGAATCGTGGTCAAAGTAACAGTAGTATTGTATTGGTCAAGTGGTGGATGTATTGTTCTAGGTTTGGCTAACCTCTAGCTTGTCTGCATAGTAATTCGTATAGTCAATTGCTTGGCACGTGCCCTATGGTAAAGTGTAGCGTACTGTACTCAACTTATACCTAATATAGTAAGTTTACACAAATAATACGTTTAACTTACAGTTTAGTATAGTTAACTTTACTGTAAGTAAATTTGACCTACTGCACTGTACGTAGTATTATTCTAACAATAGCGGCTATTTAGTTTATGCGCATACGCCAGTGTAGTTGCCCAATCTTTTCGGTTACTAATGAATTGCTTTTTTGTTAACTGGCCAAACCCTTGTCAACTCCAGTTGACTTTCACAATAAATTAAACCTAATTACATGTATATTGACCCTATTTGACCTTAATTGCTACGTTGGTTCGAATTTCGAGTTCATTAACTCCTATAAAAAGTTCTTCCTCTACAGTTCTTCACAAACCTCCCCTTTAGTCGTGCCAGTTAAACCAATTTATATCGTCAATTCCCTAGTAGTTTTCAGTTTTGCCAGCATATTTCTGTTCGCCATCACGTAACTTAAGCTTGTTAGGCAGCCTATTAACGTATCCCTCAATGTATATAGTCAGTCTTTTTCTATTTACAAACCTTTTCAGGGCCTTGTTTGATATTGATTTCGTTATAGTATTAGAAGAATTGTCTTTGCCGTTGATCCATCGTAATTCCTTGATCTTCCTCACTTCGTACGCTTTACGGAGTGCTATCACATCGATTATTAAGCGTTTTTACTGATGGTTCCGAGCTTCGAAAAGCATTCGAATAGGTTTTTCGAATCGGTAAAAATTAGCACCGGGATAAAAGAAATTTTTTGCTGCCTGGTAATTTGGTTAAGGGTTTTTCATAATGTTATGCCTACGTTAAAACTTGCTATTATGTCGTAAACCTCCAAAGTCAGCACATCTCGTATAATCCTTTTATACTTAACGGGAGTTTAGTAGATTAGGTTACCGATAATGCTAAACTGGTCTTTGTACCTATCTTCGTTAACAAAGTTTATTAGGAAGACGATTCATAAATATATTTCGGTATTATTTGTAAAAGATTTATCCATAAAGATCATTTACTTAGCCCTCAAGAAGTCGATTAAAACTATATTAATCTCGTGGTTCAGGTTTTGAATCTACCATTCAAGCCTTTTATTTATCCTATAGAAGTCTTTATTTACCGGATCCTATACCTGTGGTTCGATAAAGAAGTGATAACAGGTTTCTAGTTAACATAAAGTAGTAATATAGCTGCCGCGCGCACGCTGCTCTAGGTACCTTTAGGCCTTAACCACGTCAGTTTTGTCGATTACAACTAGAATAATATCTTAGCCCTTTTGGAGAAAGCTGAGGCCAGTATTAATATTAAGTATGCGGATTGACAATCTATTAAAGTTAATTTAACTGCCTTTTGTCAACGTCGTCACCGGCTTGCAATTCAAAAACTTAAAGTCTTTAATCGCCTATTGTTTTAATACCATAAAGCTGGTCGTTCAAATGAAAATGGTATCGTTAATTTATATTCCTACCACGCCGAAGTTTTTTTCCCTATATTACTAATAAGCACAGGTCGTATATTAAAGACTTTATCGTTAACCTTAATTTGAATTATAACTAGTGGGTTAGAAACTAATGGAAGTTTACCCGAATTTATTCGTATAATAGCTTGATATATTATATAACCGTTTTTAAAAGGTAAATGACACGTAATTTCTTTGATAACTCCAGTAGTATAATTTGCTGTAAATCCGTTGCTAGTTACGTATTGGCTTACGTTATATTACAGCTATTAAGCGTAAACTTGCCTTTAGTTTTAGTTAGTAAACTTGTTATTCAAGCGAATACTAAGCGTTAACTGATTTTTTAAATCGTTAGCGAATACGTAAAGATTTAGTCTTTGCCTTTATCGCCATATCCTTAAACAATAAAACGTGACTTTTCTTACAGACGCCTTATAGTTTTACCCTTAACTTCGTGGATAATCATCTATTTAAAAATAGTAACGTTTAAGTTTTAAATGTTAAAACTGGTCTTTGGTATGAATTATATAACCCCTCGAATAAATAGGCTGTTAACTTCGACCTTGTTGTCTTATTTAAAAATTTTGCCAGAGGTTTTAATAATCCGTTATACTCGGAGCTTTAATATTAAGTTTTCGGTAACTTTTTCTTTTCTATTTATGCAAGTAGTATTGTAAATACGAATTAATATGTATTTTTCCTCCTAAATTTTCCTTTTTTTAGGGGATTGTTCGCGTCTGTAGCGTTTCAGTAACTTGTCGATAACAAATAAAGGAGGTTAGTATTAGCTCGGTTGTTTAACTTAAGGGTCTTGATTGTTAATAGCCCTAATAAAGGGCTTGACCTAAGTTGTTCTAAAAGATATAAGATCGTTAGTAATTTTGATAATTACTTCGGAATTCATGATACTTATAGTTTTATATGTGATCTCCTATTTTCCCGGCTCTCGTTACACGAAGATTTCACTTTACAACGGAAAAGCAAGTACGTTGATTATTATATGACCGTTTTTGGTGTTAATGGTATTATTAATTTAGCGGTGTGCAGATTCACTTCTCAGTTTCCTCGAAGCTTTGACGTAGGACGTAATACGCTTTTAAGTACTTGACTATGGCAGAGATTCACTCGTCAGGCGTAGATACTCTCCAAAAACCAATAGTGTTGGCATTAGGCCGTCAGAGCCTACAATATTATTTAATTCTTTTACCGTTATCTAAAGTTGTGCTTCTGGATTTGTAAAGCTTTTAATTTTTAACTTAAGGATATTATATGTTTATAGAAGTAGTAAGTTTGCCTTTTCAACCTTTCCAATGCTTTAATAGGCTTTTACAGGTACCTGTTTACACTAGATACCCATTTTCTTAGCATTTTCCTCAAACTCCACCGCCGCAAAGTTGGTGTTAATATTGTGGAAAACGACGTTAGGTGGGCTCAGGTACGTGTTAATTTACAGTATACTTATCGTTTCACACTTATCCTTTGATAAAAGGGACTTTAAAAACTTAGTCCCATAAAAGGAGGTTGTAAAATCAATGACGTAAAGAATAGGCTTATTATTAAAGTAAAATATACTAATGAAGATTTTACAGTTAAAGTTTTTATCTTTTTCAAATATGAAATTAAATTTCCGGAGGGTTTAGGCATACGTTTCACAGTGGTAATAAAGTCTTTCAATGGCTTTTAGGACAAAGTATTCCACATTTTCATACCTTAAGAACTTTAGGACCTTGTATAGCCTTTTGACAGCTAGGTAGTTCAAGCGCTGATATATTTAACATATCTCCGACTTAGTTAGGTTTAACACCACTGCTTCAAGGATATGAAGATAAAACTATCGCTGCTCCTATTTCAAGACAAGGGGAAACCTTTAGCTGCTTTAACCAATTCGTCTATATTAACATCGATATTAACGCCAAGGGTATTTATATTCTCTATGTAAAGAAGGAAAAGGGTAGTATACTTAATAATATGGAACGTAATTTCTTCCATAATAGTTTAAATTACCGTTTTATTTAGTAAGAATAGTTTTTCGCCTAATTCAAAACCGATTTTAGCCTTACCAGTTTCGTAACGATTGATTTTAGTAGCTGTAATACTTTCCTTCCATAATATCACATATTACGAATAGCCTTATGTTAAGTAATTTACTATCACTATATCTGGTATAATACCTTGAAACGTATGATTCACGTAAAGATCGCGAAAATTAAAGGTATATAAGGGGTCAGGGGTTGAATGAGGGTAAAGGTAAGGATTTTCACCATCAAAACGATACAAAAAGGCGTGGTCGGCTAATTATTAAACCGTATTAGGAGTAGTATTTTTATGTCACTTAATTTACTTAGGGGCATTATCGTTGTTACTTAGTTTGTCGCCCTTAAAGTCTGCTATTCAATCCAAGTTATCCTATTGAAAAGTGGCAGGATACTGGATATAGTACATTACATTTTTGTTATTTAGCTTGGTAGAGGGGATGCCGAGTTAAACAATCGCTAAACTTATCACGACGATGGTATTTGCAGTTAACAGATCTTCCTGAATCTTAGCTTTATTGGCGCCAATGTGGTTGTCGCTTCCAGTTTATAATTGATTAACTAAATCTCAGACGTTAAGGGCGCCTGTAGCCATATTTACGGTCAACGTAATTAACTACCGTAAGTTTCTTCTCATTCATATTAAGGAAATTACCGGCTTAGGGGTACATACCGAGCGAATTTGGTATACGTGTTATTACAATAGCAAGCAAAAAACGCAACTGGCTAAAAAAGCCTTCGCAAATAGTATCTAAACGTTATAAGATGTATTTAAACTCGTTAACGCCCGTAACTATTACTTGTACCTATTCGCTAAGTGTGGCCTCGCTATTATAGGCTTTCTCTATTACCTGTTAACATAATATTAGCTTTTCAAGCATCTTATTAAAGACATCTATTAATGTTTCTTCCTCTTTATTCTTCGCCATGATCGTAGTCCACCGCGTAATGGACTAATCTATATAGTATTAGGCGGAGTGGACGTTGTATTTGAAGTTACTTTTCATGTTATCGTTAATCTCGCAAAACGTGGTAGCTTAAGTCAGGAAAATTAATTAATAGTCTTTGGTGTGCCTAATAAGAATTACGGTAAACAGCAAGTAAAAATTTAAAGAGAAAACCTCCATTTAATTGCAAATATTCAAAAAGGGTATTATCTTCATGTCAAGGAGGTTGTAAGGCCTTCAATTATATCTCTTTAAATAATTTAAGATTTTGGAGAAGTCCATAAGCAACTTGTAATTACTGTTAATTATCTTAACAGGTTTCGGGGGCAGGTAGTGATAGTTGATATAATCTTACTTAGTATTTCCTGTTAATTTCAGTTTTAAAGTTTCCGAGGTATAGTACTAAAGGTAATTGCTAGTCGTCTGACCCAAGGGATAAAATATTATAGTAAAACCTATGGTGAGCTCTTGCATATAGTTAAACCTGCTCTAAAAAGATTTTTAAGGGACTTAACGATTTTAAGTAAAGCGTTAGGGGGAAGAGAGACCTAAAGGTTTTAAGAAACTTGACGATTTTGCTTAATTAACTTGTGTAGAGCACCAACGTCAATTCCTTTGGCCGTATTGGCGGCCGTTACTTTACACGCCTTACCACCGCTGAAAGAGTATTTCACGTTGTTACGTAGAAATTCTAGACTACCGAGCAGGTTAATAGGTTCCTTATCACTAATACGTGAAGAGTTATAACTTAGCTAAAGTTAAAGTAGGGGTCCTTTAAATCGTATATATGGGAGATAAGGTTTTGTAACACCTATTTCCTTAAGATATATGTCGTAGGGGTATTTTTCAAATTATGTTAGTTTATAAAAAGTTTTTTCCAACTTCGTAAAACTCTTTTCTAGAACTTAGGTCCCTTGGCATTGAATTTTAGGCTTTAGTTTGGATTTGATACTTTTCTCAATCTTCTTTTACATATTAATAGTCTAATTGCCAAATAGAATGAAAGTTTCGAAAAACGCGGTCGTCGCGGTCAAGATTTTCGCCGCCGTTTTGTTTAATAATATAGTAGCCGGAATAGTTGACTAGGTGTTTTTCTGTTAAGTCTTCGTCGATATTTTACCTCTATAAATCTTTATTGTACTGGTTTGAAAAGAGTAAACCCAGCGCGTTAATCCCTTTCTAAATCTATTGGATAGGTGCCATCTCAAGATTTAGGATTATATAGGACGTATAGTACTTATAGGGCGAAAGACCTCGTGATCTTGAGCGTAGGGACTTGGTGTTTTGGCTTAAAGTCGTGTAGAAACTTGTTGATTAAGTGTGAAGTTTCGTAATGTAGCTTTTTCGGTGCAACTTGGCGATTCTCCGTGTTTTCGCTTAAAACAGCGATCTTGACGATTGAATTGACGTATAGAAATTGAAAAAGAGTGAAGTGAGGGCAAATTTTTGGTGTAGAGGGTAAGATCAAAGGTTGTTTGGTGTAGGAACCTAGTCGTTTTTCTGAAGTAATAGCACTCGCAGTAGTACTAGCTTAGTAGTTTACTAACTTAACAAACTTTGAGACTTCTGATAGTTAATCTTAACGTTTTTAAGAAAGGTCGAGTAAATATTTCTTGGTGTTTTCAACAGCAATACCATCGCTACCTCTGATCTGCTATAAAGACTAACGTAATCCAAAGGTCTTTTTTACGTATTGTCGTAAAGATTGATATAGTAGCAACAGACTTTCATAAGAATCTTTCCTCTAAACTAACCGTCATTCAACGTAAAGCGTAACCGGAAAATAGCTTCTTTTTGTACTTAGCCAATTGGTGCTTAACCCAATAAGCACTAATTAGTGTTGGCAGAGCCTTAGATCGTTGCAACGTTGTCGATTCGAATCGTAGTCCAACTAACAGTAGTATTGCATTGGTTAAATGGTAGATACATTGTTCTAGGTTTGGCAGACCGCTAGCCGGTCTGCACAGTAATTTGTATGGTCAATGTCTTGGCTCGTACCCTAGGGTGAAGTGCAGCGTACTGCACTAGACTTACACCTAATGCAGTAAGTCTACACAAAAAATACGCTCAATTTGAAGTTCATTATAGTCAAGTTTACTGCAAGTAAAGTTAACCTACTGCACTGAACGTAGTACTATTCCAACAGTCCTAGTATTTGGTATAATACCTTAAAAGACCTATTTCACGTATTGGTTTTAAACGGCTAAAAGTTATATAAGGTTAGTATTATAATAGTTATATCGGCAATAGGGGTTTTAACTTATTGGGCGGTACAAAAATGTATAATTGGCGAGTTATTATGTTTATTTTAAGCTAATACTAGTATTTTTTTACCAGTCAATAGCCTTAGGTTTTCATTCCTCCGTTTTAACTTTATTACCTTTGCATTTTATAACGCGTAATATGTAATACCAATTAACTATAGAAAGAAAGTATATTTTATAAATTATATGCTTTAATTCGTGTTCGGAAGCGGTATAATATATCAGCAAGTAGCCTTACGTAATGTAAATATGAATTTTTTAACGTTGAAAATAGATTTATTAATCAACTTTAAAACTTCAAAAATTAATAACTTATTTAATAAGTATTTTAGTCACGTCTTCAAATCCGAGCCTTCAATTAATTGTATTCATCGGGTGTTTCGTTTTTACGGTTAATGTAATAAATATAGAAAGTGTTTTCTTTATATTCGCTAAACTTTAACTTTTAGGGGTATATATCAAGGTAACTTAAAATTCGAATCTTCACAATGATTAAATATCGACTTAATTGAACAAAGACATCTACAAGTGGTATTAAGGTATTATAAGGCGTATTGAAATTTTTGATAACCCGTAATAACTTACCAGACCTATAAACGAAGGGGGCTTTCGACAGGTTTTACATCCACCATTACTCATTGGAATAATATTAGCGTATTAAGCATCAAGTTAGGGAAATATATTTTACTTTCCGTCCTTATTTATAATCTAATATGTAGAACTACTTAATAATATTCTAATTGGTTTAGTATTAGGTAAAATGTGTATTATGTTCGAAACAACCCTTTAGGCTATCGTCAATTTCACGAAATGGAAAGTAGTTCGTTAGGTATTGTAAGTAATAATACTTGGTTTAGCCGGTAAAGATACTAGGGAATAGCGAGTAAAGGCTTAGTAGATAAACTTTTATTTGTTGGCAAATATTAGAAAATAAGCGTAATTTAACGTCGAAAAGATTATACGGTTTACTGTTATACCTTTTCCTCCCGCTCAAAATCTTGACTAACGTAGTAATTTATAAGTAATCCATAATTACTATGAGGACGTATCGAATGGAAAAGGTAATATATTGGTTATAGGAGCCCTTCAAATTCCCTAACTAATGCTGGTGAATTTGGTATTAGTAGGAAGGATAATTACCTTCGACTAAATTTAGAGAAAAAGAACCAGTGGTCGTGCTTATAGTAGGCTCGCGCATAAAGACAGTCCGTTTTCAATTTGGTTGTTAAAATTAAACGTATTGTAGAGCTTAGGGGAAAAGAGTTTAAAAGTTTTTGTTGCGAAGGGTTTGGTAATAATTCTTTTAGTGTTAAAGGGTACATTAAGGTTTCCATTTAATTAATTGGTTAATTTCAAAACCCATAGCGCATGAGTTAATTTTTTTTTTACGGTTAGTAACAGTAACATATTGAAAACATTATATATAAGGGTTTACAAAACTTATTTAAGAAACTTTTTACGAATACGTATAAAGGTTTTGAAGAAAATTGTTGTTAGTAATGCGTTTGCTTTTCTTCTAAATTTATTGAGGGTCTTTATTTATTACTCATTTGTATAATATGTTTGTAAAATTGCCATCCTTCCATTTTTTATTAGAAGTTTGATTCATTTATTAGCTAGTTTACTTTTTAGTCCGATTTTAACCTGCTTATCAATTACCTTTTATATTCTGAAGGTCTATTTGTTAAACTATTCTTAAAAGTTTTTTAAATCGATAGGTATCATATTAAGTGCGATAGAGTTTAAATCTAAAATAAAGTGGCTAATATAGTTCGTTAGGTTTTCAGAGATAAAGTTTTTGTTGGCGTCCGTTAACTAGAGGTTTTCATTGTAATACTTAAAGAATATGATACCGAGTTTTTTAATTACCTATTCTCGGTCGTTATAAATGGTGTCAATTCCAGCGTGTTTTAAAGTTATCGTGACGAATATTAAGTAGTGTAAAGGGGGAAAATGGTGTAAAGTGGTAGGTTGTAGGTTTTCTATTAACGTTGGTATAGGTTAAAGATCGTAGGACTTGATCTTTTTTTCGATTTGAAATTTACAGTAGTAGTACCTGTAATAGTAGTAGCTGTAAAAGTAGTAATTTAGTTGTTTACCAACTCTTTAACTTGGTAATCTTTAAAACTTCTAGGCGATTAATTTTAACGCCCTAAAAATAATTAATGAAGCTTTTTTTAGTATTTTTAGTATTGGCGATACTGTCGCTTACTTATAGACTATCGAAAATAGTTGTATAACCTATCAATATTCCCTACTTGCTATCGCGAACGGCCGCACAGCGTATAAGAGCTTTTCGCAAAAAAACTTTCTTTTACGTTACATAAATAAAGTATAATAATAGTAAAACAGCTTATTATTTTAATTAGCCAATCTGTGCTTAACTTAATAAGCACTAATTAGTGTTGGTAGGCTTTTATTGTTGTAACGTAGTCGATTCAAATTACTTTATTTTAAGTAACTAGTATTGCATTGAAATTGGTTGTTATTAGTTGTAAGTTTTAATTTTGGTAGACCGCTAGCTGGTCTGCACGCTAGTTTGTATGGCTAAATGCTCTAGATTGTTCTCCACTTTGAATTGGGCACCCACTGCACTACACTTGCAGTGTAGTGTATTCAAATCCTACAAACTACAGTTAATTTGCAGTACGTACAATTAACTTTACTTACGGTGAAGTTAACTCAACTATACTATATTTGACTGCTATTCCAATATAATGTGATATATAAAAGCCAATTTCGAAATTTCGAACAAATTTCAATGTAATCCGTCGACTTCAAACATATTTACCAAACACTTTAATTCAATATGATAAGTTTAAGTACTTCATAACCTCGGTATGTTTTATAAAGACTGATATATCGGATGACCATTTTGGTTAACATCGAAGTCTTGAATTATTACCTGACGTTAAACGGATGGATTTCTTGGTATCATATTACAATAAGAGGAAATATATCACTTATATGCGAATTTAGAAACTATGTACCAGAATTTATAAATTAAAAAAGATGTGTTTATTACCTTATGAAAATTCAGTCAGCGTTACAAAATTGTATTTTGATTACCTTCGACTCTCATTATATTCCGTTATAAGTTTATAATAGCCGGATGTTACCTGAGACTAAATAATGTAATTGTAGGGGTATATGGATAGCAACAGCTCAAATTGTTTGTTGGTTCTTTTTTTTTTTTAATAGAAATAATATATACGTATAAAAGCTGATAAGGTTGAGATTATCATAGGTTAATTTTTATCGTCTTTTGTATTAGCTAATATAAACCCAATTGTTTTGGATTATATGCATACTAATATTTAAGTATCCATTTATTTAATTGGTATAAACTAACGTTATCATATAACTAATTAGGTAAAAATCGATTGATAGTTCCCGCAAGTTAAAATATTTTTTTATTGTTGGAATAGCAATCAAATGCAGTATACTCAAGTCAACTTTAATTGCAGTAAAGTTAATTGTACTTATGTTATGACCCAAGGACCAACTGCAGGCAATGAAACCGGTCAGTGGTCGGCTGCGCTATTTAGAGTCTGATGTCCAACACATCAAGCGGGGAACATCTCTTATGTCAGCAACCCAGGGTTAGGGTTAACGCACGGACGCATAGGATATGTTGGATATGTTGCTATCCGAGCTATCTAGTACTGAAGATGGTATGAAGGTACGGATATATAAGGACACGGTCATCACCACACAGATAGTATTTCCTTCATAGTTCTTCAGTTATCAATCTAAGTATTCAGTCTCAGTATATTCTGAATAGCCTCACGGCTTTTGATAATTACTTGCACGGTTGCGATATTGTTCACTCAGCATCTCTGCTACCTTCTTGATAACATAAACCCTCTGACACCTTCTATATACTCACGGGTGTTTAGTGTGATCATTACAACGTACTGCAAATTGACTGTAGTTTGTGGGACTGCAGTGCAAATTGCAATACAGTAGGTGCCCACTTCAAAGTGAGTCACAGGCCAAAGCGTTTGGCTATACAAATTAGTGTGCAGACCGGCTAGCGGTCTGCCAAACTTAGAACTAATACATCTCAATCAACAATATCAACGTTACACCATTTACTTCGACTACAATGATTCGAATCGACTACGTTGCAACGATAAAGACCTACGAACACTGATCAGTTCTTATTAGGTTAAGTACAGATTGATTAAGTAAAAAAAGAAGCTGCTTTCCTGTTATTACACTTTATTTAGGTAAAGTAAAGGAAAGATTCTTACGAACGGCCTCTATATGCTATACTAGTTTTTACGGAAGAAAATAAGGAAAGCTTTTAGATTGTATCATTTTTCGTGGCAATTTCAGAAGCAGGCATCGGTATCGTTGTTTAAAACACCAAGAAGTCTTTATTAATCCTTTTTAAATGCGCTAATATTAACCGCTCAAATTTTTTAAAGATTACCAAGTCGTCAAATTGGCAAACGGCTAAGTTAATACTATTTCAGATACTACTACTATAAATTTCAAGTCGTAGAAACAACTAAGTCCTACGAATTTTAACCTTTATTAACTTTACTGTCAAACTTACCACTTATTACCTTATATTAATTCTTTCCCTTTATACCTTTTAATTTTCGTGATAATAACTTCAAAACACGTCGGAATTAATACTATTAATGATCCCGACCGAAAAAAGGCAATCAAAAACCTCGGTGCCATCTTCAAAAAACACTATAAAAAAAACTTTTGGTTTATAAACGTCGACAAAAACTTAACTCTCGAATACTTCACCAACGCAGTTAGGCGTTATATCCTCGATATAAATACCTCTGGAAACGTTTAAGAACCCTGAATACTCAATTACTTTCAAAAATGATTTAGGGATTAAACTATAAGTATATAAATAAAGATAGACAAACAGGCAAAGATAAGGGTGAATGTTAAACTATACAACCAAAGTGTTCATTTTCCCATGAAAAAAGGAAAGAAGGTAGCTTGGTATATATTATTTACGATTACGCCACAGATGAAAACCTTTAATAGACTAAAAACAAGTGCAAAGGTATTACTGATAATGGTATTCCTTAATGACCTCATATACATTTGTAAGAACCTACTCAAGTCTAAATAAGTTTTTTCAAACCCTTTTTTGTAAGATTAACAGTTCAATAATACTAATCATAAAACGTTAATTAATTTACACGTCGTAAGCCGTTAACTCTACCAGTTAATTTAATAGGAATATCAGTGTATCCCTAGTACCAAAAAGATTATTACTAAATTTCTTGCGGCGAAAACCCTCAAACCCCATTTCCTTTAAATCCATTAACATGTTTAATTTTAATAGACAAATCAAAAACGAATTAGATTTACACGTAAGCCATATAACCTCATCGACGTCAAATTACGCCTGTTTTTTAACATTTTCCGTTAAATAAGGGTAAATTGCTAGGTTTTTACTTATTATTTCCTAATATCTCTATCGGTTAAGTTAAATATTACCAATACCGGTACCTGAAGAATTGATCCTCCTTTCGTGAAATTTACAATAGTTCAAAGGGTTACTTTGAGTACAATATTAACCTTACTCAATATTACATCGACTAAAATATTATGAAGTGGTCTTATATACTGGATTATGAAAAAAAAATCGGAAAGTAAGATAAACTTCCTTAATTAGATGTTTAACAATCTAATATTTAACTAATAAGTAATAGGAAACGTAAAATCTAACGAAGTTACCCTACGCCAGTAGATCCGGAAAACTGTTATGGGCTATAAGGAGTTCGAATACTTCTTCTAATACCTATATATTACTGATAAAGGTTTTTTTCAGATATTTACATTCCTCGTTAACAACTATGACAACTCGATTTCTAGCTCAACTAATATATACCTTTAATCCCTTAAATTTAGTAACGATGAAGAAAACCGTTTCTTTATATACTATATCGACCATAAGTACGGAAGGCCCGACTATTACGGTTAACGAAAGACCCGGACTTTTACCCATGAAGAAAGGTATTATTTTTCCTAAAAGTTTTCAAGTCAGATATGTAAATTTAATTCAAACTTCAAGAAATACTGGATTTACAGCAAATAAAGTTACTAAGTAACACGTTATATTACCGCCGAGTATAAATTAACGCAGGTAATATATTATCTTTAATTCCCTTGTATCTTAAACTAGAATTACGTGGAGTAAGTTCTATAACCTAAAGGGAATAAAGTTAAAAAAGAAAAAAATCAATTGAAAGCTATCAGTTAGTTTAAAAATACGAATACCGACCTAAAAGTAACGTAATAACTTGCTAACCACGCCTTCTTATACCACTCAACAGGTAAAAAGCCCTACTATCAATATAATGATAAAAAAACTTAGCTCTATATACCTCTTTATTATTTAAAATCACTACGAGAAACTGGGCTTTTAGGGAATTATACTAGATACTTGGGCGGTACGATACTTAATAAAAGGCTATTTGCAATATATTGCGTTATAAAGGGATATTAACATTATAACGAAACTTAACTATATGGATATTGACAGAATTAAGGTTAACTTTAGCCTTGGAAAAAAATAATCTTCACTAAGATCGACGACGTTTACGATTATTATTAGCCCTATGATTTTCTATATCGTGAAATCCTCTATACTTTTCCTCCTTTACTTTAAAAACATAAAAAGCCTTAGCATTAACAATAACGCTTAAACTAACGAATTAATACAAATTAATGCCGGTGAAAGGTTTTTAATTAACTTTAAATAGGGGTACCTTTGGTTTTACCTTTAACGATTAAAAATAACGGTGTTAAACCTAATGAAGACAAAACTTTGCTAATTATATCATAGGTTTAACCATCCAGCAACTAATAGGCTTTATAAGATTCTAAAAGTAATTAGTTACGAGAATATGGATCTAATAACGCTAAAGGAAATGAAACATCTTAAATACTCTTGTCAAATATACTTTCAAGCCTCCATAAGGTTAAAGTTTACGTTAAAGAAAAATCAGGACTATAACTCGGAAGTTTTCATAGACGTATTTTACCTAAACGGCAAGTTAATACTACACGTTATAGACTCCGCCACGGCTTTTCACAGCACTAACTTCCTCAAAACTATTACGGCGAAGAAAATATAAAAGTCATTACGCGCTTTATAGATTAACACATACTTTAAATTACTAAACGTACTTGTTTACGACATTAACATCAACTTTATAACGATAAAGTTTTAATTTGACGTAAGTCGATATGAATTCAATATTAATAAGTCTTAGTTAAGGTTTAATAAGATATTAATAAGGTTAAAAGGGTATATAGCTTTTTACAAAAGATTTATGATATCCTTATACTAAAAATCAAAAGCTTTACAAGTTAAAATGCAAGGCTTTAAATAACAGTAAAAGGTCTTAATAATACTATTAGCTTTAACGGAATGATATCAACTTTACTAATATTTAGGGTTTATTTACATAAAATAACTGAGTTTCCACTTTCGTTAAATACCCAAAAACGCGTTACGATATATAACACAGCTTTAAGAAAATTTAAAAAAGAATCAGTACGCTGTTAGCTTAAAGATACCTTTAATATTAGGAACGGATTATTAATAATGAACATATTATCCATCCCCCTTTAAATTAAAGTTTTTACGTAACGAAAGCTAAATAAATAAAATAGGCCGTATAAAATCTTAAATATTACTAACTTAAACGTAATAGTTAAAAATACTAACGGCTTTATAACTGTCTGAATTATAAAAGTTAAACCGTGCAAACCACTCCTTAAATTTGATAATGATCTTAACGTTAATAACCTTCGAACCGAATAAATTTACTAATATAATCCTCTTGAGCCTATTATTAACAAGCTAATAAAATGTCGACGGCATAGAAAACCACCTAGAAGAAGGATACATACTAAAAATGACGATGGCGATGGGAATTATAGGCTTAACAAGGCATATATAATAATGTAGACATTTTTAAAAAAGAAGTGTAATGGAAAAATTTCCCTTAAGCTACGTATTGAAGGCATAATTAATACACCAGATAAGCCGTTTAAAACAAGTAACCAAGTGGAGATTAACGGCTTTTTTTCTTAAGAGGTTGTGTAATTTATGCTGTTAATATAATCAAAAGACCAAAACTTTATTATCTTTAAGTTGAGAATAATTTACGAGGTTAAAAGCAAAACCACGGACCAGCTATATGGAAAATCCCGATTCATTGTTTAAAGATACGGTAATAAAGGTAAAAACTGGATCCTAATTCAATTGCTTATAATTTAGAAAATTATGTAACGTTTAATCGTCATAATTGTTAACAATAAGACTACTGATGCAAAATATCAATGTATATTTCATAGCTAGTATATTACGTAAGTGTATATATAATTTGCTACCGACTTACATCGAATTATATTACTTAAGTTACCGAAAGAATTAAGAGATAAGTTTCCCACTAATACAGTAATACGTTATATCAAACATTTTTACAAATTAGCCAAAGTAAGTATATACTGGTTTCCAATATACTAAAAGTACTCTAAAAATAGGTTGAGTATAAAGACTTTAACGTTTAACTCATATTTATTAATTATAAAAGGTAAAAACTTCGATATTGTAGGTATATAAACTAATAATATCCTTTTTTTCCGAAAATGCTAGGTTTATTGTAGAGAAATAACGTGTTATCAAAAAGTCAAGCCTTTAAAAATGTAAGCTGATTAAAACGTTGGCCGAAGGTATATAACTTAACTTTAATAAATAGTTTATCTATATCTATAATATTAAAATTAAAAACGGCACATATATTAGCTTACATCAAAAGGGGTAAGCCATAAGCCTGACGATTATCGATAAGACCAATGGAATAAGATAAGAAAGATATCTGAAGTAAAGAGCTCATACGGCTTATATTGTTACATTATATTAACCAATAACATCATACAACCTTTCTATTACGATACAGGTATAAGATCTATAGAACGAAAACTTTAATAGTTCAAATAAACGAATTTAATAGTAATTGGATTATATAAAGAGGAATTAATATGGTTTTCATAAAATCAATGAAGGCGAAGTTAATAATCCTTACGGACGGATTATTTACCAATAATACTAACCTTGTATCGTAAATTGGCTTTTTAATAATATTCGTTAACGAGGAAACATCTCAAGGGCAATTTACAATTACCGGAAACTTATATACTAAGTATTCGTTAAATGTAAACGTATAACTTGGAGCGTATTAACTTTAAAAGTCTATGGCATAATAGCTAACTTTAACATCAATATAATAACTAACGGTATATTAAGGATTATTGTTGGAATATCAGTCAAATGCAGTATAGTTAGGTCAACTTTACTTGCGGTAAAGTTGATTGTACGTACTGCAAATTGACTGTAGTTTGTGGGATTGCACTGCAAGTGCAGTGCCGTAGGTGCCCACTTCAAAGTAGGGCACAGGCCAAAGCATTTGGCCTTACAAATTAGTGTGCAGACCGGCTAGCGGTCTGCCAAACTTAGAACTTGCACACCTCAATCAACAATATCAACGCAACACCATTTGCTTCGACCACAGTGATTCGAATCGACTACGTTGCAACGATAAAGGCCTACCAACATTTATCAACTTAGTTAATACTACATTTGTCGGTAAGGTCTCTGCCTATTCACGTGAACGTAAAAGAGTAGAAGAGTAATCGTAAAGATTGTGTATATTGAAGTAGTAAGATAGATTGAAGGGAGAAGAGGCATCCGAAGAGTGCGCGCCACAGGTGAGAGGTTATGACCTCTCACCCAGGCAGTGGCACTCTACCATGCACTCTGCTAATCTCCCTTCTTGGCAGTGGCACTCTACCGTGCACTCTGCAAATGCCACTTCTAGGCAGTGGCACGCTATCATGTACTCTGCAGGAATGCACCTTGTAGAGTGGCACGTTACCGTGCACTCTTGCAAAGGTACAATCTGCAGCGTGACCGCTTACTAACTATAGAGATATATGGTAATATCCACAACATTACTATTACCTCCACTATCGAATCGACACCGTAGCTACAACAAATATCTTAGCAACAATATCGAATTTTCTTTTCCTATTGTTATTTTATTGAAATTTAATCAGAATTTCCACTTTAAACCCCTTTATAAGCTTAGTTATCAATGTTATTAACAACACTATTTGGTGTCTTAGTGCTTCATTTCGCCTCGTAAAACGGTTTGCTGTGGTTGTTTTGGATGTAAAAGAGGTTGAAGAGGATGAGAAGACTGATTTAGATGTGGAACCACTTATTGTAACATTTACTATCCGTGGCCGCGCTATTCGCCGCCCGGTCAGATTTCAGGATTCAATACTCCTGCTTCTGATGTACATGTCCATATTATTCTTTGTATATAACCATTCAAGAAATCAATTCGTTGCTGTTGTACGGTTAGTAAGTTTTGGTGGGAAAGGTGTGCCGCGGGTGGGTACGGGAAGTATGGTACGCCATTCCCACAATCTGCAAGTTGCGCGTCTGCGCATGCGTTGGTGATGATCGACGAGCGTGGTACAGTAGCAACGAAGGGCGGACGACGATGGCAAGCACTTTGGACAACCTGGAACGTTGGAAACCTTGTAGACACAGAGCAGAGAGAGTATGCTTGTCATGTGTACTACAGTGTGTATGGCAATGACGAACGTCGAATCCTGACCGTCCAGACGGCTACTCGTGGGCGTGTGTGTGGAACCACCGACGACTGGGGCCACATGCTGCAACGCAAGTGGGTAGGCATCGGGATCGAGGATGCGCAAGTTGTGGACAGTATATTCACCGTGCCTGTGTGCAGGCTTTGCCACGGGCTCTCTTGGAGATCATGGACATCCTTTAAGATTCCAAGCAGGCCAGATTGTGGGAAGAACGCCTCCTTGCACTGGACTTGTCAGTAGAGTCTACAATGAGTGCCTGGCTCAGGTAGAGCGGTTGCTGCTAACGTGCGATGTCCGCCGTGTGCGCTGCACTGTTCGTGCTGGTGGTATATCAGAGTGGGCAGCTACTGAATCGTGGTGACATTGTGTTGATTTAAGCATGGAAGTTCGTGCAATTTGCCAGGCACATCGTCGGACCCCGAGCAAGTTCGTTCCGCATACTTGTTAGTCTGTTAAAGCACGTAGGTATGGGACTGAACCCAGCAAGCCATCCACAATACGCCCACCACATCTCCACCACATCTCCATACTACTAACGGCCGTGACCAGTGTTGGGGATTCACACTATTTAAATTCCGAGACAAGTGTCTATTGAACCGCGTCTGACCGCCAAGTCTAGTCCTCCACGTATCTCGCCGGCAAATCCACATCCCACTTCGGCCGCTCCACCAGCGCCACCTCCAGTGCCGGAGAAACACCGGCCGCCTTCTTGCTCTTGCCTGCCTCGCCATGTCTGTTCATGCCGTTCGTCGGCTGCACCTGCTTGGTTGCGGTCGACAGCGGTACGACCCCTAGTATGGGCCGGTACTTGTACGTGTGCCACCAATTCCTGCGCGCGCTGCTTGTGCTGTTGCCCTCCTCAGACACCTCGGCGCCGTCTTTCTGCGCAGACTGCTCGCGGTCCCGCAGCTTCTGCAGCTCGCCGCCCTCCTCATCGCTCTCGTTTTCGTCGTCCTCGTCCTCATTCTGCCCAGTGCCGTTGGCTTGTGGCGCATCCGCGTCCGCCATCTCCACATCCACCCACGCGCCACTCTTGCCGTCTTCAGCAAGCGCAACACGCACGTGCTGTGGTGCCAGAGCCTCGCCCTTGTCCATCTTGCTACCGGCGCCCGTGTCAGTGCCGCGCTTGCGCTTCCTGCTTCTCTTTTGCTGCTTCGTAGACTCCTCCACTTCTTTGGTGTAGTCCAGTGAGATGTCCAGCATGAAGAGAAAACTCGTGCTATACAACCAGATGCGTGACCCTTGCCACACTGCACCCTTGATGATATCACGCGTGGCGTGGATTTCGTCCGGGAGCTTCCATGCAGGGTTGCGTTTGGACCATCTCGTCAGTGAGCCCTCCAGCGGGTGGAATATGAAAATACGGCTAGCGGCCGATACGGCCAGTAAGACAGGCTCGTCTGTTGCGCCGCCTTCGCTACGAAGCGACGGCCCGAGAGAATCCTCCGAGAAGGAGAGTACCACAAGCGAGTGTGGAAGCTTCGGGAAAAGGGGCGCCATGGGGTTACGAATCCAGCGTGAGCCAGAACCAGATTCTTGCGCGTTCCCAAAGTCAGATTCTGACGCTGCTGACGACGATGCGTCGTCTTCTTCGCTTGGGCTGGCGCCATTCTGCAAGCTACCGTTCCGCAGGACCCATGTGTCGATGTAGCCGGCCAAGTCTGCGGTGGCGAGGATGTCGCTGCTCGGCGAGAACGCAAGATGGGTGATACGCCTGTCGTAGCTGCCCAGGCCGCCGAGACGCACATGCTTTGGGATGTCTCGTCGGAGTCGTGTCAGCTTTGAAGGTCGTGAACGTAGGGTAGTTTCTGTGTCGTCTGAAGCGTCGCCCCGTGTGATCCGTGCTGTGAAGACTTGAATGCCATCCTGGACCCAGCTGAGCCACTCGCCGTTGGGGGAGATCTGGACAAGTGTCGATCCGGCATTCTCGATAGTGGCCGGGACCTGAATCTTCCGGATCTTCAATTCTTCCTTCGAGTTCTCGATTGGTGTCAAGTGGAATGCTTTAATGGCTGATGCAGTCGCCACCACCAATACAGAGCCGTCTCTGCTGATAGATGCCGAGGTGATGTTTGCTTCTCCCTTGATGAGAACTCTCCCGAGCAACTTGCGGTTTTTTTCAATATCTTGTTCAACGCCTTCACTGTCAAGGAGGTCCGTCAGCGGGCGGCGCAAGGTCCAGATGTGCACTTCTCTATCCCACCAGCTGACTATGTACCGTGCGTCAGACGCGCTCTGTATCGGGACGGCATGTGGCAAGTGGGAAAGGGTGCGGTGGTTCTCGACGCCCGCTTGGCGCAAAGGGGTGACTACAGGTGTGGCATCAGGTCCTGAATAAAATGATTAGCAGTAGTCGTGAAACGGCCCATAATTCAGAACAGTCCTACCTCCCGTAACAACGACGCTCATTCCCTGGCCCTCGAAGGATGCCATGGCTTTAACATCGTGGTCGTGGTATTTCCTGTGCCACACTTTCTGCCACCGGGAGGAATCGCGAGCCATAGGGCGGTAGAGGGCTGTCCGGCGGTCCATGCCTCCGCTGATAATCGAGCCTCCGTCTGCACTAGTAGCAAGACTCAAAACATCTTGTTTGTGACCCTGGATCCTTTGCGCCTGGGTGTAGGTCTTGCCGTCCCATATGACAATCTGGCCGGTGGAGTCACCGGAAACGATGTCGCCGTTCTTCAGACACTTGACAGACCAGACGATAATTTCTTTGGAGCCACCAATGAGATCCCGCCCGAGTGTCATCTTTCGCAGTAGCTCTCCTCTCCTCAGGTCGTAGACTCGGATGCAGCTGTCGGAGCAACCGACAACGGCGATTTGGCGGGATTGGAAGGCGATGCAGACCATCTTGATGCTCTTCTTTGCGGTCTTGACCAGGACTCTCTGGAACTGGAGGTCGTCATCTTCGATTGAGTACAGGACAATGCTTCCGTCTATGGTGCCTGCGACAAGTCTCTGAGGTTGAGAGTCTGCTGCAATGCCGTTCGCTTCTCCCTTTGGAGCAGCAGGCTGTGCGCCAAGACACCAAATGTCGCCATGCTGTCCAGTGGCGTGCTTCTTTGCCTTTCCTTTCTCCAGGTCCCATTCTGTAACTGTAGTTGTGTATCCAATACTGAAAAGCCTCAGCCTGCCCAGGATCAAGGACTCATCCGGGAGTATCTCGTCCTCGCCAGTGACCCAAACAAGCGAGTCTACACTCCTGTCGCGACCGCTGTGTATGATGGTCTCCTGGAACCAATTCCCTCTCCGAGGGTTCCAGATCTCGATGTCGCCGTTTGCTCTTCCGATTGCGAGGCGTACAGGTCGCTTGGAGTGTCGCTTGGAGTCGAGGAGCGGGCTGGAGAATGTGATGGTGTTGATGGGCGAGGCCGGGAAGGGGATGAAGCGGCAGCGGTGGATGTCCATTATGAGTTTGGACCAGTAAGTATATGTTGAACTTGGGACCTGCTTGCCTCCCCTTTTGTATGGCTAGTCGTGTTGAAGACCAAAGGAAGTGCAGACACACGAGACAAAAAACAGAAATTGTTGCAGGATGTATTGGAAACCCAAAACTTTTTTTGATGGGTCCTTGGGCGGCAGGCATGACGCTGGAGACGCTGGAGCCACTGGAGCTGCTGGAGCCAGCCAAGGAACAGGGGTCTTTGCGACATCGCCAGGGTCCACCTGCCCCACATGCTTCGTAGAATAGAGGGGCAGTTACTGTACAGATTCAAGGTTGTGAAGAGTCCATTCCTTTAACATCTAGCAGAGCAGTATGGTAGCGCAGTCTCAGAATGTGCCAGCGTTGTGGAATCCGACATTCTCTTTCTTCATTTCTCTTTTTTCATTGCCCCCATTATTGGCTAGAGCAATTTAAAGCTGCTCTGACGACCCGGATTTAGGTACTTGCCTTGTCTTCTTTCTGCCAAGCTGAAGTCAAGTCTGCAACAGAACACCCCCAACACTTGAGCCATGGAATTCAACAGCTCATCGCCCTATCCTGAGGGCGTTATATCCTTTTTGGATACTGACCTCTACAAGCTAACTATGCAATGCGCCGTGTTCCAGCACTTCCGTCCTGTTCCCGTTACCTACGCCTTCACCAACCGCACTCCTGACAAGAAGCTGTCGCGAGCTGCTTACAAATGGCTAGAGGAGCAAATCACCAGTACGTCAAGGCTCGGGATCATGTGGAAAGGTCGAGGAGCTGACCACCATCTTTGCAGAACTTGGCAACATCTCCCTCCTCCCAGAGGAGAAAACGTTCCTCCAGGAGCACTGCAGATACCTCAACCCCGAATACGTCACATTTCTCGAAGAGTTCCGCCTACGCCCACGCGAACAGGTCGTCATCACCTTCAATCCGGTTGGCGACGATACCGGCGAACCCACGGACCTCGGCGACGTGCACATGGAAGTCAAGGGCGAATGGGTCGAGACCATACTCTACGAGATTCCCATCCTCGCGCTGACCTCTGAAGCCTACTTCAAGTTCATGGACACAGATTGGAGCTACGATGGCCAGCAGGAGAAGGCAAAGGCCAAGGGTCTAGCCCTTTTGGAGGCAGGCTGTGTCTTCTCCGAGTTCGGCACTCGCCGCCGGAGGGACTACCACACCCAGGCTCTCGTCTTCAGGGGCCTTGTACAAGCAAGCGAGCAGGCCGAGAAGGCCGGTCACAAGGGCAAGCTCTCAGGCACGTCCAATGTCCACTTGGCCATGCGCTTCGGCATGCCCCCTGTCGGTACTGTTGCACACGAGTGGTTCATGGGCATTGCCGCTATCACGGGCGATTATGCTCGTGCTACCGAAGAGGCTCTGCGCCATTGGACGAGCTCCTTCGGCGAAGGTGTGCTGGCGATTGCGCTGACGGACACCTTTGGCACCCCCGAGTTTTTGAAGGCGTTCAGCAAGCCCATCGGAGAGCTGCCTGGCGCACCTGCTGGCACCGCTTCCAGCGAGGCCCCAGCCTCGAAGCTCAAGACGTACGCTGAGGTATTTACAGGTGTGAGGCAGGATTCCGGGGATCCGGAGGAGTTTGTGAAAACGATGCGAGATTTCTATGACAGCGTGGGTATCAAGGACAAGAAGACGATCGTCTTTTCGGACTCACTCAATATCGAACTTTGTCTGAAGTACAAGAAGGCCGCAGATGAGGCTGGCTTTCAGCCCACTTTTGGTGTCGGCACGTTCTTGACCAACGATTTCACCCGGCTTTCTGATGGAAGCAAGTCAACGCCCATGAACATTGTCATCAAGCTCAGTTCGGCCGCGAACAATCCCGCCGTCAAAATAAGGTATGCTGCCTCCAATATGCTGTGCCTCATGGATGGACGCCGCAATGTTGACGTCCGCCTCTAGTGACAACGCCGGCAAGAACACGGGCGACAAGGACATGGTGGAGAAAGTCAAGCGCGCACTGGGCTATATTGAGAAGGATTGGAAAGACGGTGATGAGAGTAAGCGGTGGGGCGTAGACGGCAACCTAAAGCCCAGTTGAGTGAGGGAGGGGCGAAGACTTGTACGAATTTCAGTGTACATGTGGGATCTGGCTTGCGCATAGCGCGCTCTATGATGGGCTGCTTTCTGAAGATACCACTACATATATCGGATTTCATAGCACGTGAATGCATGGGATCTCGGCTTGGTATGGCCTCCAATTCCATGAGATTGGACGGAGACAGAAATTTGAAGTCTACTCCACACCATATCTTGGCCCATTCGGTCTCGCAGATAGACCAGCACGGCCCTCAAATGCGCGGATTATAAAAGCAGCTTACGCACCGGAAAATCGTGAAGTTATGCTCTCATTGATCTGTATCAACGTGGTGAGCCCTTGTTCGTGCCATTCACCTCGACCTTCTCCTTCAAGTGGACGGCGATGACCTTGTTCCAGGTTTTCAATTTTTTCACTGCTTTCCTACCTCTCTGAATATCCACGAGCGAGCTTGGAAACTGCAAAGTACGCCGAAATCAATTTCCCAGCCTTGAGTGAAAGAAGGAAAAAAGACCCGCGCGCTGGCATCAATCTGCACCGAAACAGCAAAAGAGTCTTTCGCGCTCCCCCTCCCCTTAGAATACCACGCTTTAACCCAAGACACCCGCCAAGTACACGGAAGTCCGCTCTGCTGAGAGTTTATCTCGACGCCCTCATATACCTACAAACTCCCGCAGCGGGGAGTACAGTCTGGCCTCCGCCGAGCATGTCGCTCACAAATTCTCGTGCCGCTTCTCATCGCAGTCCGCACCTCCACCTCCTCGAATGGGTGTCAAGGCACACCTCCATGCCGCACCTGGACTTTTCTTGTGCAATGTCCGCAAACGGCCGCATCCGTAGCCTCCTCTCCGGCCCATCACACCGGGGCGGCGTGCATAGTCACCCTGGAGAGCATCGCGATTCACCGTGGAAAACTCGAAAGGAGATCCGGGTCCTGACCTCTGCGTTCGCTCGCCGAAGATATGATTTGAAAACTTGAGCAGGAATCGGGATACAGCCCGAAGTTCCTTTTCCAAGCCAGCTGCTGCTAACAATTGTCAAACCCGCACCTCTTTTTGTGTGGGCATATCATACTCCCGCCCCTGCACCCAGCCTCTCGTTCACAAGTAGCCGGCTTCCTTGGGCTGCGGGCCCGGGAAAAGTACTGCGTAAGGCTTGAAAAGGTGATTGGATTGATCGAAGTAGTACAGGTCTGATCATCTGTCACTGATTGAATAAATTATCCTGGATCCTTTGTATTATCCCGTAGTCCTCCTTGCTATTCTGTGTATATAATTAAAGTAGGTTAAGATAATCCCGGGTAAAACCGTACGTTAATACAACACACCTTTTAGAATAACACTTTCAAATATTCATGAAACTTAGCCTTAAAAGTGAAACTCAAAATAAATGAAATACCTATATTAGGTTTGTGCAGCTTGATATTTTTTTGGAACCATTTGTTATTACGTTTATTTTTTGATACCAGTAAGGTTTGGTTCACGAATTATTTTCTTGTAAGCTTTTTTAATTTCAATGATGTGCTTTAAATATTGTGAAACTTGAAGGTAGCAATACTAATAGAATCTATCGTTTATAAACTATTTACAACTTATTCCTCTATATTTTGTCATAAAAAAGATATTCTTTATTATAGGTTCATAGTAGTAAGATTAATTCATGAGGAATTGTTCATTAAGAGAGGTAAAGTAGAGACTAGAAGGTGTGGCAGAAAGGATTGTATTAATATCGTAGTGGGAGAAGTAGTAAGGTTTGAGCTCATAATAGTAACTCACCTTAAAAGTGCGTTTTGTTATAAAACAACGTAGAAATAAGTTTTTGTCCTTTAAACAACTCTTTTAAAAACGTAAATAACAACAAATATAGTTTTATTTTTTTTCTAAAAAAAAAAATCAAAAAACAGGTTTTATTGTAGATCATATGTATAATGATATAATTAATGTTGTTAATTAAATAAGTTTAACGTTATATATTGTAATAATTGTTAATTTTGAATCTTCATCTTTATATTAACTTTCTTGTCATAAGTGCACGGACCACCTTATTAAGGAAGGTATGGAGCCTACATTGTAAACTTTAGCCATACTTACTTGCGGGAAAAAAAAATCAAATTCAGTTGTCCTTAACACCATTACTTCATATACGCTCTATTCTACCATAATATTACTAATCTGCTTTGCCACCACTTGAATATTTTCCGGCGACCCCTTTTTGGCTATGAAGATCATCGTCGGCTCGGAGTACCGTTCGCGTAACGGTATATCTAAAAAATAGCCTTTATAAATAACGATTTCGTCCCTCATTATTTGTGCCAAAACAGCCCTCTGGACTTTCATTATAATACAACTAGAGTCTGGTGCTTTTTACGTTTTGACGTCTTAAAAAGACCTTGATTATAAAAGATTGTATTTTCCAGCGTTATTAATTTATTTATTTTGAAGTCGTTATGTTATACATCAAAGCCCCGTATACTTAGCGGGGCTTTCGCTTTGGACTTTATTTTGAATATATTTGGATTTTTACGTAACACTTTTCTCGATATATTACTCGCTCAATGGTGTACCGCTTTTTACGTTATTTTAAACTTCTTAGGTTTGCGGCTTGTGGCAAAAGAAATAGCTCGAGTTGTAAAGTATATGTTCCCCACCACTATGGGCTTTCAACTAAAGTATATGTATTTTACAGGGGTTTCACCTTTTTACAACCGTTGTATGATCTTCGATACGCATAGGCGTCGAACGGGTACTACGACAGCCGTATGATACAGCTCGATCAAAGCTACAATTTTTATGCACATATACAACATATTGCTCGAACATTGGGTATAAGTATATAAAATTAGTTTTAACCCTATATATTTATTTTAGTTTGAGATCAAAAGGTTTTTTTATAATACTTTGTTTAACGGATTATACGGCATAGCTTAGTATCAGGAATCTCCGAACAAGATGGTTGTTGTAGGCTAGGAACACTTAAGTTATGAGCTTTCTTACCGGCGTATATTTCTTTTATATTAGTAAGGGCCGCACTATATCAGCAACATAGTGGGCATTGCCCGGTAATAATAAAGCTCAAAAAAATGTTAACTTTTATGCATATATGCAAACAAGTCGAGTCTCTGTTCATTATAGGGTATTTTTCAAGCATTAGCTTATGGTAATTTAGGTGCCTACTAGTTTGTAGTCTATCAAACTTGGAATTAGCACCTACCTTTTGCTTAACGTAATAATATTTGTTATTTCAACCACAATTCAATTGCATTACCGTTGCAACAATTGAATACCTACTAAAATTTATTAGTTTTTGATTATATAAAGCATATATAAACTAAGTAGAAGGGATAGATACCATTTTTCTAAGAAACTAGAGTTTAGTTGATAGAGAAGTTTTTATCAAGTATTACTTTGAAAAGTTTGTGTTATTTTAACCGCATATTTTTGGAAAATTTTGAATAGGTGTTAAAAAAAGCACCCTATTAAATATTACTTTTGTGCATTCTTATTACTTTGAAGTTGTTGTTTTAGTAAACTATAAAAAGGTATTAGAAATACTACTACTATTGATCACACATTTTTTTTCTACTTTTCATTCGAAATGGTTAAGACCGTTATTATTAATGTTTAAAGTTTTCAAATACATCGAGATAACCACCAAACATATTCATCGATAAACAGTGCTAACACGAATTTATTACTTAGTTTTACTTTACTTTAGTTAATGAAAGGAGTAAAGTTCTTCTCCTAAACAATTAACTAAGAACAACAAGATATCTCACAATAATAGTAAAATCCCAGTGGATAAAGAATCATTTTATTGTAATAGAAGTCAATTACAGTACATTCAAGTCAATCATATCAACACTAAATTTATTGTACTGACTGCAAGTTGACTATATTATTTGTGAGTTAACTCCAAGTCAAATGCAGTAGGTGCATCATTTGAAATAGGGTACGAGATAAGAAAATTAGCCATAAAAATTAGGGTTTCAACCGGATAGCAGTATTCTGAACGTAAAAGTAAAACATTACTACTTTTAACATAATAAACCAGTTACTTGGACCACGATTCGAATCGATTACGTTGTAACTATAAAGGCCTACTAACACTAATAATTGCTTATTAAGTTAAGCACAAATGAACTAGGCAAAAGAAAAGGTTACTTTTTAGTTATAAAGTTTGATTTAGGTAAGGAATAGCATAGATTCTTACGAAGTATCGTTATACTTTATGCAGTGATTCATAACAACAATAAGAGTTTATAAACTGTATAGTTATTCGCGGTAGTTTATAAGTAGAAATAGTATCGCTATTATTGAAAACACTAAAAAAGCTTCATTTAAGCAGTGTTGGGAACAAAACGTTAAGATCGACTGCTAAAAGTATTAAAATCGTCAATTTACTAAAATTGGCAAGCAAAAAATTATGAAGTTGCGACAAATAACCACATTAAACCAAATCGATAAATTCCAAACTTTATTTCTCAAATAAAACTAACATCGAATCGTTAGTTAAGTCGTCAATTTTTTCAAAAAATGTGTTATATTAAGCACTGCAGTAGGTGCTTCTATATGAAGTATATAAACGTTAGTATGGACAATCGAAACTCTAATAACAATCTTTCAAATCCAAAACCTAAATGTATATAATACCTATAGTCGGTCTACTCCTATAACTTATTCCGTTCCTACCAAGTACATAATTACGCTAAGAGTGAACTTATACCTTTTCAAAGGGATCTGTAATTAGCGATTTTTATATGTGTTTATGTATAAACGCGTATATACGAATATGTTCACCGTAATGTCATGACCCAGACAGCGGTTAGGTCAGGAAAACAGGCCAGCAAGGAAACTACGCCACTGAGACGCCTGAAGTCTAACACATCAGGCGAGGAACATCTCTTATGTCAGCAGACCCAGGGTTAGGGTTAATGCCAAGGATATGTTGGATATGTTGGATATGAGGTTATCCAAGCTATCCAAGGACATGCCAAGGATATGTCGGATATGTTGGATCGGAGGTTATCCAAGCTATCCACATTATACAGTACTGAAGACGTATGAAGGATTGAGGATATAAGGACACGGTCAGCACCACACAGATAGTATTTCCTTCATAGCTCTTCAGTTGTCAATCTAAGTATTCAGTCTACCCTGAATAGCCTCACGGCTTCTGATCATCACTCGCACGAACACAGTCTTGATATTGCACCTTTTGTTACCTCTGCTACCTTACTGCTAACATAAACCCTCTGACACCTTCTATATACTCACGGGTATTTAGTGTGATCATTACACGTAAACATCCAGTAAGTGTTTAGAGTAAAGATTTAAGCTGAAGCCACATAGTGTAGCTATCGTTGTTAGGTGACTCATAAGATCGCTAAGGATAGTTAATACACAATTATGAAAGCCCTCAGATTGTAAACAAAAGCAAATTCAAACTTAAATCAAGACACAAATTCAATATTTAATATAAACCCTTTTATTTGAAACAACTATTACATTATTTAAATTAATTTTTATATAATTAACAATGTAATACAAAATATTAATTTGGGTTCTCTTTCCGAAAATACAAAATTGTTTATATTATTGACTAGTAAATTTAGGCCCTATCCTTTGTTGCAACCAATAATGAGCGGTACTAACTACGTTTCAATCGATATTACAGTAGCACCCTTAAAGAACAAAGTGGATGTTAAGGCTCGCGCTACAAATATGTAAACTATTGGTTGTACGTCCATGAATATTATGTAACCCATATTTTAGTCTAGTCGCTAACGTTAACATGGCTTGTAAACGCGTCGTTGTTGCCCCTCTTGCCCTAAAAGCTAACGCCGCGACTAAGAAAAAAGTGGCGGTGGCTGCACATATACGTGCTGTTCCCCTTATACATGGTTGGAACCTTTGTATGGGGTGTATTATATCCCTGTCAATAAATATAAGCGATGGCGTTTATAAAGACGGTGATAATAAATGCGTCCATTGCACATATAAGTTGTTTTTGATTAAACAAAGATTTCTCCGGTTAACCTATGTATTGACACTAATAAAAAGGGCAAATAAGTAACTTCCGGACCTATCGTTATGACTTTTTTTGATACCTATTAAGTTGGAATTACTTTTGAAGCATCAGTAGGACGTTTAATTATATTACATCGTTCTGTACGTAGGACGGTAGCTATTACCAAAGTGACGGCTCTCTTAAAAAATCGGAGAAGTTAAAAAGATTAGGGTAAACCGGTCACAAAGTCAGCGCAGGCGTAAGTGGCGTTGAAAGACGAGAACAGGAGTAAAATAAAAAGACAGCTAACAAAAAAAAGGAGGGGGTTAAATAAATAATCCGAGCCCCTACATTTTAAAAAGTTACAGAAAAATGTTACTTATTGTAACCGCGATAAAGAAGTACTTAACCTTTATTATAGACTTGTTAATAAATTTTAAGGGGTGGAGAAACTGTTACCAGTGAATGTTACCATATTATACTCTATCTCAAGCCTTTTATACGCGGCTTAAAGTCGTTTATTGTTTATATCCAATTCTACCGATATTATTTCTTGTTTTGAGCCGACTTTTTACCCGCATAAAAAAGCTCAAAGATTTCGTTATAGAAAAGTAATCAATTATTTTGACGAATTTTTCAAAATTGATAAAACTTGATAAACTCGTTTTAAGGTAAGTTTTGCTTTCGCATCCATCTAACGACCGCAGCAAAGGTCGCAGCTATTGTTTTTAAAACTTTTCAAAAAACTAAGTAATAGATAAGATATATAACCCCCCCCCCCCTCTTTCTTGTATAATAATAAGGTTGTATACAACATCTGTTAATAGTAGCATATCCGAAATAACGATTATATAATACGAAATCTCTATATTCATAACTTATAGTTAATAACTAGTATAAAAGTGGTTTTTATCAAGGATTTTTACTCGTGATTTGGGACGAATTAGATTCGGATCCAGGTTATTTTTCGTACGTAAGGCCTTAACGCATATGTAATAAAGAGTTGTTCAGTGTTAATTTTGTATTCCAATTTTCTTTAACTGTCTTCATTCCTTTTCGATAAGCACCTAAAGCTATTTGAAAAATACCTATTTTTTACGTAGAAACGTACCTCGTTACAGGTTTTTCTATAGATCAATTGATTTGAAACTTCGTTATCAGCGATCTCTATATAGCTAGGATTCTAACCTTTTGATGTAAATCTCTTTTAAGCATCCGAGATTTTATAAAAAGAGGGTTGTATGCCTATAGAAAGATGATTGCAGTGTCACTGCATAAGCTTTAAATAAATATAGTATTATAAACGTATATCCAAATCACTTTATAAAAGTTAATAGTAATGGATTTGAATCTGCTGAAGGACCCAACAAATTTTATGTCGTAAATATAGGAAGTATAATGTAATGGGCTATATGTATCCTATAGTAATTATGTTATCGTTATCAACAACGATGAAATTATACTTTATATACCTTTAACCAATTTTATTTGAGTTCTACCTGTTTATACGAATCTTAATATAATGTTTAACGCATTAAAAATTCTATTCTTTAGGAATTCGGGCAACCCTTTCCGAAATAGGTCATCACTAAGATAGGTTATTCATTTGATTATAAATTGTAATAAAATCAGTATAAGTCGTGACAGAAGCCGAAAATTCTTTACTCATTATTAAAATTAATATTATAAAAGTGTCTCTTTGAATTGAGTTCACTTTCAATGTGTTTTCAAGCTTTGATTGAGGTTCTGGGGAAAAAGGAAGAAAGATGTAGGGGGGCGAATATCGATCGCTGCAACGCGAAGCTGTTCCAATCGCTTGAAAAACCTTACCTTCTTAAAACCAGATAAGGGCTCTTCGGGAGTATAACCACGAACCAATGCAACCGGATCGCTTTACTAACAATTTAGATACATCCAATTAATGAATAATTCGAATTTATCGCCCTATATTTATAAGGTACCCAAAATCTCTATTAATTTTAAATTCACAACCCCAATACACATCAACTTCTAAAAATGTAATAGAAATAGGTGTTATTTGGTAAAAAAGGGCAATTACCTTCGCCGTCATAACAACAACCTTTAATTTCATATTTAAAACACTAATACTTACAATTGTATTACATGTATCAATATTTAACCACTTAAATGATCATAAAAACTATCGCGAAGAAAAACAACGTTTTGAACAAGTGCAAAGAGAGGTTATCATTGATACGTGAAAGCTTTTTATAATGTTTTGCGACTTTCAATGCGTAAGTTACGTGTTTTGTAATACAAACTTATGCAAGAAAGCCTGCTTAAATTGAAACTCTAATTATCGTGAGCTATATATCTTTCAATTTAAATGTTTTGAATATTCGAGTTAATAACATTGATATTGATAGTTAAAAATAAGTTACTGCTTTTAAAAAGCTCTATCCATCACGTTTAAATCATAATTTATAAAATCTATGATTATTATACTATAAATCCCAGCTTTTATTTAGTCGGCTAATGATTAAGTGTTAATAAGTTTACCTATAAACCGACAAAATTAGTTTTCATGGACTCAGATATATCGAAACATAAAACATCATTTACATAAAGAAATATCTGGTAATTGAAAAAGTAGAAGTTCTATATTAATATATAGACATATTATAAACCCCATAAAAAGAGGGATCCTCAAAATGTTTTTCGAATTGGATTGATAGAAAAAAATACATTTATTCATATTTTACCCGTACCGCTCTATTTATTTGAATACTTTGAATCCATTCAAGTCAACTTTTGTATAGTTATATATTACGTATTTTATATTGCAAACGGTTTTCAAAGAGCGTGTTGAAAACGCCTTATATATTTCTTTGTTAAAATGGAAGTGACGTTATCGTATAATAGATCGTTTTTGATATTGTGAACGAGAAACGTAACCAGATCGGTTGCTAAATATCATGGAGTTCCTTTACTATGTTGTTAGCTAACCTAATTCAAGGTGAAAAGCGACTACAGAATACAAAATACTATGATATGCCTAAGGCTCATGAAGAAAACTAAAATTAAAGTAATAAAACGTCATGATCACAGGTTGAAAAGATTGCAATCGACAATTTTAAAGATTATGAAAACCTCCAATCACTGTTAAACTTCTGGAACAACTCTGGGTAAATGGTATTCGTTATAAAAATCTAGAAAAAGGCTCAAATTAAATTACAACAAGCCCTTAAATTGCGGACTGTTATATAGTTGGAACTGGAGGAAGTGCTTTATACACTAATAGTATTGATAGGTCTTGCCTAATAGGTCTTAAAACGTTGCAAAGTTGGCTATTCGAATCGGTCGAAGTACCAGTAATATTGCATGGTCAAATAGTAGATGTATTGTGTCAGGTTTGGCAGACCTTTAGCTGGTATACATACTAATTTGTATGGCCAATTTTTCGGCTCGTGCCATAGTATAAAATGGGTGTATACTATACTTAATTTTACAGTAGACCCATACAACAATACACTTAACTTGCTGTCAGTACAGTCAACTTTACTTATAGTAAAGTTGACTGACTGCATTGCAATTGCTACCATTACGACACTAGCGGCTTTTCATTTTATACGTACACACTAATATAGTCGACTAATGGTTTCCGGTTGTAGCTGAATGACTTTTTCATCAACTAGCCAAACCCCTACCGATTTCGCAGCCAAATTAACCTCAATTATCATATAGTTTCGATTTCCAACTTTATTAACTCTTATAAACAAGTTTTTCGCCACAGACTTATACCAACTTCTAACTCAATATTACTAATCAATTATATTTCCAGTTTCATTCCCATAATAGTGTTTTAGTTTGCTGGGGTAACCTTACTTTTATATTCACCGATACGTTATTTTTCGTCAGGTTGTCTTTTAACGTAGTAATCGATACGTATAATTAATTCATTGCTATTTATAAACTTCTTAAAGGTTTTGTTTCATGCTGATTAAGTTATAATATAAACTAGAATATCTTTACCGTAAATCAATCCAAATAACTCGATTTCTCGGCCTTTGTAGGTTTCGCAAAGTATCAATACGTCGATTATAAGACGTTTTTCACTAGTGATTCCAAATTTCGAAAAATATTCAAAAAAGTTTCTCGAGTCGATACAAATCACCGCTAGAATTAGAGTAATCCTTAACTATCTAATAATGATATCAAGGGTTTCTCATATTACTATACCTATATCAAAGCACGTTATTATATAGTAAACCATTAAAACCAACAAACTTCGAGTTTTTTTAAAAGAAATTAACAAAAGCACAATAAATCAGGTTTCTGGTATTTCTAAACTAATCTTCTTATAATCTATTATCATGAACGATATTGATAAGAAATCAAATCTATAACGATGAGTCGGTGTAATTTGTTAAAAATCCGTACGTAGCCACCATTAACTTAACATTCAAAAACTTAATCGAAACTATATTCATCTCCCAATCCAAATTCATTATCTACTAATCCAACCTATGATTCAATCGGTCAAAAGTCTTTATCTATTAGGTTTTACGATAATATCGCAATCAAAAAAACGTAAAAAGTCTTCAGTTGATATAAAGTAACGATATAGTTATCACGGACGCGTTATTATAAATATCTTGAAGCTTGAACTACGTTAGGTTTGTTAATTAGAACCAAGTTGACGATATAACCCTTTTGATGAAAACTAAGTTAAATATTAATACCGTTAATACTATAGTTACAAATTAATGATTCGTTAAAATCTAGATATTCATCCTTCGTTAAAGTCGCGACCAGCTTGTTATTATATAAATTTTAATCCTTTACCCCTTTCTATTTTGACGCTATAAAACTAAAAATTTCAATAAAATAGTTTGCTTGGACTTAAATACCTATTAAGCCAAAATATTCAATTAACGTAATTAATGAGTATGGGTTGTAGGTTGAGGATTTTATATCTAAGTTTGATTGAAAGTACGATTAGTACGTTGAAATTAAATGGAAGCCTACTGTAGCTAATATATACAATATCTTAATACATTATAGAACTGTATCCGAAAGTTATTTATTACGAAGTTTTCATGGTAATTTCAAAACGACGATTTTTATGTATCAATTACTCATTACTTATACGTTTCAATAACATCTCGGTAACTAATGGTCAACTTTCCATCAGTTTTAACCAGTAAACTTATTTCCAAAACAACCTCTAAAAGTTAATTAATTATCAAATCGTTGACGATTACGTCAAGATTTAGGTTTCACTTTCATTACCATAATTTTGAACTATTGAACATAACTTTTTGTACGGCCGCTCCACATTTCTACCTTTCACCTCGTGTATAATTTTCGACTTCAAGATATTAAAATTCAAATCGTGGAGGTTAAAGTAAAATTTAGACACAAATTATACGACTCTTTGTGTAATGAGTTTATTAAATTTCAATATATCGCTCTCTTTAAACAGTCTGACAAAGATTTTGATGATTCCTTAAACACAATACTTAACAACAAAGTTTTAATCATCTTACTCTATCCTAATAACCTAAATAGGTTTGTAAATCCGACCCGATATATATTTCTCATCTTTAACGAATTTTTTTTTATGAACGGCTTTGCTATAGACGTTCTATCGGTTTATCAATTACGGTAGTGGGATAACTGTATTAGCTAATTAATTTGGCTTAAGGTTCTTTATCTTCATCATCATCATCATCGTTACCGTCACTCGTATTAATATAGGATTTGACCAGAAATATGCGAAACGTTGCAAAACCGTTAACAATTTTAATAACTAATTTAGAGTTAGCGATCTTGACGGTCTTAAATAGGCCATCCTATTTACTTAGCTTCCGACACACAAATACTTTACTTTGCAACGGTAAAAGGAGAAAGTTGATTGTGGTAAAACCGTTTCTGATGTTAAGGACATTATTAACTTAATCCCATGCTGATTCATTCCATAATTCCTTCAAAGCCTAACCGTATACCACAGTCCTCTTCTAAGTACTTGCTGATAACAGAGATTTACTTATGAAACGAAAATAAACTTTAAAGACTAGAAATATTGATACCAAGCCGTCAGGTCCCCAATATTATTCAAGCCCTTCACCGTCATCTAAAAGCGTACTTCCTGATTTGTAAAGCTTCCAATCTTTAATGTAAGGATATTATACTCTTTACGAAGTAATACGCATAGCCTTTTTGTTGAAAGTACTACACAAAAATATATTGTGTAGGCTTGTAGATTAAAGTCTTCTAGAATCTAAATAGAAAGCTTGATATATAATCAAGTTTATTCTCATAGAGATCTCGATCAAGGTTGAAACTCTAGCTTAGTTAATACAGGTGTATATTAGTGAAAACTAGTTCCTCCATATTAGTAAATAATAGCTCAGGCTGCATCTCTGTTCTAATTCTCCGTCCCAAATAATACTAGTACTTGCATTAGTAAATACTAGTGTTGGTAGAAATATTCACAACTCTGGTGAATTTATTATTCTTTGGTATTAAAAGGTTTAGTAATTCAAATCTATATCAAGTACTAACTAGCTCTATTGTCTCTATTATTAAATTATATGCTACATTAATATACATATTAAATATTTTAAGACACCTCTTTAAGAGGTATTGATCACTTACAAAAAAGGAAAAAAAAAGAAAAAAAAAAGAAAAAAAAATTGTACGAAGTGTAGTATGGAGAAATGAAAAATCCGTAAATATAAAAAGCAAAAAAAAAAAAAAAAAACCCTAAACCTGTATTATTCGATTTAAACCGATAACTATTCCAATATTTTCTTTATTAATATCACAAATTTACACTCAAACCACTCTATCATTTAAGACCTGTAATAACATAATGTAACTTAGAACATGGAGCGTTATAAACCGTTAATTTAATCTGAATTCAGATCAACTAAACTAAGCCGTTACATCATTACATCGTATTTTATCCTTGGTAACGGTTTTATTAACACATCAATCAGTTATTTATCAGTGGAAACTCACTAAATTTATATGGTACCATGTTTCACTTTATCCTTTATTAAGTATTCTTTAAGGTGTATGTATTAAGTGCGTTGGTGAAACTTATAGTCCTTAAACAACTTAATAGCTCCCTTATTATCCTAGTATATCGTAGCAATAATAGTAATACATAGCGCTATAAATAAGTTCCTTATTTATTGGATGTTTTGAGTAACCCTTATCATTACTACGCTTTTAGTATTCAAAGAAAAAGGCATATTTTGAATCTCATATTAAATACCTAGTTCATAGTGTTCTTTACTATTGAAATTGTATAATTATAGGTAGACTTTCTAGTGACCTTATCCTCCTTCCAGTTGGAATCTCACCAACCGTTGATTTAAAGCTTTTAAACATCTTTATGGTAATTTTATATAAAGTTCTTGACATTTTCATACGGATTAATCGATGGTTGTTTTACTACCTACTTATAGTCTATAGTTTTAATACTATTTGAAGTATCTCAAGGTGTAGTTAACCAGTGCAATGTTTTCATGTGAAGTATTATAGTGAAAACGTAAAATTATTAATATAAGGAAGGCGATATCCGGCCTAATTTGGCACATTATATAACTAAAAGCCCTTACATCCAATTAATAATTTTTCAGACTGTAAAATATCAGCTTACTATTTATATAACATATTATAAACGAGGGATACGGTTGCAATAGAGATATAAGCCGGAGGTTTGTTTAGTTCCTCAGCTCTTAAGTTTAGTACCCTTTGAATATACGTATTTTATACGAAGATAATCGTATGTACGTTCCTATTCCTTAAAGTATGTACCCCTGAAAAGTTCTTTTCTTATCTTAGGTCTTTATACTCAAAATTATTCCCGATATCCAATTAAAAGATATTAATGGCGTTTGGGTAAGGGTCTATTATTAAAGGGTCATTATCGTACGTATATATAATAAGTTAACAGCAATAACTAATATATACAGCATTGTCAAAGCTTAAACTACTAAATTTAAAGGTATTAAATACGTTTATTAACCTTTTCAACCATTATGTTAAAGCCTGTTCAAGCTAGTAAAGCTAAACGAATAGCTAAAAGACTTAATCAACTATAAGATCAAAATACACGATATTTTTATCCGGATACTTTGAGAAGAAGTCTCTAATAGTATCCGGGATCTCCATTAACACCAGTTATTTAAGTTCCATAGTTATAAAAGCTAAATCGATGTCAATTTTATCTATATCGTATCCATAAAAAGTAATAAGTAAAACTAGAATCCTTTACGTATAAGACTTTGCTATAACTATAAAAGTTTCAATATAGTTAATACCATATCTTTACTTAAATATTCGAATCAAAATTCTAACTTTATATCTTTCGATCTAACCTTTGGAATTAACTTTAATTTTAGTAACTTCTTTTATGGTTAGACTATTGAGTATGTTATTCTTTTTAATATATTTGAAGACTTTGAAGTAAATTAAGCTCCATAGTTCACTATAATCGGCCTTTTTCCAGTGCTCAACATCTGTGCCCTCCAAAGCTTCCTTTATAGTTAGATATTTTTTCAGTTTGTTACCTAAAACTGTAAACTTAATTATATTTATATTAATCATAGCATCGGCTAGCACACTTGAATGCATGTTGTTTGCTGGGTTTTGTGCTATTTAACGAATACTTCTTCTTGAATTGGAGTTTTGAGCTGTCATTATAATATTATAAGGGATATCAACCTTGATAATCTTAACATATATTTTTATATCCAATTTACAAAGTCTAATAATAGTTCTTTTGAAAACCGTTAGGTTAAAAGTCCTAACGATTTCCCTCATTAAATTATCTGGTCAATTTGGAAAATAAAACGTAAAAATATGCTAGGGTTTTATGATATCAGAAAATTGCTATAAAAGAAGGATTCCCTCTTTTCCTATTGAATTAGTCTTTTAACTTTTTACTCGTTTAACGAAGGGTATATGTACGATAATAGAAAAGCCAGGAGTAAAAGTAACCTTAAAGTTGGCTCTATAGCCCCTATATCCCTTCACTTTATTGTAGAGACCTTTATAGGGCGTAGTGTACTAAATACTGCTCCTGTTATTAACCATCAAGTTAGTTATGATAATGGCTACTTGAAATAGGTAAGGCTATAAGTGATATGACACTTTTCTTATAATAATTCAGTTCCTTATCTTTTTCAAGATTACTTTATTAAAGCATTGGGAAATGCCGTCACCCCCCGGAGTATATAATGAAGAAAACTTAATGGTGAAAGCGTAGTTAATAAATATTTTCCTAACTGAATATTTAACAAGTTCGTTACTTCCATCGAAGATTAAATAATTTATAGTATACTTAATAAGTTCAATTATTTCGTTTGACATACGATAAACGGCTTTTGGTCACTTACAGAGAATATAATGGTAGTTTTACAGAATTTATAGCTATATTTCACCTTTGTAACTATTGGGCTACTGCATGTGCCTCTTGAGCTAACAGTTGTTTTCATAAAGTTATTATGAGTTTATATAAACTCCCCTTTCCCTAAGGTACTATATTAATATCTTAGTAGCTATCGAATGACTTTGGAAAGTTTATGAAGAATATAAATAAGGTCGAAACTCTTTATTTCATAATGCTTTTTAAGGCAGTCCAACAACTAAAATAATTCCTTCAATAACTTTAGGCTGATATACTCAAACCTAGTATATTAAAAGGAAGTATTAAAGAACTTAATGGAACCTGTGGCGAACAAGTTGTAATAAAACTGCTACGTAACTTAAATAATGCTAATTTTGGTAGTAATTATGTACTTAATCTGTAAGTTGACTAATAATAAATTTCTAACTTTAATACTCAAGTTATAAAGCTTCAATAGTCTAATGAGGTTTATAATAAACTCAGGGTAATCAAAATAATTGTAGAAATTGAGGGTATTATAATTATAATATTTTTTTAACTTAACTTATATCTGAATTATTCCTTTACCAATAGGCTAAATAATACTACCCTTTATTCATAAACCGGGGTAATTTTCGCCTTTTATTTCAAGATATGAAAACCGTTTCTCTTTATTGAAAACATGGTAAGATGAGATTGAATAAGATTTTATAAAATCTTTAAAAAGGAGTTTATCAATTGCAAAAAAATGTTATAGTATGAAAAAAGGAGGAAGAAAGTCAGAACTTGACGTTAAGTTTTAATGGCTTGATTTTAAAATTGTAGTCTTTATGGCGGTACTACCCGCTTTCAATACGGCTTTTAATTTGTTGTTTTGACGAATTAATGTGAAAAGTGGAGTCTTTCATGTTAAAAGTGAAGATTTTGGCGTTAAAAGTGGAGATTTTAACGTTGAAAATGGATATCTTTAAGAGGGTATACCTATCTAAGATACGGCTTTTGATTAGCCAAAATTTTCCAGTGTAAGGTCTTGTATATAGTCTTGCGTATTATACCTGTTTAATTGGATATTTAACGACGTAATTGGTGTTAGTATTACTATGAAGTCATAATGTTACAATTAGCGAAGGTTTTTTACTTTACCGTTATCAATTGTGATATTGTCTGCTTTTTCTTCCTTACTAATAAATTTACCAGTATTTGAAAGCCGTGAATTTGGGTGTAATACCCAATAATCCTGTGTCGAATGGTCTTTAGAAAAGCCAGTAGAGGTTTTCTCCAAATTAACTGATACGTTAGTTACGGTTAATAGGTGGCTTATTTTTTGGTCTTTTTGGAGGATAGAATTTACGTTTTTTTTTATCATTAATATCGGTTTTAGTTTTGGAAATCCAACTGTAGTTTACGTAGTTATGAAGAGAAAGCTTTTTTCACTTTACTTCATATGCGGATTATCTAAACTAGAAACTCGGGGTTAGTATATGTTAAAAACTGTAGGGAATACTTAATATCTTCAACCTGACGGCCTTAAAAAATCAAGCTCATTTTAATATTCTCAAATGTTATAACAAAGAATTCAGAGGATAAATAGTGTAAAAGGTATAGAAAACGAAGTTTTTAAAAAGGTTTTGAATAGTAGATCGGTTGAATACCTTGGCATATACTAATTAACTTTAATAAGGTTTTAAATATGTCTTTTATGTCTACAATAATTGCTGAAAGGTTTAAATTAATAAAAGATGTAATTATCGTGTAAATCCGGATTCTTATACATATAATTTTGAAAATCTTTTCAAAACTATAATTGATATTTCTCAATAAGTAAATATAGTTTGTTTTTGTAAAGACTTTATTTATTTTAATGCTCAAAATACGTTTTCAAATTTCAAAATATTTATTGTTAATATTTGTTAACCTTAAATTTTAAGTCTTTTAGTAATTTCAACTAAGACATTGCAATTTGCCTCCTTTATTTATCGCTAAAATGGGGGGTTTAAATGTTTTCTTTCTTCTACTCCATTAGTGTGATAGTATTTGTCGATTTAAGTAGTTGAGGTTTCTTTGATACTTCTAGAAGTTTTTTAAAATTAGTCAATAGTCTTTAGTATAAGTCTATATCTTACTTAAGTATTATGAATTTTAAAAGGTCGATGGAACTGGTAGATTTAGCCCTAATCTCTGTTTTATTATCAATAAAATCACTAGAATTAATGGCTTGAATTTTTTACCGAGTTTTAGCCTTCTAGGTATTAAGAGTTTACATCTTTTAATAGAGCTTTAGATTCCAAAGCACCTAAGGTAAGGAGTAGCCCTAAAACGTAGGAATTGAAGAGATATAGATTCAGCCCTAGTAAAAGAACCTGTGGAATTTAAGGGACCGGAAGTAATAAAAGTTCTTTATAAAGAAGAATTATCATTATTAGTATTGCCGTAGCATAGCTTATGTAGTGGAAACAAACTACGGTTTAGGGATGCTAATAAGGTATCTTGAAAGAAATCAAATTATTTAGAAAAAGTGGATATTTTGATTTGTATAGAAGGAAGTAACTGATTTAGTAAATAAGAGGGTATAATCGTACTAATAATGAGTTAAAGATACTATAAAAAAGATATTGGGGAGTATTATTGATTAAAGTATTTTATAATTTATATGGAGAACTTGATATATGATTAAGTGTATCCTTGTAGAGATCTCGATTAAGATCAAAACTCCATATTAGTTAATAATAGTGTATACTAGTAAGTAATAGTTCCTCTGTGCTAGTAAGTACTAGCTCAGGCAGCATCTCCGTGTTGATTCTCCGTACTAGTTCATACTAGTACTTGCACTAGTAAATACTAATACTGGTGGAGATATCTACAACTATGGTGAATTCCTAATCCTTTAGTGTTGAGAGATTCAGTACTTGAAGTTTGTACCAAGTACTAACTGGCCCTATTAGCTCTGTTATTGAGTTGTGTGCTGTGTGACTATACCTATTGTATATTTAAATACTTATAACCTTCCAAATACTTCAATGGACTTTAACAAGTACTTATTTATATTAAATCTCCATTGTCTTCGTATGAACGCCACTTTGAATACGATATTGAACGCATTCAATACCAAACAAACCAGAAAATTATTAAGTAATCCTATATGTTAGATTAGAAAAAAAGATACGGAAAGTAGAATATACCTTTTTGATCAGACACTAAATAAGTTAATGTTTTGCCGACAAGTAATAGGGAACGTAAAAGCTAGCGAAAACAACTTACGTTAGCAGGTTCGACAAGTAGTTACGGGTTATGAAAAGTTTAAATACGCTTCACAATGCCTTGAAGCCACCTGTAAAAGGTTTTTTTAGCCAGTTATATTCCTCGTTGGCGATCGTAAAGGCTCGATTTTCAAGCTCGACTGGTATATACCCCTAAACTCCAAAGTTTAATGAAGACGAGAAAAAATCCCTCCTATACATACTATATCGATTGTAAATACGGAAGTGTCGGCTAATAAGGTTGAAGGAAATCCCGGACCTAGAAACGCGATCAATTCACATACGAAAAAGGGTATTTATTTTCCTTTAAGTCTTTAAGCCAGCTAAACAAATTCACTACAAATTTAAACACAGAAAGTGTTCGATTTACGGCAAATAGTGCTGCTAATTAAATACTATACTGGCGCTAAACGAGAATTGAAACACGTAATGTATAATATATACTTTAAATTTACATTTCACTAAAACTATATATTAAATATTACAAAATTGAAAAGTAATAAGGTTAAAGAGAAGTAGAGTAAGCTTAAGGCTATCAGCTGATATAAAGATACTATTACCAGCTCAAAAGTAACGTAATAAATTGCCAACTATACCTTCCTATACCGCCTCACAGATAAAAACCCTTACCTCCAACATAACGATAAAAACCTTAACTTTATACACCTTTTTACTATTTAAAATCGTTATGAGAAATAGGGGTTTTAAGGTATTATGTCGGATACGAGTGTAGTATGGTACTTAATAGAAGATTATTCGTAATATGTTGCATTGTAAAAGGATACCAATACGGTTACAAAACTTGATTACATGGATATTACTAAAGCTAAGGTCGGTTTTAGCCTTGGAATAGAGCTATATTTACTAGGATTGACGACTGTTATTATTATCGTTAGATCCGTTGTTTTTTATATTTTGAAATCCCTTACTCTAATTCTTCTTTACCTTAAACATATAAAAAAAACCTTAGTGTTAACGTTAACGTTTGGTTTAATAAATTGGTTTGAATTGAGGGTAATAAAAGATTTCCACTTAGCTTTAAGTAAAGTCACATTTAATTTTATCTTTTAAAACTAAAGAAAATAGTATTAAACCTATTGGAGTTGGAACTTTATTAATTATATCGTAGGTTTAATTCCCTGACAACAAATAGGCTTGATAAGGTCTTAAAGGCGACCGGTTACGAAAATATGAGCTTACCAGCGTTAAAGGTAATTAAATGGCTTTAGCACCACAGCCAAATACACTCTCAAAACTCGTTAAAGTTTATATCTACGTTTAAAAAAATCAAAACCTAAATTTTAAGGTTATAGTAAACGTATTTTGCCTGGATAGTAAATCAATAATTTACGTTATAGTCTTCGCTATGACTTTTTACGATATCAAGTTCCTTGAAACTATTATGGCGAAAGAAAAGTAAGAGGCACTACGTAATTTATAAATTCATACGTATCATAACCTACTACACGTACTAGTTTACGATACTAGTACCAACTTTACCGCGATAAATCTTGAAGCTAATATCAAGTTAATAGGGATTTAATGTAAACAGGTCACTATTAAGGTTTATTGGGCTGTTTATAAAATCAAAAAGGCTTATAATATACTTACCCCAAAAATAGAAACCTTTACAAATTAAAAAACACGGCTTTAAATAATGGTAAAGGGCCTCCACGATATAATTAATCCTAACGATTTTATACTAAATTTACTGGTACTTGACGCCTATCTACATATAACGGCTAAGTTGCCACCATCACCAAACACCCAAAAACGTGATATAACACACAATAAAGGCCTAAAAGAATTTAAAAAGGAATCGACACGCCGTCAGGTTAACGAAGCCCTTAACACTAAAAATGGACCATTCATAATAGACGTCTTATCTATCCTCATTGAAATTAAAATCTTTGTAGAATTTTTTTTAGGAAAACGCGATAAACTGCATATAATCTTAAATATTACTAAACCAAACGTAGTAGTCAAAATTATTAACGGCCTTATTACTTTCCGAACTACATGCGTTAAACCGTAAAAAAAACTCTTTTAAGTTTAATAAAGATTTTAATATAAATAACCTCCGAGTTCAACGGATTAATTGATATAATCGTCCCAAGCCGATCGTCAATAAACTAATAAAATGTCTAAGACGTTCAAAACCAACTAAAAGAGGATATATACTAAAAAAGACGACGTGAATAAAGACTACAAGCCTGGCAAGGCATACATAACGGCGTAAATATTTTAAAAAGAAGATTATAAAGGAAAAATTGCCCTTGAATTACGTGTGAAAGGAATGATGAATATATCGGGAAATATCTTTAAAAATGATCAAATAAAAATTAACGGCCTTTTTAACGAGGGGTTATATAATTTTTACCATTAATATAATTCAAAAGATAATATATTATTATATTTAAATCCAGGATAATTTACGAAGTTAAAGGTAAATCTACGAACCGGATGTATGAAAAATCACGATGAATCGTTTAAAATACGGTAATAAATGTAAAACCTAAATTCTTATTTAATCGCCTACAGCCTCAAAAATCAATTGATGTTTAATTGTTGTAATTACTACCAGTTTAATTACTAGCGTAAAAGGTTAATTCATAGTTATTAGCCGGAATAAAACGTAAACGTATACGTAATTTGCCATCGATCTTTAGCGGATTATATTTCTAAAACTGCCGAAAAAACTAAAGTATAAGTTTCTGATAAGTATAATAATACGTTGTATTAAACCTCTATTCGGATTAACAAAATTAGGAGTTCATGAGTTCCTAACGTAACATGAGTATTTTAAACATAGACTAGGTATAGAATATTTAACGTTTAACTCGTATCTATTTATTACGAAAGGCAAAAACTTTAAAATCGTCGGCATACAAATTAACGATACCCTTTTTCTCGGAGATACTCGATTTATAATGAAGAAACAACGTGTCATCGAAAATTCAGGTCTTTAAAAGTATAAGCTACTTAAAACGTTAACTAAAGGCATATAACCTAACTTTAATAAATGATTAATATGTATCTATAGTATTATAACTAAGAACTACGCTTAAGTTAACTTACGTAAAAAATGGCGATTCATGAGTTTAACAACTATCATAAAAGGCGAAGAAACGAAATTAAAAAAATAACCAAAGTAAAGGGCCCTTATGTCCTATATTACTATACTACGTTCACCGGAAACATCATAGGACCTATCTATTACGACACAAGCTTAAAATCTACAAATTAAAGACTTCAACAAGTTAAACAACAGAATTGAATAATAACTAAACTACTTAAAACGAAATATCAATAAAATTTCGGTGAATTTAACGAAGGCGAAGTTAATAATCTTTACGAACAGAACATTTACTCATAATACTAACCTTATATAGCAAATTAGCTTCCTAATAATACTCGTCAACGAGAAAAGATCGAACGGGTAATTTAAAATCACCTAAAACCTTATACACTGGATATCCGTCAAATACAAACATATAAACCAAAACATACTAGCTCTGGATATTTACGATGTAATAACAAGTTTCAACATCGGAATAATAACTAACGGCATATTAAGATTTATAACCAAACAGTTAAAACTTCTTCCGATACCTACAGTGGTATATACTAACTCCCGAAGTCTTTACAAATACCTATAAAATCTAGGCATGAACAATGAAAAACATCTAATGATAAACATAATAACTTTAAAAGAAACATATAAAGCCCAGAAAACCGATAAGTTCCGGTATATTAACCTCAAAGATAACCCCGCTAATGCTATAACCAAGGCCACGCCTAATAACGCCCTAAAAAGGTTTGTGGATAGCAATACGCCAGCTTTACGAATCGAGGGCTACGTCAACCACCTGGCATGGAATATGGAGAAACAAAGTTTCCGTAACAAACTTCAAGACTGCCATAATAGTAATGTTAATGTCAAAGGAGATAATAACAGTAATTTAAACTACTGGAAAAATTTAGGCAAATGGTAAAGTACGTAATACGTATAAACCTATAGTTAAAAACCTATACACGGGAGTTAGGGAGCAAAGGTCTCGGAAAAAAGTAACAAAAGGGCAACAAAGAGCCGTAAATAATATCAATTCCAGTACAAATTAATCGGAATTAATAGCTGCTTGACTTTTTAATTAAGAAGAGATTTTAGGAGTTGCCACAAATTAATGGCAGACGATGCTGGCATGCAGGCACAAAACAAAAAGCCGATAGTATTAGAGTAGCAATCAAATGCCGTCAAGTCAATCCAACAAAGCTGTCAGTTTAGTTGATTGTACTGACTAAAAATTGGCTGCAGTTTGTGGGACTGCACTACAAGTGCAGTGCAGTAGGTGCCTACTTCAAAGTGGGCTATAGACCAAAGCGTTTAGCCATACAAATTAGCGTGCAGACCGGTTAGCGGTCCGCCAAACTTAGAAATCACAACTAACCCACAACAAATTTCAATTCAGCACCAGTTACTTCGAACAAAGTGATTCGAATCGACCACGTTGCAACGAAAGGCCTATATATATAGGCAGACCCACCAATAATTTATCTATTTCATGTTGCGAACGCGGAAAAAAAATTAATATTGACGCCATCTGTGGTTTTACTCTTAAATTCATAGATAATCCTCGACTTAAACATGGTGGAATTTGTGTTTTCGAGGTTAAACTCGCGTTTAGATGCAAATTTTAACATTTCACAAGTAGGGAGTTTATTAATTTCGAATTTATCATTTTCTTCAAAAATTCTACCGAAAGTATTAATAACGCATTATGTCCGGAGATTTACAGCTAAGGTTAGATTTTTTCTTCTTCCCTTACTAATCCAAATAGTATTGTAAATTCAACCCGATATGCATTTCTCATCATTAACGTTTTTTATTTCTGGTAGTTGGCTACACCGTTGGCGTTTTATCGCCTTATCGATTATGAAGGGAGCGGGTTTATATTAACTAATAAGTTTAACTTGAGGATCTTTGTCATTATCTTGAGTTGCGTTAATGAAATGTTTATTCTGAATTGTACGGAATATTGTAAAACCGTTGGTAGTTTTAACAATTACATTAAGTGTTGGAATAGTATTACATGCAGTGCAGTAGATCAAACTTACTTATAGTAAAGTTAACTGTGCTGCAAGTGTATTGCTTTGTGTAGACTTACCGCATTGGGTGTAAGTCGAGTGCAGTATGCTGCACTTCACTCTAGGGAATGCGCCAAGCAATTGGCCATACAAATTACAGTGCAGACCGGTTAGCGGTCTACCAAACCTAAAAAAATACATCTACCATCTGACTACTGCAATACTACTGTTACTTCGACCAATCAAATCGATAACGTTATAACGTCTAAGACTTACCAATACTAATCAGTGCTTACTTGCTTATTAGATTAAGTGCAAATAAACTAAGTAGAAGAAGAAGTTATTTTTCGGTTATGCTCTACGTTAACAACGGCGGTTAGAGTAGAGGAAAGATTCTTGCGAAAGGCTTCTATTAGTATTACGCTAGTCCTCAACGTCAGGAAAAACAGAAAAGACTTTTGGGTTGCGTCAGTCCACAATGGCAATCTGAAAGTAGGCGACGGTATCACTACTCAGGAACACCAAGAAATCTTCATTAACCTTTCTTAAAAACGTTAAAATTAACTATCAAAAACCTAAAAGTTCGTCAACTTGGTAAACGGCTAAGTCAGTACTATTGCAAGTGTTATTACTACAGAAAAAAAATTAAGTCACTACGTTAAACAACCACAATAGATAACCTTCGCCTTCTACCAATAACAACGACCTTCTACCTTGCCTTTCACACTAAACCTTTGCCTTTACTTCAATCTTTTTTATTCCTTACGCTACTTTAATCTTCAAGTTCGCTACTTTAAGCGAAACACTAAGTCACGCCGAAAAAGCCACGTCGTACGACCTTACGCTAAGCCGCCAAGTTTCCATGCGACTTCACACTAAAACACCAAGTCCCTCGCCCTACACACCTTACACGTCCTATACAAGCCAAAACCTCAAAATTTCTATCACTAACGCCCGATTGAAAGCTATCACCGACCCCGAAAGAAAAGAAACACTTAAAACACTCGGACCTGTCTTCGCTAAACACTACAAGAATAACCTCTAAGAAGAAGATGTTAACGAGGACTAAATCGAAGGACATCTTACTCACTTCGTCAGCTATTACATTGTTAACCAAAACGTCGGCGAAAAACGTAACCGCAGCAATCATGCCTTTCGTAAGTATCGTAAGTTCTTTAACAACTAGACTTTTAATATGTGGAAAAAGATTCAGAAAGGTGTCAAATCCAAGATAAAAGAAGAGCTTAAATTCCGAGGGATCTACATACCCGAAAAAAGTTCTACTAGGTTGGCAAAAACCCTATTTAACCTAACCCAAATTAAGAAATACCCTTAAAACCTACGGCCTAAGAGAAAAGACGTTAAAGAACCACAATGTTTTTACACACGATTTAAAGGACCTTCCCTCTACCCTCAGCTAAGTTAAACCTCTTCATGCGTAGATAATAAACATGTTAACCTACTCGGTAGCTCATCACCACCATATAACAGTGCGGAGTACGCCCTTAATGGAGATAAAGAGCGTAAAGTAAGGGCCGCCAACGCGGCCAAAGGTATTAATATTAGCATCCTACACAATTCAATTAAACAAGATTGTTAAGCCTCCCAAAACCTTCAAGTACCTATCGCCCCTCAACAATTTAATCGCAAAAACCCTAAAAAACCTTCCCTCTTCAGATTAGCCTACGCGTGCGAACCTACCATAGGTCCTACAACAAGACTTTACCCTTAGAGCCAAGAGACTAGTAATTACCTCGAATACCGTGCTTCGGAACCCTCAAGGCTTAAACTACCAGAAAATATTATTTAAGGCTAGGATAACAATTGCGATTGTACTTTAAAACCTATCAAGATAGTCAACAATTACTACAAATTTATAACAAACTTTATCAATATTTATTATAATACACAAAAGTATGACGAGAAACTCTATAACCTCCTCGATACCAAAATAATGCCTTTATAAATATTTTTAAGTAGATGGAAGTCCCACTTTTCAATTTTCATTTACTATTTCCAGTACTTCTTATAGGTTACGCTAAAGACTATTACTTAGCCTTCCTAATTAACGCTACTACTTTTCACGAAATTTATGATAACATAAAGGCACACTTCAAATACGACGTTTATCTTACATAATACTATACGAACTGGGCTACCATGAGGTAAACTATAATAATAACAATGAAAAAAGAGGAGGAATTACCAATAAACGTCTTTGATCAAATACTTAACAAGTTGATAATATATTAAAAGGCGATAGGAAAGGCACACGTTAGCGAAGCCATACTTCGTAAGCAAGTATGGGTAACGGTTACATGTGTTAACGAATTCGAATATGCCCTACAATGCTCAGATACCACCTGTAAAGGCTTCTTTAACCAGTTGCATTTCTCGCTTACCACTGTGATAGCATGTATACCAAACTCGCTTAGTATGTATTCTCAAGCTAGGAACTTCCTTAATATAAATAAAAAAGACCTTACAATCGTTAACTACGTTGATTGCAAGTATGGACGCCTATAACACCTAAAGTTTAATTTAACAACATTAACTTCAAACTAAAAGTAGTAATCACGTTAATGCCAATAAGATTTAATCGGACCTATTAACTGCAAACACTATCATCGTAGTAGTAACAAAAGATATTAAATTTGTGATAAGTCTGGTTATTAGTCAACTCGACACTTCCCCTCCAAATATAACAATGGGAAAAAAACATACCACGCCTAATACCCTATTGCTTTGAAACAAGACTACTTAAATTAAATCGCCGAAATTAAAAGCAATAGGCCAATTAACATTGTTAATACTCCCAAACAAATTAAGTGATACGAAAACACTATTCCTAATATGAAAGCATAGTAATTAGCTAACCACCTCTTTTTATACTGTTTAAGTAGTAAAACCCCTTTATACACTTTCAACTTTCGCGATCGTTACGCGAACCACACGTTTTAGGGTATTATGCTAGACACAAAGACAACAAGATACTTAACGGGAAGCTATTCATAGTATATGGAACTACGAAGGAAAAGTAATATAACTACTGAGATTAATAGTCACGATGCGGCTAAAGTTAAAGTTAGCTTTGACCCAGTGGGATAACGATCGTTATTATTGATAACAGTAATTTAAACTATTATAAAAGCGATTATATTTCATATCTTCAAGTCCCCTACCCCTTTTCTACTTTGCTTAAAGGATATAAAGACCCTCGGTATTAACGTTGACGTCAACGCAAACGAGCTGATCATAAACAGCCAAAGGTTGCCACTCGCTCTTAAATGGAGGAACTTATAGTTTTATCTCTAAGGTCCGAAAGCAGTTGTATCAAACCTGATGAAGTTGGAGATACGTTAACTATACCAGAGTTTTAATTACCTACTTATTAATAGGCTGTACAAAGTCTTAAAGTCCGCAAGATATAATAATGTAGAATACTTTAATTTAATAGCCATTAAAAGGCAATAACACCATTTCTTAACACATATCCAACCCCCTAGACAATTTATATTTATACTAAAAGACGATAAAGACATTAATTACGAAATCTTTATTAATGTATTTTACCTGAATAATAAACTTATTCTTTATGTTGTTTAATCCGCAACCTCTTTTCATGGAGCTAAGTTTCTGAAGTCGCTTTCTACAAAGGATACATAGAAAACGTTAGGGATGTTGTGAATTTACACGTACCTTGGTCCAACTAATGTCGTCGTCCACGATATTGGTATTAAATACACGGCGGCGGAGTTTCAGGAAAATACTAAGATAATGGGTATCAAATAAAACCAGGTACCTATAAAAGCTTACTGGAGTATTAGAAAAGTTAAAATGGCATACACCCTACTTCGCCGAACGTATAATATCCTTACATTGAGAATTAAAAGCTTTACGGATCCGGAGATACGCTTACTGATGGCAGTAAAAGGCTTTAACAATATCGTGGTCCCTAACGGCTTAGTGCCAACGCTTTTAGTCTTTGGAATATACCTACGCCTGACGAATGAATCTCCACCCTAGGTAAGTATTTGAAAACGTACCGCGGCCTACAATAAAGCTTTAAGGGAACTACAAAGAGAATCGGCACGTTGCCAGGTTAATAACGCTCTCAACACCAAGAATAGTCCATTAACAATCGACTTGCTTACCTTACCATTGAAAAGTGAAGTCCTCGTGTAATGGGAGCCGGGAAAATGGGAGGGCCCATATAAGATATTGATTATCTCAAACTTTAAATTATTTGTTAAAACTACCAACGGTTTTATATCTTTTCGAACCACCTAAGTCAAACCCTATATTAGAGGTAATAAAGATAAAAACCCTTAAACCCTTGAAACAAAAAGATTGAGCTAATACGAACCTCCTTCACCCGTTGTTAATAAACCGATAGAATACCCCTGGCGCGAACTATCCCCCCCAAAAAAGAAAGCGTTAAAAAGAAGGAATACACATCGAGCCGCATTAATAATACTGCTTAGGTAATTAAGAAAAAAAAGATAATGAAGACTTGGCAGTAAAGCTTAAGATATAAAATATTTTGAAAATCCTCGACAAAACTTTTAAGAAAAGCGATAGCGTCAAAATTAACGGTTTACTCATTCGAAAAGTTGTATAATTCGTACCGAAGACCGATTTCAACCTTTAAGACCCAAAAGTTACGATCTTTAAGTCGAGGATTATTTATGAGGTTAAAAGAAAAACCACGGGGTGGCCGTACGAAAAATCACGACTAATCGCTTAAGGATACGGCTATAAAAGCAAAAACTGGATCCTTAAGCAGTCTTCAACGATTTAGAAAATTAGATAACGCTTGATAGTTACCTTAACAACGAGTTTGCTAACTAGGACCGAAGGCAAATTGACACTTGATAACCATGAAATTACGTAAACCTAAATATAACCAGTAACGGATTTATAAAAGATTATACTGCCATAACTGCCGTAGGAACTATATGCCATTTACCTTTTAGGAACGGTAATACGGTGTGTTAAACAACTATATAAATTAGATAAAGCAGGTGTCTATTGGTTTTTAACTTACCAATCGCATTTCAAATCCCGACTAACGGTAAAGTCTTTAATATACGATTCGTACTTGTTGGTAATGTAAAAGAAGGACTTTGGTATAATAGGCATACAAACTAACGATACCCCTTTCGTCAAAATAGCTAGCATTATACCGTTGAAATAGCAAACAATTAAGAACTTTAAGTTTTAAAACTGTAAGCCGGTAACGAAACTAACGGAAAACAATCAATTTAACTTTAATAAATCGTTAATCAGCATACATAGTATTAATACCAGCCTTAGCATTCGCCAAAAAGACCAGATCGTTATTTTAACCATAATTAATAAGACTAAAGAAGTTAGTGCTTAACGGTACTTGGAGAAACGTTCTTAAGGTAAATATATTACTACCTTATGCCAACTAAAAGCCTCTTACAACCTATCCATTGCGGTTTAAGCACAAATACCAATAGATAAAGACTTCAACCAGCTAAATAAGAAACTTAAGTGGAAAATGCGGAATTTCTATCGCGGAATCAATATAATTTCAATCGACCTTTTAAGGGCCAAGTTGATGATTTTTACGGATAGATCCTTTACAAATAATACCGAATAATCTTTACAAATCGGCTTCCTAATGAACCTTATCTATAAAAACAGGCGGGAAGACCAATTTAGCATTATTTGCAACTTTATCTACTAAAACTTCGTTAAGTGTAAAAGAATTATATAAAGTGTATTGGATTTAAAAGTTTACGGCATAATAGCGGGCTTCGACATAGGTATAGAAATGTGGGAAACCTACAACATTATCACTAGGCAACTAAAGATTCCTCCTATCCCGATGGTAATCTGTACCAACTCGAAAAGTCTATTCGAATACCTTTCAAAACTCGAAGCCGCTAGTTAAAAACGCCTAGTAATCGACGTAATGGTACTACGCGAAGCCTACGAAAGGAGGTAAATTAAGGAATTCCGATAGATCGATGGAAAAGACAACTCCGCCGATGCCATAACGAAAGCATCACCAAACAAAGCCTTAGAAAGGATTGTAGACAGCAATCAACTATCTATACGAATTAAAGGTTACGTTAATAAATCGCCCAGACATATTGGATCACGTGACGGCGGGCAGAGATATGCCGGTAAACTAGAAGATTGCCAAGGGATTAATAATGAATTGTTTAAATGGCACAGTTAAAGTGAAGGCTTACAAGTGAAGGCTTACAAGTGGAGACTTGAAAAGATCTATGGCGAAAGAACTTTTTATGGGAGTTGATAAACTCAGATCTCGGGGAAACGAAGTAATTAAGATTGAATGGGGTCAATTTACATACAATTAGGTGTAACTTAGTATAAGAGTCAACTGGAATTAACAGGAGTCTGGCTAGTTAACGAGGAAGTAATTTAGTGGTAACCGGAAAATATTTGTTAGCCACACTGACGTGCGCGTACAAACTAAAAAGCCGCCAGTGTTGGAATAGTATTACATGCAGTGCAGTAGGTCAACTTTACTTACAGTAAAGTTGACTATATTGCAAGTGTATTGCTTTATGCGAACATATCGCATTGGGTGTAAGTCGAGTACAGTATATTACACTTTACTTTAAGGCACGGGCCAAGCAATTAGCCATACAAATTACAATGTAGACCGGCTAGCGGTCTGCTAAACCTAGAACAATTCATCCACCATCTGACTAATGCAATACTACTATTACTTCGACCAATCGAATCGATAACGTTTCAACGTCTAAGGTATACTAACATTAAGGTTAGCGATACGTAAAATAGTAAATAGGCTATCACATTTGTTTAGCTCTCGCCATACGAGGATTTCACTTTATAACGGTATAATAAATAAGTATATCATCGTGTGGTCATTTTTGATATTAATGGAATTATTAACTTCACCCCATATCCATTCCTCCAGTAACTACTTTAAGACCTTGCCGTACGCCACAGCCATATTCTGGGACTTACTGATTGTGGAGATTTACTAGTCAGACGAGGATATAATCCAATGACCAGTAGCAATGATATAAAATTGTTAGGGCCTATAATATTATTTAAACCTTCAACCACCATTTAAAGGCGTGCCTCCTGGTTCATTAAGCTTTCAATATCTAACATAAGGATATTATACGCCTTCCAAAGTAGTCAATGTATCCTCTCGACCGTTTCAATGCTTTAGTGGACCTTAAGAGGCACCTGTTCATATTAGATCCATATTATTTTGGCATGCAACTGAAGCTCCATTATCGTAAAGTTAGTACTGGTATCATGAACGACGAGAATCGGTGGTTCCAAATACGTGTCGATTTACAACATCTTAAACTTTTTTTATATATACTTTGCCGATGAGAACTCAAGGAATTGAACTTCGTTTAAAGATATTATGAAGTTAACAACGTAAATAACAGGTTTATTATCTAAGTAAAATGTTGGTAGGACTTTAGACGTTGCAACATTGTCGATTCGATTGGTCGAAGTAATAGTAGTATTGTGTGGTCAAGTGGTGGATGTATTGTTTTAGGTTTGGCAGACCGCTAGCCCATTTTCACAGTAATTTGTATAGTCAATTGCTTGGTCTGTGCTCTAGTGTGAAGTAGACCTAACTTTACTTAACTCTCAGTTAATACAGTAAACTCACAAAAAAGCACACTTATTCTATACTCAGTATAGTCAACTTTACTATAAGTAAAGTTAACTTATTGCACTATAATTTCTACTATTTCAATACTTGCGGACTTTTAGTTTATTCGCGTACGCTAGTGTGGTTTTTTAAGCTTTTTAGGTAAGTGTTAAATTGCGACCTCGTCAACTAGCTAGACCCCTGTTTATTTAAATTAATCTTTTTATATAATTACACTTGATTATACTTAAATTAACCCTATTTTCCGTTAATTGCCCTACGGCTATAACGTTCGATTTTATCAACTTTTATAAAAGTTTCTTCCGCTATGAGCCTATATAAACCTCTATTTTAGTCGTTCCAGTTAAATAAGTCGTTATCATTATTCCCCTAATAGCCTTTTATTTCGCTAATATATCCCTAGCCCCCGTTACGTAATTTGGCCTTTCTGAGCGGCTTATTAAAGTAGCCCTCATATGTATAATTAGTCTGTTGCTATTTACAAGCCTTTTATGGGACTTGTTTGAAGATATCTTCAGTATAGTATTGATAGTATTGTCTTTCCCGTTAATATACCGGAACTCCTTAATCTTCATCACTTTATAGGCTTTAAAAAGTATTATCACGTCGATTATCCGACGTTTTTCGCTGGTTCTTCCGAGCTTCGAAAGGAATTCGAATAGGTTCTTAGAATCGGTATAAATTATTACTGGGATATGAGGAATATTTAACTGCTTGGTTATAATGTTAAAGGTTTCCTACAGTGTTATACTTATATCAAAGCCTGTTATTATGCCTTAAACCTTCGAAGTTAATATATTTAGTGTGATTCTCTTGTATTCTATAGATGTTGAGTGAATTAGGCTATCGATCATATTTAATTGATTCCTTCACCTGTCCTTATTAACAAAGTTATTAGGAAGCCGATTTGTAAAGATATGTCGGTGCTGTTTGTAAAAGAGTTATTCATAAAGATTATTTACTTGTGCCTCGATATGTGGATCAGGATTATATTAATCGTTCGGTTTAGGTTTTGTATTTGTTTTGCGAGCCTTTTGTTTCGCTAGTTAAAATCGTTATCTTTTGAGTTTTGTCGTTGTGCCAATATAGATAGGTCTTAAAAGGCCTTTGATTAACTCAAAGTGTCAATGTAGCTGCCACGGGCACGCTATTTCAGGTACCATTAGGTTTTAGCCTAGTAAGATTTTTGGACTCTAGCCAAATTAGTATTTTGACCCTTTTGGCAAAAGCTAAGACCGGCGTTAATATTGAATATACGTATTCAAAATTTACTAAAATTAAGTTGACTACCTTTTGCTAATGTTGTAACCGGCTCACAGTTCAAGAACTTAAAGTATTTAATCGCTTGTTATTACGATATTATAAAGTTATCAGTTTCAACAATACGGGTATTTTTAGTGTATATACCTGTTAGGGCGAAGTCATTTTTTACATTATTATTAAATTCAGGTTATAAGTTAAAGTCTTCATGCCTAGCCGAGATTTAAAGTCCGATTAGTAGGAAAAAAACAAAAAAACGCTTGTTTTAGATAGTCTATATCGTAGCTTAATATATAGTATTACCATCTTTGAAGGGTAAATAACAAATAGTTCTTGTGATGATATTAGTAATATAATCCTTTATAAGTTGGTTGTTAATTGCGTATATATTTGCATTATATTTCGGCTATTAAGTATAAACTAGCCTTTGGTTTTCTCTATTAAACCTATTGCTAAAGCGACCACTAAGCGCTAGGTAATGATTTAAATCGTTAGAGATTACGTAAGGATTTAGGCTTTATCTTTCTTACTGTATCCTCAAACGATTAGGCGTAATGTTTCGTACGGCCGCCCCGTGGTTTTAATTTTAACTTTGTAAATCATCCTCGATTTAAAGATTGTAACATTTAGGTATTAAAAGTTGAAATCGGCCTTTGGTACGAATTATATAACCCCTAAAGTTAATAGGCCGTCGATATTAATCCTGTTGATTTTAAAAAAAAGGTTGCTGGGGGTTTTAATAATATTTTGTGCTCGGAGCTTTATTGCCAAGTTTTCTTTATCTTTCTCTTTTCTACTTATTTAAGTAGTATTGTATATGCGACCCAGTGTATATTCATCCTATTTAGCATTCCTTTTCTTTAGGGGTTCTTCACGCAATCAGCGTTTTATTAACTTGTCGATTATGTGTGGAGTAGGTTCGTATTAGCTCGGTCGTTTATCCTAGGGGTTTTTATCGTTATTAGCTCCAATATAAGGATTTACCTGTGTAGTGCGGAACGTTATAAAGCCGTTAATAGTTTTAACAATTATTTTAGAATTGGCGATACGTAAGATTTTGTATGAGTCCTCCTTTTTTACCGGCTCCCATTATACGAGGGCTTTACTTCTTAATGGCAGAGAAAGTACATCGATTATTTTAGGGTCGTTTCTGGTGTTAAGGGTATCGTTAACCTGGCTATGTGCCCATTCCTTCCATAGTTACCTTAGTACTTTTTCATAGGATACAATTCGTTTTTGGGTACTTATTAATAGCGGATATTTATTCGCTATGCGTGGGTACGATTTAAATATTAGTATCGTTAATACTAGGCCGTTGGGGTCTATAATATCGTTTAGGCTTTTCACAGATATTTAAAGGAGTGGCTCCGGATCCGTAAAGCTTTTAATCTCTATTGTAAGGATGTTTTACGTTCGGAGAGGTAGCGCATGTGCCCCTTTAACCTTTTTAATTTTCTAATAGGCCTTTACAAGCATTCTTTTACATTGAGTACCTATTATTTTGGATTTTTTTGGGAACTCTGTCGCCGTAAAGTTGGTGTTGTTATCGTGGACAATAATATTAAGTGGGTCTAAATACGTGTTAATTTATAATATCCTTAATGTTTCCTACGTATCCTTTGCCGAAAAGGACTTTAGAAACTTGCCCTTGTAAAAAAAAGTTGCGGTGTTAAAAGCGTAGAGAAAGGGATTAATATTTAGGTAAAAGAAATTAATAAATACTTTATAGTTAAAGTCTCTGTAATCTTTTAGTATAAACTTAAATTTTCATGGGGTTTTGGTATGCGTTTGGCAGTGGTAGAAAAGCTTTTTGATAGCTTTTAGGGCAGATTATTTTACATTTTTATGCCTTACAAAGTTTAAGACTTTGTATAACTTGTCAATAGTTAGGTATTTAAATCGCTGGTGTAGTTGGAATAACGTCTGTTTTGTTAGGTTGAATATCATTGCCTTTAGTCTTTCAAGATGAAACCATATGTACCTTCAATTAAAGGTGAGGGGAATTCTTTGGCCGTTTTTAATCAGCTCGTTGGCGTTAACGTTAACTTTGATACCGAGAATCTTTATGTCTTTTAACTAAAGAATGAAAATGGTCGGAAACTTAAGGATATGGAACGTAATTGACTTAATAACAATTTGAATTACTGTTGGCTCTAATAACAATAGTTCTTCGCTTGGTTCGAAATCAACTTTATCTTTATTAACATCGTAACGATTAATTTTATTGGTCATATTGTTTTCCTTCCGCAGTGCCACGAATTGAGAATCGTCTCTTATTTAGTACCTTACCGCTATTATGTTCTCCATAATACCTTGAAACGTATAGTTCGCGTAACGATTACAGAGGGTAAAGTTGTGTAAGGAATTAAGGACTTAGTTAGGGGAAAGGTAAGGGTTTTCTCCGTTTATCCGATATAGGAATATATGGTCGATTAATTATTAAATTGTGTTAGTAGTAGTATCTTTACGCAATTCAATTTGTTTGTATATATTGTTACTATTAATTGAATAGTTGTTTTTAAAGTATGAAGTTTAATTTCAGTAGTTTTATTTAAAGTTCATAGAGTATTAGATGTAATATAATACCTTTTTGTTATTTTGTTCGGCGGTGGGGGGTAGAGAGTTAACTAATAATTAGAGTTGTTATTAATCTAATATCTTTTACCACTATTACGACAATAGTTTTTACGGTTAATAGAGCCGTTTGTGTTTTAACTTTATTAGCGTTAACGTGGCAATTTCCTTTAGTTTAGGATAGATAGGCCAGACCTTAGGCATCAAGAGCGCCCGTAACTGTATTGAAGGCTAATTTAATTAATTACCGTAAATATTTTTTTATTTATATTAGGGGAGTTGTCAGCTTATGGGTATATATTAAGCGAGTTTGTTCTACGTGTTACTATAGTTTTAAGCGAAAAGTATAACCGGTTAAAAAGTCTTTAAAGGTGGTATTTACGCGTTGTAGAGCGTATTCGAACTCGTTAACGCCCGTAACGGCTGCTCGTACCTACTAGCGAAGTATAGTTTCACTAGAGTGGGCTTTCCCTATTTCTTATTAGTATAATATTAGCTTATTAAATATTTAGTTTGGTATATTTATCGCTCTTTTTTCCTTTTTCTTTTTTACCATTATTGTAGTTTACCTCGTAGTATCCTAGTATATATGGTATTAGATAAAGCGGATATCGTATTCGAAGTGGCTTTTTATATTATTATAAACTGCACAAAAGGTGGTTGTTCGGGTTTGGATGGTTAAATAGTAGTTATCAACGTGCCTTATAAAGATTTTTCGGGGAATAGTGAGTAAAAACTAAAAGGGGCAACATTTATTTATTTACAAATATTTGAAAAAAGTATTATCTTCGTGTTGAGAAGGTTGTAGAGCTTTCCGTTATACTTTTTTAGGTTGTTTCAAATCTTGGCGAAATTAGTAAAAAGTTTGTAATTAATATTCACTATTTTGACATGTTTTGAGGGTAGGCCACGATAGTTATCTTTGTTTTTATTAGTGGTATTTTCTAGTAGGTTAAACTTTAGAGCTTTCGAAGTACGGTGTTCAGGGTAATTGCCAATTGCCTAGCCGGAGGGGTAAAATATTATAGTGGGACCTGTAGTAGGCTTACTCGTGTAGGAAAATCTGTTGTAAAAAAGGTTTTAGGGGATTTATAGATTTGAATTAAAATGTTAGGAGGCAAGAAGAACTTAAAAGTTTTGAAGAATTTAACGATTTTACCTAAGTAACTGGTGTAAAAATTCAATGTTAATTCTTCTGACCGCGTTGGCAACTATTGCCTCACGTGCTTTACCACCGTTAAGAAAGTACTCCACGCTGTTATATGAAGGTTCCGGGTTACTAAGTAGGTTAACAGGTTCTTTATTGTTAACGCATGAAAAAGTTTAACTTAGCTAAGGGTAAAAGGGTAGCCTCCTGAATCGTGTGTAAGGGCTTTGAGGTTTTTAAATACCTTTTCCTTTAGGTCTTTAGTTTTAAGGGTATTCCTTAAGCTAAAATAATTTTAAGAGGGTTTTTACTAGTTTCATCGTGTTTTCCTTTAATACGTATACTCCAAGTCCTTTAAGTTTAGCCTTTAGTTTAGATTAAAAGGTTTTTTGGGTTAAGTTTTATATATCAATTGTTTAATCATCGAAAAACTTACGATACTTGCGGATAGGACGGTTAGGATTTTTGTTTTTGTTATATTGAAAGATGTAATAATCGACTAAATTTTTTATGTGTTTTTCTGTTAAGCTTTTATTCATGTTTTCTTTCCAAAGGTTGTGGTTACAATATTTAGCAAAAAGATATTCAAAGGCTTTAATCATTTTTTTATTAACGGAGTCAGTAATGGCTTTAAAGTAAGTACTGAATCTAGCTATTTTAACGTTCTAGATTATATAGGACGTGTAAAGCGAGTGACCTAGTGATCTTTAGGCATAAGGGCTTGGTGTTTTGGCGTAAAGTCGCGTGAAAACTTAGCGACTTAGCATTGGGTCACGCAGTATGGTTTTTTTGATGCGACCCGGCAATTCTTGGTGTTTTCGCTTGATGAAACGAACTTGAATATTAAATTGACGTAGAGGAAGTGAAAAGAGTGAAGTAGGAGTAAAGGTTTGATATAAAGGGTAAGGTCGAAAGTCGTTTGTTATTGGTATAGGGCGAAAGTTGTTTATTGTTTTGGTTGTTGGATTTAATTGGGGGTTTTTTTTTTTTTGCAGTAATAGCATTACCCGTAGTAATACTGATTTAGCCGTTTTCCAACTTGTCGTTTGTGATTTTGAGCGGTCAATCTTAATGTTTTTTAAAAAGGATCTTTGATACAGTTTTTTTGGTGTTTTTAATAGCGATACCATTGCTATCTTTAAGATGCCGTGAAAACCGACGCAATTTAACAGTATTTTGTACTGGCTGCCGTAAAAACCGACGTAGTTCGTAGGGGTTTTTCAAAAGAATCGTTCCTCTACCCTAACCGTCGTTTGACGTAGAGCGTAACCAGAAAGTAGACTTTTCTTCTACTTAGCTTATTTATGATTAACCTAAAAAGGACTAATCAGTGGTGGTAAAAATTTAGACTTTACAACGTTGTCGATTCGATTGGTCGAATTCTTAATATTATTGTGCGGTCAAGTATTGGATGTATTGTTCTAGGTTTGGCAGACCGCTAGACGGTCTGCGCAGTAATTTGTATGGCTAATTGCTTGGCCAATGCCTTAGTGGAAAGTAGGGCCATACTCTACTTAAATTTCCGTCAATTAAAGTAAGCCCGCACAAAACAATATACTCAATTTTCAGTCAGTATAGTTAACTTTATTGCAAGTAAAATTGACTTACTGCACCGAAATTACTACTATTCCAACATAAAACGTATTAACAAAAATTTTGTAATTGGAATCTTTATCATTTTTTAGTATAGACGTAAATTTTTTACGGGCTTAAGTTTGCATTTAACAATATTGGAAAAGCTTTTTGAAAATTTTTAAAACAAAGTATTCCACATCTTCATGTTCTACTAACTTTAGGACTTTGTATAACTTGTTAACAGTTAGATAATTAGGACGCTAGTGTAATGAATGTATTTCTAACTTCGTTAGATTGAATATCATTGCTTCTGAACCTTGAAAATAAAACCAAAGGTACCCCTATTTGGAAGTAAAAGTAAACCTTCAACTGATTTTAACTAATTTGTTAGAGTTAATGTCGAGGTTAACGCCAAAGATGTTCATGTTTTTAGGTAAAGAATGAATAAAACAATGAACCTAAGGATACAAAACATAATCGGTCTAATAATGGTTTAAATAATCGTCGTTCCCAATGAAGCTGAATATATACCTTAACTAAAACTAACTTTAGTTTAGCCAAAATTTTAACGATTAATTTCTGTAATAGAAATAATATCCTTTTGTAATGCTACGGATTACTAACAGCCTCTTGTTAAATACCTTAATATCCCTACATTCGGCTCAATACCTTGAAATATATAGTTTATATAGCAATCGTAATGGTTTAATATAGATAAAGAACCAGATACTTAATCAAAAGAATCATGGAGGCTTTCGAAACTTAAGCAATATGAAAGAAAGTAGTAGTCTAATTACTATACTATATTAGGAATAATATATTTATGTCACGTAGCTTGCATAGGTATATCTTTATCGTTTAAAGTCTCATTACCTTCTACTCTACGATGTAATCCAAATAGTTTTGCTTCGAAGCAATCATGTACTAGGTATAATATATCCCATATTATTTCTAGCTTTCAGCTGAAAGGTGGCGAGTTAATCAAAATCGGACCTATCAAAAATCCAATACCTTTGGCGATTATTTTCGATGATAGTTTTAACTATTGGCGAATCCGTTGAAATTTTGCTTTCATTATTAACGTTAGTATGAATATGGCTGTGGTGTCCAATCCAAGGACCTTAAACCAGATATTAATCGATGGGGCCGCCCTTACTTACGATTAAAATAATATGACATTACGCGATCTTCTTCATCTTAATCGTTGAAGTCATTAATTTGAAGATATATATCGATATAGTTTGGTATTCAAGCTATTACAATCGTAAGTAAAACCGTAGTTAGGTTCAAAAAGGGGTTTACGGGGAATATATGAGCGTTATAAAGTGTATTCGAATTCGCTAACACCCGTAACTATTACACGTACTTACTCTCGCAAAGTGGATTTACTAATATAGACTTTACCCGTTACATATTAGAATAAAATTAACTTGTTTAACATTTAGTTAAAAAACATTTATCCGAGTTTACTCCTCTTTTTTTTTTTTAGTCATTATCATCGTTCACCTCGTCGTAGCCCAGTCCATATAGTATTTCACAAGGTGGACGACTTATTCGAAGTGGTTTTTTATACTATTATAAATCTTTAGACACGATTCTACTTTTATTAAAACGGTTACATAGTAATTTTTGGTGAAACTTGTAAAGATTTCAGGAAATAATGAGTAAAAACCTGATAAAAAGACCTTTATTTACTTGTAAATGTTTGAAACGGTATTATCTTCGCATTCAAAAGATTGTAAGGCTTTCTGTTATACTTTTTTTACATTTGTTGAAGGTACTACACAAGAACATATTGTGTGGGTTTGTAGATCAAAGTATTTTAGAATCTACATAGAAGACTTGATATATGATCAAGCATATTCTCATAAGGATCTCGATGAAGATCGAGACTCCGTACTAGTCAATACTAGCTTAGGTAGCATCTCAAAGCTGATTCTCCGTACTAGTTAATACTAGTAATTATACTAGTAATATACTAGTGCTGGTAGAGATATCTATAACTCTGATGAATTACTTATCCTTGCGTGTTAAGGGGTTTAGTACTTGAATTTTGTACTATGTATTAACTGGTCTTGTTAGCCTTATAGTTGAATTAAGTATTGTATGACTGTACCTATTGCATATTTCAAACACTCCCATAAGAGGTATTATCCACTTGAAAAGAGGAAAATAAAGAAGAAGAATTAGAAAATTAAAAGGTAAAGGGTAAAGTTAAGGAAGAGTAGTGCAAAGAAAAAAAATCCGTAAATTTAAAAAGCAAAAAAAAAAACTTGTATAGTTTGATTTAAACTGATAACATTTTTAATATTCCTTTTATTTATATTTTATGTTTGCACTAAAACCACTTCAGAATTTCATACCTACAATACTATAAGGTAATATAAAGTACAGAGCTTAATGAACAATTAATTTAATTTAAACACAGGTTAACTAAGCTAAGCCGTTATATTATTGCTTCGTGTTTAGCTTTGAACAGTGATTTTGTTAACCCGTTAGTCTGTTGTTTATTTACAGGAATACAATTGATTTGTATTCTACCACGTTTTATTTTATCCCTTATAAAGCGTTTTTAAAGGGTGTGTATTGAGTTCATTAGTAATACTTTGTATTTCGAAATAACTTAATAGTTGCTGTAATAATAGTAACTGCAGTGTAGTAAATCAACTTTACTTACAGTAAAGTTGATTATAATAACTGCAAGTTGATTGTATTGTTTTGTGGGTCTACTGTAATGAATGAAAGTCAAGCATAGTATGGCCCCACTTCACACTAGGGCATGGGCCAAGCAATAGACCATACAAATTACTGTGCAGACTAACAGCTCCCGGTGCGGTTTAGTAACTAGCTAACTATGTCTTCCTATATCGCTTAATTGGTGAAAACCCTTACCTCTACGCTGATTAAGTCCTTAAACTATTATAAATCTTCAATCTTCGCAATCGTTACGCGAATTATACGTATTAAGGTATTATGCCAGATATAAAAGAAATAAGGTGTTATAGGCTAATGTCTGGCTAGTATTCCTAGGGATCCAACCCTGGTAGTTCTACACGCTCCTTCGATTCTCCAGAGTAGGGAGAGAGCCGCTTAAGGACACGTTACATGACTGGGGAAAAGGATGTACCATCTTAGTTCTATAGCCGCTTCCTAATAGGGATTTTCTTTTTTTTTTTTCTTTATCGAAGTTTATAAACAGAATCCGACCATCTCAAGCGACAGCTCCGGCCTCAATACCTTTACATATAAACCTCGATCCTCTTTCCAACGATGTTTTAGCTGTTTTTTAACGGTTATAGCCTAAGGCCATATCCTTATCCTCCGACTCACCGAATCAGGACCCCTAGGCCTTAAAGTAATTCCTTAACGCGCACGTTAAAAAATAGTTTTAAATCGTTTTAATAGCTCAATACGATTACCTTACGACTTAATACTAATATTTTACCGACGTCTTACGTATAAAACCTATCGAACGGAATTAAATTATTCCAAATCACATTTTTTACTTAAAATAACGAAATATTAATACGTTAAACGTTTTAAAAAATATAATCCGATAATTCTAAATTATAGGTACGTTTACGTTTTCAGGTTAATTTCCCCTTTATAAAGTTTCCCCTACGTACGTTATAAACGACGTCGTTATTATACCGTTCCTTACTAAGGACCGCGTTAACTTTCTAGGTAACGAAGACTCTTTTAAATTCGACTACGATATTAATGCAACTTTTAATAGACGTTATCGACTTAGACGTAAACTTTTTAACTAACCGGTTAAGTTATCCGGTATTAAATTACGATTTTCGATATAGAAAATTACGATAATACGTATGTTACATCGGAACCTAGAGTTTATCGGTATAAAGAAAGAACTCATTTTAAGTTATCTTTTAATAGCTGGAAAGCTTCGCGAAAATCGTTATAAAAAGTTACTACGCCCGCGGAGGCGACAGCGGTACTAACGACCCCAACGCCTTCATAATTATGTTTCGCACCCACTACTATAACCCTAACGCAGCTAAAGCAATTATCGTTTGTCTTACGAATATAAAGAAAAAATATCGTAAACGATTTTACGTTTTTTTTAACGTTTAGAAAAATTTATTCGTGAAAGCCGGTGATATAACCTAAAAATCCGCCGCCAAATGCGTGATTTTTAAAAAAGCTATTAATAATACACTTTCTAATACGTTACTTCCCCTCAAAATATCGGTGGATTATAATAAATAATTCGCTCCCGTTTAATTTATCTAAGGAAGCCTTTATAATATTTGTATTCGTTACGGCGGTACTAATATTATCGTTACTGAAAACGCCTTTCGCGATAGGAATAACGACGGTAATACGCTCGCCCTAAATAGTTAGGGCGATGTTATTATAATTAACGTAAACGTCTTTAGAGTCGCTTTTAAACGGCATACCGTTTTGGTTAACTACGCGAAAATTTTTCGCTGTAAAGACCTCAGGTTATATTCATGTTATAAAGGGGACGCTTACTGGATCCGAACCCATTTATAGGACCCGGTGTAACGTCAGAATAACTTTAACAATATAGCCATTATAAAATTCCATTTTACTTCAGCCGAAAACCTTATCGACCTCGAAAACGAATGTGTAACTTCAATATATAATTACGTATAAAAGTTGATAAAACTTTCATTTAACCTAATGGCTACAACTTGGCTATTAAATAGCTTTTTATTCACTGTAAATTTCATTTACAATTTGATTCGTTTCATCTACGCTTTAATAAATATGAATTATAAATATTATAAAGTCGCGAAAAAATAATTTACCAACCGCTTAAAGTAATTACACTTTTTGATTCCTCTACGATAACTCAATAAAATTACGTTTTATACGTCTGGTTTTCCCCAACAATTTATTTCCTTTATAAACTTCCTAAATATCAACCTCAATAAATATTATTATCGAATATAGGTTTACCTCGTTTCTCATTTATAATACGACGTTATTTTTGGTAAACTCTAAATAAAATATTAATAAGTCATTTACCAAGTTACGAAGTATATATTAATTTTAGAGTGAATCGGTAATTATCGCGTTTAAAAGTAAGGGTTTACGCCCGTTTAAAAAGTACCGACAGATATTAACGTCGTTATATTTTACGATAAATCCATAAAGATGAAGCTGTTATCACGTAACTCGCCGTCGTCTCCCTTAAAATCATTAATGAAGTATTCGCCCGGAAACCACTCATTTTAGTTTACGATAAACTCTTTATTAACTTTAAGGAATTTACACCCCTATTTAATAAAGTCCACGGCGATAAACTACCTTTTTACAGCTTCAAAGCGAATTACGAAACCCTTTTTCGTATCGATAACTAAGGTTAACCCTTAAAAATACTATAAAGCTCTTAATACGGAATATCGCGTAAAAAGCTCCTCGTACTGTATAAAACGTTAATTGAATTACTTAATTAAGGTCATATTCGAATAAATGGCTTCCTAACGGGAGTTTTAGTCCTTTTTATAAAAAAAACTTAGAAAAGGATTACTATTTTGTAGCGATTATCGCCGGCTTAATACTATAATAAATGTAAATCGTTACCCGTTTTTTTTTTTAGTAAAAAAGACGTTCGTAAATATTTCGTAAATTGAATAGTTTAATAAGTTGAATGTTAAAATTGCCTTCTATAAACTTAGTATTAAGGAAAAAGATAAAAAGAAAACTATATTTTATATACGTTTCGGACTTTTAAATAGTTTATTACTCCTTTTGGCCTTTTGAACACCCTTATTATCTTTTTACGGTATATTAATAATTCGTTACGCTTTTTTTCGATATTTTTTACTACTTTTATCTTAATGATGTTTTCGTTTAATTGAACGGTATCTTCGAGGACCATATAATTAAGATTAAATAAATCCTTAACGTATTCAACGTCACGAAACCTAACCTAACTATCTCCAAATACGAATTTAGTATTTAAAAAACTTAGTACCTGAAATCCGGTATCAAAGCTGACGTCGACGTCTATATAAACTTAGAGAAACTACGTGCTATCCGGAAATAAGCGGCTCTCATGACGTTTTTAGGAGTACGAGGCTTTTCAAAGTTTATAATTTTTTATCGTTATTTAATTCGCAACTACTAAACGATTATCGGATTATTATTACGGCTAATCCATAAAGGTACTCCTTTTTGTTAAGAGCCTAAAAAAGTGGTTTTTAAACGGCTTAAGTTAAGCTTTTTCTTCTAACCCATATTCATTTAATAGGATCCGAACAACAATACCTTTTTCGAAACCAACCATTCTAACTAGGCCTTAAAAGGCTGGCTCATTTAACAGGACGACTACAAAAATTCACACCTAATAACGTATTACTTCCGTCGTTTTTCTCCCGCCAAATATAATTATGAAATCCACGATAACAAGTTACTGAAAATTATAAGCTATTTAAAAATATAAAATAAGGAGCACCGAGGTACGGCACGCCAATTTATTATCCTAACGGACCACAAACACTTAAAATACTTTATAATAATACGGTGGTTTTTCGAATGAAAAATCCGCTAATTTAAACGCCTTTTGTAATTTCGCTTTCGGTTGGTATATAATAAAGTAACGGACTACGTACGACCAGATGTATTATTGCAACAAAATTAAAATATTTTAAATAGCCCTTCGGACTCACATTACCTAAGCCGAAAACTATAGTTATTACATCCCAAATAATTTTCTTTCAAATCTCTTCCTCGTATATACGTATCTTAGTTAACCGTTTCTCGCGAATTGATTCTAAAAAACCGTAAACATTTTACAAATATCGATCTTTCAAATTATTAAAATACCGTTATTATACGCGATACTATTTACTCTTACCTATTACGTGTGGTACATATAAGCGACCGACGTTTTTTAACGGATATCCGTACCGGAGACGACCGTATGTTAAAGATTTTCATTTCGAAATATTTAGTAAACGACGATAAGGTTTTAAGGGTTCGCGACCTTATTTAAATACCTATTTACGAATCGCTTACTACCGCGCTAATTTAAGATATTTACGATTCGCCTCTTACCGGATACCCAGGCTGCGATGTTACTATCGCTATCCTTTCCAAACCGTATTTTTAGCCAAGTTTATATCGTACGGTCCGCCGCTTTTACCGTAATTATAACGTTTATAACCGTATAACCTATTGAAAACACTGTCAAAAAGGGGTTTTCAAACCCTTTTCGGTTTTCGAACGGCTTTAAAACAAACTTTCCGTCGATCTTATAGTCTATTTACCTTAGCAATACGAAAGTAAACTACGTTACCTTATAGTTATTATGGACTTTTTAAGTAAATCTGTTACCTTCAAGGCTATAATTACTATAAACGTCGATGCTTATGCGAAACGGTTTTTCAATTATTATTAGCGGTTTTATGGGTTTCTGCGTACGTTTATTAAAAACCGTAGTTCGAATTGAACCAATAAATTTTAAAAACGACTTTAGGACCTAATTAAAGTTAAATAACGCTTAAACACTGCCTTTTACCCCGAAATCAACGCTGTAACCGAACGAGTAAATCAAAGGTCCTTATATATTTACATTTATTTATTATTTATATATAAATTTACTAAAGCTATTGATTAACTAGTCATTAATTAACACTAAATAATAAGCATACGATGACTTTTAATATTAATCCTGTTTTTATATCATATAATTATGACGTTAATTTTATTTAACCAGTATAACGTTTTCTCATTTCGACAATGACATTACGCGTAAGGGCTCAAAACTTTATTTACCGGATTCGCAAAATTACGGAATTCGTACAAACCGAAATAACGGATACCTAACAATGAATAAAGAATGCCGCTAATAAGTGGCGCTTCCCTTCGAAACGTATTCAAATCAATGATAAAGTTTAACTTTTCCTTAAAAACTATAAACTAAATAAATTCTTTCAAAAGTTAAATTAACTTTACAATAATCAATAATTAATGCATACAATTAAATTTTATAATATTAAATTTAATATATTGGGCGGGAAATATTATCGATTTTATCTAAACAACTGGTTCGAATAGTTTTCAATCCGCGTTTAAACTAATAAACACGAAAATTTTAACTATAAATTAGAATTACTAAAGACGACATTAATAAGAACAAACCGAAATACCAAGTCGAAAATATATTATAGACCTGTAATAAACCTTACGTCGAACGTACTCAACTTTATAACTAACCGAAACGGTAAGTTTTAGTTAAATGGGTAAGTTATATCTGCCTAACGTAAAAACTGCTTTTATACTTCTCTAATACCGTAACATTTATGACCTTTTAATCGCGTTAGAAACCAGCTAAATATAACGATAAACCTTTACGCTTAACCCGTAAATGGATATAATTTTACACTTTGCTTTAACAAATGGAACGGCATATAAATTGTTAATAAACTGATATTAAATAAGCGTATTGATATTGATAAAAACGAAAAACAAACGATTATATTCTGGCTTTTACTTAAACATATCCTTGAAATCCTGGTTCGAATTCTTACCCAGCATTTTTTTTTACCTATTTTCATAAGCCAATTTAATTTAGCATCTATACGACCCAACTTAATATCCATACGTTGCGAAACCTTAATAAGCTTTTATATTACTTTTAACAACGCTCCCTGACTATTCGTTATCTGCGCCCTTCCCGTTCTTAACTGATTATAAAAAAACTTCCCTTAATACTACGTTCCCCTTTTATTAACTACACGGCCCTAAGTCTCCAAACCATACAGAAGTAGTGGGGACAACCCCCTCCCCCCCTTGCTTCGAGTATTAATATTATATTAGGTAACGTGACTGACTCTTATAACCTTTTTAGCGGCAATCACCTAAATTTATATGCTTTTTAGTCGCTCGTTAATACTGAGGAAACGGCTTATAGTACGTGGATCTACCTCAATCTTAAAAATCGAACATTAAATACGTTTCCAATAAATTTTTAACAACTTTATTCATATCGGGGTTTAAATTCAACGGTGTATACGTATAATCAAAACTACGACCTGTAACCTCAATGAAATAAAGGCGATACCAGGCCCTAATATTTAACTACTCGTTGATATCTCTTTCGTAACTATTGGAATTACTCAGCCTTAATTTTTTAAATGAAACTTCTTAAAATTATACGCTATTTTCAAAAAGTATTCGAAACATGTCTGTTTTCGAGTCCCAATAAGGTATATATCGATGACCTTTAAGTTAGTGAACTTTCTACTCGTTAATAAAAACTAAATAATTTTAAAGTACATTACTTACATTTCTAATAACTTCATTTTCATTAGCGGTAAGCTAAGGATTAATCGTAATGTTATTAATCAAATAAATATTAGGATTATGAAAAAAATAAGTATTATATAAGCTACCATAAATACTAATATTATACGGAAAAGTTAAAGGTTAGAAATAGGAGGAAGTTTTATCTTTTATATTTAGGACTTTGGGAATTGTTTATAGGAAAAGCAAGGCGCTAATACCCCTTTCACATAACGTTGGTTTAATGCCTTCTATACGAAACCGTGTTGTTTTCAAAGGCGCGCGTACCTTCCTTATACTTACAGCGTCTTATACTACAATATAAAAAAAAACGAGGAAAGGAACGACAAGAGTGTCTTTAGGGGTAATGTTATAGGCTAATACCTAGCTAGTATTCTCAAGGATCCAATTCTGGTAATTCTATACACTCCTGCGATACTTCAAAACAGGGAGAGAGCCGCTTAAGAACACGTCACATGACTGGAAAGAGGGCTGTACCATCTTAGCTCTATAGCCGCTCCCTAACAGGGACTTCTTCTCTTCTTCTTCTTCATCGAGGTTTATAGACAGAATCCGACCACCTTGAGCAACAGCTCTAGCTTCAGTCCCTTCACATAAGTTACTTCATAAGAGGCTATTTACAATATGTAAGATTGTGAAGGTACAGCATTACAGATACTAAGATGAATCATTACGATGCTGGTAAGGCCAAAGTTTGCTTCGGATCAGGTGAAAAACCATCGTCACTGGGGATAACGGAAGTTTAAACTGTTATTAGCTCGATTACGTTTTACATCCTTAAATACATTACCCTTTTCCTTTTTTGTTTGGAGTATATGAAGATCTTAGACGTTAATATTAATGTTAATACTAACGATTGGGTTAAAAACGACATAAGGTTTCCTTTTGATTTTTAAGTAGAGATACTTATGGTTTTATTTTGAATGATCTAAAGTAATGGTATTAAACCTAACGGGGCTGGAGACACACCAACTACACCAGTGGTTTAACTACCTCGCCGTTCACAGGCTATATAAAGTCCTAAAGTTAGTAAGTGATAAATATATGGAATACTTTACCTTAAAAGTCATGGAAAGGCTTTACTACTACCGCTAAATACATACCTAAGTCCCCCGAAGATTTAGGTTTATACTAAAAGTCTATAAGGACTCTAACCATAAGGTTTTTATTAATGTATTTTACTCAGATACTAAGCTTTTTTTTATATCGTTGACTCTATAACTTCTTTTTTACAAAGTCAAGATTCTAAATTGCTTTTTGGTAAATGATACGTATGATAAGTTAAGGATGTTGACGATTAATAAGTTCTTGAGTCTTCCTAACGTCGTCGTTTATAATGCCGGCAACAACTGTACGGCCGCGAAATTTCAAAAAAATTCTAAGATAATAAGTATTTAGTGTAAACAAGTGCCTATAAATGCCCACTGGAGTATTAAGAAGGTTAAAAGGGCATATACATTACTTCGACGAATAAATAACATCCTTACGCTAAAGATTGGAAGTTTTAAGAATCCGGAGGCACGCCTTTAGATAGCGGTGAAGGGCTTGAGTGATACTGTAGGCCCTAACGGTCTAATTTTAACGGGATTGGTCTTTAGAATATACAAACGCCTGAAGAGTAAATCTCTATTATTAATAAATACCTTGAAACGAGTTATAGCCTACGGTAAAGCACTAAAGAAATTGCGGAAAGAATCGGCACGCCGCCAAGTTAATGATACTTTTAACACCAAAAACGGCCCTACAATTATAGATGTATTTTCTTTGCCGTTATAAAGTTAAGTTGTCATATAAAAGGAGCCAGATAAATGCAAAGGTCTATATAATATCTTAAGTATCGTTAAATTTAAAGTAGTTGTTAAAACTACTAACGGTTTTATAACTTTCCATACTACCTTAGTCAAGATTCATAATAAAGCTACTAACAATAAAGACCCTTAAGTTAAACTAATGAACTAATACGAATCTCTTTAACACGTTGTCGACAAGCCGATAAACCTCCACCGGCGCGGACAACCTCCGAAAAAAAGAACTTTAAAGAAAAGTAACTCACATCGGGTTGTATCTACAGTATTACTTGGGTAAGTAAGAAAGAAAAGAATAACAAAGACTTGGTATTGAAGCTTCGAGTATAAGATATAATTAAACCTTTCGGAAAACTCATTGATTAAAGCAATAGTGTACAAATTCATGGTTTACTATTTCCAAAAATTGTATAATTTATACGGGAAGGCGATTTTAATCTTTGAAATCTAAATGTTATGATATTGAAATCAAGGATTATCCACGAGGTTGAATGCAAACCTATAGGGCATAAAATTACCTTAATTGCTTAAAAATACGGTAATAAAATCAAAACCTAGATATTGACGTAATCTCTAACAATTTGAAGGATTAATCAACGTTTAATGTTTATTTGAATAGAAAGTTTATTATTTAAAGTCAAAGGTAAGTTTATGATCAATAGCTAATATATAATGTAAGCCTACATGTAGTTAATCATAGATTTACAGCGTATTATATTATTGGAATTGTGATAGAATTACGGTCTCTCTACACTTTAAAAACGTTAATACAATGTTTAATGCCTCTATATGAACTGGCTGAAAAAGGAGTTTATTAGTTTTCAACCTACAAATCGAACTTTAAATTACGGTTGGGTATGAAATGTTTAATATACGACCCGTATTTGTTGGTATCGTAAGGGAATGAATACGGGTTAATAGGTATATAAATAAACGATAATTTTTCGTTTAAACGGTTAGCTTTATAGTGTCATAATAACAGGCGATTAAGGATTTCAAGTTTTAGAATTATTAGCCCGTTTAATGTTATTAAATGGAGGTTAACTTGACTTTAATAGATCTTTCATCCGAATGTTTGGTATTAATACCTGCCATAGCTTTCGTCAAAAAAACTAAGGAATTAATTTGACTATAATCGACAAGATTAACGTAGCCAAAACCTAACGGTACCTAAAACAACATACCCATGGTAGTTACATCGCCACCTTATGCTAACCGAGGGCCTCTTACGACTTATCCATAACGGTAAAAGTATAGGACTCAAAAGAATAACGAATTTAATCGGCTAGAGGAAAGGCTCGAGTAATAAATGCGAAACCTGAACCAAGGGATTGATATGGTTTTAATTAACCTATAGAGGGCTAAGGTAATGATATTTACAGATAGGTCTTTTGTAAACAATACAGACTCATCTTGAAAAATCGACTTTTCAATAACCCTCGTTAGCAAAGATAAGCGAGAGAATCATTTTAGGATTATCGATAATTTAATTTAATAGACTCTTGTCCAATACAAAAGGATTATACGAAACGTGTTAGCTTTAAAAGTTTATGGCGTAATAGTAAGCTTTAATATAGGGATAACGTTGTGGAAAACCATCAATGTTATTACAAAATAGTTAAAGATACCTCCTATCATGGTGGTAATTTGAACCGACCCGAGGAGCCTATTCGAATGCTTTTCATAACTCGGAACCACCAGTGAAAAACGCCTAACAATCGATGTAAGAATATTTTGCGAAGCCTACGAAAGGAGTGAGATTTAAGAGTTCCGGTAAAAAAAACGGGAAAGAAAATTCTGCTAATACTATGACGAAAGCATCACCAAACAAGACCCTTAAGAGGTTTATAGATAACGACAAGCTAATTATACGTATCGAGGGCTATGTTAATGGGCAGCCCGGCGAGCCCAAATCATCAAACGGTGGACAGAGATGTGCTTGCAAACTAGAAAACTACCAGGGAACTAATAATGACGACTTGTTTGATTGGCATAGCTAAGATGGAGGTTTATATGAGTCTGTAACGTAAAAAAACATTTTGTGGGAACCGATAAATTCGGAACTCGAAGCTGTTAAGCAAATAACGGTAATTGGGGTCAATTTAAATACAAACAGGTGTAATATGATATAAAGATCAATTCAAATTGGTAGGGATTTGGCTAGTTGACGAGGTTGCGGTTTAACGCTGACGAGAAAAGATTGGTTAACCATACTAAAGTACGCGTAAAAACTAAAAAGCCTCCAATATTATAATAATAGTAACTGCAATACGATTAGTCAACTTTACTTACAGTAAAGTTGATTATACTAACTGCAAGTTAAGTGTATTGTTTCGTAGGTTTACTGTATTGACTGCAAGTCAAATACAGTATGACCCAACCTTACACTAGAACATGCGACAAGCAATTGGCCATACAAATTTCTGCACAGACCGGCTAGAGGTCTGCCAAACCTAACACAATCTATCCACTATCTGAACACGCAATACTACTGGTACTTCGACCAATCGAATCGACAACGTTCCAACGTCTAAAGCCCAACCAACAATAGCTTTCTTATTATTATAGTATATAAGAAAGATAATAGGAATACGTAATTTTGTAAAAAAAATATTCTTATTTATTGGGTATTTTAAGTAAGCCTTATTACTACCACATCTTTAACATCCAAAGAATAGGTATACTTTGGATCCTCTTTTGGATACCCAGTAAACTGTGTTGTTAAAGATTTGAACTATGTATTCACAGGTAGAATTTTTACTGGCTTTGTTCCCTTTTTAGTCGGAATTGCACCAGCTGTTGATTTAACGTTTTTGTATATATTTATAATGATCTTGGCTAAAGCTTGTGGCGTTTCAATACGTATTGACGAAAAGTGTTTTATTACTTACTTATAGTTTATGATTTTATAATTGTTTAAAGTATTTGAAGGCGTAACTAATAAGTGTAATGATTTTATATAAATGATTAAGGAAAAACCATTAAAATATTAATATGAGGAAGGCGATATCTGGTCTAGTTGAGTACATTATATAGCTAACAGCTCCCATGTCTAACTAATACTTTTTATTAAGTGAAATATTAGCTTGATTTTATGTGGCATGGTATGGATAAGGGATCCGTTATAATATGGATATAGGCCGGACGTCTGTTTAATTACCCTGTCTTTAAATCCAATACCTTCTAGATATACGCATTTTGTGCCAAGATAATCGGTTGTACTTTCCTATTCCTTAATATACACACTTTTAGGTAGTGTTTTACCTTTCCCAGGTCCGTTTAATTAAAGTAATTCTTAATATAAATTTTAACGCTCTGAATGATGTTTGGGACAGGGCGTATAATTATAAATTTGTTAACGTAATTATATATAATAGGTTGACGGCGGTAGTGAATATATATCGTATTGTTAAATCTTAAAGTTTTAAACTCAAGGGTGTTCAATACTTTAATTAACATCTTTACTATTATTTTACAGCTTGCTTAAGCCTATAAAGTGAAGTAAAAAGCTGTAGACCCTAGTTAGTTATTGGATTAAAACCTACAGTATTTTCATCTGAATCCTCCAAGAAAAAATCTCTAATGGTGTCCGAGATCTCTATTAACACTAATTATTTCAATTTCCAGTTTAGTAAAGGCGAGTCGATATCGATTTAATCGATATCACATCCATAAAAAGCAAAAAGTTTAATAAGGATTTTCTGCGTGTAATACTTTGCTTTAATAGAAAAGGTTTTAGTGTAATTAATACGATACCCTTATTTAAATCCTCGAATTACGATCCTAACCTTATACCTTTTGATTTGACCTTTAAACTCAGTTTTAACCTCAATTATCTTTTTTTACAGTTCAGGCGTAACACATAATATCCCTTTTAATAGCTTTAAAAACTTTGAGGGATAGCAAACTCTATATTTTACTATGGAGGACCTTTTTACCATGCTTAGCATCTAGGACCTCTAAAGCATTTTCATAATTAGCTGTTTTTCCAGTTTGCTAATTAAAATCATATAGTGAACTATATCTTTATTAACAATAAAAATTGCTGGCAGATTTGTTGGCAAGCTGTTTGTTATTTTCTCTACTACTTAGCAAATACTCTCTTTTAACTTAAAGTTTTAAGCTACCATTATAGTATTATGAGGAATATCAACTTTAATGGATTTAATATCTTTTCCACTCATAATTGCTTTATGGGGTCCTGTAATATGTTTTTTATCAAGACAGTTAAGCTATAAGTGTTCAATATTTACCTTATCAAGTTCCTAGCTGGTTTGGTAAATAAACCTTGAATATATTCTGAGGCTTAATAATATAAGAAAATTGATATTAAAAAAAGGATTCCTTTTTTTTTTTCAAGGGTAGTGTTTTAACCCTTTACTCGTCTTGTAAGAAGTTTATAGATGATAACGGTAAAGTTGTGATCAAAGGTAAATTTAACGTTAGGTTTATAAATATTTTATCCCTTTATTTTATTGTAACAACCCTTATAAGACGTGGTGTGCTGGATTTTATTTCTATTGTTGACCGTTAAGTTCTCTTTAATAACGGTAACTTAAAATAGGTAGGGTTATAAATAGTGTGCCACTTTCTTGGTAACAGTTTAGGTTTTTATCTTTTTAAGATAGTTTTAGTAAAGCGTTCGGAAATACTGTTTCCTTTGATTGTATATAGTAAAGAAGACTTAATGGTAAAAGCGTAATCGATTAATATTTTTCTAACGAAATAGTTGGTAAATTGGTGGCCTCCGTTAAAGATTAAGAAATTTATAGTATACCTTATAAGTTTGATTATTTCGTTTGACATATGATAAATGGCTTTTGGTCCCTTACCAGGGGATAAAATAATTGTATTACTGTTGGTAAGCCTTAGATGTTGCAACGTTATCGATTTGATTAAGCGAAGTAACAGGTGTATTGCAGTAGTTAGATAGTGGATGTATTGTTCTAGGTTTGGTAGACTGCTAGCCGGTCTGCACGGTAATTTGTATAGCCAATTTCTTGGCTCGTGCCCCAAAGTAAAGTGCAGCGTACTGCACTCGACTTATACCCAATACTGTAAGTCCGCACAAAGCAATACACTTGTAATACGGTCAACTTTACTGTAAGTAAAGTTGGCCTACTGCATTGTATGTAATACTATTCCAACATTGACGGCTTTTTAGTTTGTGCGCGTACGTTAATATAACTAACCAATCTTTTGCAGTTAACATTAAACCGCGGCTTCGTACCCCCTATCAATTCCAATTAACTTCCATATTGTATTACACCTGATTACATGCAAATTTACTCTATTTGACCTTAATTGCTCCGCCGCTCCAAGTTCCGAGTTTATCAACTCCTACAAAAAGTTCTTCCGCCACAACCCTTTGTAACTTTGACTGTGCTACTTAAAAAAATCACCATTATGAATCCCCTAACAATCTTCCAATCTTCTAATATATCCTTATCCACCGTTAAGTGATTTAAGCTTTCCAGGCGACTTATTCACGTAGTCTTCAATACGTATGGTTAGCTTATTATTATCTACAAACCTTTCCAATACTTTATTTGGCGTAGCCTTCGGTATAACATCTATAGGATTATCTTTGCTATCGATTTATCGGAACTTCTTAATCTCCCTTCTTTTATAGGCTTTATGGAGTGCCATTACGTTCATTATCAGGCATTTTTCGCTAGTGGTTCCGAATTTTGATAGGCATTCGAATAGGCTTTTTAGGTTGGTATATATTACCACCAGGATAAAAGGAATCCGTAAATGCCTGCTAATATGGTTAAAGGTTTCTTATAGTATCATACCCACGTTAAAGCCCGTTATTATATCGTAAACCTTTGAAGTTAACACGCTTCGTTTAATCCTTTCATATTTAACAGAGGTTTAGTAAATTAGGTTGCTGATAACGCTAAACTGATATTCCCGTTTATTTTCGTTAACGAAGTTTATTAGGAAGATAATATGTAAAGATAAATCGGTATTATTTACAAAAAACCCGTCCGTAAAGATTACTAGTTTTTCCTTTAAAAGATTGATTAACAACATATTAATCCTATAGTCTAGGCTTTGCATCTATTATTCCAACCTTTTGTTTAGTCGGTTAAAGTCTTTATCCATTGGTATTTATACTTGTGCCATAATGAATAAGTTGTATAAGGTTTTCGGTTAGCATAGGATAATAATATAATTATCCAGTATATACTATTTTAAGTACCGTTAAGCTTTAGCCTTATTAATTTTGTTAATTATGGAAAAAATAACGATCCAGTCTTTTTGACAGAAGTTTAAGCCGTTATAAATACTAAGAATACGGATTAACGATTTATTAAAATTAAGTTGGTTGCTTTTTATTAATGTTGTTACCGGCTTGTAATTTTAAAACTTGGAATCCTCGATCGCTAGCTATTTTAGTACTATAAAATTAGCCGTTTTGACGAAAAGGGTATCGTTAGTTTATATGCCTATTATACCGAAATTTTTCTTTTACGTTATCAATAAGAATGGATCGTATATTAAAGACTTTATCGCCAGCCAGAATATAAAGTACGATTAATAAGTTAGGAACTAGTAAACGCCGATTTCAGCCAATCTATATAGTAGTTGAACACACCATATTACCGTTCCTAATAGGTAAATGGCACGAAGTTTCTGTGGCAGCTTTAATAATACAATTCTTTGTAAATACGTTATCGACTATATATAAATTTACGTAATATTACAGCTATTAAGTATAAACTTACCTTTAGTCTTAGTTAATAAATTTATTACCAGGGTAACTACCAGGCGTTAATTGATTTTTTAAATTGTTGGAGATTACGTAAAGATTTAGTCTTTTACTTGATCGCTGTATTTTTAAACGATTAGTCGTAATTATTTATAAAATCGCCCTGTAATTTTACCCTTAACTTTGTAGATAATCCGTAACTTAAAAATTGTAACGTTTGGGTTTTAAAGGTTAAATTTAACCTTCGACACAAATTGTACCACACCTCAAGTTAGTTAGCCGTCGATTTCGACTTTATCTCTTTCCTTAAAATGCTTGCCGAAAATCTTAATAATCCCTTATACCTTAAGTTTTACTGTCAAATTTTCGTTATCCTTTTTTCCCCTGCTTACTTAAGTAGTATTATAGGTGCGATTTGATATGATTTATCCTTTTTAATATTTCTCTTTTTTAAAAGTCGTCCGCGCTGGCGATGTTTTATTAACTTGTTGATAACGGGTGGAGGAAGCTTATGTTAACTTGGTGGTTTAACTTAAAGGTTTTTATCGTTTATAACCATAATATAAGGCTTAATCTGAGTAATACGGAAAGACATAGAGCTATTAGCAGTTGTAACAACTACGTTAAAGTTTATAATACTTAATATACTATACGACCCCTCCTATTTACCCGTTTTCCATTACACGAGGACTTCATTTTATAATGGTAAAATAAATACATCGATTATTATAGTCCTATTTTTAGTGTTAAGGGCATTATTAACTTAGCGGCGTATCGATTTCCTTCGCGGCTTTCTTAAAGCTTTATTATAAGCCATAACACATTTTTAAGTACTTATCAGGGGCGGAGATTCACTCATTGGCGTGGGTACGCTACAAAGACCAGTAGCGTTAACACCAGACCATCCGAGCTTATAATATCATTTAAGCCCTTTACTACCATTTATAAGCGTGCCTCTAAATCTGTAGAACTTTTAATTTCCAACGTAAGGATATTATACGCTTAAGGAAATAGGGAGTATACCTTTTTAACCTTTTTAATACTTTAGTGGGCTTTTATAAGTACCTATTTATATTCGATACCTATTATTTTAATATCTTCCTTAAATTCCGCCATTGTAAAGTTAGTACCGGTATCAGAATAACGACGTTTGTTAAACCTAGGTATGTGTTAATCCACAATATTCTTAACGTTTCCTACGTATATTTTGCCGAAAGGGACTTTAGGAATTTCGCTTCGTTGAAAAAAGTTACGGAGTTAACAATGTAAAAAAAAAGTTTATTATCCAAGTAAAATACATTAATAAAAACCTTAAAATTAAAGTCTTTATCGTTTTTTAGTGTAAATTTGATTTTTCGGTGGGCTCAAATATTTATATAATAATGTTCATAAAGCCTTTCAATGGCTTTCAGGGTAAAATATTCCATATCGTCATACCTTGTAAACTTTAGTATTTTGTATAGTTTATTAACAGCTAGGTAGTTTAAATTCTGGTATAGTTAACATATTTCAAGCTCCGTTAGGTTTAACTACATTACTTCTGGATCTTAAATATAAAACTATAAGTATACGTATTTAAAGACGAGTAAAAACCTTTAGCCGTTTTTGACCAGCTCGTTTACTTTAATATCAACGTCAATGCCGAAAGTCTTTATATTCTCCAAATACAGTAGGAAAGAGGTAGGAGACTTAAGGATGTGGAACGTAATCGATCCTATAATAGTTTAAATTACTATTGTCCTTAGTAATCATGATTATTCTCCTAGGCCAAAGCTAACTTTAGCTTTATTAACATCGTAACGATTAATCTTTATAACTATAATACTTTCCTTCTACAGTGATATATATTACGAATAACCTTTTATTAAGTACTTTGCCACCCTAGTGTCTGGCATAATACCTTAAAATGTGTGGTCCATATAAATATTGCGAAGGTTAAAAGTATTTAAGGGGTCTAGGATATAGTTAGGCAATGTTAAGAGTCTTTACCATTTAAACGGTACAAAACAACATAGTTGGCTAATTATTAGATTACCATGTTAAAAGTAATATCTTCGTGTTACTTAATCTTTTTGGAGGCATTGGCAGCGTTAGTTAGCTTATCGCCTTTAGCATCTGTTATTTAATCTACGTAATCTTTTTTCAAAACAGTAGGTTATTAGGTGTGGTACGCTATTTTCCTATTATTACGCTTGGCGGGGAGGGGGGGGGGGTGGCAAATTGAATAATAACTGGCTTTACCATAGATTTAACATTTCTTACCATTATTACAACGATAGTGCTTGCGGTTAACAAATCCGCCTAAATTCTATTAGCGTTAACGTAGGTGGTACCATTAGTTTAGGGTCGACGTTAATAGACCCAACCTTAAGCGTTATAGGCACCCGTACTTACGGTCGATATAATTAACCATCTTAAGGTCTTCCTTATCCACGTCAGGGAAATTGCCGGCTTAGGAATATATATCGAGCGAGTTTGTTATACGTGTTATTACGGTGACGAACGAAGAGCGCAACTAGCTAAAGAAGCTTTTATAGGTGGTATCTAGGCATTATAAGGCGTATTCGAACTTAATAACTCCCGTAACAGCTGCCCTTACCTGCTTGAAAAGTGTGGCTTTACCAGAGTAGGCCTTTTCCATTACTTTCTGGCATATTTTCAGTTTATCAAGTATTTAATTAAGAATATCTCTTAGTAATTTCTCCTTTTTCTTATTTGCTATTATTATAATCCACCGCGTCATAGCTCCGTTTGTATAATATTACATAAAATGGACGTCGTATTCGAATTAACACTTTATACCATCGTAAATTTCGCGAAATGTGGTAACATTCGTTAGGAAAGTCTAGTAATGGTCTTTGGTGTAAATTGTAAGGATTTCGGGGAATAGTAAGTGAAAACCAAAAAGTAGGACTTCTATCCACTTACAGATATTTAGGAAAGGCATTAATTTAGTATTTAAAATGTTATAAAGCTTTTCGTTATATTTTTTTATATTATTTTAAATCTTGGCAAAATCTGCTATTAACTTGTAGTTAATATTAACCATTTTAACAGGTCTTTGGAAAATGTACGATAATTATACTAGACTTAGTTAATATTTCTTGACAGTTTAAATCTTAAAGGTTTTAAAGCCCGGTGTTAAAGGTAATTTCCAGTCACCTAACTTAACGGGTAAAGTCTTATAATGAGACTTATAATAGGTTGACACGCGTAAGAATATCTAAAGTGAAAAGGTTTTTAAGGGTCTTGGCGGTGGAATTGCTAAAGGACAATGGATACTTAAAGGTTTTGAGAAGCCTGGTGATCTTGTTTAATTGACTGGTATAAAGTGCCAACGTCAATACTTCTGGCCGCGTTCGCGGCCGCTACTTCGCGTGCTCTACCGCCACCAAGGGCGTATTTTACGCTGTTACGTAGTGGTACTAAACTATCGAGCAGGTTAACAGGTTCTTTATCGTTAGTGCATTAAAAGTCTTGACTTAGCTAAGGGTAGGTTGAGGGTCCTTTAGAACGTGTATGAGGGCGTTGGGGTACCTTAATACCTTTTTCCTTAGGCTGCGGGTCTTAAGGGCATTCGTTAAACTGGGTTAGGTCGAAGAAAGCTTAGGCTAACGTTGTAACTCCTTATAATTAAATAAAAATCCCTCGTTACTCTAGTTTGGATTCAAATTTTGACTTAACCCCTTTTTAAATCACTTTCCATATATCCATTATCCAGTCATTAAAAAACTTATAGTATTTGTTAAAGGTACGATCAGAGTTGTGGTTAGTATTATACTTAATAATAAAGCTTACGACGAAGTTAGTAAGGTTTTTTTCGGTGGATTTTTCGTCAACGTCTAGCGCTTAAAGGTTGTCGTCATAAAACTTGGTAAAAACGTATCCGAGGGTTTTAATTACTTCTTTTCAAATAGGGTCGGCGATTACTTCAAAGTGGGCGCTAAAGGCAGATATCTTGACAGGTGTAAAGGGTAGAGTCGGAGGTTGTTAGTGGTGATAAAGGTTGAAAGTTATTTGTTATGGTTATTTGGCATAAGAACTTAGTCGTTTTTCTTACAGTAAAAACACATATAGTAGTACTAATTTAGCCGTTTGACAACTTGCCGAATTGAGACTTTAAAAGATTAATCTCAGCGCTTTTCTTTAAAAAGAATTACTGAGTATTTCTTGGTATTTTCGATAGTAATACCGTTGCTTACTTCCAGAATATCGTTAAGGACTAGCGTAATTCAAAAAGTCTTCTCTATTTTCCTGCCGTTGAGGACTAACATAGTACTAATAAATGCCCTTCTCAAGCATCTTTCCTCTACCCTAACAGCCGTAGCTATAAAGCATAACAATCTGAAAGTATCTTCTTCTTCTACTTAGCTTATCTGTGCTTAATCTAGCAGACAAGCACTAATCAGTATTAGTAAGCCTTAGACTTTGCAACGTTATCGATTCGATTGGTCGAAGTAACAGGTGTATTACAGTAATTAGATGGTGGATGTATTGTTCTAGGTTTGGCAGACTGCTAGTCGGTTTGCACAGTAATTTGTATGGCCAATTGTTTGGCCCATACCTTAGAGTGAAGTGCAGCGTACTGCACTCAACTTACACTTAATGTGGTAAGTCCGCACAAAGAAATACACTTGTAGTATGGTCAACTTTACTGTAAGTAAAGTTGGCCTACTGCACTACATGTAATAATATTCCAACAATTACAAACTTTATAGTTATATTTAACCTTTGTAGCCATTAAACCATGGCGTTTGCCTTTTAGGCTAGTAATTGTTTTCAAAAGGCTGTTAAGGGCTTAAATGGTCTTTACTTTTTTTAGGGTACCGTATTAAAATCTTACTCGTTCACAAGTGCTTCCAAAAAGATTATAAAAGGTAAAAATAAGACCAAAACGCTCTATTCCCCGGTTTTTTTTTCGGGTTGTCTCACAATTCAAGTAATTCCTCCACTAACTTTAAGCTAGTGTAACAAAACCTGATATAATAAAGGAAAATATCGAAAAACGTGGTGGAATTGGTAGCAATTATATTATATTGCAACTTTTATATGCCCACAATTATAAAGTGGTCGCTAGTTATAGTAGAAATTATTTACTTCATTTTGAAGTTTACTAACGATAAGTTGTGAACTTTAATACGTAAATTATAAGTCTTTAATAGGCTAATTAGAGTTATCAAAAACTGAGGGTAATAAAAACAATTGTAAAATATGAGGGTATTATAAATGTAACCTTTGTTAAACTTAACCAATATCTGAATTGTTCTTTTCCTAATTGGCTAAATCACACCTCATCTATTCATAATCTAGCGTAAATTTTGGCCTTGCATTTTGAGATGTGAAAAACATTTCTCGTTATTGAAAATATGGTAAAATTAGCATGAATTAGCTCTAATAGAGTCTCGTAACTAGAGTTTATTAATTGGAAAATAATACTGTGGTGTGAAAAAAAAAGAAAGAAATTCAAAACTTGACGTTAAGTTTTCAATACCTAACGTTGAAAGTGTAGCCTATACTGTGGTAATACACGTATCTAGTATGGCTTTCAATTATTCGTTTTATCGGATTAACGTAAAAAGTGGGAAATTTAATCTTAAAGGTGGATACTTTGAAGTGGGTATACCCGTGTAAGATACGGCCTTTAATTAGTATCAGAATTCTGGTGTAGGTCATGTATAGGGTATTATGTAGTTAACTACGTAATTAATTTTAACATTACTATGAATTTATAATATTGTAAGTGGTGGAGGTTTTTTACTTTACTATTATAAATCATAACAGCGTCCGCTTTTTCTACCTTATGAATAGATTCACCAATATTGAAAGTTCGTAGATTTGGATATAATACCTAATAAGACTGTGCTGAGTGTCAATTATAAAAGCTTGTAAGGCAGTTTATATTCAATGAATTAATATGTTGATTACGGTCACCAGGTTGGTTGTTTTTAGGTGTTATTTGGAAGAAGTAATTGAACGTTTCTTTTTCTTTTTAAAGCCTGTTTGTTATGGTTCAACCAACGATGGTAAAACAAGTAGGTACCAAAGAGAGTTTATTATTAAGGTACAGGTGGAAGACTAAAAGTGGCTACAGTGGTCCTTCATACAGGGGTGTTGGGTATGGTTAGTGCCCAGCCCGTTACGTGCCCTTGCACGTGCTGTATACGAACCGTGCCTAGACCGAGTCTGGGCTAAGTACTATATATCCCGTTACGTGTATAGTTATGTAACCTGTGAACTTAATAGCTACTAACCTAAATTCATAATATATCCTCCCTTTTATTAAATGCCATAAAAACCGCGGTATCCCTTTGACTAAGCGTGGGGGGGCAGGCTGTGCTTGCCTAGGACGCGAGCCAGGCGCGACCTGGGAGCAGGTCTATAACGTACTTCTTAACGTGCCGTATAACGTATCGGTCGATCCGACCTTAGGCCGCCAGCGCCGTATAACGCGCCCGTTAACGTGCCTTATAATATACCGCTCTTATCGGCGGCACCGTATAATGCAACCCTTAACGTTCTGAATAATGTATCATTCCTGCCTCTGGCACCGTAAAACGCGCCCCTTTAACGTACCATATAATATATCGCTTCTACAGCCTACGTTATATAACGCACCCTTTAACGTGCCATATAAAGTATAGCCTCTATTGATTCCGATCCGTTTATACCTATTAATACAGCTTTTACCATAACTTTTAAACCTTTCATTTCTTTTCTTTCTACTTTACTTGTCCCTCTATAATATCCCCTGTTTGTATCGTGACTTTTGTAATAACAATATCACGACTATTTTTCTCCGATTTCCATTATAGTCCTTAATTATTAGTTAACTATTTGTATTATATTAGTCTTTCCCTTATTCATATATGTAGCACTTACAATGGTTTTGGCCTAGGCTGTACCATTATAAGCACCGTTAGTAAAAATAATTAACCGCCTTGTAAAATATAACAACTTATTATACTTAAATACTTTACTATTCACTGCATTTTATAACCCCCTTGAATCGTTATAAGCGACATTTTTATCTTCAGCGATAACGAAGATAAATACGTGCTTTCCTTATTATAAGTAAGAAATACTTGCATATTTCATATTTATCGTTTATTCAACTTTACAGTATCTTTTATGCATATATGTGTTTACCGCGCATACAAATATCGTATTTATCAGAATGTTTATTATAAGGTAGGTTTAAAAGACTAATTTTATAAAAATTTAGACCGTAAATTGACACATTTTTCAATATATTTTGAAAATAAGTTTCATTATAGCTTTATCCAGCTTACGCGTTCTGTTAAGGTAACGAGTTATAATTGTTGAGAACGGTGGTCATATTTTATCCCCCGTTTGTAAGAGATAAAGGGATATACCGAATTATCGGTCCGTTTGTATTCTGCGGTTTTCCGATTGAATTAATTAATTTACCTGTTTCCGCGATGTTCACTAAGTTTAGGGCGTTTATTCCATACCAATAGTATAAATTGTTACCCCTTTAATTATACGACCCTATTGATCTTTCCTCCCGGATCCGTTATTCCTTAAAATTCCCCTATTTCTATCGATTGTTTCACCTACTTATTACGACAGAACTCTTTTCAATAACCGGGTATTAATACGAAATGTTTTTATTTTCATCCCTCTCAATATATATTGCGCAATATTTCGTAGGTTTAGCCTGAATAGTAAAAAAATATGAATACGTAATTTGTAATTTTGTAACGAATATAGATTACAGCCTACAAAACATCACGAACGATATTTAGGGTTAAACCGTAAAAGTTCTTTATTTACTCGTATCCAATTTGTTAAACTTTTCCAAAAGCGAATCAATTAAGCCGATTGTAAACGAGCTAACGATTATATCTATGCCGACTATATCGCTCAATCTTCGACTACTATATTATAGTTTTTAATATCCCGTTTAAAAATTCGCTTTTCCCGCCCCGCTTTTCGTTATCCGCTGTTTTCGGCCTTACCTAATATTCGTCCCGCCTATTGTTACCCGTAATCGTCGGCTTTATTCAGTGCCCGCCCCGCCCCTCGCCTACCGCCCTCTTTGGCGTTACCTAACACCTAACCCGCTTTACGCTTTCCGCCCTTACCTGCTATTTTCAATATCCAAAGCTAGTCGTAGTAAGGTTTCTAATGTTAACGACGTTACTATTTAGAGGAACTAAATAAAAATAGAAATAAAGAATGGATAAAACTTAATAAATCGTGGTAAAAGTTGTTTTGCGGTTGAATATTTATCCGAAAAAGCCGGGTAACGTATATTCAGCACTATATATTATATTATACTATAATAGTAATAGATTTTCGCTTCTTCCCATAAATATTATATTAATGTCGAGGTAGAAACAATTCGCCTCACATAAGTTGTTTTGTATGTATCCAATACCAACGTCGAAATACCGGGCTATTATACAATCAGAAGTTCCTTTATTTCGTTTCGAATTTATCCAAGAATATTATATACTAATAGTGTTGGTAGGACTTTAAACGTTGCAACGTTGTCGAGTCGATTAGTCGAAGTAATAGTAGTATTGCGTGGTCAGGTGGTAGATGTATTGTTCTAGGTTCGGTAGACTGTTAGCAGGTTTGCATTGTAATTTGTAGGATCAACTGTTTGGCCCGTATCCTAGTGTGAAGTATAGCTTACTGTATTCGACTTACACCCAATACAGTAAGCACAAACAAAACAATACACTCAATTTAAAGTTTAGTATAGTCAACTTTACTATAAGTAAAGTTGATCTACTATATTGCATAAAGTATTAGTTTAATACTAGCGGCTTTTTAGTTTATACGCGCACGCTAATGTGGTTAATCAATTTTTTCTGGTAAGCGCTAAATTGCGACCTCTTCAATAGGCCAAACCCCTGATAATTTCAATTGACCTCCGTATTAAAATGTTCCTATTTTCATAAAAATTAACCCTTATTACCGTCAGTTGCCCAACGGCTTCGAGGTCCGACTTTATCGACTCCTATAAAAAGTTCTTTCGTTACAAACCTTTATAGACCTCTACTCTAACCGTGTCAACTAAACAAATCAACATTGTTAATTCCTTGACAGTCTTCCAGTTTGTCAACACATCTTTAACCATCGTTACGTGAACTAAGCTTGCTAGGTAGCTTATTAACGTAGCAATCGATACTTATAATTAGTCTATTACTATTCACAAACTTATTTAGGGCCTTATTCAGCGACGACTTCATTATGGCATTAACAAAATTATCTTTACCGTTAATTTATCGAAACTCATTAATTTTACTTCCTTTTAAGGCTTCATAGAGTGTTATTACGTCGATTATTAGGCGTTTTTTGCTGGTGGTTCCGAATTTTGAAAGGTATTCAAATAGGCTTGTCGAATCGTTATAAATAACTACCGAAATAAAAGAAATCTTTAACTATCTGACAATGAAGTTGAATGTTTTTTTACAATGTTATGCCTATGTTAAAGCCTAACATTATACCATAGACCTCCGAAGTTAAAACACTTCGTATAATCCTTTTACATTTAACGAAGGTTTAATAAATCAAACTACCGACAATGTTAAACTGGTTTTCTCATCTATTTTCGTTAACAAATGTTATTAATAAACCGATTTATAAAGATAAGTCGGTGTTTCTTTACTAAATACTCATCCGTAAAAATTATCTACTTAGCCTTTAATAGGTCGATTAGGACCATATTGATTCCTTGGTCCAGGTTTAGAATTTGTTGCTTAACCCTTTTGTTAAACCATTCAAAATAGTTACTCTTTAGCTTTTATGCTTGAGCCACGATAGAAAGGTTATAAAAGGCCCCCGGCTCGCATAGGGTAGCAATATAGCTGCCACAAGCACGTTATTTAAGGTATTATTAAACTTTCGTCATATGAGTCTTATCGAGTATAGCCAAATTAATACCTTTATCCTTTAAACGAAAACTAAAGCTAGAATTAATACTAAGTATACGGATTGACGATCCGTTGAAGTTAAGTTGATTATCCTTCGTCAACGTTATTACTAGCTTACAATTCCAAAATTCGAAGTACTTAATCGCCTATTATTCTAATGTTATAAAGCCAGTCGTTCCGACAAAGAGGCTATCGTCAGCTTGTATATCTACCACGCCGAAGTCCTTTTTCTTCGTCAATAATAAGCACGGATCTTATGTTAAAAGCTTTATACCTAATTGTAATGTAAAGTGAGACTGATAGGTTAAAAACTAATAAACGTTTACTTTAGCCATTCCATATAATAGCTTGATATATCTTATTACTTTTACTAAGGGTAAGTATATTGTAATTCCAATAATAATTCTAGCAACATAATCCGCTATAAATCCGTTATTAATTACGAGTAAGCCTACGTTTCATTACGAATATTAAGTGTAAACTTAACTTGAATTTTAACTAACAAACTGGTTACCAAAACGGCTACTAAGCGTTAAGTGATTTTCTAAATCGTTAGCGATTACGTAAGGATACCATCTTTGCTTTTATTGCTATATTCTCAATCAATTAGGCGTGACCTTTTGTACGGCTGCCCCATGGTTTTGCCCTTAACTTCGTAAATAAACTTCGACTTGAAAACCGTAATGTTTAGATCTTACAGATTGAAATCGGCCTTCCATACGAACGATACGAATTCACGAGTTTATAAGCCATTGATCTCAATCTAATCGCTTTCTTTAAAAGTTTCACCGAAGGTTTTAATAATCCCTTATACTGGAAGTTTTAGTACCAAGTTTTTGTTATCCTTTTTTCTCCCTATTTACCCAAATATTATTGTAAATACGACTTGATATATATTCTTCTTCTTTAATATTCCTTTTCTTTGAAAGTCGTTAGCGCCGGCGACTTTTTATCGGTTTGTCGATAATTAGTGGATGAAGTTTATATTAACTTGGTTTCCTATTTTGCGGTTCTTTATTATCGATATACTCAATGTATGACTTAACCTGGATTATTCGACAAGATATAGGACCGTTAGCAGTTTTAATAACTACTTCAAAATTTACGATACTTAAAATTTTATACGTGCCCTTTTATTTACCTGGCTCCCGCTATACAAGGACTTTACTTTGTAATGGAAAATAAAGTACGTCGATCATTATAAGGCCGTTACTAATGTTAAAAGCAATATTAACCTGGCGGCGTACCGATTCCCTTCGTAGTTCCCTCAAAGCTTTACCGTAGATTGTAATACACTTTTAAATACTTCCTAATAGCAGAGATTTACTCGTCAGGCGTAGGTACTCTCCAAAAACTAGTAGCGTTAACATAAGGTCATCAGGGCCTATAATATCGTTTAGGCCCTTTATCGCTATTTAAAAACGTGTTTCCAGATCCGTAAAACTTTTAATTTCTAAAGTAAGTATATTCTACGTTCGGCGAATATTCGATCTTTCCAATACTCCATTGGGCCTTTACAGGCGCTTGTTTACATTAAATACCAATTATTTTGCCATATTTTTAAAACTTCACCGCCATATAGTTAGTATCGATATTGTAAACGACTGTAATGATCATACTAAATACCCGTGAGTATATAGAAGATGTCAGAGGGTTTATGTTATCAAGAAGGTAGAAGAAGTACTGAGTAAACAATATCGCAACCGTGCAAGTAATGATCAAAAGCCGTGAGGCTATTCAGAATATACTGAGACTGAATACTTAGATTGACAACTGAAGAGCTATGAAGGAAATACTATCTATGTGGTGCTGACTGTGTCCTTATATCCTTAATCCTTTATACGCCTTCAGTGCTGGATTATGTTGGATCGAAACATGATCTCAATGATCCTTAGTGTTTAACCCTAACCCTAAGGTTGCTGAAATAAGAGATATCCCCACCTGATGTGTGGGACATCAGGTTCTTAGTGGCTTAGCCCCATACTGGCCTGTTTTCTGACCCTCTGATGTTCTTGGGTTATAACAACGACGACGTCATGTAAGCCTAGGTACGTGTTAATTCATAATATCCTTAATATTTCCCTCGTATTCTTTGCTAAAAGAGACTTTAGGAATTTAACTCTGTAAAAAGAGGTTGCAGAGTTAACGAAGTGGAAAAAAAGCTTTTTATCTAAGTTAAATCCATTAATAAAGACCTTATAATTAAAGTCTTTGTCTTTTTTTGGTATAAACCTAAATCTTCGGGAAGCTTAAATATACGATTAATAGTGGTAACAAAGCTTTTTAATTTATTTTAGGGTAAATTCTTACACATATTTCTGCTCTATAGACTTTAGGACTTTATATAGCCTATTAATGACTGGAAAATTGAAGCGCCGGTATAATTAACGTATTTCCGGCATTTTTAGGTTTAATAATAATTAGCTAAATCGGAGAAATTACTAATGAATTCCAATAAAAGTTGGTAAAACCCAAGGAATTTCGGAACTCCCAGTTTAACCCGGTATTACATAGGCGTTTTAAAACTACTCGAACTTTCGTTATGTAATTTTATTTGATACCGAGACAAAAACTAAAAGGTTATTTAGATAAGTTGTAATATAATCATCTGAAATATCCTCTATTATATTATTAATATACCGTTAAAACTTCGTCGACGTTTCCGCTAGTTCAAGAGGATTAATTAACCACTTAAATAATCCAAAATGTATCTAAAAATCTGTTAACTTTTTCTATTCGGATATAATCTGTATACGGTTCAAAACCGTTCTAATATCTAACTTCGTAAACTACGTCGAATTTGATAACACGTGTAGGGTTTCCTTAATTAAAGGTATAGGAATACATTCCTATTTGTTAATCTTATTTAATACCTAGTAACAAATATAAAACCGTTATCCCCCCCCCCCTCGGATTAAAAAAAGTAATACTAGCGCTGCGGCTGATAAGAAACTCGCGTGAACCTAATACTTATTTATTAACCTCGTAACTTAACGTTTAAATTCGAAAAGTTAATTTCGTAACATCGAGTATAATGGTTCCTATATTGTTTTGAATAAAGATTTATCCTCGTTCGGTTTAATTTAAATGTAATGGTCGAGTTTTATTCTATATAAAGGTAAGGTTGTTATCCTTTCCTTATATAATAGGTCGCGGAACTTTGTTTATTCGGGTGGGAAACATACCCAATTTTCCTCCTTTTTTATGGTAGCTGGCACCGTCGATTATAAAATCTAAGTTGTGTTATAAAAATTTTTGATAAGAGTTAATTATTACTGATTTCCAGTAATTTATAATAAATATTGAAATCGGGTTCTTGAACTTATAAAAATCAATATTTTTAATTCCTTATATATCCCTTAACCTAAATCGTATTATTATCGTATCAATAATTAATAATACTTATTTATAAAATATTAATATACGACTGCCAACGTTTAATATCACCTATTAATATCGTATTTAACGTATTCTAAAGATATATCTCGCGCAATTCCACGAAGAATATATATTAATATCAGATTAGATTATCCGTTAATATTTACGCAAAACTTAGCTATTCGAATAATACGTGTATTCCTCCGTATCCCTAATATCGTTTACAGATATCTAGGATATAATTACAAAATTTACTTTGTTATCAGCCGTTTTTTAAAGCTTTACTTGCAATATAATAATACTTATAGTTAAAATCAACTTCAATATATAAAAAGTAAATATTATTAAAAAGCATAGGAATAAGGAATAGATCCTCGTTCATAAGTGTTTTAATTAAATAAAACTTCTTTTTATTTATTCATAAAATTACATCGTTAAAGTTATGTAACTTCTAAACAAGATTGTGTTTAGGAGTTAGGCGTCTACTGTAGCTATTAATAGAAAACCTTTATTTATTTATTCGACTTAAACCGTATACAATTACATTTAGGGAAACGTTAGGTGAAGTCTGTAACCATGTTAATAGTGGTCCGTCGAACTTTAACATGGGCAACGCCTTATAAATTGCCTAATTTAGTGTTTTTTCCCCATTATTTACGTCACCCTACGTCTTTGGTCCCAAGTGTATAATTAAAGGATTTACTAAAATAATTGGCCGCGACTTTCGCGACTTTTTAACGAAAATAACTAAAATATATAAACTCCTGCTATAACTTTATCTTTATCCAGCCGCTATACTTATACGGATCCCAATAATTATCCATAAAAACATCGTTTTAAAATTAAAAACTTTCACTTGTTGATTAGCCCGCAGTATTTACTTAAATCTATGACATAATCGATACGCCTAACGCCTGCAGTAATGGATTTAGCGCGAATACGTAAGGATACGCGAAAACATAGGTAATTACACTTTACAGCCTAAGGCTAATTTGATTCGCCAGTTGAAGCTAATAATATTTCGAACCTGATAACAAATAAAGCTTACAGGACTTTATCGTTTATAAGTAATCCCTTTAACTCTAGGAAGAGTTCATCCGTGCGATAGAGGTAGTTAAATGAAGTCTTAATATAATCGAGGAATATGCTTATATTATATATACCTTTATATCCGACAGCTTCATAATATATCGTAATCGCTTACTTTACAACATATATATAAACACCCTATATGTAAAGAAACGTATATCTACCTTTCCCAATTTATATTTTATCTACTTCTAGTATAAATTCGATGGTTTATTGTATAGCAGCCTACGTAGAGGCAAGTCCGTCGAATTGCGGTTAATAATGTCGTTTTCGACTACCCTTAAACGTTGGAAAATTAATTCGAGTTACCGTTCAGTCGGCTTCGAGTTATTAAATTTTAACTAAAACTTAGGAGAAGTCGAATATGGAATTAAAAGCGCAAATAGTTTAATTGGACTATTATATATGCTTTACATCAAACGCGATATAATCTATAATATTTTACAAACGAAATATAACGACTTAAGTTAATTCCTTTGATATATAATTAAGAATATACTTATAAGGATCTCGATTAAAACTGAGATTCCATATTAATCAATATTAGTATATACTAGTAGATACTAGTTCCTCCGTACTAGTAAATACTAACTCAGGTAACATCTCCGTACTGATCCTTCGTACTAGTCAATACTAGTACTCACGCTAGTAAAATACTAGTGCTGGTGGAGATATCTACAACTCCGGTGAATTACGTATCCTTTGGTGTTGAGGGGTTTAGTATTTGAAGTCTGTACCAAGTACTGACTGACCTTGTTGGCCCTGCTATTAAGTTGCGTGCTGTGTGACTATATGTATTGTATATTTCAAAATTGTTCCAAATTTTCGTAAAATTCGTAATGAGCTTGTAATTAATATTAATTCTTTTGAAAAATTTGGTAAGAAGATTACGATAATTATCCTAATAGTCGATGGTATTTACTAATGTTCTCGAATTACGGTAGTAGGGGTAATTAGTAGTTGCCTAACTTGAGGAATAAAGTTTTGTAATAGGATCTGTACTGAGTTTCGCGTGTAGGTGTAACTGCCGTAGAAAGCTTCTTTTTCAGGAACTTGATGGTTTTAAGAAAAGCCTTAATGATCTTAAACAAAGGTTGTGGGGTAAAAGAAACTTAGCTATAAGGAGGATTTCAAGGAAATTGACGATCTTACTCAGTCAACCATTAGATAACACCGACGTTAATTTTTCTTGCCGCTTTGATAACTATTATTTCACGAGCTCTGACGTTACTCAACGCGTCCTCCAAGTTTTCATATAGAGATATTTGGCTGCTACGAAAATTAACAGGTTCCTTATTATAAGCATGTAAAAAAAAAGTCTTAACGAAAAGTTCAAAGGTTTCATTAAACTAGGAATCAGGGGGTAGTTCCCTAAAACATATATGAGGATGTTGGGAATCTTTAATACCTTTTCCTTTGCCTTGTGGGTCATTAGGATAATAGTTTTTGGAGTATTCTTTAAGTTTGGCTAACTTAAAGACGGTTTGTGCCAGCTTAATTAAGTTTTTATATAGTATGTAGATTTCTCTTCATTTGAATTCTAATTTAAGTTTGAATTTGATTCCATTCAAATCTTCATCTACATATTAAGGATTGAATATTCGAAAAATTTACGGTACTTTCAAAAAAATAGTCAACGTTGCGATTTTTTTTTTCGCTGTCGTCTTAATTGAGAATGTAATGGTCGACGAAGTTGATTAAATACCTTTCAATCCAATTTTTCTTTACACTTATCTCCCATAGTTCATTATTGTGATACTCAGAAATAAGGGGTTTAAAGACTTCGAATGACTTGATTTTTTTGTATCAAGTACTATAATAATGTTCTAGTTAGCGTAAGGCTTAATGATTTGACATAGTGTAAACTTTGAGATTTGTGGGCGTAAGGATTTAGCTATTTAACGTGAAGTCATGTGACGTAACTTTCTTAGCGAGACTTGGCGATTCTTGATGTTTTCGTTCGAAGTAACGATCTTAACGTGTTTAATTAACTATTATAATGTAGGGGAAGGGAAAAGAATAGTATAAAGAGAAAAACGTAATATTAAGGGCAAAATTCGATGTAAAGAATAAAATCAAAGGTTATTTGTTGTTGTTTGTCATTAAAAGTTGTACTCCGTGAAACTTGGTCGTTTTTTCAATAGGAATACTCGTAGTAGTACTAACCAAGCCGTTTGCTAACTTGAAGATTTGATACTTTTAACGGTTAATTTCAACGCTTTTCTTTAAAAAGGAAACATAAAGATTTCTCAGTATTTTCAATAACTATACCGTCGCTTTCTCTAGACTTCTGTTATGACCCAAACATGTTGGCGGGTTAGGAAACAGGCCAGCATGCAGCTAAGCTACCGAGAGCCTGAAGTCCGACACATCAGGCGGGGAACATCTCTTTGTCAGCACCAAACTAGGCAACCCTCCAGGGTTAGGGTTATCTAGATCACAAGTGCTCACTGAGCCTTAGTGAGCACTGGTGAGCCTCAGTGAGCACCGGTAAGCCTCAATACTGAAGATGGTATGAAGGCTATAGAATATAATCACATGGTCAGCACCACATAGATAGTATTTCCTTCATAACTCTTCAGTTTTCAATCTAAGTATTCAGTCTCAGTATATTCTGAATAGCCTCACGGCTTTTGATCATTACTTGCATGGTTGCGATATTGTTCACTCAGCACCTCTACTATCTTCTTAATAACATAAACCCTTTGACACCTTCTATATACTCACAGGTATTTAGTGTGATCATTACAACTTCCATAGAGACTAGCGTAGCCCGGAGATCTTATTTACTTACTTCTGTAAATACGGATACAGTAGTAAAGGCCCTTTACAAGAATATTTCCTATAGCTTAACGTTTGACGTAAAGCGTAATCGAAAAATAGCTTATTCTTATACTTAGAAAATCTGTGCTTAGCTTAATAAACATTGATTAGTATTGGTAGAAATTTGGACGTTACAACGTTATCCATTCGAATTAATTGAAATAATAGTAATATTGCGTACTCAAGTAGTAGATTTATTATTCTAGGTTTGGCAAACCGCTGACCGGTCTGCACACTAATTTGTAGAGCCAATCATTTGGCCTGTATCCTAGTATAAAGTGGGCGCATACTATACTTATCTTGCAATCAATACATTAGACCCCCCCAAAAATCCACTCAATTTACATTCAGTATAGTCAACTTTACTGTAAGTAAAGTTGAATTATTGTACAGCAATAACTACTGCTCCAACAATAACTCAAATTATAAGTACGATTTTGATAGTATAGCGATAATAAAGTCGAAGCTTGGGTGGCTGGTAATAAGCGAATCGTGCATAACTTGGATTAATGCATTAGTAAATAGTTTTCAAGTTGGGACCTAAATACGGATGCGAAAACATAAAGGTTTTTTTTATCGTTTACCGTACATTTCAAAATGAATCTGTTAAGTATTTTGTTTTTGTTAATGCGAATATCGGTAGGGAATTTACGATGATCTATATATATCGTATTAATTAAACTGAAATAAATGGTATTCTGGGTAGTAATGGCATCCTAGTTGCTTTAAAAATCGTTGTTTATAGAAATGTCTTGGCTTTTGAGAATAGATTTGCTGGCTATAATAAGACGAGATATACGCGGGTTTTGAAAAGAAGAGGTAACTCGTTATTTAGTACGAAAACCCCTTAATTACTGGTTTTAAAAACGAGGATCAAAAATTTCTTTAAAACTATTTTAGTTTCGTTATAACAATGTATCGGTGCGTACATGACATATCCCTTTAATATAAACAAGTTTGAAATGGAATTGAAAAACTTCGTTTAAATTAATAGGTTTACTTTTCCTAAATTTATTTTATTATTGAGAATATTTTGAGTCTTTCCGGTTTTGAAAAATAGTAAAAGTGTTATACATATTACAAAGTTTTTTTTTTCCATGTTTCTCAACATTTTATAATCTATCAAGGTTTCTAATCATAAATTTCGTAGTTCTATTTCACGAGCGATAAGTAACGGGAGTATTATACCACAAAGTAGAGGAATCTTTGTTTGTTACATTAAAGTTTGTAGTTTCTCAAAGCTGATCCGGAATAGTTGGTTTTTAAAAAGTTGTTTAGTTAATGGTCCTATTAAGCAAAGATAAGTTTCGAGAGAAATGAAAGTTTAAATTGCTCGAAATCGGCTTTTTCTTTGGACCCTTAACGAAAAGTAGCTCACTGTTTAATGAACCTTATAAAGGGGCCATCAATTGTAAAATAATCCCAAATAAATTATCGGTAAAAAACAGTGAACTTTAGATACTATTGTACCTCTAATGCTGAAGTAGAAGCTGCCTTCTTTAAGATAACGGTTAGTTTTTCCGGATTTATACATATTCAGACCTCAATTTCGATAATAGACCCTAAGTATTTAGTTGTCTAATGTTAAATTCATATTCAGATATATCGAAATGAATTCTAACGGTGTTTAAAGCGTTTAATACTTGTTTAACCTAAACTTAATAATCCTTAATTATATTGTTTAGATAAATTATTATATAATCAAAATAGAAGAAATGAAAACCATTGAGAAATAAAGGTATTAACTTATTGATTTACCGTGAGAAAGGAACTGTTACGACGGAAAATTCGAAAAAAGTGATTGGTTATTCGAGAACAAAAAGCGTATACATAATACTGTTGTTCATTCGTCATTTTCCTCAATATAAAACTTATGAAAACCAACTTTGATATTGAATTTCATACATTACTTAGCTTATAAATATTAATCAGTATTTTTCAATAAGAGGAAATGGGTATTAGTTGGTTTTTATAATAAAGTTAAATAACTAACGTAACTTTGTCAAAGAGAGGTCGATCTCTACTAAACGTGACTATCTTAAAGAATTAGGAACCTATCAATACCGGCTTCTACCTATCAATAACAATTTCTACTGATTTATACCAACTTCCACTAATTAATGATGGCTTCGATTCCTATTGCGAAAAAAAACTATATGATTAACTCAATATAATATAGTTAAATATATTATGAATTATATGTAATGTTGTCAATCATAATATTAATTCCGATACATGATTTAATAACAAGTATTGCAACTTTTATGAAGTATTAATACCAAGTACCATAATTTACATCAAACTGTACATAAAATGTTTCATTACGTCACAAGTGAAAACAAACATTGTTACATAGATAAAATGGTGAGAACTAACTAGCAGTTTCGATATTATTTTAAAACTTATGGCCTATCAATTACTTCTCCTATACTTCACCAATTGTTATTTTGACTACAAGATATTCAAACAATAATAGTAGCTACCGAAGTCCCACCAACAAATGAATTAAAAAAAAAGGTAATCCAATTGTTCAAATAGAGTGTAATATCAACCCTCAATCCAATGTGTATCGAGTATAGACCTTCGCTAACGTGTTTGCTTAAGCACCCGGATGAGTCAGCAAGGTCGCCGTATAGACTACTATTTACGCTAGTTTTTCAGGACTGGCTTTCGGTTTGCCTTCATCTTAAAACGTCAAACACTTGCATAATGTTATCAATATGAATTACCACCACACCCCGAGAACAACGTTAATCAAATTGATACTGATTGTCTCGAAAAACAAATCCTACAGTTCATTATAAACTATACCAACACATACACATATATTGATCTTTACATGACTAAATCTTTGTCGCAACGGTGTATTCAAACCAAATTATACTAATCCAGAAGAATAATTAGCTACTTTTTATACGGGACCCTCAATACATAAGATTTTTTGATAAGTCGCCCTGCTTTGTTGCTTGTAAGCCTTTGAAGTTACTTGTCCAAAGCTGATCTGTATTCCTGTACTCATACAACAAATCTGCTCAACATGAAGGAGTTGGGTAAGTCGAGTTCTGTAAACAAGTGACACGAAATAAGTATACCGGTACATATTCCCCAAGTCCTCAAGGGCGTCGTACAGCTGGAATGTCAATAGTAGTGATGCTGATTTCATCATCATCAGAGTCCCCGAGTTCAGAATCGCTACTGCCGAATTCAGGCTGCTCAGCAAGCTCCATCCATGCCGCCACTCGGCCGTCCCTGGCTGCCGGGGTCGCGCCCTCGGCGTTGTACAGGTCCCGGAAGGCCCAGTGATGGTTGTAAAGGTCCTTCTTGAGCTCCTTGTCGAGTCTGTCCAGCTCTTCCTGGTGCTCACGTCTTTTTTCGTCGACGAGCTCCTGCCGCGCCGTCTCCGCGGCCGCCCGATGGCGGGCCTCGAGGCACCTGCTTGACACCATGCCGGCCAGCGCAGTGTAGCCGACGGCGCAGGGCGCCGCCGCTGCACAGCGCCGCTCTGCCGCGCGCGACTGCTGCAGGCCGCGCTCCAGGGCGGCGGCCTGTGTCTGTGCCAGCCGGGCGAGCGCCGCGGCCAGGATCTGTGGGCCGGCCTGGAGCCGCCGGGCCTTGGCGTGCTGGTGCCCCTGGAAAATGTCCTCCAGCCGCATGTCGGCTGCCTTTTGGTGCATCTTGGCTTGCCACGCCGGGTCTGGCCCGCGGCGCCGGGCTTGTGGGATCGTCCGTGGCTGGAGTGCCTCGAGCTCCTCGTCGGTGATGTGCGAGTTTGGGCCCCGGTCCCAGGGCCGGCCAGGTATGCGGATTGGCTCAGTGGTGCTTCCTCCCGAGGGGCTGGTTGGGTGTTCGTTCGTCGTGAAAGCCGGGAAGCTGATGTATTTCACGAATTCAGTCGTTTGAGAAAGATCGAAAGTGCGTTGGGCGGCCATGGTGGCTGGGTCTGCTTGTGATCATGAGGACCTGCGGTGAAATAATTTTTCCAGTCGAGGTCTGTATGGTTGGACATCGCTGATGGAATTCGGTTTGTGCTTTTCATATTCATGTTCGATGTGGAATGGGGCGTGGGCTCTTATACGATTGATAAAGTCACTAAATGCTGCTAGTGTAGGTATGAAAACTACAAATGACATCGGCAGATGCTCTGAGCGAATATCAGGGTCTTGTGAAAGATGCGCAGTAGTTCGATGTTAATCTTTTCACTTGGAAGATTTCGCCTACGACAAGCAGATGGCATGCGGGTTGTCCGCTGCTCCTGAGTCCTGGAGAGTATTTCTTAACTCTCCTGATGAAATCGAATTCGGACTGCACTTCGGCATCAAAATCCTGCCAACAGCAAAAGTTGTTGTTTTCCTCATCGATCGGGATCTGGTAACTTTGTGGTCACATGCGGTATGGCTTCCAGTATGTGCGCTATCTATGGCACGATATGTAGTCTAGAGCAACGCAATCTCAACATGGCGCCAAGCCTTGCATGGCGCTGACCCGGTCCCCAGTGGCCTCTGCACCAGGCACTGTTTCGTCCCGCTGCTTGTACCAATAACATACGAAACCTTGAACTTTGAACGAGGCCCAAAAATTGTGGAATTATCTTTCTTCCTTTCCCTAAACATCATAAGGCCCCCCGCCGCCTGTTGGGGGGCGAGGGGGTGCTACTTTGGGCATGCTGTTTGCAGTCATTCCATCTTGTAACTTACCTCAGTACCTCCGATGTCAGTCTTAGTACGTTACGTGGATCGTGTTGATGTGAGACATGAGCGAGTATGGTGGTTTGCAAATTCGGTGTGGCAAAGCTTCGCTCAGCCTCGTTGACGTAACTCACCCTGCCCCAACTGCGTCTTTTCAGGGCGCAAAATTTACTAGCCACCACACTCGCTAAACTAGTCATGATACTGGCTTGCGTCAACCCACCCTGTACAACATGCCTTGAACAGACATCTGAGTTCTGACGTAATCCCTACCAGCCTTTCCGTGTGGGCAAGTCTGTTGCTCTTCTATCAATTGACTAATTTCCTTGTTTTTTTTATTTCTCTGCCCCCCCCCAAAAAAGGGGTTGATTTTGGAGCTTCTCTACCGTATACTTGTGCAATTGCGATTGAGGTGCTACGAACGTTGGATATTTGGTGTTGTGCTGACCTAATATATGTCCCTTTGCCGCCTCGTGCCTGTCCTTGTATATGATGTAAGAGCCCTGTTGTGCGGCCACGCTTGTTCGTATGGGCCACTAAATGGCCCGTGCGCCATGGCCACTTGAGATAGTGTACTTAGTAGGCAGGAAAGGTGCTGTTAGCACGAGAGGGTACAAATAGCCGTCAGTGGGCTTGGCTCATCAATATGTACTATGTCTCGTCAATCGTCTCCATGACGATAGCCTACAGCCTTAGCGCCACTAAGTAGTTAGTTTTGCTCCTGCAGCACCAACAATTTAGCCTCATTTGCACCCATTCACTGCGTCACTGCTGCATCGCCTAGGCTTCACACATATTATACACAGTACCACGGCCACAGGCCGTGCAGGTCTAGATCCCTGCACATGGTTCGTGCGCCCTATCCATTCAAGTGATTCATTAATTTAGTCAATGTTCAATATTGGAAAATTGCTGAACACATCATAATCAATTTTAATAAGGTGGAGATTTTAGTAGGCCACTTTCTAAATCCTACGCTATGTAGTACGTTACAATACTTTGACTCATGTTAGACTATACCAGCATATCAACGCTGCGGATGAAATTATACCGGGCGGCGATACTCAGTCAATTGTGGAACTATTGGTAGGCCTTTATCGTTGCAACGTAGTCGATTCGAATCACTGTGGTCGAAGTAACTGGTGCTACATTGAAATTGGTTCTGAATTGGTTGTAAGTTCTAAGTTCGGCAGACCGCTAGCCGGTCTGTACGCTAATTTGTATGGCCAAATGCTTTGGCCTGAGCCCCATTTTGAAGTGGGCACCTACTGCACTGCACTTGCAGTCAATCCCACAAACTGCAGTCAATTTGCAGTAAGTACAATCAACCAACTGTAAGTATAGTTGACTTGACTGTACTGCATTTGACTGCTATTCCAACAGGAACAATATATCGGCCAGCACAGCACAAATACAAATCAAGCACGGCATCTCAATCAGAGTCCGACCTTTGGACGGTTTGACCCTATGGGAGTCTCCGAGATCAAATCGGAGTGTTAGCGTAGCCACCAATTGCAGACTCAACAACTACTGGAGTTTTAGCAGTCACTCTTTTCATGCATACTTTAGTGCTTGCGGCTTGCCTTTTGAAATCCAGGCTTGCAGGCTGTGCGTTGCTCAAGTAGTCCGTTTGCTTGAGCGCGACCACTTTTCCGACCTATTGCAAGTCCTTTCACAATGCATGTCATCGCCTTGACTTTTTTCGAAAAAAATCATGATTTAATTTTGTTTTTCTTATTCATCATGGCCGTCAACGGCTGCGGTTCTGGTTATCGGTGAAGTTGAGTCTGTTGAGAATTACATGCCCTGGCCCCTGGGCACTGGGGGGGCTGACAGGACAATTATCACATATTTTCTCATTTTGCGGAGCTTAGGCCCTGGGCTGAGTAATCGGGTGCGAGTTTTCAAATAATCCAATGAGTTGCCGACCAAAATCTATTCATCGGCTGTGAAGGGCTTGATAGTTGTTCGGAGAAGTTGCAGTTGGGCTGAAATGGCTGTGAAGCCGAATTGCTGTTGAAAATTCCAGTAGTTGTTTGTATGATAGCTACCAACTAAAAATCTAATAAAACATTCCAATAGCCGGTGTAGACCAAAGATTGAAGGACATGAAATTTATGTCCTCATGGAGGAGTTCGTTGAGCACCTACGCAGCAGGACTATCCAACTGCCATCCGTCGATGACAACCCAGCCCCCTTTACCCGTCGGATCGTTAGTCACAATGCCAACGGCCAGGATGTTGTTCAGCCAGTAGTAGTCTTGGTTCCCCGTCTCAAAATACATGCGGGTATGCAGACGCCCGTCCGACTGCCCAGGGCCGTTCGTCTGAATCAAGATGTTGGCCCCGTCGTGGGTGACGAGGTTGTACCGCGTGTCGACCGTGAAGACGCCGGTCTTGGTGTCCGTGATGCCCCAGTCTGCACCCAGGTTCGAGACGGTTCCTGGCCGCCGGGTCAGACGCAGGCTTCGGAGAAGGCGACGGGAAGGCGGGGGCAAGGCCGTCTGGACGGACTTACCTGATAGCCGCGGGCCTTTGAAGGATCCGCCAACAATGGGAATGGCGACGCGATGTCCCCTGGGGCCTTCGCCAATTTCGAAAAACGGGGCGAGCGTGCAGTTGAGCGTGAACAGGTACGTGAGCCCTGGGGTGGCAGGCGTTGCGTTCTCGGCCATAGCCCAAGGCGTCAAGGCCGAGAACAAGGACATTGCAAAGAGACGAGTGAACATGATTGCGGTGATATCCAATTCACAACTCAGAAGACTGGACCAAAGGCCCGTGGGCCGTTTATTTTATATGCAAACGCGGTCCCATCATTGCTGTCACCATAGCCACCATATAGGTAGGTATATCTTCGCGGACGGGTGTGCTTGCAAAGCCGATTCCTCACCAAGGTCGACCCACCTGCAAACAAGACACTCAAATAGGAAGCAATCGTCGCCGGGCGGCAGGCCGGAAGGCGCCAAGCAGTGTGCGAGACGCCATGGGGACACCACATTTCCGGTCCTGCCGTCTCAATAGGTCCCCGGTCAGGGCCGTTGTGGCTCCTATGTTGGTTCGATTTATTGTCCCCCCCCACCTTGTGATCAAACAAGCTTGGATACTGCGGACACCTTGCGCAGTGCATACGATTGGCATCAAGCTGGGTTGCCCAGGCTCTGCAGTCAAGTTAGCTCCAGCCCTGGCTCTTGGGGCTCGGGGACCTCGGAGCTTCGCAAGATGGACGCGCCATTCGGGCAGCCTCCAAACAGGGGGGCAAATCACGTGCGGAAACACACATCTTACAGGTGTATGCAAAGTCATGGAGAGGGCAGCAGGTTGCACGTTGTGACTCGGCGACTACATCGCGCCCACCATGCTCGAGCTGACTATAATGAGCCTACAACTGGTAGTGTCACGGAGGGACTCAAAAGTACCTAGAGGTCATGGCTTGAACAAGACTAAGTTGGGATAATGAAGCAGAGGATGTTGATGCCCGCAAGAAATAGTCCTGGTCTATAATTGAGATAGTGTTGGGACTATTGTATTGGCACGTTGGCCTGCAATAGTCCTGTCACCGGGCTGACTGGCACTGCCCACGGCACACTGCATGGACCAACCCTAAACCTGGTGCACTGCCATACTAGTACAAGCCTCCACTGCCAGCCTGTTTAGACATTCCTTTTTTCTCTTACATAGACAAATCCACATACATCAACCACATTACTTTAACCCGTGATGATGGGATTTGTTTATTAAACGGCTTGCGATTTTTATCTTGTTTGCTTTTTCCCTATCTAGATCCTGATGAACCAGTACGTTTGTTTTGTCTACACTCATAATAAATAATAAAAAGCAAACAATTGCTTCCAACCCTAACAACATAATGAAATCGCTTACCGTATCATTTGCTAATGTAAAGGGCATTAAAACCTGTGTTCAATTATCTCACTTTCTTCACATGAAATTATATGACATCCGTGGAATTTGTCAAACTTGAAATCCATTCCAATATACTTGTTAAAACTTTTCGAATTCACAACCTGCCTACTTTTTTGAGTTTTGAATTACTTCCGTTATAACTTTCATTATCATATCATTTTACTCGTTTTTTTATCAAATGTCCAAGTTTTATTGAATTTTGTCCAACCGTTTGATAATGTTATGAATATTTTGAACAATATTATTCGCGATTACAAGTGGACGATTTGCTATATAAAGTTGGAGTATAATATTACGGTTCAAATTTCAATCCGCGCATGATTAAAATCTTTGAAAATCTTCCTGTTATTGTTATTGTTATTAATTTACCCGTCGTATTATGAACAACTTTGTCAAGTTTACGGGTGAGACGAAAAATATAGTTAAACTATTGATAGGACTTTAGACGTTGCAAAGTTGTCGATTCGAAGTGTGGTCGAAGTAACAGTAGTATTGCAATGATTAAGTGGTGAATTATCGATTCTTCTGAGTTGAGCAGACTACTAGCTAGTCTACACATTGATTTATATGGGCGAATCCTTAGCACATACCCTATATTGAATTGGGAACTCTTGTTATGATCACACTAAATACCCGTGAGTATATAGAAGGTGTCAGAGGGTTTATGTTAGCAGTAAGGTAGCAGAGGTAACAAAAGGTGCGATATCAAGACTGTGTTCGTGCGAGTGATGATCAGAAGCCGTGAGGCTATTCAGGGTAGACTGAATACTTAGATTGACAACTGAAGAGCTATGAAGGAAATACTATCTATGTGGTGCTGACTGTGTCCTTATATCCCTATCCTTCATACCGTCTTCAGTACTGGACCGCTGGAGTCGCTGTCGGTCCCATCGGTCCTGTATAATCGACTGGACCGCTGTCGGTCCCATCGGTCCTTCCCTGTCCGGGGTTGCTGACATAAGAGAAGTTTCCCCGCCTGATTCTAGACTTCAGGCTTTAGTGGCGCAGTGTTGCATACTGGCCTGCTTCCTGGCCCAACCTCTGTCTGGGTTATAACAACTCTATTGTAATTAAATTGCAGTCAGTGCAGTCAATTTTGACTGTATTGTAATTAAACGTTATTCTAATATGAACGGCTTTTGGTTTTTGTGATGATAATGCCGGTGCTAATCCTTCTTGTAAAACAATTATCCAGTAACGTAAATGTTTCTTTATGCCTTATCTATCACTATATGTATAGCAGTTTCACTTTCTATTACATACAAATTCAAAAAACAAATGCTGTTGATAGGTCTAGCCTGTTGATAGGCTTTTACATGTTGTAACGTTGTCGATTCGAATCGTGGTCGAAGTAACAGTAGTGGTGCGTGGTCAAGTGGTGGATGTATTGTTCTAGGTTTGGCATGCTGCTAGCCGGTCTGCACACTAATTTTCATGGCCAATTGCTTGGCCCGTCCCCTAGTGTGAAGTGGGCGCATACTGTACTTGACTTTACAGTAGACCCACAAAACAATACACTCAACTTGCAGTCAGTACAGTCAACTTGACAGTAAAGTTGACTGACTGCATTTCAATTACTACTGTTCCAACAAATGCTTTATTACTTTTACACTTTATTCCCTTAATACATATGTTGTTTAAACCGTGCTACTTAACTTAATCCACGTTATTGACAACCTAACAATTCTTTTGTTTGCTAGGGTATCTTTGCCATTTTTCTTATTCGCTGCTCAATAATACTTTACTACGTAACTTTTTGACGTAGTCTTCAATCTATATAGTCAATCTATTACTAATTATATACCTTTTCATAACGTTATTTGATGAAGCCTTTATTATAACATTGATTAGATTATATTTACCATTAATTCTTTGAAACTCCCTAATTTTGTTTACTTTTATAGGTTTCGCCAAAGGTCATCACGTTAATTATTAAGCTTTTTTCATTAGTAATTCCAAGTTAAAAAAAGGTATTAGAATACGCTTTGTAAATCAATATGAATGAAAACCGGGTAATAATTGAATATTTTTATTGTTTACTAATGATATTAAAGTTTTCCATATAAATATATATATATTTAAAGTTGTTATCATATTGTAACTTTCGAGAATAAATACGTTTTTTATAAAACGTTTACACTTAACCGATGTTAAATGGATGAAATATTCAGTGATAGCAAACTGATTATCCAGTAATTTATTATCGTTAACTATAATTATGGAAAAATCCAATTTGTAACGATAAATTATTGACTTATGAAAGAGCTATTCGTAAAGATCATTAACTTGGATTTCGACAAATTAATAATAACCATATTGATCACTCGGTTAAAACCATTCATTCATTATTTCAATCGTTTATTTAAGATATCTTAATCCTTGTTAGCTAGGTCTTGGACTTGTAGCGCAGTTCATAGGTTTTATAATACTATTAGACGATATAAAGTAGTACTATAATTGTTATGGACGCGTTATTTAAAGTGTTGTTAAATATTTACAACGTTAGTTTTATTAATTTTGGATAGACTAGTACTTTAACACTTTCAAAAAATACTAAGATATTAGGCATTGATATCTTCAATATTATACAAATAAGTTTATAATCTATTAAAAGTGACATGGGGTTTTTCAATAAATGTTTAATCGGTTTGCAATTTCGAATTTTCGAATTTTCAATACCACGTTGTTTTGCTACTATAAAGCTATCAATTTCAACAAAAGTATATTATTAATTTATATACCCACTATGTTGAAATTATGATCCTTTTATATAGTTACTTGATCTAAGTCATAAACGAAGGATTTATGCTGGTTTTAAATTGAAATTAAGATTGGTAAATAGGGACTTCATTAATATTTTCTTCAGTTAATTCATATAGCGGTTTGACGTATCGTATGACTGTTTTGAATAGGTATTTGCCATGAGATTTTCAAGGTAACTCAATTAAAACTATTCTTGTTAAATTAATCGTTGATTATATATACATTTAAGTAATATTACGGCTATGAAATGTGAATTTACTGTAAATACTTTCTACTAAATTCGTTCTTAATTCAATTATGAAACGTTGGTTTATTTTTTCAATATTTTGCAATTACGTGAAAATATAGTTTTCACTTTTATTATTATATTTTACAACAATTGGATAGAATTTTTCGTATTTATTTCGTCGGGTTATTTCATCTTGTAAACAATCCTCGAGTTTACAATCATGATATTAGGATTACTAAGACCAAAGTTATATTTAAGAATGAATTATAAAACTTTTCATGCATGAAATCTGTCAATTTCAACTTCATAATTTTTCAAAAGTGTTTGCTCAGGGTTTTAGTCGTTTTCTACGTGCGGATATGAATTACCGTATCCTGATTGTCTTTTTGTTGTTTATTCTGTAGTTATATAATTACACCCCGATTCATATTTCTCATCCTTATATTTCCCCCTCTCATTTCTAGTTGTTGGCCCCGCCGCCGTTGTTTTTTAACTTGTTTATCACTGGCGAAGGTGGGTTATGCAAAATAATTCACTCGGCTTCAGGACCTTTGTTGGTATTTAATCTAATATAAATTTTCATTTGTATTATGTAAATATCATAAGATCATTGATTATTCTAACAATTAACCTTGGATTAATTATACTTCAAATTTTCAATGGGGCTTTTATTTATTTATTCCAAGTTATACGAACATTTTGGTTTATAATAGAAAATTTAAAACTTCTGGTAGACCTTAGATGTTGTAATATTGTCAATTCGAATGATCGAATTAACAGTAGTATTGCGTGGTCAGATGATGGATGTAGTGTTTTAGGTTTGGTAGACTGCTAGCTGGTTTGAAATATAATTCGTATGGTCAAGAGCTTGGCCCATGCATTAGAGGAAAGTGTAGCGTACTGTAATCAACTTACATCTAATGTGGTAAATCTGCACAAAGTAATATACTTGCAGTACGGTTAACTTTACTTACAGTAAAGTTAACTTAATGTACTGTATGTAATACTATTCCAATACTGTCGGCTTTTTAGTTTGTGCGTGTACGTTAATATGGTTGACTAATCTTTATTAGTTGCCACTAAATTGCTTCCTCGTTAATTGGCTAGACCCCTATTAATTACAGTTGACTCTCATACTGTGTTTCACCCAATTACATGCAAATTAACACCATTTGACCTCAATTTCTCCGTTGCTTCGAGATCCGAGTTTATTAACTTTTACAAAAAGTTTTTTCGTTACAACTTTTCGTAATTTCAACTATACTACTTAAACAGGTCGCTATTATCAATCTCCTGTCAGTCTTCCAATCTTCAAGCACATCCTTGTTTACCGTCACATGATTTAAGCTTTTCAGTTAGTTTATTCACGTATTCTTCAATATATATAGTTAGTTTATTGCTATTCACAAACATTTCCAAGGCTTTATTTGGTGTAGCTTTTGTCATAGCATTTGCAGGATTATTTTTGTTATCGATCTATCGTAATTTCTTCATCTTATTCCTTTTGTAGGCTTCACAAAGTACCATTATATCTATTATTAGGCATTTTTCGTTGTAGTTTCAAGCTTTAACAGGAACTCGAAAAAACTCCTTAAGTTGATACAAATTATTATCGGGATAAAGAGAATCTTTAGTTGCCTGATAATAAGGTTAAGGGTTTCCTATAACGCTATGACTACGTTAACACTCGCTATTATGTCGTAGACTTTTAAAGCTAACACGTTTCGTATAATCCTTTTACACTTAACGGAGGTCTAGTGGATTAGGTTACCAATAATGCTAAATTAATATTCCCGCTTATCTTTATTGATAAGAATTATTAGGAAGTCTATCTGTAAAGATAAATCGCTGTTATTTATAAAAGACCTGTCCGTAAAGATTATTAATTTGGCTTTTAAAAGATCGATTAATACTATATCAATTCCTAGATCTAATTTTCGTATTTGTTACTTTAACCTCTTATTTAGTCGATTAAAGTCTTTATCCGTTGGTATTTGTATTTATACCGTAATGGATAAATTGTATAAGGCTTCCGGTTGATATAAAGTGGCAATATAGCTACTCTGTCTACGCTATTTCAAGTACTATTAAACTCTAGTCTTATTAGTTTTGTCGATTATGGTAAAAATAACGCCCTAAAACTTTTAGCGAAAGTTTAAGTCCGTATTAATACCAAGAATACGAATTAACGATTTATTAAGCCTAAATTGGTTGTTTCTCATTAATTTCATCACCGGTTCATAATTTAAAAACTTAAAGTCATTAATTTTTTATTGTTTCTGTACCATAAAGCTAGTCGTTCCAACGAAAAGGGTATCATTATTTACATATCCACTATACCGAAGTTTATTTCTTACGTTACTAACAAGTACGGGCCGTATATTAAAGACTTTATCGTTAGCCAAGCCTTAAAATACGACTAGTAGGTTAGAAACTAGTGGATGCCTGCCTTAGCTAATCTATATAATAATTTGACATACTATATTACCGTTTTTGGTAGGTAAATGATACGGAGTTCCTATGGAAATTTTAACAATATAATTCGCTGTAAATCCGTTGTTAATTGTGTGTAGGTTTGCGTAATATTACGGTTATTAAGTGTAAACTTTCCCTTCATCCTAGCTAGTAAACTTATTATTCAGGTAATTACCAAACGTTAGTTAATTTTATAAATGGTTAGCGACTACGTAAAGATCTAGTCCTTATCTTCATCATTATATCCTTAAATGATTAGCCGTAACTTTTTATACGACCGCCCCGTAGTTTTGCCCTTAATTCCGTAGAAAATCCTCGACTTGAAGATCGTAATATTTAGGTTTTCAAGGTTAAATTTTACTTTAGAAATAAATTATACCATACCTAGAGTTAGTAAACCGTCGATTTCAACCTTATTGCTTTCCTTAAAAGGTTTACTAGAAGTTTTAATAATCCCTTATACCCTAAGTTTTACTATCAAGTCTTCGTTATCCTTCTTTTTCCTGCTTACCCAAGTAGTATTAGAGGTACGACTTGGTGTATATTTCTCCTCTTTAACATTCCTCTTCTTTAAAGGTCGTTCTTGCCGGCGGCGTTCTATTATCCTATCGATAACAAAAGGGGGAGGTTTGTGTTAACTCAGTCATTTAAATTAAGGGTTTTTATCGTTAGTAGTCCTAATTTAAGGCTTAACCTGAATAGTCCAAAAAGATATAGTGCCGTTAGCAGTTATAATAGCTACTTTAAAGTTTACGATACTTAATATTTTATATGGTTCCTTCTATTTTCCTAGCTTCCGTTATACAAGGACTTTATTTTGTAATGGCAAAGTAAGTACATTCATTATTATAGGCCCGTTTTTTGTTTTAAGGGTATTATTGAATTGGCGGCGCATCGATTCCCTTTATAGTTCCTTCAAAGCTTTGTTGTAAGCCGTAACACGTTTTTAAGTACTTGTAAAAGGCGGAGATTTACAAGTTAGGCGTAGGTACGTTCCAAAAACTAGCAATGTTGGTGCCAGGCCGTTAAAACCCATAATTTCGTTTAAGATCTTTATTGCTATTTATAGGCGTACCTCCGAATCCATAAAGCTTCCAATTTTCAACGTAAAGATATTATAAGCTCGGCTAAATAAGGAGTATACCTTTTTAACCTTTTTAATACTTTATTAGGCTTTTATAGGTACCTGTTTGCACTAAATACCCATTATCTTAGCGTTTTCTTAAAACTCCGCCGCCAAAAAGTTGGTACCAGTATCGTAAACGACGACGTTAGGTGGACCCAGATACATGTTAATTTATAATATCCTTAACGTTTTCCACGTATCATTTACCTAAAGGGATTTTAAAAATTCGGCTCCGTAAAAAGAAGTTGCGGAGTTAACAACGTAAAAAATAGGCTTGTTATCTAAGTAAAATATATTAATAAAGATTTCATAGTTAAAGTCATTATCGTCTTTAAGTATAAATTTTAATCTCTGAGGGGTTTAGGTATACGTTTAATTGTAATGGCAAACCCTTTTAATAGATTTTGAGACAGAGTATTTCATATCGTTATATTCTACGAACATTAACACTTTGTTTAGGATGTTAATAGCTAGATGGTTAAAACGATGGTATAATCAACATATCTCCGCCTCCGTTAGGTTTAATACCACCGCCTCCGGAATTTAAAAATAAAACCATAAGTACCCTCATTTAAAGGCGAGTGAAAACCTTTAGCCATTTTTAACCAGCTCGTTTACATTAACTTCAACGTTAACTCTAAGGGTTTTTACACCCTTTAAAGAAAGTAGAAAAGAGTTAAGGAACTTAAAGATATGAAACGTAATTACTCCCACGAAAGTTTAAATTACTGTTATTCCTAGCAAAGATAGTTATTCGCCTAAGCTAAAGCCAACTTTCGCTTTACCAACATTATAATAATTAATTTTAGTAACTATAGTACTTTCCTTCCGTAATGCTACGTATTACGAATTGCCTCCTATTGGGAACTTTGTTGCCCCTATATCTTTTATGATACTCTGAAACGTATAGTTCGCATAACGATTACGAATGTTAAAGGTATATAAGGGATTAGGAGCATAATTAGGGTAAAGGTAAAGGTTTTTACCACTTAAACAGTATAGAAAGATATAGTCGGCTAGTTACTAAGCTGCCGTACCAAAAGTAGTATCTTCGTACTATTTAATTAGCTTAAAGGTATTGCCATTAATAGGTTTATCCCCCTTAAAATTTGTAACCTGATTTAGTTACTTTTATTGAAAAATAATAAGGTATTAAATATCATATATTACTCTTTTATTATTTCACTCGGCAAAGGAGTGTAAAATTAACTAGTACCAAGTTTTACCACAAATCCAATATCTCTTGCCATTATCACAACGATAGTACTAATGGTTAACAGGTCCGCCTGTATTTTATTAGTGTTAGCGTGGGTATTTTTTTTAGTTTGGGGCTACGGTTGAGGTCGATAGGCCCAACCTTAAACGTTATGGGCGTCTGTATTTGTGGTTGACGTAATTAACTACCGTAAGATCTTCTTCGTCCACATTAAGGAAATTGCTAGCTTAGGGGTATATTCCGAATAAGTTTAGTATACGTGTTATTACGATAGTAAACAACGAACGCAACTGGCTAAAAAAGCCTTCGCAGGTGGCATTTAGACGTTATAAGGCGTATTCGAACTCGTTAACACCCGGAACTACTACCCGTACCTGCTCGCAAAATGTGGCTTCTCCAACATAGGCCTTTCCTATTACTTTTTAACACATCATCAATTTGTTAAGCATCTAATTAAAAACATTTAATAATAATTCCTCCCCTTTTTTCTTTGTTATTATCTTAGTTTACCGCGTAGTAGCTTAGTCCATATAGTATTATGAGAGGTGGACTTCGTGCTCGAAATAACCATTTATGCCATCGTGGATCTCTCAAAATTTGGTAGCGCTCGTTAGAAGGATCAGGTAATAATATTTAACGTAACTTATAAGGATTCCGGGAAATAGTGAGTGAAAAACAAAAGGTAGGACCTCCATTCACTTGCAAATATTGAAGAATAACATTATTTTAATATCAAAAGATCTATAAGGCTTCCCGTTATACTTTTCTGTATTATCGCAGATCTTAACGAAGTCCATTATTAGTTTATAATTTATGTTAACTATCCGGACAGGTTTTGGAGGGAGGTTCCGGTAATTATTCCAGTTTCAATTAGTGTTTCTTAGCAACTTAAATCTTAAAGGTTTCGAGGCACAGTATTAAGAGTAATTTCTAATAGCCTGGACCGATGTGTAAAGTTTTGTAATAAGACTTGTATTCGGTTCGCGCGCGTAGGTATATTTAAAAGGAGAATGTTTTTAAGGGTTTTGGCGATAGATTTATTAAAAGACGATAGGTACTTAAAGGTTTTAGAAAGTTTGACGATCTTGTTTAATTAACTAGTGTAAAGTGTTAACGTTAATACCTTTAGCCACGTTGGCAGTTGCTACTTTACACGCTTTATTACCACTAAGAGCGTATTCCGTACTATCACGTAATGGTATTAAACTGCCGAGCAGGTTAACGGGTTCCTTATCTCTAGCGTATAAAAAGGCTTAAATTAGCTAAAGTCAAAGGGGAGGCCCTTTAGATCGTGTATAAGGGCGTTAAGGTTCCTTAACAGCTTTACCCTTGCCTTAGGGGTTTTGTAGGTATTTCTTAAGTTGGACCAGCTTAAAAAAGGTTTTTACCATTCCCTTTAAAGCCTTCTCTGGTATGTAAATGCCACGCCTCTTAACTTCTGTCCTTAACTTAACTTTGATGTTCCATTAAATCGTTTTTTATATATTTGGTGTCTGGTAATTAAAAAACTCGCGAAAGTCTTAGAAGGTATTAACGCCACGGCTAAACTCTTTACCTTCGTTAATTTCGAAGATGTACTAACTAACGTAATTAGTCAGGTGAATTTTAGTAGAGGTTTCATCAACATTCTTAGTCTAAAGTTAATAGTTGTATTTGTTAACAAAAACTAATCCGAGGTTTCTGATTACTTTCTTTCAAATAAAGTCGGTAGTAGCCTTAAAGTGAGCGCTAGAGGTAGGTATCCTAACAGGCGTATAAAGCTAAAAACTTAGTAATCCTAGGAGTAAGGACTTGGTGTTTTGGCGTAAAGTTGCGTAGAGACTTAGCGACTTGGCAAGAGGTCGCGTAACATGGCTTTTTTAACGTAACTTGATGTTTTTTAGTGCTTTTGCTTAAAGCAGCGAACTTAACGATTAAAGTGACGTAGGGAGTAAAAAAAGTGAAGTATAGGCAAAAGTTTGGTGTAGAAAGCAAGGTCGAAGATCTTTATTGGTATGGGTTAAGGGCGAAAGATGGTGGTAAAAAGCGAAGGTTATTTATTATAGGCCGTAAAATTTAGTCGGTTTTTCACATTAGTAACACCTACAGTAATATTAACTTAGCCGTTTGTTAACTTACCGTACTTTAAGACTTTTGACAGTCAATCTTAACATCTTTAAAGAAAATTATTGAAAATTTCTTAGTATTTTTGATAATGATACCGTTGCTTACTTTAAGATTAACGTTAAAAGACTAACGCAACCCAAAAAAACTTCTCTGTTTTCTTGCCGTTAAAAGACTATCGTAGTACTAATAAAGTCTTTTCGCAAAAATATTTCCTTTACTCTAGTCATAAACGCAGAGCATAACCAGAAAGTAGCCTTTTCTTTTAATTAGCTTATCTGTACTTAACCTAACAAGCAATTACTGATCAGTATTGGTAGGCCTTAGACATTACAATATTGTCGATTCGAATGATTGAAGTAACAGTAGTATTGCGTGGTCAGATATTGGATATATTATTCTAGGTTTGACAGACCGCTAGCCGGTCTGCAATGTAATTTGTATGGTCAAGAGCTTGGCCCGTACCTTAGAGTGAAGTGCAGCATATTGCACTCGACTTACACCTAATGCGGTAAGTCCGTACAAAGCAATACACTTGCAGTATGATCAACTTTACTTACAGTAAAGTTGACCTACTGAACTGCATGTAATATTATTCCAACAAGAACGTTAATAATCAATATAGAGCTTTTGGTATAACAGATTTTATTGACTTAATTTCTGCCGAATTTCTTTTATGGTTCCTTTCAATATATGCCATATAGCTTAAACTCTTTCCGACTTTTTCATAATAGAGTAGATTCATTCGTTAGACGATGATATACTTCAGAAACTAATAGGGTTGGTATAAGATCGTTGGGGCTTATGGTGTTATTTACAATGTTTAGCGTTATTTAAAGACTTTCTTTTTGATTAGTAAAGATTTTGATCTCTAATGCAAGTTTTTTATAATTTTTTTGAATTGACTTATGTTTTCTTTCAACTTTTCAGATACTTTAGTAAACTTTGACATATATCTTTTTGTATTCAATCCCTAGTATTTGGGCATTAGTGTTACGACCTCAGTATGATGGCGAGTCAGGAGGCAAGCCAGTGAGCAGCTAAGCCACTTAGAGCCCGAAGTCCAACACATCAAGCGGGGAACACATCTCCTTTGTTAGTGGAAATGACTAAGCCAATCACGTGAATAGGATCAGTGGGATCAGTATTGATCCAAGTGATCCAGGATCAGCAGGCTAAGCACTGATCTAAGGGATCCAGTACTGAAGATGACATGAAGGCACGAATATATAAGGACACGATTAGCACCACATAGATAGTATTTCCTTCATAGCTCTTCAGTTTTCAATCTAAGTATTCAGTCTCAGTATATTCTGAATAGCCTCACAGCTTTTGATCATTACTTGCATGGTTGCGATATTGTTCACTCAGAACCTCTGCTATCTTCTTGATAATATAAACCCTTTGACACCTTCTATATACTCACGGGTATTTAGTGTGATCATTACAATTAGCTTGAAATTTCATGGTCACGAAATTAGGTGTACTAATATAAAGAACAAATTGAGTAACCTGAAGTATATTTTAATTTAAAATATCTTCAATTATTCCGAGGTAAATTTCATTGAGAAGGATTGAAGAAATTTAGTATTATGAAAGAAAGTTGCTGAATGTACGGCATAAAGAAAATGTTTGTTATATATATAACCGATGATAGTCAATATATCGTAATTAATGTTATCATCGTTTTTCAAAGTCAATTTAAATATTGTAAGCATCTAAGTGCGAGTTTGGTAATCAGCAGAGAGTTAGTTGATAACATCTAATGTAAATTATTGCCTATAGTTTTATTTTGTGGAATGAAAAACTTTGTATAGATCATTAATAGTTGCGTAATTGAAACGATGGTGTAACAAAATTATATCCAACTTCATGAAATTTATCTCTGTTGCCTTCAAACTTTGAAGATTAAACTATATTTATTGTTTTTTTAAAGGAAAAAAAAAATTTCAACTTGTATTAACAGTTTATTAATGTTAACTTTAAAGTTAACGCTAATGATTTTCACGTTTTTTGAATAAAAGAAAAATGGGATAGATTTTTTAAGAATGTAAAGATAATCGGTTTAACGACTATTTATATAACCTTTAATTCGAGTAGCGATAATTTTTTACCTAGTCTATAGTCAACTTTGAGTATATAAATGGTTCAATAATTTAATTTCCTTATAGTAAATCTCTTTCGTTGTAACGTGATATTCTGCAAATACCTTTTAATAGAGTACCGTATTTCCTACATATTTAATATAATTCTTTAAAACATATACTTCCCGTAACAATTTCAAAGATTAAAGGTATGTAAGAGGCTATGAGTTTGGTTGTTATAATAAAGGTAGATTTTTTATCTTGTTAGGCAGTATAAAAACGCATAGTTAATTAGTGATTTGTTTACTTTAAAAGAATTGTTTTTATGTTACGAAATTTGTTTGCATGTGTTATTTTGATTTTTCAACATGTTTTCGATTTTTTAATTTGTAACTCAGTTCGAGACCTTTTATTTACAAAGGAGTAAGATATTAGTTCAAATTTATTATCTATCATTCAAAAAATGGAATGACTGGAAAATAACTCAATTTATCGTCGAACTTATTACCGATTAAACATTTCCCCTCCATTATTACAACGATGTTAGTTGCAATGATCATGTTCATTCAAGCTTTAGTTATGTTTTTGTTGTTAATATGTCTTTTAATTCAATAGCTATAGACTACATTTTGAATACTAAGACTTTCCGTAGTGACGATTGATATAGTACACTATCAAAAAGGTTCTATCGTTTTGATTAAGGAAATTATCAGTTGAAGGTAATATACTAATCAAAAGTTGCTTAGTTGCTATTATAGTCGTAAGTAAAGACCATAACTAGTTAAGAATCCTTTAGGGTAGTATTTGAACTCTATACAACGTGTTTGAACTTGTTAATACCTGTTATATCTACTCAGCACATCTCTCAAAGTATGAATTATTCAGTATGATCCCTGACTATTACTTATTAATTCAAAATCAATTTATCAAATATCTAGTTAAAGGTATTTATAGGGGTTTTTCCTTTTTCTTTTTTAGATATTATCTCTATTTCATGTTTTATAGCCCAGTTAGTATGATATCACGAAATTCGGATGTGGTATTCGAAGGTACTCCTCATTCTGTTATAAATTTTATAGAAGGCATATATCTTAATTCAAAATGTGAAATAATGGGTTCTAACATATACTCTGAGAATTCATGGGAGCATTAAATGGCAACGTAAAGCTTAAACTTCCGTTTGCTTTCAAGTGTTCAGGAACGACATTAATTTCTTCTCACGCAAACTATAAGGGTTTCCGTTTTACTTTTCTATATTCTTTGAGGAAAATATTAACAGAGTCTATAAAAATCTTAGAATTGATATAAAATATTTTAATCAGCCTTAGAGGTAGGTTGCAATAGTTGTCTTAATTATCAATCATTGTTGTTACAATTAACTCAAGGTTTAGGCTTAGTTAGTTTCAGTGGTAAAGGTAATTGTCAATAACTTAACCTAAAAACCAAAGTTATATAGTAGAACATATAGTAGGTCCACTTGTATAACGTATTTTCTGTGTTTTGTACAGTAACATTACCCAACTTTTTTCATTAAATATAATTGTAACAATTTTAACGATATTCTTTAATTAAAAGTTTGATAACACAGATGTCAATTCCTTGTATTATGTTAAAAACCGCTAATTTACGTACTCTTCTCCCGCCGAACGCATATTCCGTGTAATCATTGACAAAAGTTACGTTACCCAATAAAAAAAGGTATTCTTCATAGTTAGAGTATACGGGGTTATCGTTGAAACCTTTAAAGTCAAACTTATTTGTGAATTAGGGAGTGGTATCTTAAAACGTATATCAAGGCGTTGGTAGTTTTTAGCAATTCTTTTTCATTTCTCTTGTAAGAATTAAGGTTGAAGATTTTATAGTTCAAGAGTTCAAAATTTATTCTTTGTTTATAGTAGGTCAAAAAAAGTTTCAGGTAATACGCTTGTAAATTTATTTCAAATAAAGCTTCTTCGCTCAAAGATCTCTGTTTTCAACTTAACCTTATTCCTTTATGATTTTTTTTCTCGTATTATTAATTCAATTGTTCAAGAATTTACGAAAGTTTTATAAAACCTTAACTTCGCGAAAAAATTCTCCGCCGACGTCTAACTTGAAGATATACAAATTTATTATGGTGATTAAATGTTTTAGAGTAAAGATTTCTTAGATATTTTTACCTGATAGGTTTTTGTTATAATCCCTGACGAAAAGAGATAATATGCCTTTAATTACTTTTAACTTTGTGCTTTCATAAACTATTTTGACGTTTTTGTTGGCGTGTTGATATTAGTTTCAGTTGGGTGAAGATTTGGCGATTTTATAGCGGTGTGATGTGGTTTTTTGACGGGTTGGAGACTTCGTTAGAAAGATGTGAAATCGCGCAACGTGGCTATTTTTCGCAAATTAATTATTTTTATAGGAGTGAACTATTAGTATATTTCTATATCTGGTTCTCTTAAAGTATGAAAAAAATTGGCGATATTATGATATTGAAAAAAAAGCATTAATCTAGGTAATCTATTTCTGGTTTTTGGTTGTTTGTCATTCGAGTCATTGTTTATTTTGCTAGTTTTTTATTCAACGATTTGTAATTATAGTAGAAGGAACTTAGCTGATTGTCAACTGTAGGGATCTTGATAATTTGTAATAGCTTTTTGAAGATTTGAGACTTGAGACGGATAATCTTAATACTTTTCTTCAAAAAGTGTTTAATAGAGATTTCTTGGTGTTTTATCAATAGGGTATTATTTTTCTCTATTTCAATTTTCAAATCCTTCCTTACAATCCAATGAGCCACTAATTACATATATTTTCAAATCCTTCGTTATAATCCAATGAGCCACTAATCACATACTTTTTGCTAGTAGTTTGAGTCAGACTCCTTATATACATCATCCTAGAAGTCATTCCAGTTACCAAAATATCTCTATTCTTTTTATTACGTACCGGCCGGTCCAATTATTTCTAGATACAAACCATTAACTTATTACTATCTAAAACCCTTTCCAAAACTTCATTAAACGTAACGTTTGTTATAATATTATTGGGTTGTTTTCACATCTAATCCAACCAAATTCGTTCATCTTTAGAAATTTGTATACCTTCCTTAATATCATTTCATTTATTATTGAACTCTTTTTATCAATCATTATAAACTTGGAAAAACACTCGTCAATACTTCAGTAATCAGTATAAACAACAAGAAATATCGGGGTTAATTTAAGCTGTTGAATAATGATCATCAATCTTCCGTTATTTATAATACCAATTTCAAATCCTGCCATTATGTCTTAAATTACATGTACTAATATGTTTCGTATTAAACGTTTCTAATTAAGTGATATTTTACAACACTTGAATACCGTCAATCGTAGACTTTCCATCTAACCTGTCTTTATCAATGCAAATTATAAAGAATCCAATCTATAAAATTAAATCGTTTGGACTAATGAAAACCGCTGGCGAAAATAATTAACTTGTTCATTTTTAAATTTCTAGGTACCTTATTAATACCCATATTTCAATTATCTATCTACTGTTAAAAACTCTTTATCCATCTTTTGAAGTATTTTTATTATATATTTTGAACTTATATCGTATCCTCAAATGTGAATTGCCTTAAGTAAATTCAACATAAAAATATCAGTTGCATGAACCATTAATTTGAAATATATTTATGGTTTTACGTTGTGATCTTTATCTATCTTTGTCGATCTTTATCTAATTGGTTACTCTTTTCCGTTAACATAAGATTATATACATATAATTACCATGGAAATTTTGGATACGAAATAACAATCCTTTAAAGTTGAGTTACGTACCTTTACTAAAAGTTTTAATTAGTTTATACTTCTAAAGGCCTAAATTTTTAATAAAATGTTTCCCCGTTACTATAACTCGAATCATACCTAACGAATAAGTGTTTTCAATTTATATACTACCCATACAAAACTCTTCAACGGTCATAATCAACTAACAAGAGTTAAAGATTGATATTTTTATATGAAAAATGTTTCTCAAATGTATTTAATACGTTGAAACCCATTAAACGATAGCATTTACCAATTTTTAAGAGGTTTACTGTAATTCAATATCGTTGTAACATGTAAATTAACACGTAGCTTTTAGACGATATAGAAAATGTAGTCAACTTGTTATTGAGTTGCTTTAGAAAAGGTATCTTCATGTTACGCGATTTTTTTCAACTTGTTATCTTTATCATATGACATTTTATATCTATTATAATCTGTAACGCGAAATGATTGATCTTTTTGAGGAGTAATGGAACATTAGGTATAATATATTATCTATTCTTTGAACCGTTCAACAATTTGGTAACAACTTAACTTATAGCCAGATTTACTAAAATTCTAACACTTTTTATCACTATTACAATAACAATATTCACGGTTACTATATCCACGTAAGTCTTAGCCACGTTTCTATGGGTATTATAATTTTTATTTAATAATTTTGGACTAGATTTTAATTTAGTAAACTTTCAGTCCTTGCGATTAATATGGAACATGATTATAAGATTCCTATTGATACAGTCATGAAAATTATCGACTTAGGACAAAATACTAATTAGGCTTAGCTTAAGTGGCATCACGATCGCAAATTAAAACTGAAATTGATTAAAAAGCTCTTATTTGTAATATTGAAGTATTATAAGGTGTATTTAAACTTGTTAAATCTAGTGATAGCTGTCTTGATCTGCTAGCGAAATGTAGTTTGACGAATATGTTTCTTCTTCATAACTTTCTAGTACAATATAAACTTGTTAATCATATAGTAAAAGATGTACATAGGTGTTTTTTTCTTTTTTTCTTTGAACCATTATCGTTATCTAACACGTTATAGCTTAATATATATGGTATTACGTAAGATTTGGATCATACTTGAAGTAAATTTTCATTTCGTTATCTATATTAATTAAAGTACATATTTGAAAAGGAAATATTAGATCTTGATTTTTTGGCGTAACCCGTAAGATTTCTGTAAATAATAAGTGGAAAACTAAAGGTTAAACCTTTATTAATTCTCAAATGTTTAGGAATTGTATTATTTTCTTATTACGTAAATTATAGAGTTCTGTTTTATACTTTTCTATATTATTTTACCTTTTAGTGTAGTCTATAAAAAGCTCGTAGTTCATATTAATCATCTTAATTGCCCCAAGAGATAGGTCGCGATAGTCGTCTTGATTGTCGATAGTATGGCTTGCAATTAATTTTGGTTTCGAATCTTCAAAGCTAAGGTGATAAGAGTCATTGCAAGTTACTTATCCAAAGAGATAAAGTCCAATGGTAGGATTTATAGGAGGATCGTACGTAAAAGCGTACCTTCCTATGTTTTACATAGGTGCATCACGCGAAACTTCACATTAAACAAAGCTTTAACAGTTTTATCTATTTTTCTTAATGAAACGTTGGATAACACCAATATCAATTCCTTGTACTGAGTAATTAGCTTTTATTTTACGTGCTTTTCTTTTTTCCGAAGGAATATTTTATATTATTATAGGTATACGTTAAACTTCCTAGTAAATCAATAAGTTTCTTTTTTTTGGTATTTTAATATCATTGTTAAGTGATTTCCATAACGTATAACATTGGCTACTATGAAGTAATCCTATAGATACAGGCGGTAAGGATCATAACCCGAGTAACTATAGGTCTTGTATAAGCCTTATAGCTTCTAAACCATCTTTTTAAACAGGATATTAGGGTGCCCTATAGTTTAATGACCTGTAGGCGTATGAATTGTAGTATTGGTCGGGTTTAGAGGCGCGGTTTAGTTATTTCACACCAGGCGCCCATTTTTATTGAAGATATAGCTATATGTTTCTTTAAAAGTCGGACCTTATAAAACAGATATATGGAAAAATATCTTGTGAAAAACGAAGGCGAAGATAAAACACGTCGCGGTCGCGTATATTATGAAACTTTTCAAAGTGTAATGAAAGAACTCTTATACGTTTAGTAATCCATATATCGTGTATCCAGTACAAAACAGAATAAAGTAAAACCTTTACCAAAACAAACTTTATTAATCTTTCTCTTATACACTATATTAAGTATTGATTCCTAATAATACACGATCTTTATATCTATTTGTTGATAATTTGTCAGAATTACTATATTCAATTAAGTAGTTGCTATATAAAATAAGAGAAAAGTGTATTTTACTCGGGCTGTTACTATACTCGTAACGCTTCCACATCGCTACGCCTCCATTGTTACCCCTATTACTCTCTCTTACGCTGGTTCCGCTGTCGCATCCTTTCCTCCCTTAAGACTTACCTTTTTTAATTGAATTGAATGTGGCGGACAACAGTTATTAAAACTTTTATTGCCGTCGTAATAAAGTTATCAAATGGTTAGTAATCTATAGCTGGTAATATGCCGGTGTTGTTATTTTTGCTACGTCATTGACTTCAGCGGTAACACTGGTAATTTTAATGGTATATCTTTGCCTGGCGAGCGTAAGATGTCAATATTTTTGACGAGCGTTAAACGTAGGTTCAATTATGTTATAATTCAACTTTTCGTCACTAAAAAGAAATAATTTGAAACGCGAATGAATACTCGAAAGGTTTTAAGGTGGGAAAAAACATTATATATATAAGTTTCGCGTATCTGTCTATGCAAAAGCCTTGTAGGTAACCGCGATGAAAATCTTTCAACTTTTAGGAAAGGCCGGGTAATATATAAAACACACATAAATTTTCTTTTTTACACAGAACGAAACGTTAGTTTGTATTAAGGAGTGGAAAATATTAATAATATAATATGAGATCAGTATATTGGTATTTTATTATGATAATTCATGTAGGAAAATTTAAGTTAACTATAACAGGGGAAAGGGCTTTCCGAATAACGGGGTTTGCCAAATTACATCCCGTGTTTAGCCGAATACGTAATATTCTAACGCTTATATAAATGTGATAACTTATCTCATTTATAAGTATATCAATTAACCTTGACCACCTTGAACACCAAATAGAATATAGATTTAATTTCGTAAACAAATAGAGGATTGTCGTCGTAAAAATGAATATAAGTTTTAGCGCTTGAGTTCACGAATTTGTAAGTGAATTCGTTTCCGAAGATACCTATATATCCAAAATTTTAGTTTACCGTTAAAAGTTCGTAAAAGATATAGACGTCGGCGTTAAATTTATTATATATTCATTAGGAAGAAGTGGTAACATTGCCCCTTCAATTCCAAGTCACAAAATTGGTATTCATATATTCCGTCATCTCTCCTAAAGAAACGTATATATCCGTTTTTAAGCTCCGGAGTTCGCCGATAACCTCTGCGTCGAATATTTGTATAGTAATCTGAAATTAATTAAATTTTCATATAATAACGTTGTCGTTTTAAAAGATCGCGTACCTGTAGTTAACTTATTTTTACATACACTATAATATTATTTGGACTTATTAGTAAAACCTGTAGAATAATTTGTATGGAGGTTTGATTATTATTTTGAAACGTAACAACAATTTCCTTTTTAAATAACCCCTTTTATAGGGTTTTCAATAAACTTGGTAGAAATTCGCAGTTTGCGATTATGAAATAAGGAGTGAAGTGGGTTATCCTACATCCTGGAGATAGGGTTGTGATGGGTTTTTGAAAATAAGGAATGATGTAATAATGCTGGCGCCGCTGCGCGGAGTTATACGAACCATTTGGGTACTAACTATCTTGACCCGATAGCTCCAAATATTGGTATCTCTGGGTTATGCTATATAGTTGTTAATGTTGAAGCGACTGGTGCTGTTGAAATATAGCGAATGAAGGGGTAATTAACATCGTTTTTTTTTATAAAACGAAAGTCGAATCAAAGTCTTTATTGTTTCAAAGCTACTTTACTAAAATATATATTTACATCTCTAAATGTAACGTATTTGGGTGAATTTATATATGATGAAGCGATCGATTTTGACGCTATAATAAAAGGGACCGTAATCTGGTCCTCTAAACCCTTTTAATTACGACCAGTTTACCAGTTTTCGACGTAATCAATAAGTATAGACACGATTGCGGCGACGATGGATATTCAAAAAACGTGTGGCAAAGGCTCATATTTTATACGAGACAGTGATTTGTAATACCTTACGACCTTGAAGGTTTTTATTCTATGATTGCTAACATAAAAGCGCCTTGATATAGTATGATCAAACCAAATTTTACTAAATTTAAATTACGTATTTTAGTACTTATAGAAGGGTTTTTAACCGGGTGAACCAGCTATGTACCAGATAAAGCGGGTGGGTCATGATGTTCTGTACGGTTGAACCGGCTTTAGCGGCCGGTAATGTGTAGTAGTCTAGACTTTTCTAAGGTAAAAACACGCTTATTATTTGCTTCCTATGGGTTCGCTTGTCGTAAGTTTTGGTTTCACTTTAAAACTTTATTTTGAAGGAGTTCGAAACCTTAATAAATGAAACTTCGTTTATATATATAAAATGCTAGCCTAAATGAAACTGAGCAATATTCGAAATATATCATATATAGAACTGTAGAGAGGATAAATCTGGATGAAGTTTTATAATAAAAGTTTGTACACCCCGTGGTCATCGTTCATTATCGAACTCTTATTACTTTTCCGCATTAAAAGCTTTTAATTAAGGTAATTAAATTTCGATGGAATCCTAATCACCGTATTTTTTGTATAAGGCGGTTATAAAGAAGGGCGCCAAAGGCCCCTTATTTATTACTTGAGAGAATTGACGTAACTTTATCTTTCATTAGGGTGGATTCGATATGGTATATAAAAGATGTTACAAGGTTTGTAACGGATTTTTGAGTTGTTTGGTTATTATATAGGTCGTTAATTAGGTCGCGAGTAATTAGCATCCATAATAGTTTGCATGTTACAATATATTTACAATGTCTAGAATAAATCAGGATCAAAGTGATAAATTTTTAAAGAGCAAGGATACGATAGTTTCTATCGTTAAACTTTAGTGTTATTGATAATTTCGATTATAACTATATTTTTAAAAAGAAATTTAAACGTAAGTGCTCTTTTTTACTATCAGCGGGCAGTACCCACTATATAGCTAGTATAGTTTGACCCTTGCTAATGTTAAAATACATATATATATCGGTGGGAAAGCTCGCAACCTGAAGTTTACACTTTATACAACCACTACCTTATTCAGTTCCCTGTTTTTAGGTTATACCGTTTCAACTTGTTAAACAGACCACTCTATTCTTTTTACCACAAGTATAAAAATTGAAAGACGTATTCTCTATACCTGTAGCCAATTTCCGAAAATTTACGCTATATATACTGTTAAATAGCTGCCGAAGAGACCTTATATCAACTATATAGGTTCCCGCTTTCTGAAAAAACCTTCTCTGCCAACGAATGTAGATCGTATTTGTAAAGGTTTTGTCCCAGTGGTTAAGCAAAAAGAGTACACCTACCATTAGGTATATTGAATATTATTTCTAAACTTATACCTGTAATATAGGGAAAACAGCTTTTTCCTATAAAACAAAGTATCAGGTAAAACCTTTAACGGGAAACAGGACCTTAAGCCAGCCTTCCAATTAAGGGCTTACAGTAACCTCATAGCTTAAAAACTCGTAATATTATATGGGCTTAAAAGTTGAAGGCTTGGTCGGGCTATATTATACGGCCATTTTAGTATCTGCACGACGTTTATTCGTATCTAGGATCTGACGGCGGTTCTTAAATGGTGAAAGACTTATAAAATACATACATCTTGGTTGAAAGCCTGTGGCGGTAGGAAAGATATACTTTACAATTCGGTAAAGAACATATTTTACAACTCGGTAGAAAAATCACAACCTGAGCTACCTTTTTGCCACGGACCGCAAGCCCAAAAAGTGTAAAACAATCGTAAAATGGAGTACACTAATAAGAGGGTGGTGTACCGTAAAAAGTCTTCTATAGACAGCCAAAAAAAAAAAAAAAAAAAGAATCTAAGGTATAATCGAAGCCTCCACTAAACGAGTGAGGCGCCGGTGTACATAGCGACGGCTTGAAGATAAATAAATAAATAAAGCCGTTAAGTGCAAGCGCTTATAATCAAGGTTTCTCTTTTAGACCTTAAAGCATAAAAGGAATCAAATCTACATTACAATTGTAGTGAAAATTTAAGTTTCAAGGCCCCGCTAGGCGAATAGGGCGCCGGTGTGGGTGGTGATAGCTCGAAGATAAATAAATAAATAAATAAATAAATAAATAGAGCCGTTAAGTATAAGTACTTGTAATATAGGTCTAGACCTTAAAACGCAAAAAAATCAAACTTACAGTGTACAAGTTCATATCTAAAGGGCCACGTTAGTACAAGTAACAAGGGATGGAATCGCTAGTTATAAGGTCTATTTTCTGGATACACCGCTACGCGAGCGGTACGCCGGGCTGAAGAAGATCTTTATAGCCAAAAAGGGGTTACCGGAAAATATTTAAAGGGTGATAAATCCGATTAAAGATGTTATGGTGAAATAGGATGCATTTAAATCAATAGTGTTAAAAGCGGCTAATCCTAAATTTTTTTCTCAGAAATGGGCACTGTTAGTGTTTATAGTATAGGCCTCCTACCTTCTTTAACAAAGTGGTCCTTGAATCCATGCCGAGAACGGTGATGTCTAGTCGAAGATGAAACGCAGGTGTTTGTTATATAAGATATAGAAAGACCTTAGTATGGAGTTTTAATACGTTTTGAGCAAGCGCATCATTATTTCGTCAAATCTGGTCAACGTATTACGTCCTTTTTTGGTATTAGGTTGCACCTCCTCATCAGAAATGACAGCTTTTATAGCATAATTTACTCGATTCCATTTTAATCGTTTGAGTAGTCGTTAGCGATGTTGTCGTCCGCAGAAAATCAGCTGAGGATATCCGTTTACAGAACTCAATTTTATTAATAAATATCGAGGATAAATTGATTGTCGATTTCGAGTAAAGGGGCCTGTGAAGGGGAGGGTGACTTATATTAGTTAATTATAATATAAATTTCTTTTTCTTTTTTTAGTTTGATGAAGTTTTTGTTTTATATATTTTTGCGTGAGCCTATTATACCTTCGTAAGGAAAATTTTTACGCTTCAAGAACCCGATGTTTCGCATGCGATCTACTTTTGCCTTTCTTATTTAACAGCGAATCCGATCGAGTTTAGGTGTTTATTATCGCGTAGCTTTTACATGGGCTATTATTGGTACTTACTATGTGTAAAGCTTCTATACATAGGTAGACGAAGGCCCTCACCCCCTTGTATACGAAGGCGACGTTATTGATCTCAGTTACAAATAATAATTAAGTTATTTTAATAGTAACCATATCGCTAAACCACGGTAAATTGGTATTTGATTTCTTAATACGGGTAATTGAGGCCGTAAAAAACCCATGGGTTTGAAAGGGTGTTGATAATACCTTATAGTTTGAATTGATATCAATGTTAAGTTGTATCACCGTAGTAGCCCCAATAATATTTGTAAAAGTAAGATCAAGACCATTTTTTAAACGTTGGGTAAGAATTTTTATCTTTTACTCAAAATATATACCAGTTTTTAAGGCATAGTTGTTTTAAGTTCGCCACCTATATAAGTTACTGGGTATTGATTTCTCTTTGATTTATATAAAGTTAAAATCCCCGTCAATAATGTTTTATAATCCGGATACCTAATTGTAAATCTTCGTTAATACGACCTGAATAAATTGACTCTTGTTGATAGAGCTTTAAACGTTGCAATGTTGTCGATTCTATTGGTCGAAGAAACAGTAGTATTGCAATATTCAGATGGTGAATGTATTGTTTTAGGTTTGGCAGACTGATAGCTGGTCTACGCATTAATTTGTATAGTCAATTGCTTGGCTCGTGCCCTAGTATGAAGAGGGTGCATACTATACTTGCTTTGTAGCTAATACAGCAGGCCCGCATAAAACAATACACTATACTTGCAATCAGTATAGTCAACTTTACTATAATTAAATTTGACCTACTATATTGCAAATACTACTATTTCAACACTAACAGCTTTTTAATTTGTATGTACGCACTAGTGTAATTAATTATTTTTTTCCGGTAAGCGCTCAACTGTGGCCTTGTCAACAGACTAAATCCCAGTTAATTTTAATTAACCTCTGCGTCAAAATTCACCTATTTGTATGCAAGTTAACCCCAATTACCGTTAATTTCTCCACGGCTTCAAGGTCCGCCTTTATCAATTTCCACAAAAAGCTTTTCTGCTACAAACCTATATAATCCTTGACTTTGATTATATCAATTGAATAAGTTAACATCGTTCATTCCATTATAATCTTTCAACTTACCAGCACCTCTTTAACCCATTTAATATAATCTAGGCTTTCTGGGAGGCTTATTAATGTAACCTTTAATATGTATAGTTAGCCTATTACTATTTATAAACCTTTCAAAGGCCTTATTCGGTGACTCCTTCGTTATAATATTAATATTATTGTCTCTGCCATTAATTTATCGGAACTCCTTAATGTCCCTTCCTTTATAAACTTTGCGAAGTGCTATTATATTGATTATTAGGCATTTTTCACTTATAGTTCCGAGTTTCGAAAAGCATTCTAACAGGCTCCTCGAATCGGTACGAATTACCACTATGATTTAAGGAATATTAAGCTACCTGGAAACAACGTTAAATGTTTCCAATAATAATATACCTATATTAAAGTCTGTTAATATATCGTAAATCTTTAAATCTAACACACTTCGTATAATTCTTTTATATTTGAAAAAGGTCAATTAAATTAGGCTGTATATAATTCCGAATTAGTCTTCCTACCTATCTTTATTAACGAGGGTTATTAGAAAGCAGATGTAGGAAAATAAGTCGGTATCATTTGTAAAAGACCCAACCGTAAAAATTATTAACTCAATTCTCGATAAGTCGATTAAAACCATATTAATCCCTTGGTTAAAATTCCATATCTGCTGCTTAATCCTTTTATTAAACCGGTTAAAGTCTTGTTTTTAGATCTTATATTTACGCCGCGATAAAAAGGTCGTATAAGTTTTCTAGCTAGTATAAGATGACAATATTTCTGCCTCAAGAACGCTATTTTAGGTACTATTAAGCCTTAGCTACGTTAGTTTTATCGATGATAGCCAAATCAGTATCATGGCCCTTTTGGCGAAAATTGAAGTTAGTATTAATACCAAATATACGGATTAATGATTCGTTAAAATGAGGATAATTGCCTTCCACTAACATCGTCACCAGCTTACAATTTCAAAACTTAAAGTCTTTAATCTTATATTGCTCCGATATTACAAAGTCAGCCGTTCCGATGAAAATAGTATCGTTAATTTATATACCTACCAGGACGAAATTATCTTCTTCCGTTACTATTAAGTACGGGTCGTATATTAGAGGCTTTATGCCTAGTCGTAATTTGAAATACGATCAGTAAGTCAAAAATCAATAGACGTTCATTTTAGCTAATCCGTACAAAGGCTTGATATATCGTTTTACTATTTCTACGGAGTAAATGGGTCGAATTTCCATGACAATTCCAATGTTACCATTCGTTATAGGTCGGTTACTCATTACGTGTAAGCTTAGGTTATATTTTGGCTATTAAACGTAAAGTTGCTTTCAATTTTAGGTAGTAAACTTGTTGTCAAAGCAATTACTAAACATTAGCTAAATTTATAAATCGTTAGCTATTACGTAAGAATTTAGTCTTTACCTTTATCGCCATATCCTTCAAAGATTAGGCGTAACTTTTCGTACAGCTGCCCCATTATCTTACCCTTAACCTTGTAAATAATTTTTGACCTAAAACCGTAATTTTTTTTGTTTTGAAGGTTAAAATCGGTTTTCGGAATAATTTATATAGCTAATGAAGTTAGTAAGCCGTTAATATCCACCTTATTGTTTTCATCAAAAGGTACGCTAAAAATCTTAATAATACCTTACGCTTAAAGCTTCAGTGCCAAGTTTTCGTTATTCTTCTCCTTTCTATTCACTTAATTAGTATTGTAAATACGATCTGGTGTGTATTCCCCCTCTTTAACGTTCCTATTTTTCGAAGGTCGTCCGCGCTGCTGGCGTTTTATTGGTTTATCGATAACGGGTAAAGAAGGTTCGTCTTAAGTTGTTCGTTTGACTAAAAGGTCTTTATCAGTACTAACTATAATATATGTTTTAACCTAGGTGGTACAAAATGATATAAGACCGTTAGCAGTTTTAACAATTTCTTTAAAGTTAATGATACTTAAGGTTTTATATGAGAAATTTTATTTACCCGATTTCTGCTACACAAGGACTTTACTTTGTAATAGCAAAGCAAGGACTTTTATTATTAAAGGGCTGTTTCTCGTGTTAAGAGCATTATTAATGTAGCGGTGTACCGATTCTTTCCGTAGTTTCTTCAAAGCTTTACCGTAAGTTATAGCTCGCTTTTAGGTACTTACTAATAGCAGAGGTTTACTTGGTAGGTATAAGTATTCTTTAAAAACCAATAATGTTGGTATGAGGCCGTTAAGACCCAAAATATTATTCAGGCCCTTTACCGCTATTTAAAGGCATGCCTCTGGGTCCATAAAGCTTTCAATTTATAGAGTAAGAATATTATACGTTCGGCAAAGTAAGGCGTATACCTTTTTAACCTTTTTAATACTTTAGTCATTCTTTATAGACACTTGTTTACACTAGATACCCATTATTTGTGCATCTTTTTAAAACTCTGCCGCTGTAAAATTGGTACTAGTATCATAAACGACGACATCATGTGGGCTCAGATACATATTAATCTACAGCATCTTTAATATTTCCCATGTATCCTTTTCCGAAAGAAACTTTAGAAACTTAGCTTTATAAAAAAATGTTACGGTGTTAACGACGTGAAAAATAAGCTTGTTATCCAAGTAAAACATATCGATAAAAACCTTATAAATAAATTCTTCATCGTTTTTAATATAAAATTAAATCTTCGGAGGGGTTAAATATATGTTTAGCAGTGGTAATAAAGCTTTTTAATGACTTTTAAAGCAAAGTATTCCACATTTTGATGTCCCACGGACTTTTGGACTTTATATAACTTACTAACGGTTGGGTAGTTAAAAAGTATATGAAATTAGAGTATTTCTAGCTCTGTTAGGTTTAACACCACCATTATAAGGCTTTGAAGAAAAAATTATAGATGCCCCCACTTAAAGGTGAGGGAAAACCTTTAGCCATTTTTAACTAGCTCATCGACGTTAACGTCAAATTTAACGTTAAGTGTCTTTATATTCTTTAACTAAAAAAGTAAAGTGGTAGGGTATTGAATGATGTGGAACGTAATCGACCCTATAATAGTTTAAATTACCGTTATTCTTAATAGAAAGTAATTTGCCTAATTCGAAGCCAACTTTAGGTTTATTAATATTGTAACAATTAATCTTAGTAGCTGTAATGCTTTTTTCTCGTAATAATATATGTTACGAATAGCCTTCCATCAAATACCTTATTGCCATCATAATTGTCATTATACCTTAAAACTTATGGTTAGCATAACGATCGCGAAGGTTAAAGGTATATAAAGTGTTAAGGGCTTGGTTAAGGTAAAGGTAAAGGTCTTTACCACTTAAACGGTACAAAAAGTCGTGGTTTTCTAGTTATTAAACCGCACTTGGAGTAGTATTTTTACACCATTTAATTTACTTAGGGGTATTATCATCGTTAATTGGTTCGTTGCCCTCGAAGCTTGCGATTTTATCCAAAAATTCCTGTTTAAAAGTGGTAGGGTACTGGATATAATATGATACCTTTTTATAATTTCGCTTAGCGAAGGGGTGACGAGTTGACTAACCGCTCAATTTACTATAAATTCAATATCTCTCACTGCTATTACGACAATAGTAATTACGGTTTATAGGTTCATCTAAAGTTTAGCCTTATTAACGCTAGTGTGGCTGTTACCTTTAATTTATAGTCGATAAGATAGATCTTATGCGCTAAGGGCGCCCGTAACCGTATTTACAATCGATATAATTAACTACCATAAGATCTTTTTTATTCACATTAGGAAAGTTGCCAGCTTAGGGGTATATACCAAATAAGTTTGGTAAACATACTATAACAATTGTAAACGAAAAACGAAACTAGTTAAAAAAGCTTTCGCATGTGGTATTTACGCATTATAAGGCGTATTCAAACTCGTTAACACCTGTAACAGCTACCCATACCTACTTATAAAGTGTGGTTTCACTAACGTAGGCTTTCCACATTATTCATTGGCATAATATCAACTTATTAAGAATATGGTCAAGCACATGCATTAGTGTTTCCTCCTCTTTATTTTTTGACATCATCTTAGTCCACCGTGTAGTGGCCTAGTATATATAGTATTGGGTAAAGTGGACGTCGTATTCGAAGTGACTTTTCATATTATCCTAAACTTTGCGAAAGATGATTGTTAGAGTTAGGAAGGTTAGGTAGTAATCATTGGCGTACCTTGTAAGGATTCCGGGAAATATTAAGTAAAAACTAAAAAGAGGAACCTCTATTTATTTAAAAATGTTTAAATAGGGCATTATCTTCGTATCGAAGGGGTTGTAAGGCTTTCTATTATACTTTTTTACATTGTTTCAAATCTTAGTAAAGTCCGTGAAAAGTTTGTAGTTAATGTTGACTATCTTAACAGTTTTTGGAGGCAGGTCGCAATAATTATCCTAATTTTTATTAGTATTTCCTAGGAATTTAAGCTTTGGAACTTTCGAAACATGGTATTAAGGGTAATTATCAATCGTTTGACCCGAAGGGTAAAGTCCTGTAGTAGAACCTGTAATAATCTCTTGCGTATAGGTAAATTTACCGTGGAAAGACTTTTGGAGGACTTGACGATTAAAAGGCTAGAGGGTAATAGGGGTTTAAAAATACTAAGGAACTTGAAGATTTTGCATAATTAATTGGTGTAGGGTGCCGACGTTAATTCCTCTAGCCGTGTTGGCGGCCGCTACTTCACGTTCCCTGCCGCCGCTGAAAACGTACTCCGTGTTTCCGCGTGAAGGTACTAAGCTGCTGAGCAGATCAACAGCTTCCTTATCGTCAATGTATAAAAAGACTTGACTTAATTAGGGGTGAAAGGGAATTCCCCTAAAACGTATATAGTGGCGTTGAATTTCTTTAACGCCTTTGCTTTTCCTTCGAAGATCTTAAAAATTAGGGTCTTAAGGGGGGTCTTCTTGTTAAGCCAGTTTAAAGAAAGTTTCGGTCAGTCCTAGTGGAGTTTTCTTTGAGATGTAAATACCACGGCGGATAACCTCCTTTTTTACATCTTCGACCTTACATCAACTTTCTTGGCATGAGTGTACGGACTACCTTGTTAAGGAGGGTAGGGGGCCTATACTATATACCTTAACAGTGCCTACTTCCGAGAATTTTCCTCAAGTCCAGCCGCTTTTAATACCATTACTTCACATGCATTCTATTCTACCACAACATTATCAATTGGCTTTATCACCACTTTAATATTTTTCGGAGACCTCTTTTTGGCCATAAAGATCTTTGTTGGCCCTGCGCACCGCCTGTATAGCGGTGTATCCAGAGAACAGCCCTTACAACCAGCGATTTCGTCCCTCGTTACTTGTACTAATGTGGCCCTTCAGACTTGAACTTACATACTACAAGTTTAATTCTTTTTGCGCTTTAAGGTCTAGAAAAGACCTTTATTATAAGCGCTCGCACTTAAAAGTTTTATTTATTTATTAATTTATTTATCTTTTAGTCGTTGCTACCTATACCGACGTCCCGCCCACTTAATGAGACCTTTAGACTTGGATTTACACTGTAACTATATTGCAAGTTTGATTCCTTTTTCGTTTTAAGGTCTTGAAGAAAAACCTTTATTATAAGCGCTTGTACCTAACAGATATATATATATATTTATTTATTCATCTTCAAGCTGTTGCTTGCTACACTGGTACTCCGCCCGTTCAGCAAAGACTTCTACCATACCTTGGATGCCTTTCTTTGTCTGTTTATACAAGAAATTCTCCGGCACACCACCCGCTTAGTGGTATACCCTTTTTACAATTCTTTTACGCCTCTTTGGCTTGCAGTCCGTAGTAAAAAGGTAGCTCGAGTCGTGATTTTTGTACTGAGTTGTAAAGTACGTCCTTCATCGAGTTATAAAGTATGTCTTCCCTACCGATACGGGCTTTTAAACAAGATATATGCTTTTTACAGGTCCTTTACTCTTTTAGAACGCTGTCAGATCCTTGATACGAGTAGGCTTCGATCGGGAACTAAAATGGCCGTGTAACATGATCCGGCTAAGGCTAAAGCTTTTACGACTGTTCAATGTTACAGGTCTTTAAGCTATGAGATTACCTTAAGGCCTTAATTAGAAGGCTAGTTTAAGTTTCGGTTTCTGAAAGATTTTGTTTTTATTTTTGTACCGTTTCGGTTTTAAAATAAAGGTTAGGGCGTTGGATTTTTCTTTACAAATATATTAGGTTAAAATCCTTATCCGATACACTGTAATGATCACACCAAATACCCGTGAGTATATGGAAGGTATCAGAGGGTTTATGTTATCAAGAAGGTGGTAGAGGTGTTGAGTGAATAATATCACAACCGTGCAAGTAATGATCAAAAGCTGTGAGGCTATTCAGATGTGTAGACTGAATATTTAGATTAACAAATGAAGAGCTATAAAGGAAATGATATCTATGTGGTGATGACCGTGTTCTTTTATCCTATGGCCTTCATACCATCTTCAGTACTAGATCGTTTGGATGGCTTTGCTATCCTAGCGATCCATCGGCTAACCCTAACCCTGGGTTGCTTACATAAGAGATGTTCCCCGCTTGATGTATTGGACATCAGGCTCTTAATGGCGCAGCTAACCACTGGCCTATTTCATAACTTGCAGTTGATTCTTGGATCATCACATACACCTAATGGTGTATGCCCTCTTTAACGTGGCCCGTGTATAAAACTATACAAATATAGTCCATATTTGTAGCCCTTGAAAGTTTGTACTATATAGTAAGGATCAATATAGTTAATTATGAGACCACAATAGCATTCAATACATACGTACAATATATTGCCCCAAAATTGGCTACAGATATATAGGATTAAGTTTTTAAGCTTATATATTTGTTCAGTCAAGGACGCATTTAATGATTTATTTAATGGATTGCACGATATAGTTTGGAAGTAATAGGAATTTTCGAATATAGTGGTTCTTAAGGGTGGGAATACTTGGGTTGCGAGCCTTCCTACCGGTATATGTATGTATTTCAAATTAGTGAGGTTCATACTATACTGAATATATAGTGGGTACTGCCCGACGATGGTAAATAAATAAATTAATTAAAAAAACCACCTTTTTCAACTTAGCTTTAACCGTACGCTAGATTATCTTTAATATTTCAGGAATCCAGTGGTTAAAAAACTTACGAAAATCTTAAAAAACTCAGGCGCTACGGCCATAGTCTTCGCTGAGGAACGCGTCGAGAATATACTAGCTAACTTAATTGGTCAGGTAAATTTTAGTTAAGGTTTTATCAATATCCGTAATCTAGAGCTATTTGTCGTAATTATTAACGAAGACTATTTCAAATATTTTGATTATCTTTTTACAAGCCTGGTTAGTAATAGCCTAAAAGTAAGCGTTTGCGGTAGCTATCTTAATGTTTTGTCTTATATAGGACGTATAGGGGGCATAAGACGAGGGACTTGGTAATCTTGGACGTATGAACTTGGTGTTTTGGCGTAAAGTCACGTGAGAACTTTGTGACTTGGCGTTAAGTCATGTAACGTGGATTTCTTAGCGTGACTTAGTATTTTCGCTTAGAGTAGCGATTTCAACGATTAAGTTGGCGTCAGGGGAGTGGTAAAAAAAAGTAAAGTAGGAGCAAAGATTTGGTTAGAGGGTAAGATCGTAGGTCGTTTTTTGTTATAGGCAAAGGTTGAAGGTTATTTATTATTTTAGCTGTAAAACTCAGTCGTTGTTTTATAGTAGTATCACTCGCAATAACATTGATTTAGCCGTTTGCCAATTTGCTGAACTTTAAGACTTTTAATAGTCAATATTAACGTATTTAAGAAAAATCTATAAAAAAGTTTTATTATTTTCGATAGCAGTACCATCGCTACCTCTAAGTTGCCGTGAAAATCGACGCAACCTAAAAGTCTTTTATACTTATTGCCGTGAAATCCAACGAAGTTCGTAAAGGCCTTTCGCAAGAATTTTTCCTCTACCCTAGCCGCTGTTGTTAACGTAGAGCGTAACTGGAAAGTAAATTCTTCTTCTACTTAGCTTATCTGTGCTTAGCTTAATAAGCACTGATCAATATTAGTAGTGCTTTAGACGTTACAACGTTATCGATTCGATTGGTCGAAGTAACAGTAGTATTGCAGTAGTCAGATAGTAGATGTATTATTCTAGGTTTGGCAGACCGCTAGCCGGTCTACGCATTAATTTGTATGTCTAATTGCTTGATCCGTGCCCTAGTGTGAAGTGAGCGCATACTGTACTTGCTTCGCAGCCAATACAGTAGTCCCGCACAAAAAAATACACTATACTTGCAGTCAGTATAGTCAACTTAATTGTAAGTAAAGTTGACCTACTGCACTACAAATACTACTATTCTAACAACTCTAGTATATGTTTATTATGTTCAATGCGTTAACTTGTAACCATAAAAAGTCTTTTCCGGGGCTCGGCTGGGTTTATAAAACGGTCAAAGAAACTATTTTTCCTAATGTAGAAAAATATTCGGAGTTTCGTAAATCAAAGTAGTTAGTGTTGAGCCTTTTACATAGGAACGTTTTCGCTATAATTTCGGAAGTAGAAAGAAAGATCGTAACCTAAATTCCGTCATATAAATCATTGGCCTTTGTCTTTGTTGTCTTATTAGGGTTTTTATACGTTAATACTATTAATGTCTTTAGTAACGTCATTTATTAGTAAAGCTTAATATATGGTAACTATTTTGCTTACATTTACCTACGCAATTGTAAGCTTCGTATTTGTTTTCGACGTTCGGTAGCGCCTAGTTGTTGTATATACAGTAGGAAAGTATGTGTTAAATATTTCGAGATGTTAGTAGCGGTCAAGTTCGAGCGGGTAATAAAATCTCAATTCGTTAATTTTTTTTCCTCGAGTGATTTATAAAGGTTTATTGATTATCCTATCAAATTATGATAGAAGTGCAGTCATATATAAACGTAACTAATTTTATTGTCAGAATAGCTTCATTTTATATGCATTTAAACCTGACGGTAGTAATTTTTTGCGATGCGGTTGCAAAAGCTTTTAAGGTTTTAAAACTTGCTTTCGTAATTTTCAAGGTTTTATGGATCGATAAACGAGTTTCAAGGCCTATAATTGTTTTACTAGGAATATTGCCACAAATGAAATAAACTGTTACGACCATAGTTCCTTGCTTTTATAACTGTTTTCGTTTAAACTTTAATATTATGAAGATTTTTCATAAACGGAATGAGGTTTTTAACGTTAATATAACGTACGTTCAGCGTTTTTGGTTTACCAAACGCTTCGTTTGCTACGTTCGTAATGAGCTTCAGTGAAGGAGTATTACGCGTAAAGTTTAGGTCTATATATATAGCCATAAAGCCGGAGGACCCGATGGCGCGAGTATGAAGTACAGTTAGTTTAGCGCTTTCTTAACGAAGTATTAACCAAGACTAGTGTAATAAAATTTGGGTTACCAGCCCTTTTTATCGGGTGAATATTCGTTGTGGAAGGAAAGGTTACAGTAACTTTTTTGACCTAGGATTTTATTATTAGCTTCGTATTATATCTGGTATTATTAGAGGCTCGAATCCTTTTTAAAACACGCCTTAAAAGTCCAATATACTTTCCTCCCTTTTGTTTCTGAGACTCCAAGTAATTGACGTGTATCAAAGGGAAAAGTTTATAATAGTTTTAACATTAAGTCATTAACTTATACAGTTCCGACAGGTATTTTTATAAGAAACACATAATTTCATAATTTTACCAGTCGTACGTAACTTGAATTCATACTATTATAAATAATCTTTGTTATAAAATTGAAACATATAGCGCTCATTCATCGCCCTCGCTTATCATTCATTATCGAATAGGCGGAAGAACTTTATAAGCTTTAGAAACGAGACAATTCAGGTCATTGAACCCATATAAATATTTTATTCGTTCGTTGACAGGTGTGTGTTAATTAGCGCAATTCCGGTTTTAGAAGCGATTTTGTATTTTATTATTTCGAATACTGTGATATTTGCTTTGAAAAGGCGTTTGAATCACGTGAAGAACCCCCTTCATCACGTAAATATATTAAAATTAGTGTAATATAGCGGAGGTTCCCCCGAATTATTGAGAAAGCACTGATATCGTTTTTAGCAAAAGGTTTATTTTTAATAATATTGTTGTTATAAAGAAGGGAGAATCTAATGTGATTTTTTTACCGTTTTATTAACTGATAAGTTAAATTACATATGTTTTAAAAATGTATATTAAAGGACATAACCTCAGACATTGAATATAATACCTTTTGAGAATCTTATAAAAACCTGTAAATTAGTTTCCTTTACCCTTTTTCAAGGGCGGTTTAGGAAAAGGAATGGTATTTAAAGTGTTTATAGACGACGTTCTATAGTTCCATAGTAAACGATGGAGTTTTTGATAAGCTTCAAAAAATAGTGTCTTGTTTTGACCCGTTATAACGGTTTATATAATCCCTAGTTTAGTTGTAATAATAATTTTTAAAGTGACGTAAAAGATCAATATGACCTAAAGAGCCGGTATGTGAATAAGAGATGTCAACTTTGTAGTATAATTTAACGCGGTAGAACAAGGCGTACATAGGGTCTCACAGTTTTATCCTCCTTACTTTCGGGGAGACCCTTTTAAGTAAGGGTTCGGGCCCTCGCCTATGATATTGTTAGTTTTGTGTACCGCGCTATACAACGCTAAAAAGAATCATTCGGTATATCCGGGTTCGTCAGAACGAACAACGAAGGCGTTAATGGCTTATTCGTAAATCCAATATACAGATTCGCGGATTTTCAGGTCGCACCTCTACTTATCGAAATTCTTATAAAGAGTTGTAACGTTAAAGCGTTAAAGTTGATGTGTAACTACGTCTTTTTTCGCCGGGTGCGAACCAATTGCCGGACGCTTTTTTTAAGGCTCATAGTGTTTTAATAAAAGTCGGGTTTCTCTTACAGGCGCATCTGGAGCGTGTGGTGTTGATTTGTCCCCTTTGGTATAAGCTATGGCAGAAGCTATTCAAAGAGTTTTTCGCCAATGTTAAGAGATCTTATACGAGTTTGGTAGCAACACTAACAAATGTAGAGGCTGCCTATAAATGTATTGAGAAGGATATATATTGAGCAAGTTCCTCGTTATTGAGGTGTAAAAATTTGTTACCTATGGGATTTAAAGTTTCATATAATTGGGGGCTAGGGAGTAGTAATACCTCTTTCATTACCCCCTAGGTCTTAAGCTTAAATGCTTGAAAACGAAATCCTCTAACTATATCAATTTGATAAAGTTTTTCGCTAATCCGTTTATAATCTTGTTTAAAAGATTCCTTGGTTTACAAACTTTTATTTTCAATTTAATCTCAATAGCTTTTTCGATCGTTTTGTATACATCATTTGGTCCATTGTTAAAACACTTTCTGTTGGTAGGCCTTTATCGTTGCAAAGTAGTGGATTGGCATCACTGTGGTCGAAGTAACTGGTGCTGTATTAAAATTAGTTGTGTGTGAGTTGTAAGTTCTAAGTTCGGCAAACCGCTAGCCAGACTACACGCTAATTTGTATAGTCAAATACTTTTTTTTGTGCCCCACTTTAAAGTGTGCATATACTGTACTACAATTACAGTTAGTCCCATAAACAGAGGCCAATTTTCAGTTAGTATAATCAACTAAACTAATAATTTAGTTCACTCAATTGTATTGTATTTGACTATTATTCCAATACAGGCGGCTTTTTATTTTTTTTATATGAATGCTAGCGTAACTTGTCATCAATTAGTGGCAACCTTTAAAATTCCTCTTTAATCAACAAGCCAAACCCCTATCAATTCCGATCAATCTACACTGAATTTAACATTCATTATAGCCCTTTACTTCCAATCTCCGAGCCCTTTGTTCCTCTATTCCCATACACAAGTCTTTCGCTACAAACCTATACATATTACGCATTCCATCACTTACGTACCTTTTTCCAATAATTCAACCTACTAATATCGCCGCTACTTTTGTCATTGCCATCGTTAACATTACCTTAGCAGTATTTAAGTTTACTAAGGCATTCCTATTCATCTGTGTTACGTACCGGGCTGTCCACGTAAGCCTTTATTCGTACGGTTAGCGTATTACTATTCATAGACCTTTTCAAGGCTCTATTTGGCTTAGTCTTAATTATAAAGTTAGTGGAGTTATATTTACCATTAATCTACCGGAACTTATTGACTTTCCGGGCTTTGTATACCTCTTTTAAGTCTATTTTATTTATTATTAAACGTTTTTATTAGCTATATCTCGTTTCAATAGGTATTTGTAAAAGCTCCAGGAGTTTATATAAATTTTTACCAGTTTCGAAAGCAGTTCCATCTATTTAATGATAATCTTTAACGTACCGTTAATTATTATACTGATATCAAAGCTTACTATTATACCATAAACTTCGAAAACTAACACGTTTCGTATTATACGCAGACACTTAACAGATATCCAATATACAAAGTTTCCGGTAATTTTGAATTTCCCTTTGAACCTCTCCTTACTAACGAACGTTATGAAAACCCCAATTTACAATATAAAATTAGTATTATTACCGAATAACTCGTCCGTAAAAATTATTAACTTCGCTTTCGTTCAATTTATCGAAATAATATTAATACTTCTTTCTAAATGGTTCAGTTACTACCAAATATTTTTATTTAACCAATTAAAGTCATCGTTTCAAAAATCATAGGCGTGTATAATAATGAATAAGTCGTTCAATACTTCCGGTTAGCACGTGGTAATATAAGCTGCACGGGTTCTTTACTTTAAATATCTCTATAATATTACCTCTTTAGCCTTATCGATAGTAATTCAGCTCGTAATTTGCCTTTTTTAACGTAGGATAATATAAGTACGATTTTTAATCCTAAAATTATAGATATGAATTAACGACTTATTAAAATTAAGTTGTATACCTTTAGCTAACTTTTTAATTAGCTTTTATTTTTAAAGATATTACTTCTTGATAATAAGTTGTTTCGATGCTATAAACCTAATATTTCGGAAGAAAAAGGTATAGTTAGTTAGTATACCCACAATACCGAAATCTTTACCCTTCTCAATTAATAAATACAGGTTAAACTTTAAAGTTTTTATATCTAGTAAATTTCTAAAGTACACTTAGGATGTTAAAAACTAATAGACTCTTAATTCGGCCAATTTGTATAAAGTTTTAATATAATGTATTACCGTGCCAGCCGGTACTAATCCTTTGATTTTTTTTTGGTAATTTGAATAATATAAACCGCTAAAAATTGGTGCCATATTTTGTGTACGATTATGTTATATCTTGGCTATGAAATGGAATTAACCACTTACGTTTATAATCAAATTAGCAGCAATTACGACGATTAAATGATAGTTAATCTTTGAAATTATAGGCGTTTTATTGAGGATTCAATATTTACCTTTATAACCGTATCCTTTTATAATCAATTGTAACTCTTCGTATGGCTAGTCCGTAGTTTTGCCCATGAATTCGTGAATTATCCTCTATTTGAAATTAATAAAGTTTTAGACTCTAAATTAAGTTGACGACACGAATTAAATAAACCCTCGTATAAAAAAGCTGTTAATCCCTACTTGATCGTTTTTTTTAAATGGCTCATCTAGTATGTTAATAATGCCTTTAACACCTAGTTTAAAGGCAAATTTTTCGTTAAAATTTTCCCTTAAAAACACCTACGCTGTTATATATACCTTTCTAGGCGTATAGTACTCGTTACCGTCCTCTTCTATAGTATATATCCTCCTTTTAGGTGTTTTTTCACGCTGTCGACGTTTTATCAACTTTTTGACGATTAATTTGGGAGGATTATATTCGCTAATTCGCTTAACTCTAAAGTTTTCAACGTTAAGATCTTTATCCAACTTCAAAGATCTTTTATACGACTTAATATATATAATTCAGAAAATAATAGGGCCGTTAGTAATTTCAATTATTAAATTTAGGTTGGTAATATTTGAAATCCTATACGGCTCATTTTATTTACCCAGCTTTTGCAACGTAAAAACTTTACTTTCAAAAAGTAGGGACAATACATTCATTATCAATGGCCTGTTCCTAATATCAAGGGTATTGTTAACCTAGAGGTGTGCCGATTCTTTCTTTAGTTCCTTCAAGGCTTTACTATACGTAACAACAAGCTTTTAGATATTTAACAATAAAGAAAACTAAGTAGTTATATATAGGTAGGCCCCAAGTACCAATAAATTTTGGATAAACCTATTAAGGTCAAAATATCGTTAAAACCCTTTAACGCTATTCAAAGTCGTGTTTTGATTCGTAAAGTTCTTAATCCTTGAAATAAAAATATCGTAAGCCCTTCATAAAAAGCGAAAGATTTTTCGACCTTACAAATACCATAATAAGCTTTAATAAGAAATTATTTATACTAAATTCCTATCGACTTGATATTAGTTAAAAACTTTATCGTGATAAAGTTGGTACCGGAGTTGTAAACCAATATGTTTAATAGTCCTAAATACGTATTAATGTACAAAATCCGCAATACCACTTATGTTTCCTTCTTTATAATAGTCCTAATGAACTTGGCATTGTAACAAGCTATCACGAAGTTAGTAATGTAAAGCAATAGCTTTCCGTCAAGGTAAAACACGTTTATGAACAGCTTAAAATTAAATTCTTAATTTTCTTTTAACGTAAACTTGAACTTTAAAGGGGTTTGAAAATATATAATATAATAGTCGTACAGCTATTTAATTACCTTTAAGGCCAACAAGTCTATATTTTTGTAATTAGCCGCTTGTAAAATATTATAACAATATTAGTCATGAGGTAATTAAACCTACGATGTAACAAATAAAGTTATGACTTTGTTGAATATAATAACACTACTTATACCAATTATAAGTAAAACCAAAGATACCCCTATTGAAAGTAAAATGAAAATGACCTACCGCCGTGAACCGAAAACAATTTATCAATATAAAAGTTAAAGTTAACGCCAAGGTTGTTTATACCTTGAAAGTAAAAGAGAAAGGTAGTAGGAGATTCAAAAATATTGAAAATAATAAGACTAACAATAATAATAATAGTCGTCGATCTCAGTAAAAAGTGTTCTTTTCCAAAGACAAAGCAGATCTTTACTTTACTAGTATCCGTATAGTTGAGTTCCGTAACCTTATTCGTATCCCTTCATCACGCGACGTATTACGAATAGCCTCCTATTAAGTACCGTATTACCTTAGTATCCGGCATAATACCCTAAAAGACTTACTTCATGTAACGATCTGCAATAGTGAAAAGGTATATAAAGCTAAGGTCTTTATCTTTATATCGGTGGTAAGGGTTTTCACCTGTCAAACGGTATAGGAATACGTGGTTAGCGAGTTATTACGTTGCTTCTAAGCCGGTGCCAGTATATTTATGCCAGTCGATAGCTTTAGGCTTATTTTCCTCATTTTTAACCTCTTTACCTTTAAAGTTTATAACTTATTAGACGTCATCCTAATCATATATTAAGGGAAATCATATATAATATATTACCTATTTTAACTCGCTTTCAGCAATAGTATGGAATGTTAACTAACAACCTTACTTACCGCAAATCTAATATCTCTTAATTCTTAAGTTCAAAGTAAACTTGTCTCAACAGCTTAAAAACCATGAAAAAGAGGAATACCCTCCTCTGTAAGTGGCTTTGTTACGTCTCTAGGTCCGTGCCTTTTGTTAACCATACTAGTTGGGCCTTAAGTACTTACGGTCGATGTAATACGCATGAAAAGAGTCTTCTTCGTCGTTATTAAACTCTAGAACTTAAGGTTATATATTAGTCGAATTCGAGACTCGAGCCGTTACAGTTGCTAATGAGGAAGGAAACTAGCTAAAAAATATTTTACAAGTAGCGTTAAGGTAGTGGAAGACGTATTCAAACTCTTTATAAACCGTAATAACTTAACAAATTTGATGGCGAAGTGTAACTTTACTAGTATCCACGTTCCCCATTACTTGTTAGCAAAGTATTGGCTTATTAAGTATCTAATTAAGGTGGTCTATCTTACTTTCCGTCTCTTTTTTATAATCCAATTAATAAGAGCACTTAGTAATATTCCAATCGGTGTGGTATTGGGTAAAATTAATATCATAATTGAAGTAGCCCTTAAAGCTGTCGTAAATTTCGCGAAAATAGAAATAATTTATTAGATACCAAAAGTAATAATTTTCGGCTTAATCATTAAAGATGTTGGGAAATAATAAGTAAAAACCTAGCAGTTTAACCCTGATTTGACTATAAATGTAAAAAAACTGGCATAATTTAACGTTGAGGGGGTTATGTAGATTACAGTTATACTTCTACTTTCCTCCCCAATTATTAATGAATATAGTGATTACCGCGTAATCCGTATCCATTATAAGGACGTATTGAGGGGGAAAAGTAATAAACTAGTCGTAGAGATCCTATAAATCAATCGATTAGTACTAGGGTCCATATTGGTATAAAAGATGATTACCTTCAGCTAAATTTAAAGTGAAAAAATCCAATGGTCGTGCCCATAATAAGTTTGCATATAAAGCCGTTCCTTTTTTGATTCAACTATCAAAATTAGACGTGTTAAATAACTTAGAGGAAAGAGGCTTAAGGGTTTACGCAGGGAATTTGATAATAATCTTCTTAGTATTAAAGGGTACATTAAGGTTCCTACTTAATCAATTATTCAATTTAAGGGCTTACAACGTATAAGTTAATCAATTCCTTACGTCTATTAATACTAATATGTTACGAAACTCAGTTTAAAGAGTTTTAAAAACTTATATAAGCTTAGGAGTAACCTTAGAAACGCTTTTAAGAGCGTTTAAAAATGCTAATATTAGCAATCTCTTTACTATTTTCCTTCTGTACCCATTGTAGGTTTTTATTGGTAATGTATTTGTAAAGTATTTCCGTTAAGTTACCGTCTTTTCCAATTTTTAAGGGGACAGAAATCCCTTGTTTATGTAGGTTAGCCCTTGAATTTAACCTTAATAACTTCTCGGTCCTTTTCTATATAGTTAAAAACCAGTTCCTAAAAAAAATGATATAATTTAACAGGGTTTTAACGTTTAAATTTTAATCGTCGTGATTGACGTCGAAGATAAAGTGTTCGACATTATTGATAAGGTGCTCGAGAGTAATATTTTCGTTAATTCCATTGATCAAGAGGTTTTCATTGAAGTACTTGATAAAAATGGTTTCGGAAGTCTCAATTGCTTCCTTTTTGATAAAGTTAGCAGTAGTGTCATTTCCGTCATACTTTAAAGCCATCGTTACGAAAATTAAAACGTATCAGAGGCAAAAAGGTGACATAAAGGGATAGGTCGTAGGTTTACCATTAAAGTTAATATTTAAAATAAAAAGTCATAAGACTTTGTCTTTTTTAAGATTTAAAATTTACAGTAGTAATACCCGCAATAGTAGTAACCGAAATAGTATTAATTTAGCTGTTTTCCAACTTGACGATCTTCAAAACTTTTCAGCGGCCAATCTCACCGTTTCCAAAACTGTTTCAATAAGGAATTCTTAGTGTTTTTTGTAATTACGATACCGTGCCACTCTTTAATACCTATGAATAGCAAACGTACTGAAAAAGTCTTCCTTTTAACTACCTATGAACAGCAAATGTAGCCTCATGGCCCTTCGTAAAAATCTTCCCTCTACCTTATGCAATTGCAAAACGTAAGCAAAAAGTAGCCTTTTCTTTCACCTAGATTATCTGTGCTTAACCTAATAAGCACCAATCAGTATTGATAGGCCTTTATCGTTACAACGTAGTCGATTCGAATCACTATAGTCAAACTAACTAGTGCTATATTGAAATTGATTGTGTATAAGTTGTAAATTCTAAGTTTAGTAAATTGCTAGCTTGTCTGCACACTAATTTATATGGCCAAATACTTTGGACTGTGCCCCACTTTGAAGTAGGCACCTACTGTACTGCACTTGCAGTCAGTCCCACAAACTGCAGCCAATTTGCAGTCGATACAATCAACTAAACTGACAGTTTGGATGACTTGACTATACTTTTATTGTAATTTTTACTTTATATTTGATAGAGACAACATTAGTATCTTATTACAAAGTAAGAAATATACTATATTCACAAAAGGGATTAAAAACCTTCGATTATATATGAGAAAAGGTGGAATAATAACAATTGAAAAATATTTTGAATGTATAAAAAAAATGCGATTTGAATTACTTGGTTAAATAGCACGATTACGTTTTTACATAGTAAATTTTTAATTCAATCGTTATGTCAACATTCTTAATCTTTTTATATAGCTAATTTATATAAATTTAGCGTATTGATTTAATTCAAAGTATTATGCGATCTCAGTGCTATCGAAGGATTAATTTATTTATGAAGCGATTGAGTTGTTTTATATGATGATTGTTTGGAACGAATCGATTATTCCTCTGGTTCAATCCCGGCGATATTAACGGTTTAATCTTTTTATTTAATTGTTATGTGAGTAAACTATATTATCTTAAGTTAATAATAAGTTTCGATTGGGGTTTTGTTGCTCGCCTAACCTTTATTTTAGATATGACTGTAATTTAAACCCTAATACGAATTTTAATTTTTCGACGAAATATTATAAAAATTACAACGTTTTACATTAAAATAAAATATAATAAGAACGTTTAAACGTTCTACTATAAAAAAAAAAAATTGGAATAGTTACTAAAATTTGTAATTATTAGGTATTACTGTTAAATTTATTAAAGAATCTTAAAGGTTTAAGCCCTAGTTTACGCGTTTCGGTATAAAACGTAATGTAAAGGCGGAGTATTGTTACTGGCCTAACTGGTATGGTATACTGCACACTGCACTGACGAACCCTAACCCTGGTGTATTGCTGTATTAGTATAGGCCTCTACTGTCGGCCTATTTAGACTTCCTTCTTCCTTTTATATAGACAAATCCACGTACATCCACCCCACTGTTTTGGCTCGTGATAAGTCCGGCAATCAACACTGTTGACTCAAGCCAAGTATTTTGGCTTGCATTGTAGGGAGAGGGGAAATAAGTAGCCACTTTTGGCGCAAGGGATACTGTATGTAGGTATATTGTACCAAGCTACCTACAGATGCTGCTGCTTTGAATGATGCCTTGAATGCGTTCTTTCTGGGTGCGGGCCCCTCCTCTCCTCCTCCGTGCCCCCCGCCCTCCCCTATCTTCATGTGCTGCTCCAACTGCTTTCGGTGCGTGTCCCCTTGCCTGCAGATTCCACCTACCAGCCCCTCGTCGCCGCCGGTCCGGGCGCCCAAGCACCGCAACTGCACATTTGCAGTTTGGAAAGCAGGGCGGATCGCCGACGGGCTTGTCCAGCAAGGCCTCATGGCCGAGCCCGAGGAAGGGCCGGTTTCCAGAGTGGCATGAAGAAAATCTGTGTTCTGGTGCTGCCTGGGTTTTGATTCCGAAGTGCATATGCAGTTCATTGGTGTCGATTTCGCGGGAAGCCAGCCCCAGCTCCCAAATAGAGGCTATTCGTACCACTTCCTTCCCACCCTGCACCATGTCCGATCACTCAATCAATCTTGAAGTACACCTTCAGCTCGATCTCGTTGCCCCAGCCCGGCTCTAACTGCAGCTCCTCCCACGCCGCCTCCACATCAACCTCCAGCACCTCCGGCGACGACTTGCTCACAGCCACCGTGTGCGGCGGGACCGCCCGCCCGTGGATGGTCGCCGTGACGTCGGCCCCGACGTCCATCCGCGCCAGCGCCGAGACGTAGACGCCCAGCACCCCCAGCGCCCGGAGGCTGGCGCCGACCACGACCCGGCCGTGCTCGCGCCGCGCCTCGCCGCCGCGCACGACCGCCGCCGCGCCGGCCATCTTGCCCAGCAGCCCCAGGCTGGCGACGAGCACGCGCCCGAGGCGCGCGCCGGCGAACGCCGCCAGCGGGTGCGCCGTGAGGATCTCGAAGCCGCCCGGCGCGAGCGTCACCGCGAGCGCCGCGGCCGCCGGCGCGAGCCGCCCGGTGGTGTGCGCGCGCACGACGTACGCGGCCGCGGCCCGCGCGCCCGGGATGCGCGCCAGCGGGACGATGCTGGTCAGGGGCCGGGTCGAGACGTTGAAGACGCCGACGATGGGCGTGCCGGTCGCGGCGTCGCCGTGGTAGCTGGCGACCTGGAGAAGCGCCTCGTCGTGGTAGCCGACGTACTGGTCGATGCTCCGCCCCAGCACGCTGGGCCGGAGGATGACCGTCTTGCCGCGGACTGTCTTGGCCGTCATCTGGCTGATGAGGTCGAGGTTGTGCTCGCCCGGGACGTCGGTGATGTAAATAGGCCCGCCACTGACGCAGCGCGCGGCGGCATGGAAGGCAGAGTAGTCGTGGACAGTCTGAAACATGTCCCAGTCAGGCAGCACATTCAGATGTTGCGTGAAGAGGCTGTTGTGGGCATTTGCCCAGACGTGCCATGGGTGGGAAGATGAGATCTCCGGGAAGAAGTCGTCCGAGTTCCGGACCAAAATGGCCGGTTTGTTACGCGGAAGCTGTGAGTGGAACAGGATGGTGGGAGTCTGCGACATGCAGCTGATTGCCTTGATGCTGAAGTGTCGTAGGGACGCAATGGTCCACGCATCCAGGTACTCGGTGATGAGCTCGCGTCGGTGCTTAGCAGAGATCCAGGTGTCAGTCAAGAACTGCGCGTCTGTTTTGACACCGTCGATGCCACACGATGCCAGGAAGGTGTAGAAGTCGTTGTAGAACCTTTGGACGTCTTCTTTGGCCACAACGGTCATCTTGCCGCCGAGAGGAAGGTTGCGTCGTTCTCTGTCCTCTCGCGCAACCCGTTGCGTCTTATACTTCTTGGCCAGCGCGCCATCGGGAGACAGACCACCCCAGTAGCCTAGCAGGGCATGCCACACCGCCACATGCTGGATGCTCGGGTGCCTCGTACGTATCTTATGGACAGTGTCCTTCAAGCCGAGCGGGAAGGCCTTCGGTTCTGCCTCAAAGTCGTTCCATCCATGCTGGAACTGGCCCTCGCCTTGATAATCGAGATCCTGCCAGTTGTCGTCGATGATCAAGCTGGTGATGTTGACTTTATGCTTTGCCAGCTCATCTACTGCATGGAGTACCTTCTCTGCTGTGAGCTTTTGGCCCAAGGCATTCCAGGTGCCTATGAGCGTTAGCAAAGTGGCATGCATACAAGGTCGTTCTTTGCGGAGTGAAGACTCACAGAAGCCCAAGCCATCGTACCAGTTCTCCATCCACTCTGGCTTCACGCCCTCGCGAAGGGCTTCCATCTCGTCGTCATACTCTCCAGTCGACTTGTTGCTGGCTGTCACGAGGCTGCGAGCGTGCTGCATGACCGCGGCGTTGGCGCTCTCGAAGTCGTGGCTAACGGCAGCCAGCACGGTCCCGGTCTCCTCTTTGTCGGCATCGTTGCGGAGGTGCAGCTTCACGTTGCCGGCGTCGTCGTTCTGCAAGACGGCCATCACGTTGGTCACGCCGCTGACGGCGAGGAGGACGAGATGGTGGCCCCGGGAGTTCAAAAAGGCGGCCACGACGCCATCCTGGTCCAGCTCGAACTTGGCCCTGCCTTGCCTCGGTGCCAGCCACGGCGTCCAGATGCGGACCAGCGAGAACCACCTGGCGCCTGTCAGCAGCTGACGGATGAAGCTCGTGGAGGTCGGGATCAACACCAAGACCGTCCCCTCCCACAGGGCCCCGTTCGGCAAGAGTCGCACTAGCACGACAGGAGAGTCCGTCCCGGCGTACTGTAAATGGCGATGGCAAAAGAATCGGGGAGAGCCTAAGAGAAGCAGCAGCAGCAGCAGTCGGTCTTACCGTAGGAAGCCACCCCATGGCAAGCCCAGGTTCACATACTTGTACGTCGAGTCCTCGCCGTTCGCAGCATCCACCTGGGCGTCAAGGGCCCAGAGCTTCGTGCCAGGGCACTGGGACCGGCAAGCGGTGACTTTGAGGGCCCGGTCGTAGCCTTGGAGCAGCGGGACGGCGTCGAAGTCGCCAGGCAGGGAAGCGGCCGTCGTGTCACTGTTCAGAATGACTGTTGCGTCCTCCGTGCCCTGCTCATCCCGGATCCACTTCCACTCCTGGTCCGGCGCCGGGCGGAACTTGAGGGTGAACTTCAACAGCGACTTGACGCACACGTGGCCGTTGAACCAGAGCCGGGACAGGCGGTCGTCGACCTCCTGAAGGGTGGACGGGACTTGGTTCGCCGAAGACTTGGACAGGCGGGTTTCCGCCCAGTCTTGGTCCCCCGCAGCGTGCCAGAGAGCTACCTCCCAGGGCTGGTCGGCCCGGTCGTGGGGGACCTCGAGGAGAGCTGTGACTTGCACAGTCTCTTTCTGGACTTGTGTGACCTGGCCCAGGGGCGGGTAGACAGAAACAGAAGCCCCCATGTCTTTGACGAGGGGCTTGTTCTGCTTCGGGATGTGGTAGATTGACTCGTTGTAGTCGTCACTCATCTTGGATTGTTGAATTGTTGGGTGGTGGGCGGGGGACGGAATGCGAAGAACGGTTGGACAAGGGAAAGATCAACCGTAAGGTATGAGTATCATGCTTGATTGCCTCACTTGCAAGGTTGAGGTTGGCTGATGATACCTTCCTTAGTGTACGCAGGACTGCAATGAGACGACAAGCCGGGTGCGGGGCTGGGTGCGGGGCTGGGTGCGGGGCCGGGTGCGGGGCCGGGTGCGGGGCCGTGTTCCGGCGGCCCTCGGCATCATGCCCGGCCCGAAGAGGACAAACGATCCTGACACTCTTCCGATTCCTCGACGGGATCGTATATTCCAGCTCCCGCCCTTCTTCGATCGCTTCTGGCCCCGCTTGCACTTCGCCAGCTTGCTGAACCATCACCTCCTGGTCTTTCCCCTGGCCCTCTGCACCTTCTTCCGCACGTGTGCCGCGAGGTCCAGAGCGTTTTCGCATCTCTGGGTAAAGATCTGCATTAACTTCGTTGAAAACGCTGTCGCGAAGGTCTGCCTGTTGATAGAGCGGTCCTTCCATTGGGTCACCCTCCCGTTTGGGGAAGAAGGTGACGACGGTAGCGGTAGACAATAGGTCGATCAGCTAGTCAGTTCTGTAGAAGACAATCAATTCATGACAGAGAACACTGAGGATCGTGTTCATCATACTCACTCGCGTCGATAGCCCACAGCCATATTTGGTCGACCATAAGGACTTTGCCTTCACGTATATCATCTGCGGGCCTCAATGCATCTTCTTCACTTTCCGACATATCGCTGTCAGCCTCACCCCCTTCGTGAGGATCGCCTTGGCCCAGCTCATCCACAGACGCGTCATCGGATCCAATGTTGTAATGCCCGCTGAGAGAAGCGTCTGACTGCTGGTAGTCGTCGGGATCTAGCCTCTCCTTCGTCATCTTATACAGCATCAGGTCATCATCTCGCGCTCTTGTGTCGTGCAGTGAGGGGTAGCGATACTCGTCCAGAATCCTGCGGCAGTTGATTGGAGGATCATGGACTGTCACGGGCCTGACTGCACAGCAGGACCCCGGCACTGCAATCTTGCCGTCGGCCAGACACAGAGGGTGTTGTTTGGGCAAGAGTTGGGCCTGGACTTTTAGTGAGCGGATGAAGGCTCGGTCTGCAAAATCGTATGCCGTACAACCTGAGTCGACTAAGACGGTAATGGTCACAGGTTAGGGATACGCAGGAGATATGGTATTCTAAATCAGTAGTAATTTGCTATTTAGCGCCCGCAGGCGAAGTCGTCCCTCCGTTGTGAATGGATTCGGACCCTTCTCATAACGGAGAAACCACTTCGCCTACGGGCGATAGATAGCAAATCACTACGAATTCAGTGTACCATATTTCCTGCGCATCCCCAACCTGTGACCATCACCGTCTTAGTCGAGTCAGGCTGTACGGCATACTGGCCAAGGCATTCCCAGATCATGCACTGCTTAACAGCCTCTTGCTGGCAACTGAGGCTGGAACGGGCTTGGATCGACCCTGGCCAAGACGCCTTCTGATAACGTCTCGTCGTTCTATGACGGTACCGCAGGTGTCAAAATGAAGGAATGGAAAGTACAAGTGGACACAGCCACGCCAAATGAGGCACAGTCTACATGTTGGCCTGCAGGATGTATATCTTATGGCGGACGCCGAGAATTGCTGACCTCAAAGACGCGATGGGCGCAGTGAATGGAATGTGTGTTGGCCCCGAGATGCCTGCGCCGGACAGCTTGGAGTCCTCGGTTTCGGAAAAGTCCAGATGCGGATCTCGCAGGACAGCAATTTGAAATCATCATCAACGTTTGAAAGAAGACGGTGATCCAGTGGAAGCTCCTTTCTGAGGCTCGGCGGAATGACCACCCACACCAAATGCCCCAGACCTGCCGCGGCCGGTGTTGATACATAGATTGATGCATCGAGAGAGACCTGCAACATCATGATTGTCAGTGCATGTCCAAGACAGGTGAGCGTGTGGTGATGATCACCTGCGGTCATGACATGCCCACCTGTCTCTCTCACCCAGCAGGCAGCCATTGCAATGTCACCATTCTCGGATTCATGTCGCTGCAGGCTGCAAGGCTGATCTGTCGTGGTGAACGGATCTCCTGGTGATATCTGCATCTGCAATACAAAGTAAGTAGACGTCGAGGGCAGGGTTAGGGTCTAGGGTCTAGGGTCCCTGTACATGGCCAATCAGCTGGCCTGATCCACCTTGGCCCAAGCTCAACTTGCCGGCGCGGCTGGCCGGCGTGGCTGGCCGGAAGAACCTTGCACTCGATTCCTTGATCAACCTCGCACTCTCAACCTTCCTGCCACCACCCAATCCACCACCCAATCCACCACCCAATCCACCTTACCACAATACCGGTCTCCCGGTCCCAACTCCGCAATCACGTCTCCCTGGTCCAATTGGCCTGGACTGACCTCCACGTGCACGTGCACAAGCGATTTGACTGGCACGTCAACGACCCGTTCACGATGGCCTCCCGGAGACTCGCTCTCAACCTGAACAAAAGCCTCACCCGCAAGGCGTTCCCTACCTCCGCCACCCCCCTCAGGCGCTCCTTTGCGACCCCCGTCGCCGCCCCCATCAAGACCCAGACTACCACCCTCAAGAATGGCCTCACCATCGCCACCCAGCACTCTCCCCACGCCCAGACATCCACCGTCGGCATGTGGATCGATGCCGGTTCGCGCGCAGAGACAGCAGAGACAAATGGCACCGCCCACTTCCTCGAGCACTTGGCCTTCAAGGTATACACCATCGGAGCATGAACGAAGGTGCTGGAGCCAGTTGGTTGACGTCTTGGAACAAACAGGGCACCGCTACCCGAACGCAACAGCAGCTTGAGCTCGAGATTGAGAACATGGGCGCCCACCTGAACGCCTACACCTCGGTATGTCGACGCGTCATACCATCCTTGACCAGAATCTGCCCATCTGACAGCAGCTTAGCGTGAGAACACCGTCTACTTCGCAAAGGCTCTCAACGAGGACGTCCCCCAGTGTGTCGACATCCTGGCCGATATTCTCCAGAACTCCAAGCTTGAGCCGTCCGCCATCGAGCGCGAACGTGATGTGATCCTGCGCGAGTCCGAGGAGGTCGAGAAGCAGGTCGAGGAGGTTGTCTTCGACCATTTGCACGCCACCGCCTTCCAGCACCAGCCTCTCGGCCGCACCATTCTGGGGCCCAAGGAGAACATTCGCGACATCACGCGAACCGAGCTCTCCAACTACATCAAGCAAAACTACACTGCCGACCGTATGGTTCTCGTTGGTGCCGGCGGCATCCCCCATGAGAAGCTCGTTGAGATGGCCGAGAAATACTTCGCCAAGTTGCCCTCCCACTCCCCGGAGACCCATGCCTACATCTTGTCCAAGAAGAGACCTGACTTCATTGGTTCCGATGTCCGGATACGTGACGACACCCTCCCTACCGCAAACATTGCTATTGCTGTGGAGGGTGTCAGCTGGAGCGACGACGACTACTTCACAGCTCTGATCACCCAGGCCATTGTTGGAAATTACGACAAGGCTTCGGGCAACGCACCTCATCAGGGCAGCAAGCTCAGCGGCTTCGTCCACAAGAACGGTCTGGCCAACAGCTTCATGAGCTTTTCCACTAGCTACAGCGACACTGGGTGAGAGGCGATCCGCCCTTGGTACTCATGCCCGTTGGACCTCGGATACTAACATATGATAGTCTCTGGGGCATCTACCTCGTTACCGACCAGCGCGAGAAGATCGACGACCTTGTCCACTTCGCCCTGCGTGAGTGGTCGCGTCTGTCGCAGTCTGTCACCGAGGCCGAGACCGAGCGTGCCAAGGCCCAGCTCAAGGCCTCCATCCTGCTGTCCCTCGACGGCACCACCGCCCTGGCCGAGGACATCGGCCGCCAGATTGTCACTACCGGTCGACGGTCGAGCCCTGGCGAGATCGAGCGCATCATTGATGCCGTGACCGCCAAGGACATCATGCGATTCGCACAGAATAAGATATGGGACCAGGACATTGCCGTATCCGCTGTTGGGTGCATCGAAGATTTGTTTGACTACCAAAGGATTCGCGGTGACATGAGCAGGATGTTCTCGTAAGTTGGTGGCAGCAGTAAAATTATGGGAGAGGAGAGAGCATGATAGCGAAGAAGAAGCGAAGAGCCAGAGGATGAGCATCCGGCGACGTTGGCTGTATAATACCTTGAAAAATTACGCACCGGATTGTACTGTAGTTTGGGGGTAGACGTAGGTAGAATCGACGATGGTCATCGCACCCAAAAAGCAAAACTGAGTTTCGTAGTTGCCACTGTAAATGGGAGGCCTTTGCCGTACTGTACTTGCTGCCTTCCCGCCGGAGAGCACAATCACTGGACTGACTTGAAAGGGCACCGTCGGGGGTCCGTTGTGGGCACAGTCATTATGATCGTCGCCGCCGCCAGGTACAGGCCAGCGGCAGCAGAGCGACCCCAGAGGCAGAAACCGTCGGAGGACATCGAGCTCGGGGCTTCTGCTTCTGGGCTCCAACCGACGGTACATGGGAGCGTGAATGCCGTACACGTCATGGGCCAGCCTCGGCGATGGAGCCACAGGCCGAGCGGGGTCTCAGAACGGGCGAGAGGAGGGTCGAGACCTGGAGGACGGACGCCTCCACGGCTTGGCTGGAATGAATGCGAGTGGTTGGAAGAGCGGAGTGGAGGAACATGCTTGCGTTGATATATGCTTTCCCGTCATTCAGCAGTCCTTGCTGTTTGTTATTGACAGCTTTGGTTTTGTCTCGCGTGAGGCCGCAAAGTGGAATGTCCACGAACCTCAAAGGACCTGCTGGTACACGCAGACTTGTGCGCCCACGACATGATGCTGCAAGACGTAGGGGAAAACCCGACCAGTCATGTATGCGTGGGTCGTCCCAGGCCACCACGGCCCATCCGAAATCAAAAGCTACCACTTATATCACATATATATCGTCGACGCTTGCACCGCCTCCGCCTCCACCTCCAACCCCTCCCCCTTCTCCTCCGCCTCATACGCAGGCGGCGGCAGAGATTCTTCGCCGCCCTCCACCCAGACCTGCGCCAGCTCGGCCTCAATCTCGTCGCGCCTCTTCTTCCACCCCTCGACCTTGGCCAGCCGCTCCCTCAGCTCCTGCAGCTCGCGCTCGACATGCATCTTGTCGCGGGCGGTGCCGATGCGCTCAAACGCCCACTCGTCGCCTGCCTCGCCCATGCCGAGGACTAGATTGAAGGTGTGGTATTTCTTGAGTGCGGCGCGGGTTGAGATCGTGATGAGGGCTAGGCGAAG
>JASMMZ010000002.1:11680390-11823257 GCA_038502455.1 Anisogramma anomala | reverse complement strand
TTTGGGTACTGAAATGCCATGGGCTGAGGGACAAAGACAATGAGCACTCACTGATCCCCTTCTCCTTGCAAGTCTCATACAACAAACCTTCCACATCACTACTGACCGCGCTCGTCCCCTCGTCAATGATCGCAAACTGCGGCTCGTGATACAGCAGCCTCGCAAAGCTCATCCGCTGCTTTTCGCCCCCGCTCAGCACGTCCTTCCACTCTTTTTTGGTATCCCAGCCACCCTCTCGATCAGGCAGGTACCCCAGCCTCGCAGCGTCCAGCAGCCATTTCAGCTCGTTTTCATTCTTGCGCTTCTTGCGCATATCCGCCTCGCCATCGGGGTAGATCACCTGGTCGCGCAGCGTGCCGACGCTCAGGTACGGGCGCTGCGGGAGGAACATGATGCCGTCCTCGCCGTTCGCCTTGGGCCGCGACACGAGTCCGCGGTAGACGGGCCAAAGGCCGGCCAGGATGCGCGCGATGGCCGTCTTGCCGACGCCGTTGGGCCCTGAGATCATCATGTGATCGCCGCGGCGCACGATCAGGCTCAGCGAGTGGATCAGCTCGTCGCCGCCCTGCGGCCACAGCGCGGGCGCCACGACGGGCACGTTCTCGAAGCGCACGCCTTCGAAGCCGCGCTGGATCGTGCCCTGCACGTCGCTGAGCGAGTACAGCTCGGCCGGCCGGCCGCGCGCGTAGTAGGCGTCCGCATGCACGCGGTGCATGGTGGAGATGAGCGTGTAGACGCGGCTCGTGTACCCGGCCAGCTCGGAAAGGTCCTTGATGCTGTACATCATGCGCCCGCCGGCGTCGGCGAGCGACAGCATCAGGCGCTTGTTAGTGATGAAGTTGCCCATGCGGCTGCGCTCGCGGCCGCCTGTTGCGGCGGCGTCGACTAGCTCGGAGGCGCCGCCGAGCCCGCCCCATGCGGGGAGGAAGACGGGGAGCGCGGATAAGAGGTAGCCGTAGGCTGACCAGCTGTATTTGAGAATGAAGTCTTCGAGCATGTTGTAGCGAATCTTGAGCACGTAGATGCCTTCCATCCACTTTCTCAACGACTTGAACTCGCGGTTGAGGAAGTTCTTCTCCATCTCTGCGCCGCCATAGAATGCCACCTCTTCGGCGTTGGCTATTAGTCGGGCGTGGAGGGTGCGGAAGTCGCCCTCTTTGGCACCCTCGACAGCCTTGAGCTTGCCGAAGGGTGGTGACAGGCGACGAAGAATGGAGGCTGTGAAAATATAGTTGCTCAGAAGTCCAGTGAGGGCCAATGGTCCCAAAGAGCGATAAAGCTGGTAATTGAAGACGCAGATGTCGACAAAAGGTTTGCCCAGCGAGGAGTATAAATTGGCTGCCGCGGCGCAAAAGAGTGTCAAGTCCTGGGTGATGTACTGGTCGGCGCCCTGGCCCACACCGCCATCCAGGTTTGACAGCTTGTAGTAGTTGAGGTTGTCGTTGAGGTACAAGTCGTGTATATACCGCGTCAGCCTCGTCCGGAACGCGATTGATACCTTGCTCTCGAGGAACTTGATCATGGCGTTGACGTAGGATGCAAAGCCGCCCAGGCCACACCACTTCGCAATGCCCAAAGCAAAGCTCCTTCCATTGCCCGCCACAAGATCGCGCACGATCTCACCGTCCAGGCGCGCAACGACCAGCGACAGGTACGTTCGCAGCATCAAAAACACCCCATGACTAAGCAGCAGTCCCGCCTCCTTGCTCGTCCACCGCGGTATCATAATACTCATCAAGCTCAGAAACTGGTGCAGAAAGGCTAAATTTAGGCCAGGTCGCGTCTGCGTCCCCGGCACCGCGCCATCGCCATCCGGCCGGCCCAGGCCACTGATCCGCGGCGGATTCAAGAACAAGCGGCGGTGGGCCTCGAAGGTCAGGTTCTTGGTGGTGTGGATGACGACCTTGGCGGTGGCGTCGCCGCGGTGGGTGGGCACGTAGATGGTGCGCGAACCGTCCTTGTTGTGTAGCCAGGAATTGGTGCGCACGAGCTTGACGCCCTGCTCGCGCTCGAAGCGGCGGCGGCGCCACCAGCGGCGCGCGCCCTCGCCGGCGAGCACGATGGAGGCCAGCAGCGAGAGGGTCGCAAGCAGGCGCGTCGTGCGGGTCGTGGCGCGCAGGCGGGTGCGCAGCAGCGCGGCGTACTTGGTCGTGAAGTCCAGGATGGCGGCTTCGGCGGCGGAGGGCCGCAGGGTAGGTTGTGTGGCCATAGTCGGGGATGGCGCTATTGTTATCGAGCCATCGGGGGTTCGTGGTCGTGGTCAGGACTAAAGGGTCGGCAAGGCTTGTTCGGAGAGGCTTTCTCGGCGACCGGCCGTTGGCGGGTTTGAGGTGGAGGGTGGAAGATCTCGTTGGCGCTTGAAGGAGGTGGCACGGTGGAACGGGGACTGCGTGCTGATCAAGGTGGGCTGTTTGTGTAGCGGGTATAGACAGCTTGTCTTCGTGAAAAGTGCGAGTGCGAGTGCGAGGTGTCGGAACGCAAAAGTCATGGCCGACTTGACCTGTCAGGGTAGATGTTGGTGGTCGAATTTTGGTTTGTCTGCATGTCATTGTCATGGTCATGGCCTCGGGTACATAGCAAAATCTGGGGTAATCCATCCGGGGTAAGGGGACAAGCCGGGTGGCTTATCCGATACGTACTTTGGTCGTAGGGGTAAATAGTAATAGCATTCTGTTCAGCTATTTGGTCCGTGCGCTACACTCGTTAAAAATGTTAGGCTTATCTAAAACAATACATACCTAACGTAGTGAAATTAATTTAATAAAGCTATCATTATTTCATCGGTGTCCCATTAGTATCAATTACATCTTTGCAACGTTGCTGTTTGGGCAAATGTGTAGAAAAACAAGTGGTTTGTTAGGCCAAATTTGGTTAAGTTTATAGACTAGGGTAACACAACCAATTACCTGATAGGGATGAGAATATTTCAGTACAATACCAATACTACGCATCATTATAAAGATGTAATTGCTGCTATAGTCTTGCAGTAAATAATATGCCCTAGTCAAGCCATCTCCACTGTCTAAGGTTTGCTACGCGAACCAAATTAGTGACATGCGACGCATGCAAAATGTTGATTGTGAAAATATTGGCGTTGATGTTATCCAAATTAGTTAGGTGGGTGCATAGATGGGTTCCACAAGTACATCATAGGGGATACTGTTGGTAGGGCTTTATCGTTGCAATGTAGTCAATTCGAATTGGTCGAAGAAACTGGTGCTGCATTGAAAGTGGTTGATGTATTATTCTAGGTTTGGCAGACCGCTAGCTGGTCTGCGCAGTAATTTGTATGACCAATTGCTTGGCCCGTGCCCAAGTGGAAAGTGGGCTCATACTATACTTGACTTACAGTCAATATAATATACCCACAAAACAATACACTCAACTTGCAATTAGTATAATTAACTTTACTGTAATTCAAGTTAACTTATTATACTACAATTACTCCAATTCCAATATTGGCGGCTTTTTGTTTTGCGTGTATACGCTAATATGGTCGATTAATTCCTTTTAATTACTATTAAATTACGCCCTCATTAACTAATTAAACCCCTGCTAATTCCACAACCAAATTAACCTTAATTACTTCAATTTACCCTACGAGTCCGAATTCTGACTTTATTAATTCCCACAAACAATTCTTTCATTATAAACTTATGTAAATATCTAACTTAATTATATTAATCAAATAAATCGCTAGCTTTAATTCCCTAACAATTTTCTAGTTTGCTAAAGCATTTCTGTTCGCCAATAAGTAATCTAACCTTATCAGGTTGCTTGTTAACGTATCCCTCGATATATATAGTTGGTTTATTTCTGTTTACAAACCTTTTAAAGGCCTTGTTTAGTAATATCTTTGCTATAATATTAGTAGGATCTTATTTGCTGTTAATCTATTAGAACTCCTTCATTTCCTTGCCTTTATAGGTTCTATGAAGTGTTATTATATCGATTATTAGGCGTTTTTCGCTAGTGGTTCCAAGCTTTAAGAGGCACTTAAATAGGCTTTTTGAATCAATACAAATTACTATTAGGATAAATTTTTTTTGATTACCCAGTAATAACGTTGAGTGTTTTATTATAATGCTATGCTTACATCGAAACCGATCATTATACTATAAACTTTTAAAGTTGATACGCTTTATATAATCCTTTTACATTTAATAAACATCTAATAAATTAGACTATCAACAATATGAAACTGGTTATTTTATCGGTTTTTATTAATAAAGTTTATTAAAAAGCAGATTTGTAATAACAAGTTCATGTTATTTGTGAAAAAGCCGTCCGTAAAAATCATTAATTTAGCCTTTAACAAATCGATGAAAACCATATGAATTTCTCGGTTTAAATTCTATATTTATTACTTTATCCTTTTATTTTACTATTTAAAGTCTTCGTCTATTACATTTTATATTTATACTGTTGGTAAGGAGTTAAACGTGGCAACGTTGTCGATTCGATTGGTCGAAGTAACAGTAGTATTGCATAGTCAAGTGGTGGATGTATTGTTTTAGGTTTGGCGAACCGCTAGCAAGTCTGCACTGTAATTTGTATAGCCAATTGCTTAGCCCGTACCCCAGTGTAAAGTGTGGCATACTGTACTTGACTTACACCTAATACAGTAAACTTATACAAAAAAATAGAATTAATTTGCAGTTAGTATAGTTAACTTTACTGTAAGTAAAATTGACTTATTACATTGTAAATACTACTATTTTAATACTAATGGCTTTTTAGTTTGTGCGTGTATGTTAGTATGGTTGACTAATCTTTTCCGGTAAACGTTAAATTACGACCTCATTAATTGGCCGGACCCCTGTCAGTTTCAATTCACTTTCGTATTAAAATAAATATATTTGTATACAAATTAACCCTAATTTCTATTAATTACTCTACGGTTTCAAGATCTGACTTTATCGATTCCTACAAAAAGTTTTTCCGTTATAAACCTTTATAACTTTTCACTTTGGCCGTGCCAATTAAACAAGTCATTATTGTCGGTTCCTGAATAGTCTTTTAGTTTGATAACAAATTTTTAACCGCCGTCAGCTGATTTAAGCTTTCAGGGCAGCCTATTAATGTATCCTTCGATGCGTATAGTTAGTCTATTGCTATCTAAAAACCTTTTCAAGGCCTTATTAAGCGATGCTTTCATCATAAAATTATTAAGTTTATTTTTACCGTTAATCCATCGGAATTTCTAAATCTTCCTCCTTTTGTAGGCTTTATAAAGTGCTATTACGTCGATTAATAGGCGGTTTTTATTAGTAGTTCCGAGTTTTGAAAGGTGTTCGAATATGTTTCTCGAGTTCATATAAATTACTATCGGGATAGGAAGAATTTTTAACAGCCTAGTAATTAGGTTAAAGGCTTTTCACAATCCTATACCTACGTTAAAACAAGGATTAATACGAATCTGAGGCTATTAAACGTACTAATTTATGATGCCGATACCAACTTTGTTGCGATAAAGTTTTAAATTAATATTAAGTTAAAAGGGATTTGATATGAATAGATTTCCATTGAAATTTATGAGGGTATTATTAAGGTCGAAGAGGTTTATACCCTTTTGCGAAAGGCTTATTATATTTTTATTTTGGAGATTGAAAGCTTTAGAAGATAAAAGTTACAGCTTTATATAATGGTAAAAAGCTATAATGATACCATTAAATCTAACGGCCTTATACCAACTTGAGTAGTATTTGTTACAAACTATTACCTGACTAGTATAACCAGAAATCCAACTCTGGTAGTTCTACATACTCCTGCGATACTCTGAAGCAGGGAGGAAGCCGCTTGGGGACACGCTTCCACACGTTACGTGATCGGAGGTTACACCATCTTAGCTCTATAGCTACTCTCTAGCAGGGACATTCCTTTCTCTTCTTCATTGAGGTTTATAAATATAATCCGACCACTATAAGTGATAGCCCCGGCTTTAATCCTTTTACATATAAACTTCGATCTCTTTCCGACGATATTTTAACTGCTTATTAACGGTTATAACTTAAGGCTATATATTTATCCTTCAACCTACCGAAATTAAACCCTTAGGTCTTAAAGTAATTTTTCGATATACGCGTTAAGAAGTAACTTTAAAACGTTTTAAAGGTTTAATACGATTACTTCATGGCTTAATACGAATGCTTTACCAACGCTTTATATACGAAACTTATCAAACGTAACTAAACCGTTCAAAAATATGCTTTACACTTGAAATAACAGAATACTGACGTCCTAAACGTCCTAATAAATACAATGCGATAACTTGAAGTTACTGGTACGCTTACTTTTTTGGGATAATTTCTCCCTTAAGGGGTTCCTCTTAAGTACATTACGAATAACGTTATCGCTATACCGTTTTTTTATCGGAAAACGTACTAACTTTCCAAACGATAAAAACTCAAACCTTTCTAATATTAATTACGTTACTGGCGTCCTTTTTAACGGACGATAGCAACCTAAACGGAAACCTCTTAACTAACCGATTAAGTTTTCTGATATTAAGTTACGATTTTCTATATATAAGGCTATGATAATAGGTAAATAACGTGGGAACCGAAAATTTATCAGCATTAAAAATATTTTTATGTTACTTTATAATAATGAAAAGGCCCTGTAAAAACTACTATAAAAAGTTATTATACCTACAGAGACAACGGCGATATTAACGACCTTAACGCCTTTATAGCTATACTTCACGCCCACTACTACGACTCTAACGCGACTAAAATAATTATTACTCGATTTATGAATATAGAACAAAAGGCTCATAAATGATTTTACGTTTTTTTTAACGTTTAAAAGGCCCTACTCGCAAAAGCTAGCGGTAAAGCCTAGAAATTCGCCGTTAAGCTCGCCATTTTAAAAAATGCTATTAATAATATATTCTTTAACATATTACTCACCCTTAATATACCCGTGGATTACAACGAATAGGTCGCCCGCGTCTAATTTATCAACGAACGCCTTTACAATTTTCGCACTCGTTACGACGGCATTAATACTGTTAATATTAGAAGCGCCTCCCGTAATAGAAATAACGGCGATGACGCACCCGCTCGGGATAGCCAGGGCGATGTTATCATAACTAATGTAAACGCCTTCCGAGTTTCTTTTAAATAGCTCGCCCCCTAAGTTAAACACCCGAAACTTTCCCGCCGTAAAGACCTCAAGTAATACTTACTTTACGACGTAAACGGTTACTATATCCGTACCTACCCATGGGATTCGGCGTAAAGTCCGAACGGCTTTAATACTAAATCCGTTATAAAAATTTATTTTACTTCGACCGAAAATCTTATCGACTTCAAAAAGAGAAAAACGTAATTTTTATATATAATTGTATACAAAAATTGGCAAAATTTTAGTTCAAATCGGTAATTTTATTTCAACTTTTAAATAACTTCCCGTTTATAATAAATTTACTTTATAGTTATATTAGTTTTATCTAAACTTTAATAAATATAGGTTATAAATGTTATAAAGTTATGAATAAGCAATTTACTGGTCGTTAAAAATTACCGCGTTTCTCTATTAACATATAATGACTCAGCGAAGCTATATACCACGTATCAGGCTTATTCCTACAACTCATTTCCTTTATAACTTTTTTAAATATCGATTTCAACAATTACCGTTACTGGATATAAAGCTATATCGTCTCCTCTTTATAATATAAAGTTATTTTAGGCAAAGCTTAAATAAAATATTAGCTGGTTAACTACAGCACATTAAAATATATATTACTTTTAAGTGGAATCAGTAATTATTACGTTTGAAAGCGGAAATTCGCGCTTATTTAAAAATGCTGAAAGAGGTCAGCGTCGTTACGTCTTACGCTATTTTAAGAAAGGCCCGAAAAAACTGAACCGCTATTATACAGTTCGCCACCATCATCCTCGAAAATATTAATAAAGTACTCGCCCCGAAACCACTCGTTTTTGTTTGCGACAAATTCCCCGTTAACTTTAAGGCATTCGCCCCCCTATTCGATAAAACCCTTAACAATAAGTTACCCCCTTACCGCTTTCAAGCTAATTACGAAATCATCATTTATAACGATAACTAAAGCCAACCTTTCAAGGTCTCGTAAGGTCTTTACACGACATATCATGTAAAAAGCTCCTTATATTAAAAAATACGGTAACCGAATTACTCTATTATGGTTATATTTAAACGAAAATCTCCTTAACGAATACCCTAGTACTTTTCTTTCAAAAACCTAAAAAAGGGTTACGTTTTTATATCGACTATCGCCGACTTAATACCATTATAAAAATAGATTATTAACTATTCTCTCTTATTAAAAAAACGCTAACGAATATCTCACAAGCTAAGTGATTTACCAAGATAAATATTAGAGCAGTTTTTGAAAAAATTCAGTATTAAGGAGGAAAACAAATAAAAACCTGTATTTTGTATATATTTTAGACTCTTCGAATAACTTATCACTTTCTTTAGCCTTTTTAATATCCTCGTTATCTTTTAACGATATATTAATAATTTGTCATGTCTTTTCCTTACTATTTTTTATTTTGTTTACTTCGACAGTATTTTCATTTACTTTAATAACACCTTCGTTAACTTAATAACTAAAATTAAACAAATACTTAAAGCTTTGAATGTAGCGAAACTGAAATTAAATATTCTTAAATACGAATTCGGCATTTGAAAAACCAAGTACTTGTAATTCATTATTGAAATTGGCATCGGTATATGTATAAACCCAAAAAAGCTACGAGTTATCTGGAAATAAATAACTTTTTTCTTGTTTTTGGGAGTAAAAGACTTTTTTGGTTTCGCAATTTTTTACCAGCATTTTATTTGCAATGATTCGACAATTATTAAATTATTATGTGGGCTAACTCGTAAAAATATTTCATTTTGTTAGGGGTTTAAGGAGAAAGTTGTTTTTAAAATACTTAAGTTTAATATTTCTTTTGAACCTATACTTGCTTAATAGGGTCCTAACCGCGATACCTTTTTAAAAATCGATTATTTTAATTAAGCCTCAAGAGACTATTTTCTTTAGCGCAACGACTATAGTAACCTACGCCTAATAACATATTACTTCCATTGTTCATTTCCAGTTTAATGTAATTACGAAATTTACGATAAAAAGTTACTCGAGATTATAAGTTACTTGAAAATATAGAACACGAAGTTTCGAGGTACGGTATATCCGTTTACGATTTTAGGAAATTACAAAAACTTAAAATACTTTATAATAGGACGATGGATTTCCATACAACAAGTCTGTTACTCCAAATGCCTTTCGAAATTTCGTTTTCGATTAATATATAACAAAGTAACAACTTATACGCGACCCGATACATTATTAAGACAAAATCAAAATATTTTTAAATGCGTGTTGATTGACTTTATTTAGGTCGGAAACTTTGATTATCACATTTTAAATAATCCTCTTGAAAACCGCTACTACATATGTATATCTTCTGATAAACTGTTGGAGACTAATTTATCACTAAAGACCATAAACTTTTTACTTACTTTAATTTTTAAAGTTATTAAGATATTATTATTATTCACGATATTGTTTACCTCTATAATACGTGCGGTACATATAAACGACGAATATTTTCTACTGGATATCTATACCAACAATAACCATACGTTAAAAGTTTCGATTTCGAAATATTTAATAAATAACGATAAACTTTTACGGTTTCACGACTGTATTTAGGTACCTACTTACGAGCCGCTTATTACCGCGCTAATTTGAATTACTTATAATTTACTTTTTACTGGTTACACAAGCCGCATTTTTTATTTTTTTTTGAAACGTACTTTTCACTCGGTTTACATCGCGCGGTCTACCGTTTTTATCGTGATTACGACGTTTATAAAGGTGTAATTTATTGTAAATAACGTCGGAAGGGATTCTTTATACCCTTTCCGGTTTCTGAACGGCTTTGAAACAATTTTTCATTAACATTATAATTACCTTATCTTACAAACGTATTAACGACCCACTTTACCTTATAGTTATTACGAACCATGTAACTAAAGTCGTTAAACTTGAGTTTATAATTACTATAAATATCGAAACTTATGCGAAGCGGTTTTTAAATTATTATTAACGATTTAATATGTTTTTGCGTACGTTTATTAGCAACCGTGGTTGAAATTAAACCGGTAAGTTTTAAAAGCGATTTTACAAACTAATTTAGGTGGAGAAACGTTCAAACACTGCATTTTACCCCGAAAACGACGACGTAACCGAACGAGTGAATTAAAAATTCCTAACGTATTTATGTTTCTTTATCGTTTATATACAATTCGACCAAAGCCATTTATTACCCGATTATTCAATGGAGATAAATAATAAAAATAAAATTATTATTAATATTAACTTGTTTTTTATAACTTACAGATATTACGCCGATTTTATAAAACCGATATAATACTTTTTTGTTTTGATTACGATATTATATACGAGGTTTAAAAACTTTATTTAACGGATCCACGAAACTACGGAATTCGTATCAATCATAATAACGTCTACTTAATAACGTATAAAAAAGGCTGTTAATAAACGGCGTTCCCCTTTAAAACGCTTTCGAGTCGGTGACAATGTTTAACTTTTTCTAAAAACCCATAAGTTAAACGAATTTTCTAAGAAGTTAAATTAACTTTACGATAAATATCGAATAACGCGTATAATCAACTTTTATATTATGAAACTCAATGTATCGAACGGGAAACATTCACGACTATTTGTAAATTAATTCGTAAAAGTCGTTTTGAATTCGATTTTAAACTAGAAAATTTAAAACTTTTAAATGTAAGCCATAAATATTATAAGCGACGACAATTAAATAAAACCGAAATATTAAGTTAAAAGTATATGATGGGCCTGCAACAAATTTTAAGTCGAACTTACTCAACTTTATAATTAACCGAAAAGACAGGTTTTAATTAAATAATTCAGTTAAGCCTAACTTAAAAGTCGTTTTTAAGTTCTTCTAATACCGTAGTATTTAATACCTTCGAATCGTGTTATGAATGAGCTAAATATAACAATAAGATTTTACACTTAACCCGTAAGCGGGTCTAAATTTTATACCTTATTTTATGAAATGTAACAACATGTGAACTACTAACTAACGGGTAATAAATAAACGTATTAATATCAATAAAGACGAAAAATAAACGATAACGACTAAACTTATTCGAATATATTCTCAAGCTTCTAGTCTAATTCCTTACCCAATGGTTCTTTACCTATTTCGAAAAATTAGTTGAATTTAATATTCATACGACCTAGTTTAATATTAATATGCTTTGAAACCTTAACAAGCTTTCGTATCGCTTTTAAAAACGTTTCCTAACTATTCATTAGTTACGTCCTTCACGTTTTACCTTTTCATGGAAAACCCATTTAAACATTACCTTTCTTATTTATTAGTTATATAGCCTGTAAGCCTTTAAAATATACGGGAGTAGCGGAGACAAAACCCGCCTCGTTACGGGTATCGACCTTACGTTACGTAATACGATATACACTTATGGCCTTTTTAACGGCGATTACCTAGGTTTACACGCTTTTTAACTATTTGTTAATACCGATAAAACGATTTATGAAAACTTAAACTTCCCCCAGTTTTAAAAGTTAAACGTCAAACATATTTTAGAAAATTCCTTTATAAGCATATTTATATCGGGATTTAGATTTAACGGCGTATAAATACAATTAAAGTTACAAATTATAGCTTCAACGAAGTAAAAACGATATCGAACGTCAATATTTAACCGTTTATCAGTAATTTCCCCGTAACTATCGGAATTATTTTCCTTTACTCTTTTAGTAAAATTTCTTAGAGTTATATATTTTCTTATAATTATACTAGAAACACGTTTGTTTCCGAGTCCTATCGAGATAAATGTCGATAACCCGTAAGGTAAGGAACTCTTTTTTAGTTAACAAAGACTAAATAACTTCGAAGCATGTTACTTATATTTCTAATAGCTTTATTCACCTCGATAACAAGTTGAGGATTTATCGCAAAACTTAACATTACAATTCTAATGACGAAAAAGACTATAATGCTAATATTATATTAAAGGTTAAAGGGTAACTAAAAGTTAAAAGTGCGAAAATTTTAAAGGTGAAAGGAAGGAAACTTTTATTTTAAAACTGGAGTCTGGGAATTATTTATAGGGAAAGCGCTGGAGCACCTTTTATGTGACGTTCGACCTAACACCTTCCCCACAGTACCACGACGTTTTAGAAGGTGCACTTACCTTCCCTCGTACTTGATACGCCATACGTAACAAAAGAAAACAGGAAAAAAAAAAACGGGGGGGGGGGAGTGTCTTTAGGGGTGATATTACAGGCTAGTTCCTGGCTGGTATCATCAGGAATCCAACCCTAGTAGTTCTACACGCTCCTACGATACTCTGAAGTAGGGAGGAAGCTGCTTGGGAGCACGCTTCCACACGTCACGTGACCAGGTATTACACCATTTTAGCTCCATAGCCGCTCCCTAGTAGGGACTTCTCTTTCTCTTCTTCATCGAGGATTATAGACAGAATTTGACCACCTTGAGCGACATTCCGGCCATAGTCCCTTATATTATTTAGAGCTTACCTACGTATAACGACTAAATTACTACTATCGTTTAATATTCAAAAACGCATTGTAGTATATAATAAAGCCTTAAAGGAATGAAGAAAAAATCGATACGCCGTTGGGTTAACGACGCCCTCAATACTAGGAACAAATTGTTAATAACAAACGTATTATCCCTACCATTTTAGAGTAAAGTCCTTACATAGCGAAAACTAAGAAAATAGAATAAAACTTGGAAAATTTAAATATTATTAATTGAAATAAAGTAGTTTAGCCATAGAAAGTCTCATTACTTGTCAAATAATATAGGTTAAATTATATAAAAACCCTTTAAGTCTAATAAAAATCCTAACGTCTATAACCTTCGAGTTAAGCGAATTAGCAAATATAATGCTCTCTAATCGATCGTTAACAAGCTAATGAAACGTTCATAACGTGAAAGACAACCTAGGAGAAGGATACATACTAAAAACGAGGACGGTAACGAGGATTACAAGCTTAATAGGGTATAAATGATGGCGTGAGTATTCTAAAAGGATAACTTTGACGGAAAACTAACCATTAATTTACGTGTTGAAGGCATAATTAATATACCAAGTAAAAACTTTAAAGAGCAAATACGTAGAAATTAATAATCTTTTTATATAAGGGGTTATTCGATTTGTATAGTTAACATAGTTTCAAGATTAACCTATAACTATCATTAAATAGAATATACTTTACGAGGTAAAAGATAAAACCACAAACCGACTATACTAAAAGTTATAGTTGATTATTTAAAAATATTGAAATAAAGGCAATTTTTAAATTTTCACTTAATCTCTTATAATTCAGAAAATTAGCCAGCACTTAATCGTCGTAATTATCACCAGTTCAACTACTAGCGTAAGCGGTTAGTTTACACTTAATAGCCGGGATATAACATAAGCGTATACGCAATTTGCCACCGATTTTCAGCGGATTATACTGTTAGAATTACCGAAACAACTAAGTGATAAGTTTTCAGCCGATATAGTAAAACTTTATATCCAATTTTCATATAGACCAGCCGAAACAGACGATTATTAATTTTCAACGTATTAGGCGTATTTAAGAAACCGGCTAGAAATAAAAACTTTAATATTTAATACGTGTTTATTAATTGCCAATGGTAACAATTTTAGTATTATAGGTATACAAACTAAGAACGTCTTTTCCTTCGGAGATACCGGGATTATAACTGCAAAATAATGGGTTATTAAAAGGTTAGTCTTTTAAAAGTGTAAGAATTCGAAATATTAACTAACTGTATATAACTTAATTTTAATGAATAGTCAATTCGTATCTAAAGAATGAAAGCTAAAACCGATATATATATTAGCCTACGTTAAAAAGAGTAAGTTATAAGTTTCACGATTATAGATAAGGCCGATGAAGCAAAGTTACAAAAATAAGTGGAGTAGAGGGTACTTACAACTTATATTGCCACGTTATGCCAACTGGAGATATCGTACGACTTATCTATTACAGAACAGATATAAGATTTATAAAACGAAGATTTTAACAGGTTGAATAAAAGGGCTTAGTAATAATTGAATCATTTAGAAAAATGTATTAATATGGTTTCGATAAATTTAATAACAGCGAAGTTAATAATTTTTACGGATATAACATTTTCTAAATAATACTGACTTTATATCATAAATTGGAATTTTTATTATATTAGTTAAAGAGGAAAGGTTTCAAAGGAAGTTTACGATTACCGGAAACCTCGTACATTGAATATTCGTTAAGTGTAAACGTATAATCCAAAACGTATTAGCCTTAAAAGTTTATGGTATAATGACAGGCTTTAATATCGGTATTGTTGGTAGAGCTTTAAACATTGCAACTTTGTCGATTCGATTGGTCGAAGTAACAGTAGTATTGCGTGGTCAAGTGGTTCATGTATTGTTTTAGGTTTGGCAGACCGCTAGCCGGTCTTACTAGTAATTTGTATAGCTGATTGCTTAGATCATACCTTAGTGTAAAGTGGGCGCATACTATACTTTATTTACAGTCAATATAGTAGGTCCACACAAAACAATACACTCAAATTGCATTTAGTATAGTTAACTTTACTATAGGTAAAATTAACCGAATGTATTGCAATTACTACTATTCCAATACTATCGGTTTTTTAGTTTATACGCGCGCGCTAGTGTGATTAACTAATCTTTTCTGGTAGCTGCTAAATTGCAATCTCGTCAATTAGCCAGACCTCATCTTCGAGCTTACATTAACTTTCTTAGCATGGGTGCATGGACCACCTTGTTAGGGAAGGTAGGAGGCTTACACTATAAACTCTATCAGTGCCCACTTCTAAGAAAACCTTTTAAGTTCAGCCGCTCTCAATACCATCACTTCACATATACCCTATTCCACCCCAATATCACTAATCGGCTTTGTCACTACTTGAATTCTTTTTGGCGACCCCTTTTTGGCTATGGAGATCGTCGTCGGCTCGGTGTATCGCCTATATAACGTAACATTCAGAAAACAGCCCTTATAACCAATAAATACGTTCCTTATTATTTGTGCCAACATAGCCCTTTAGAATTAGACTTGTTCTTCAATATAAGTTTGATTCCTTTTGCACTTTAAGGTCTTAAAGAAAGACTTTCATTGTAAGCGTTGGCACTTGATGGCTTTATTTATTTATTTATCTTGAAGCCGTTTCTACCTATTCTGGCGCCCTGCCTGCTTAGTTGAACTTTCGTCTTCGATTATACTTTGGATATCCTTTTTAACTATTTATTAAATATTTTTTTAGGAAGACCTCCCACTTAATTGTTTACCCTATTTTACGATTTTTTTTACACTTCTTAAGCTTGCAGTCTGTGGAGAAAATGTGGTTCAGGTTGTGTTTTTTTCCCACCGTTTTTAACCGAGTTGTAAAGTATGTTTTCCCTACCACTACGGACTTTTAACCATAATATATGTATTTAATATGTTTTTCATTCTTTTTTGGCTGTCAGATTCTCGATGCGAGTAAGCGTCAAGCGGGGAATAAAACGGCCATGTAATATGGTCCGACTAAAGCTGCATTTTTTACGCCCTTACGGGTCTTTAAACTATGGGGTACCTTAAGGCCTTGATTAAAAGGTTAGCTTAGGGTTCTATTTTTGGTAAAGGTTTTTATATCTTCGTTCTATAAATAAAGGTTGTATAGAACGGTGGACTTTTCTTTATAAGTATATTTAGTTAAAATCCCCCTTTGAAATACCTAGTGGTACCTACCCTCTTTTATGTGATAAGTGTATAAACATATACAAATATGGTCTATATTTGTAATTACGTTAAATTTATGTCACATTGTAAGGACCAATACGGTTAATTATAAGACACCAACGGCATTCAATACATATGTACAATACATTTCCCGAAACTTAGCTTTAGGTGTTTAGGGTTAGGTCTTAAACCTTATATAATTTTTTAGTTGAGAATAAAGCTTTCGCAATAGTTCATTCAACGGATCATATGGTACAACTTGGAAATAGGAATTTTCGAATAGGGTGGTTGTTGTAGGGTAGAAACATTCAAGTTACGAGTCTTTTCACCGGTATATGTATTTATTTTGACATTAAAGACGGTCACAATATACGAGCTATATAGTTGGAAAAGCCCAGTAATAGTAAATAAAAAATAATTGTCAGACCCTTATCTATTCCAGTTAACTTCCACATCAAATTGCACTCATTTACACTTATATTAACCCTATTGGTATTTGCTTACCCTACGGCTCTGAGGTCCGACTTTATCGCATTTTACGAAAAGTTCTTTCCCTATAAGTTTATATCAACTTTCAATTTAGCCATACTAGTCGAATAAGTCGACATAGTTATTCTCTTAGCAGTTTTTCAACTCGTTAACATATTTCTAACCGCTGTTACATAACTTAGCTTTATTGAGAAGCCTATTAACGTAGCCCTCAATACTTATAGTTAGCTTATTACTTTTGACAACCTTTTTAAGCGCCTTATTCAGAGATACCTTCGTTATAGAGTTAACATAATTATCTTTCCCGTTAATTTATCAGAACTCCTTAATCTTCCTCCGTTCTTAGGCTTCGCAAAGTTTTATTACGTTGATTATCAAGCGTTTTTCGCTAGTAGTTCCAAATTTGGAAAGGCACCCGAATAAGCTTCTCGAGTTGATACAAATTACCTTTGGAATAAGGGGAATCTTTACATTCCTAATAATAACGTTAACGATTTCCTATAATGTCATGCTTATATCGAAGCATATTATTATGCCGTATATAATTAAAGTTAAGACGCTTCGTATAATTCTTTTATATTTAATAGGAGTTTAATAAATCAATATACCGATAATTCTTAACTGATTCACCCGTTTATCCTCGTTAACGAGGGTTATTAAAAAGCCGATTTTTAAAGATAGGTCAGTGTTTTTCACAAAAAACCTATCTGTAAAGATTATTAACTTAGCTTTCGATACGTCGATTATGTTTATATTAATCCATCGGTCTAGGTTTTGTATCTATCACCAAAAACTCTTATTTAGACGGTTAAAATGTTTATTTAATAGGTCCTATTCTTATGACGTAATAGATAGATCGTAGAAGGCTTTCGGTTAACATAAGATAGCTATATAATTATTATGAAGACGTTATTCCAGGTACCATTAAGCCTTAGCTACGTCAGTTTTGTCGATTATAACTAAGTTAGTACCTTAGCCTTTTTAACAAAAAATAATGTTAATATTGATGTTAAGTATACAGATTAACTATTCATTAAAGCCAAGTTGGTTGCTCTTTGCCATCGTTGTAACCAGTCTACAACTTCAGAACTTAAAGTATTCAATAACTTACTATTCCTATTCTATAAAACCAGTAGTTTCAACAAAAATGGTATCTTTTATTAACATAACTATTAGGGGGAAAACTCTTTTTAAGTTATTAATAGGTATAGGTAGTATATTAAAGATTTTATTTATATCTATAACTTAAAGTAGAACAAATAGGTTATAAACTAATAAACGCCTATTTTAGTTAATTCGTATAATAATTTAATATATTGCATTATGGATTCCGAGAAGTAAATAATACGTAATTCCTATAAAAACTTTAATAAGTTAACTCGTTGTCAATAGGTTGCTAACTACATATATACTTACGTTATATTTTGGCTATTGAGTATAAACTTGCCTTTGGTTTTAGCTAATGAACTTGGTACCAAAGCGATTACTAAATGTTAAATAAATCTTTAAATCGTCAAAGATTAGGTAAGGATCGATCATTTGCCATTATCACTGTGTCTTTAAATAATTAAACGTAAATTTTTATACGGTCACCGCATAGTTCTACCCTTAACTTCGTGAATAATACTCGACTGAAAAAATCGTAAGATTTGGGTCTTAAAAGTTAAATTCGGCTTTCGGAATAAATGATATAACTCTTTAAATTAGTAGACTGTTAATATAGACCTTATCGTTTTCCCTAAAGGGTTTTCCAAGGGTCTTAATAATACTTTATACTCGAAGCTTTAATATCAAGTCTTCGTTATCCTTATCTTTCCTAATTAACTAAGTAGTATTATATATACGTCCTGGTGTATATTTTTCCTCTTCAAGATTTCTTTTTTCCGGAGGACGTCCTCGTAGGCGGCGTTTTATTAAATTGTTGATAACGAGTGAAGGAGGTTCTTATTTACTAGGTAACTCAACTTAAATATCTTTATCGTTAATTACCATAATATAAGGCATAATTTTGGTCATATGAAACGTTACGGGGCCGTGAACAGTTTTAATAATTACACCAAATTCAGTGATATTGAAGATTTTATACAGGCCATCCTATTTACTAAGATCCTGTTACACAAGGATTTTACACTATAACGACAAAACAAATACGTCGATTATCATAAGACTGTTTTTGGTATTAAAGGCGTCGTTGACTTACCGGCGTACCTATTCCTTCCGAAATTCCTTTAATGTTTTGTTGTAGGCTACAACTCGCTTTTGGATACTTACTAATGACGGAGATTTACTTTTCAGGTATGGGTACGCTCCAAAGACCAGTAGTATTAGTATTGTGCCATCAAGGTCTATAGTATCGTTTAGGTCCTTTACCGACATATAAAGGCGTGCCTTTAAATCTGTAAAGCTTCTAATCTCTAATATAAAGATATTATATACTCGATAAAGTAGTACTTGTGCCCTTTTAACCTTTCTAATGTTTTAGTAGGCATTCATAGGCACCTGTTTGTATTATATATCCATTATTCCAGTATATTTTTAAAACTCCGCCGCCGTAAAGTTAATACCAATATCAGAAACGACGATATTAGGTAGGCCTAAGTACGTATTAATTTATAATATATTTAGTATTTCCCACGTATCTTTTTCCTATAAAAACTTTAAAAATTGAACTTCGTGAAAAAAGGTAAGGGGGTTATGAAATAAAAAACAAGATTAATATTTGGGTAAAATACATTAATAAAGACCTTATAGTTCAAGGTATAATGGTTTTTTAACGTAAACCTAAATTTTCGGGGGGGTTAGGTATATTTTTAACAGTAGTGAAAAAACGTTTCAATAGCTTTGAAGGGAAAGTATTTCAAATCTTTTTACCCTACGGATTTTTAGACTTTGTATTACCTATTAATAATTTGGCGGTGAAAACGCCGGTATAATTCATGTATTTATGGCTTTGTTAGGTAAGATACCACTGCTTCCAGGCTTTCAAAATAAAATAATAAGTACCCTCACTCAAAAAGTAAGGGTAAATCTCTGGTCGTTTTTATCTAGCTTGTTGGCATTGACGTTAATATTGATGTTGAGGGGTTTTATATCTTTTGAATAAAAAATAAAATGTGTAAGGTAATTAAGGATTTGAAACGTAATCAAGCTAATAACAGTTTGAATTATTGTTATTCCTAATTTCGATGGTTGTTTGTCCGGGATAAAGTGAATTTTGGCTTTGTTAGCATCGTGAAAATTAATCTCAACAGCCGTAATACTTTCCCTCCGCAGCGTCATGTATTGCGAATAACCTCATGTTAAATATCTTGTAGTCTCTATCTTTGGTATAATACCTTAAAACGTGTAATCCAAGTAACAATCGATGAGGTCAAAGGTGTAAAAGGGGTCAAAGGTTTAGCTAGGGTAAAGGTAAAGGCTTTTACCATTGAAGTGGTATAAAAAGGCGTAATCAACTAATTACTAGTCCGTGTTAAAAGCAGTGTCTTTACATTACTTAATTTGATTAGCGGTATTATTAATGTTGACAACCTTATCTCCTTTGAAGTCAGCTATATAATCCAGATAATTCTATTCGGAAATAATAGGATACAAAATGTAATACATGACCCTTTTGTTACTATACTCTGCGGGGCGGGTGACTAATAAACCAATAACTAGACTTCTTACAGATTCAATATCTTTTGTTATTATTATAACGATAGTTTTTACAGTTAACAGATTCCCCTAGATTTGTGCCCTATTAACTCTAGCATAGCTATTACCTCCAGTTTAGGGGTGTTGGGCCAGATATTAAGCGTTAAGAGCGCCTATATCCGTACTTAACATCGATATAATTAACTATTATAAGGTATTTTTCATTTACGTTAGGGACGTTATCGAACAAATAGTATTTATGATGCTGGTTTAGTGTACGCGCTATTAAAATTACAAGAGAAGAGATCAATTAGCTCAAGAAGCCTTTACAAATGGTATTTAAGCGTTATAGGGCGTATTTAAACTCTTTAACGTCTGTGATGGCTACTCGTACATACTTGCGAATTAAAGCTTCGCTAACGTAGGCTTTTCCTATTAGCTACTAGTATAACATCAACTTATTAAAAATTTAATTTAATATATTTACTAGTATTTCCTCTTTTTTTTCGTTATTATCGTGATTTACTTCGTAATAGCCTAATCCGTATAGTATTAGGCAAGGTGTAAGTTTTACTCGAGATAAATTTTTATACTATCGTTAACTTTGCGTAAGGTAATTATTTGGGTCAAAAAGATTAAGTAATAGTCCCAGGCGTGCCTTCTAAGGATTTTAGAAAACAGTGAATAAGAACCAGAAGGAGAAACCTCTTTTTACTTACAAATGTTTAAAAATGGTATTATTTTCGTGTGAAAGAAGTTTCAAGGATTTCTGTCATACTTTTCTCTATTATTCCAGATTTTGGCAAAGTCCGTAAAAAGCTTGTACTTAATGTTGACCATCTTAACAGATCTTAAGGGAAGGTCGCGATAATTATCCTAATCTTTATTAGTATTTACTTACATTTTAAGCCCTAAAGCTTCGGAAACACGGTGTTAAGGGCAATTACCAGTTATTTGGTCCGAGGGGTATAGTTCTATAATAGGAAGTGTAGTAGGCTCGCATGTATAGGCAAATTTATCGTAAAAAGGCTTTTAAAGGGCTTATTGTTTTTAACTAAAGGGTTAAAGATTAATGAGGAATTGAAGGTTTTAAGGAAGTTGACGAACTTGTTTCATTAACTGGTGGAAGGAGTCAACGTCAATTCATCTAGCCGCGTTGGTGGCTGCCGCTTTACAAGCCCTGCTGCCACTAAAACTATACTTTGCGCTATTACATGGTATTGTTAACCCTTAGAGCAGGTTAAAAGGTTTTTTATTGTTAACGCGTAAAGAGATTTAACTTAACTGAGGGTAAAGAAGAGGTTCTATGGAACGTATGTGGGAGCGTTAAGGTTTTTTGACACTTTTTCCTTTAGGGTGTGGGTCATAGAAAAATTCCTTAACTTAGACCAGGTCGAAATAATTTTATGCCAGCTTTATAACACCTTCTACTCATACGTAAATCCCTTGTTGCTTGAGTTTAAACTTAAGCTTCGACTGAACTCCCTTTTAAATTATCTTTAAATATTAATAGTTTAATCATTCACGAAGTCACAGTACTTGCGAAAAGTGCGGTTACCATAGTCGAGGTTTTCTCCGCAGTCTTAATTCAAGATATAATTGCCGACGAAGTAAATTAGGTATTTCTCTGTTAAATCTTCGTCGACGTCATACCCCTAAAGCTTTTTATCGTAATACTTTGGACAAGAGATTCCAGGGCTTTAATTAACTATTTTCGCTTTTGATTGGGTATTATTTTAAAGTTTTAAGTGACGTAGGATTTGTGGGTAAGGGACTTGGTGATTAAGGGCATGGAAACTTTGTAATTCGAGCGTGAAGTTGCGTGTGAACTTGGTGACTTTGTGTTGAGTTGCGCAACGTGGTTTTCTTAGTACGACTTAGCGATTCTTAGTGTTTTCGCTTAAAGCAACGAACTTAGCGATTGAATTAGCGTAAAGAAAGTGAAAAGAGTAAAGTTAAGGGAAAATTTTAGTGTAAAGAGTAAGGTCCAAGGTCGTTTATTATTGTAGGTAAAGGTCGAAGGTTAAAAGTTGTAGGCTGTAGGACTTAGTCGTTTTTGTAGTAGTAACACCCGTAATAGTATTTACTTAGCCGTTTGCTAACTTGCCGATTTTGGAATTTTAGTGATTAATCTTAACGCTTTTTAAAAAGGATTTAGGAAGGATTTGTTAGTGTTTTTAATCGCGATACCATCGCTTACTTTCACATTGCCGTTATAGACTAATATGACCCACAAGTCTTTTTTGTTTTCCTGTCGTTATAGACTAGCGTAATACCAATAAAAGTCCTTCGTAAAGGTATTTTCTTTACTCCAACCGCCGTTGTTAATATAGAGCGTAAACGTAAAATAGCTTTTTCTTTTACTTAGTCAATTCATACTTAACATAATAAGCACTGATTAGTATTGGTAAGGCTTTAGACTTTGTAGTGTTTTCGATTAGATTGGTTCAAGTAACAGTAGTATTACGTGGATTAGTATTATATGTATTATTTTAGGTTTAGCAGACTGATAGCCGGTCTACACAGTAATTTGTACAGCTAATTGCTTGGCTTGTGCCCTAGTATGAAGTGGGCGCATACTATACTTAACTTACAGCCAATACAGTAGGCACACACAAAGCAATACACTCAACTTACAGTCAGTATAGTCAACTTTACTGTAGATAAAGTTGATCTACTGCACTGAAATGACTACTAGTCCAAAATTTATAATAATTGACGGTTTATGAAAGATTATTACTAAGTATTTGGGATTACCAACGATACTTATAGTGGTATATATATATTTCCAAAGCCTTTATAAATACTTGTTTAGGTTATGTATGATTAATATAAACATTTAATAATAAACGTAACAATGTTGTAAGAGGTATATAAACCCGAGAAATCAATGAATTACGGTAAATTATCGACAAAAATAACTTTATTAACTTTATAACTTAAACTATGCCTAATGGCGCCTCGGAAAGGCTTATGAATAGTCATTCATTAATTATACAAATTGAGGGATACGTAAACCGCTCAGCATATGATATGGAGAAATAAGGATACCTTAGTAAACTTGAAGTTTGCCATAGTAATAGTAACTATGCCAATGGCGGCGTTGGTAATACCAGTAAATTGAATTACTGGCAAAAGGTACATAAGAGATAGAATGCATAATACATATAAGTTTATAGCGAAAGACCTGTGCACGGGAGTTGAGGAATGGAGGGCTCGGAGATATGGACCAAAAAGCTGTAATTGATGTTAATTTCAGTGTAAATTGATCGGAATTGACAAGAGTTTGCCATGTTGTTTAAGAAGGGATTTCAGAGGTTGTCATCAATTGGTGGTCGGTCACGCTGTTATACAGGCAAAAAAAAAAAAAAGCCGCTAGTATCAGAATAGCAATTAAATGTAGTATATTTAGCTTAACTTTACTTAGAGTAAGCTGATTGTACTTATTGAAAATTGACTGAAGTTTGTGGGATTAACTGCAGGTGCAATGCAGTAGGTGCTTACTTTAAAGTAGAGCATAAGCTAAAGCTTTTGACCATACAAATTACCGTGCAGACCGGCTAACAGTCTACCAAACTTAGAACTTACAATGTAACAACCAATTTTAATGCAGCACCAGTTACTTCGACCATAGTGATTTGAATAGACTACGTTGCAACGATAAACGCCTACCAACACGGACCGTAATTCTAAATTCTTATTTATATTTCGACAAAAAATTAAAAAGATATTGCAATGATACTAATAATAATAACCGTCTATTATACTTACGCTGATGGCTAATTCAAAAGAAAAAAAACCAATTCATCGAGTTGATATTATGTTATCCTATAGCTAAGTATTATAAAAAACTATGGATCAAGTATATTATAACATCACAATGAAATCTCAATAACGCTCATTTTAGAATTATTGATAACAACCCTTACAAATTTCTCTTTCATTTTAAATTAAAACCACTAATAACTTATTCAGTTTCATTAATACTTCGTTAACAAACTGACATACGTATTATAAGGTAATATTGAAAATGATATATTTGATTAATGATGGATATTATAACTTCAAAAGCTAAAAAACCATAAGATCAAAATCACCGATAACACGATTTTTAAATGGTCGAACATACAAACCTTTTTATTGCCAATGGAAACTCGCTCCTCCTTGCCTTTGACCTTTCACTATTATAAACAAAGTTAAAAAACTCGCCTTAACTTCAAATTTCCCTCTAAATTCAACGATTTGTCCTACTATTAGTATTATATACCTAAAAACAGTTCTGAATAATGAAACCTTCAAATGTATAACACCGCCTCCAGCGCTTATTAAATACGAAAATAATAAGAAATAGAAAGTTAAAAAAATATTTGATAAAAGTTTTAACTATCGAAGTCGTAAACATTATCAAATACAATATTCATCAGATAAAAAGGATTTATAACAAAAGATAATAACTAAGTAAATATTAAGGACTTGAAATATTGCAAAGAATTGATTGAAGAGTTTGAAAAAAAGGATAATTATTGATTTTAACGAGTCTCAATTCTCGTAAGTATCCCTTTTCGTAAGATACTGTTCTCACAAGATATGATGGAATTATCACACTTGCTTATAATGTGGACATTATGCTTTCTTTGGTCCCCGGAATTTGTTGGATCTAGGTCAGGTGGCAACCTCCTCTGTCTTTTCTCAGTTATTGTATATACTTACTTACTTTCTGCAAACTCAGTAGCTTAATCTTAGACTTAGTTTCTTTATCTTTCATTACACTGTCAGATAAAACCACCTCACATAGTTCAAACACTATTTGGTTTCTATCGGTAAGATCTATATACGTTAATGTAGTAGAAGAGTAATGAAAGAGATTGGTATTATAGTAGTAAATATAAGTTAAAGAGAGAAGAGTCACTTAAAAAGTGCACGCTACATGTGGGAGGTTATAACCTCTCACCTAGGCAGTGGCACTCTACCATACACTCTGCGAATCTCTCTTATCAGAAGTGGCACTTTACTGTATACTCTGCAAATGCCACTTTTAAGCAGTGGTACGTTATTATACATCTTGAAAATGCCAGTTCCAGGTAGTGGTATGCTATTATACACTTTACAGGAATAAAAATTACAAATTGGCACGTTACCGTGTACTTTGTAAAAGTGAACTCTGGAACTTGGCCGCTTACTAACTATAGAGATATATAGCAACATTCATACAGGCAATTTTTTCTATCTCCATTACAGTTCGTATTCGTTATTTAGTAATAACAGTATAGTTTATAACGTAGTCCATATCTGTAGTTTAGTAATAATAACGTAGTTTATTACGTAGTTCGTATCCATAGTTTAGTAATAACAGTGGTTATGGTGTAGATTATAAAGGTTTGTATTAGTAATTCCTAGCCGTAGTTATTAAATTGTAAAGGTTTAGATTAGTAGCTTTAAGCCATGGTAGTAGTTATAGTAAGGGTCTAGTTGGTTTAAACAATCGGTAGTAGTATAGTTAGTGATAGTATTGATTGTTAATCCCTATAAGGGTGTGATTATGTAGGTGTTAAAAAGATATGATTATGTATGTGCTATAAAGATATAATTACGTAAGGGTAATTACGGTATTATATATTTTAGGTTAGTATAAAAAATTGTTAACGATTTAAGAAAAATTTCTTTTCCTTTTCCCTTTAATAGTGCGTACCTATAGTTAACGTAAGTTCTTACTTATTAATTAGCATATACAAACTTAACCCATTATTTCAATTAACTTTTTCACACCGCTTCAATAAGTGGGTCAATTAATGAATTCCCGTATAGTAACCATATCCGTAAATAAATGCGGCGTAAAAACATGTTCTTTAGGCACCGTTTGACACGTAAACGTAAGCGTAAAAAGGCGGCCACCGCCGCAACCCACCGTACCACTAATAACACCACCGTCGCTATACCTAGCCCCGCCTCCTCTGATACGATATTATTAATCCCTGTCTTTATTTTCGCCCCGTTTACCGTCGCCGCCGCCGCCGAAGTCGCTACCACCTGTTTTCTCTTCTCTCTCTCCACCCTGTCTCCTAACCCTTAGGAGGAGGAATAGGAGGCTTTTAAGATTATAAAACTTACCCTCTCCTCACGTGTAAAAACCTTATTACTCGCGAACCCCCCCCCCCCTCCACCACCGTAAGCATAGCTTAGCGGAGCTATAATGCGATTCTCATCGCTAATTCTCCTCGTATATTTTGTTATATTAATATCCCTATAGACGAGGTGTTCGAGGTGGACCTTTTTCGCCATCTCGAATTACATATTGCTAGGTTACGTCTCAAGATTTTTTTTAACGAATAAGGCGTTAAAACGACATACCCGAATCCGTAACTTTGAGCTGTTAATAAATACGTTTTATGTACCATATATCGTGTCCACGGTTGCGAGTAAGTTTATTAGAAAATTTTCCCAAACCGGGGGTTTATCGATCTGTTATCACCGTTAAGAACGGATAAGTAATATATAATCCTATTTTTCGGTGGGTTGAAAGCTGTATAACGAGATCATATTACGTACCCGCCGTTTTTATAATGAATTTACTGTAAATTCGGAACCCTTACCATAAATTAAAAATTTATTAATATAAATATATTATCCGGGGCGCTTCCAAAATTAATCGCTTTCGCAAATAACTAAAAAAAATCAATACTAAGTACTTATAAACGCTAACCGGCGGACCAAAAAAAACGGTACACGTTATCTCCGCATGAAAGTGGGGCTTACGTATATACTTCGTAGATAAGTTCAAAGACGTTATTACGTGTCGCTGTAAAAAGTATAAAGACCACCCCGCGCCTTTACCTAAGAGTATACAGCGTAAGGCGCGGGACCACCCCATAAGAAGCGTCGATAACAGCTTTGATAATGGTAATAGCGGTGGCGCCAGTATTAAGGGGGAGGGTAGTAGGGAGAAGAATAGTAGGAACGCGACGCCGCCCTTTACCTCTCTTTTTAACAGCGAAAATCTGCTTGGAACTTCCAGGTCAACGTATCCGACTATGATTCAATTCGTTACATAGTTATACAATTATTTTTCAAATAAAATGGTATCGTAAATGATGAATAAATGGTATAAATATACCTAGTAAAGTCGTAAATCGTAGAATAACAAATGATAAATGTTTAAAACGGAAGAAATAGTAAATTTAAATGAAGAAAATTCCGTAAAAGCGGTATAAATAATGGATACTGACCGTAGTAAAATATCAAAACCGATATAAACGTATAAAAAAAAATCAATATTAATCGTGAAAAGTATTAAACCGAATAAAATCTTAAAACCTTTTTAATAATACTAACAAAAAGAGTACTCGTTAATACAAGCGCCTTCAATACCCTGTTTGAGGCGCTCCTAATTATCATATTTGTAAGGTTCAATTTCCTATCGATTCATTTTATTTCCTTAATTTCGTGACACTTATACGATTCATGTAAAGCTATAATACCGATTATGAAGCGTTTCTCGTTAGTAATCTCAAGTATAAACAGGTATTCGTAAAGCGAAAAAGAGTTAGTATAAAAGAAGAAAGTAGGTGGTTTGAAACTAAGATTGAAAATGATTATTGGGACTGTTATTTTAATAGTGATTCCTAAATCAGAGCCTCTAATTATATTATAAATCTATAAATCTAGAGCGATTCATGTAACCCGTTTACATTTAGTCGAGCTCTTATAAATAATGTTTTTACAGAACATGAATTCGTTTCAGGCTGGTATTTAGTTATCTGAAATAAAAATAAATCCTATTTACGAGTTATAGTCGATATCATTAAGGAAAAAACCGTTAGTAAAAGTAAAAAGTTTTATAATATGTATATCGAACGTATAAATTATAAACAGCGCTTTAAATTTTGTATTTGCTATATAAAGAGTTTATTAAACGCTCTGTATATATCGTCTGACGGGTCGATGTAACAGTATTAGATAAAGAAAAGTTAAATACCGTTTCCGGTTATATAACCATTGTAATTTAAGCGGTAATTATGTGTTGGTATTTGTATTAGTCATCATATTTTACGTTATTTAGAGTGATTAGTGTAATTTTTTATAATTTCCTTTTTGTATAAGGTTTAAAATACTGTTTGAAAGAGTTATTATTGCGACGTTAAAGTAGATTATCCGGTTTTCTGTTAGGTATATTTTGGGTTTTACCTTCAGGCCGGCCTCTAAAAGCTTCCTTTTTTTAAATACGACAATCAACGTATTACGTAACGTTAGAGTATCATCTGTTTATATACTTATTAGTATAAAACCTTTAAAACGTATTATTAAAACCAGTAGATACAGTTCGAAAGTCTAATTAGCTATTGAGAACCGTTTTTATAATACATTTAATAGGTATTATACCAGTATATACCAACTTTAACGATTCCATGAAACGGTTTTATAATACGTAAAATTATTTCGGATAGGTAGTATTTCCGAAGCTCCATAGGTATATAAACGTAGATACGGTGTTTGAACCGCCTTTCCAACTGTATATAAGGTTATATATTGTTACGAAACTTAATATAAAAGTCGTAAGGCGTAAATAGGGAGGCGGCGAACGCCAAAATCAAGCTATAGATTACTTTTTATAGAGTAGGCGACTAAGTTATAATATTTTTCTTACCGGCATTATCGTATACTTTAACAACTAAACGGTCTTTTTCATAAGGTTTATAGATATTGTCTTTTAATTCGTAGACCAGACGTATAGGAAAGATTTTATAAGTGTTATAGATCGTTAGTTTGAACCTTTTGAAGCGAAATACGCCTTATTCGATGAAAATAGTGATTTCTGTTTTTGTAAACTACTTTAATAGTATACTTAAATTGATAATAATACTTTTTCGGCAAAGTTTTTAGTTTAACTTACGATTTTCCTTTTCTTTTTACGTAGTAAACGAGTTTGTAACGAGGTCATTAAAACGTTTTTTATTCTTAGAACCAATTAGGCGCCCTCAGCGACAAAGTATTAGTTTAGTTGATATAATCTGAACGGCTTCGTATAATAATAAAGGTTTAGACATAGTATTTGTGAGGTATATTGGATTCGTTATCCTAAAAGCAACTTCGTCGGTACTACTAACTGAATTACAGTTCTAGGTCGCTCTTTTCTCCCTATTCTCTTTTATGCTTTTTTATTATAGTCTAACCAAACGAATTTATACTATTGGGAATCTTGAAGAATATATCGTTACATTTAACCCCGCTCATTTCTAAAGGCTAGTTTATCCGTCCTATATTTTCCAAATTGGAACTTTGAATTATAATAGTCAGTCTAAAACGATAATTTCACGCGTGCCGTTACTTATAGCCAATGTTTTCGAAATATTATTCCTGGCCCATAAAACATTTAACCTTGTTACTATATCTAGTAACGATGTTGAATTTGTATAAACTCTTAGGTTGGTACCGAAAACAGGAAGTATTAAAATAATCCTATTTAATCTGGATATGTTATTTATAACGTTAACGTCTATTTTAAAGACGGTTTTCTTAATTTCAATACCTTTCATTTCCCTAAATAGTTTCATAAACTCTTTTTAAACGGTTTATAATTCCGTTCATACTTTTCAATACTTTATAGTACTTTTTTCGGTATTTATTTACCCTTATTACCGGCGACTATAACTTTGGTACGCCAATTAGATAAGTTAAAAACCGTAACTACGTTGTAGGTAATCCAATCCGGAGGCCTAAAGTGAATGATTAACAAATAATTTACTAAAATATTCCAGCAGTAAGTAATGAAACGCTTCGTGTAAATTTAGCGATTTGAAATAATATTATTAAGTCGACGACGTGTAATACTTACTGGCTCATGAATTATATAATATTTATAATTACCTTATAGTTATAGTCTTAATTGTTGTAAAGGTGGAATTGAAACAGCTGTAGGGCTTACGAGTACAACTAACATTTATAAAAAATTATCTCGATAGCTTTAAGCGTTTCCTTTTCTATATTTATATAGCCTGCGGTGTAAAACATCCGTAAAAGGTGTTTAGTAACTAGGTATTCAAATTGGCGGTGTAATATCCGCAATTCTGGCTACGTTGGGTAAACGACTATAATTGTACGTAATTTGAAGAAGAAACATACGTATTTAAACTTAAGCCTAAACAGTAAGGATACATTATTCGAAACGCGATTAATTTAAATGGTTGTATTCCAAAACTATATTTGGAACTTATTTATATTCATTCACAATTATATGAATAATGTTTTAAACTCATTACATTGAATGTTACTGGTTCAAATTAAGTTTTTCCAACGATTGTTTGTTCTAAGTAACAACGTTTTGACTTTACCGAATAGGACCTTGCTATATTTTCCTCTTCGGTCGAGTTGAAATTTCGAAAATTTCGCCGCGAGCACATAAAATCATCGTTTTCCAGTGGTTGAAATTTCGGCCGCGCCGGTATTTGATATAATACCCTAAAATTAGTTTTTGTACTATTTTGAAAGTGTAAACTATAATATCATAAAGATGTTTAACATGATATCTTCGTAATTTAAACTCATACTATATAAAAAAAAGGTATTTTACAGGCCTCTAAAAATTAGCTAAGTGGTTTCATTATCCTAGGTTATTAGTTAAGTATCATTACCTTTAAAGTTTCCTTTTCCGAAGGTTTATCGGTATAAATAGGTATTAAGTTTGTTTTCTGCACCTTTGTATTTGGCTTCGTTTAATGTAAAATTAGCTTTCGTTTGGTTTTTTAATGGGTAATCGGCCTAAAACTAGTATTTAGTTCAACATTGTTCGTATATTAGGTAGTGAGTAAACTGATAACCGATTTTATCGTATATAATACAATGTTTTCAAAAACCTGTAACGCTTCGTATACTTTTTCACGGTTATTGCTATAAGTGTAGTAAATTTTGCCTTTAATTAAAAGTTCGCCCTCGATAATAGTTATTTTACCTTCGGCTTTCTAGTTTTCCTCTTGAATTTTTTGCTTTTCAGTTACCTTATTTAGGGTATTCATTTCACTTTCAACATACTTTAAACTTTTGGTTTCAAAAGTAATAAATAATTTTGCTTGGGTTAATTTTGGTAATTTAACCTTCGTTTTTGGGTTTTTCAGCTGTGAATACCAATCCAATGCTCTTTTATTAAATTATAAATATTTTAAACCATGTTTCAAGGTTTATTTTAAATGACTTTAAATACCTTTTCAGATTAAATAGTATTAGGTTGAAGTTTAGGTTTCCGCGGTATACTTTCGTTACTATTTGGATAAACATTTTGTAATCATTATATTCTGATTTAAAGGCTGCCTAACACTTTTAAAACTTCGCCAATACAGTAGTAAACAATTCTTATAACCTTTAATTAACGTTTTTACACTAACGTTTCACGGATTTTTAGGGGGTGTTAATTTTGCTTTTATCATCAAACTCATTATGAATTTTTATACTAAAGTACGGTTTTAGGTGGTCATAATGCTTAGCGAATATTTATACTTACGTAAAATGGTATAGATACTATTCATTAATTTGACTCAATAGTATACCTGGTAAAATAATATAAAACTGTAACGGTTTAATTTCTAAGTTTTTATATGTATTTAATATTACTCGTATCTTATTATTGAGTTGTCGTATAATTTGCCGCTATAGTTTTTATCTTCATCCTATTGTCTGGAGAAATTAGTAAGATTAGTCGAATCGTTCCTATTAGTTGGGAAGTAATACGGTTGGAGGTTATAGTAAGGGTCGACGTTAATGGATATTAATCTGTAAGCTACTTATTATCGTTTTACGCCGCTTATATTACATACGCGCAGGTTTTTTTCTTTACTCGGGTCGCTTTTATTACGGTTCAGCTGGTTATTAACGGAATCTGGGGTATAATTTATCTTTATCTTTATTCAAAAGTGCGTTTTGGGGAAGGTTCGTATTCGACCCATATAGTAGTTTATTTTTATAGCCCTTCTTTCTTTTTCGTTAATTTCTCCAACTCTGTTTCTATTTCGCGGCGTACGTTTAGCCTTGTTAAGAGCCTCGCTCACTATGTTTATGAAGTCTTTTCTCGTTTCCTATCCGTAATTTTAAAAAGGTGGTCCTAGCGCTTTTTTAGCTAGTATCCTTTTACAAACTTTAACTTTATCACTTTATCATTGGTCCACTTTAATATTTGAATTAGTCGGGCCGTTATGAACAGGGCTTTTGTAATACAGTTATTATTATTACTGGTCGTATTATTATCTTTTTTCCGTAATTGTTTTAGTAATACCCTGAATATTATATCATCGACCACACGCCATATATATGGCGTCTAGTTTGCAAAGTTCTCCTTAAAAACGTCGAATAAGTTTGTCTCTTTCATATCTACACTATAATAGTTAAAAATCATATTAATAACGTACTTATTTTCTATAAAAGGCTTCAAATTCTCCATTAATACTTTGATTTTATTATTCTATAAGTGGAGTTTCAATTATTTTAAAATTTTATTACAAAACGACGTATTCATAAATAAATAGTTCATACAATGGTTAGCTTTTACCAGATCTATTACTAGTGGAGCTATAATTTTAAGAATACGAAGTATATTAAAGCGGTTAGAAAGTTGGTTCATACCTGTACCGGGAATGTTTAAGCGGTGTAAAAGTTGGATTTTACGTAGTAGATGAGATTTGGGTTCGTTCGAAATATAGTATTTAAGGCTTTTTAGTCCAAATATTCAAATTGAAAGCGTACAAATACGTAAATAAAAAGTACATCGGGTATGATAAAGCGGCCAAAGTAAGGAGTTGAGCGTTTACTAGTATTAGTAAAATCTAAATCAGGTATAAATATTACGTTTCGATCGCTAAAAAAGTATATAAGTAGTTTATATACTATATTTAAATCATATATGTCTTAACTAAGGGTTTCGGAACTTGTTAATATTGAGCTTACGTATCCTAATACGTGATAAAACACTCTTTAAAAAGTTCCCTGGTACTTTTAAAGCGTTAAAACTAGTTGACAGATAACTTAATGGGGATTATAGTAAATAGAGCACTAACTAGTTAATAATATCGTATTAAATTTGTTATTTTCAAAGTTATTACGAATTTTGTGGTCTTATTACGTTTCGAGTTTAAGAATAGCTTTTACGTAATTCTATATTCCCGTAGGGTATTTATAGGTCGTAGTATTAAAGTAAAAATGATTGAAACCGTTATGATAACCCGCTATAGGTATTTAACTTAGGTTTATCTCATTTTTCCTAAGCTGTTTGTAGTCTACTAAGTTGGCTACTAATCAATATTGGTAAGAGATCTATGGGTTAACGTAGTAAAAAAATAACCAGAAAGATTCGTATTATAGTAGTAAAGATAAATTAAAGAGAAAAAAAGTACCTAGGGAGTACACGCCATAGGTGAGAGATTATAACCTTTCACCCAAGCAGTAGCACTTTTCCATAAATTTTGCGAATCTCCCTTTTCGGCAGTGGCACTCTACCGTACGCTTTGCAAATACCACTTCTAGGCAGTGACACGTTATCATACACTATACAGATATCACTTCTAAGCAGTGGCATGCTATCATATACTCTGTAGGATACACCTTACAGAGTGACTCGTTACCATGCACTCTGTAAAGGTGCACTCCGCAGCATGGCCACTTATTAACTATAGATATATATGCCAATATCCACAGTTTAGCTAACCGGCGGTCTGGCAATGATTTTTGATTTCACTATCTCAGATGATAACCCGTATACAGGCCATTGAGTATTTCACCAAAGATATGGAGTACTAAGAATTATTACATCAGATAAAAGAAGCTTGAAAGTTCTTCCAAAGTTGACGAGATTTATTATGAAATATTCTTGGAGAGTATTTTGGAGTTGGTTTCCATTAACGTGTAATATTAGCATAAAAATATAGCATAAAATTAGCAATTCTCTTTTGCTATAAAAAACTATGATAGTATAATATATATATTTTTATATAACACAGTCAATCTATTTTATATCCAGTTTCAGTTTTTTCAATCTCATCTTTTATTATATATATTCTCTGCAATTAAAAGGTTTCTTCTTGTTTTCGAAGTAATTAAATTCCGTTTATAAAAAACGGATGGCTATTAGTTGATATCATATCCATTGCACAAACGATATTATTTGTTTTTGTAGCTTTTATTTGTTACAATAGATATTATTATATATTACCATTATTTTTACTCCTCATAGTTATTTATACGTCCTTTGTCAATTTTATTAAATCATATTCACCATTTTCTATCTAGTCGTCATCAATTCAACCTCAAGTATATTATATTTTGTGAGAAAAATGTCTAAATGTTGTTCAATATTAGCACAGTCTCATTCGAGTAGTTCTAGGATATTTGTAACAACATGAAAACTATTTTCAATGTTATAAATATTTATTTTACATTATATATAATCGTTTAATATTGCCAATGATAGGGGTAAACTTAGTTATTTATTGAGTGGTTAATTGGTTGTTTATCAATTGTTCAATAAATTTTTATTTTCAAATTATGTAATTGGTAAAAATTGTATTGTAGCGATTTGCCATCGAAATTAGAAACTTATTTCATCTGTTGATTTAACTTATTTACTTCATCCATTGATCTCGTATTTTTTATTAATTCATCGACCCATTATTTACTAGTAATAATTAATGTATATATGCTCATACACTTCACCATTACCTTATTTAAGTTACCCTTATTCATTATGTAAAATACATTTTTCGTACCATTTATCTACCAAAATTCTTTAATATACCTGGTTTCTTGTGCTTCTTCAAGGGCTATCATATTAAATATCATTTTTTTTTTCAGATTTGTTTTTACAAAATTTCTAAATACCTTCGAGTGAACTTTTGAAGTATATATGATTGATAATAGAAACTGATGTCAATTATATTAGTTGAATAATCATATATAAAGTATCCATATTAGGTACGCCGATATCAGAACTTATGATAATACCATAAATCTATGAAATGAAAATGCTACGTATTTGTAATGATCACACTAAATACCCGTGAGTATGTAGAAGGTGTTCAGAGGGTTTATGTTAGCAGTAAGGTAGCAGAGGTAACAAAGGTGCAATATCAAGACTGTGTTCGAGTGATGATCAGAAGCCGTTAGGCTATTCAGGTGTGTAGACTGAATACTTAGATTGACAACTGAAGAACTATCTAATGAAGCTATCTAAGGTGGTGATGACCATGTCCTTATATCTAGTTCCTTCAGTTGGTACCCATACTGGGGGTGCTCCAGTATGAGGTTTGCGGGATCACTGGTGGTGATCCAAGTGATCCAAGTGAGCCGGTGATCCAGGTGATCCAAGTGATCCAGGTCACGTGACTTCTGCTGAGTCATCCGTTGTCCAATTGCCGTGCCGTACATGGGAAATGTGCTTTGTAAGCGTAGTGGGGAACATGCAGCGTCAGAGGATCCAACTGCAGTTCGTGTCATAACAGTATTAACTAGAATAATTTAATAAACCCCCAATATTAAATATTTCCGATTATAATAAATCATGGTTATTTGTATACATCTATTTCCTTGAAAAATATCATTAAATTCCCAATTTGGAATCTTATATAAAGGTTATTTCAGAAGAGGCTGTCCCTTAAAATCGTCAACTTCACTGTTTTCCAATCAACATAAACCATATGCACCTTTTTTGTAAATTGTTTGTTTACCATTCAAAGCGCTTGGAAAACCTATCGATATCTTTATCAATTAAGTTTTAGACTTCATTTTTCTTGAAAACACCGTAGAGAGTCTGTAATTAATATATAGTTGAAGTGTAAACGCCGTAATAAAGTTATTTAACGTACTGTTATATTTTCTTAATATATATGTTATCGATAATACCTCAATTGTTTTTTTACATTTTGAATTGAAACGAACATATAATTTGTTCATTTCCTCAATTTTGTATCGACAGAATATCGAGTCGTTAAATTATATTGAGATTTTAGTATTCAATCTTATAATTAGTTCCATATTTTAAAGTGTCTATACTCGTGTAGCCTTTTCATTTTAATCACCTAATTCAAGTATTACTACGAAAAATATAGCATCGATTTTTTTACCACCGATACCAATGTATCTACAATTATAAATAAAAAAAAACAAGAGTTAAATCTTAAACGTATTATATTGAGCCTCTTTCGATTTTTTTTTTCTGGATTTACTATAACCGGACAGTACCAACTACCAGAAACGCACTAGCTGCTACGAAATAGTCCTGTAGATACTGGCGGGGTGGATCGTAACGCGGGCTCCGTTAAGGTCCATATGAGCCTATGGGACACCGCGTTATCCCCTCAATCAAGACCTTAGGGTACTCTATAGTTTAGCGACCCGTAAGCGTGTGAACTACAGGCCTAGTCTAGCAACGTGACATTACCGTCTCAATCCCCACCTGACGCCTAATTGTGTTAAAGATATAACTGTATGAGCCCCTAAAAGAGGCTTTATAAAGCTGTGGTAATGAGAAGAGAAAACCATATAATAGGCTATTAGTAATAATGAAACGCGTAAATACACGTTAAGGATCATGCGTTTATATAATTAAGTGTAAGTGTATACGGGTAATGGCCCGTTATCATAGTAACGCGTTACGAAAGGACTTCTGTATATGCGGCGGCCCGTATATTAAATTCTAACATAAAAATGGATACTTTATTTAATCCACGTTTAATTCTAAACCTTCCCGGATAATAATAAATGGTATATATACTAATAAGTACCCCTATGACTTATATATAATGTTATGGAGCCTTACGACTCGCCCTATCCCGTTATATGAGGTTTTGTATTATCGTAGATAGTAACTTTTCTATGGACAAAACGTCTCTAACACATCGCGCGCCATTGAACGCACCTTTAAGCCCTACTCCGGTAGCCTATAACCCTTATACGGGCTTTACGCACCCACGCCCGCATTTTTTTCTTTGCCTTCTTTTATCCTTATTCCCCCCCCCCCCTCCGTTACCTTTATCCATCTCTTACAACCGTACGAAGTATAACTTTATATAGGTTATATTAAATCCGTTTTAATGGGGGCTTCCAACTGTGTTTGTATTGGGGGGAGAGTGCTTGAATTCGGATACGTTTATTATACGTATAAGATTCTCAATATTATTGGTAAAATATAATTAGAAAGCTGAATATTAATTAATAATAGTAATTCAACGTAAAGTATGATACATTCCCATTGATATCAGCGTCGTGGGGCCTTTAGATAATTCCTTCGCTGCGGTCACTGTAAAAACGTCCTCCGGGCGCCTAATTGCCTTACGATAGTTATTTCGCGCCGTTATTAAGGCAGTCGAAAATGGGGCGATACAAGTTGCGGCTGTAGCGATAATAGGTCGGCGAAGCCCTAATACCGCTGTAAAGACAGCTAGTAACGGGGAAGAAAACGACGGCGTTAGTATCGGCGGTAAAACGGATTTAAAGTTAATAGATACGCCGTCGTCGCCCCCGTCCCCACCCCCTTTTTCTTTTTCGCCGCTAGGTTTATTTCCGCCTTCGATCCGTCCCTTGGTCATACCCCTCTTCGCGGATAGAGTCGCGTCCGGTAGGCGGCGATTGTAAAGGCTTTAGTAGACGCGGTAGTAAAACTATAAAATAGATAAAATTAGTAGTCAAATAATGTAAGGTGGGCCGGTGAACTTAGAACGTAAATATTTCCGGCGAATATGAAACGTACTCGTTACCGGCAGGCAGAAAACGCGGTTTATATAAGTTAAAATCATGTTTTTTTCTGCTTTCGAGAAATAATCCATAATATGTACAAATATCCGGTAATTTAAGAGATCCGGAAAAAAAAAACCTATTCATATCGACCTGACTCGCCTGTCTTTTCAAGTGATTTTGAGGAAGTCGTAGCTAAAGTTTCCACATCTTTAAGGATGCTGGGTAATAAATAAGGTAAATAACGTTTTATTCCTTACCACACAGAGAGTAAAATCCGTTTAAGTTTTTTAATCGAGAACGTTGGAAATATAACATAAAATCCCTGTATCCGTACCTTATAATTAAAAGGCGGTATAATAGGGTCGTGAAAGTAGTAACAAAAGCGAGAAAGTATTTGAATTCCGTAACTTATAATATTTTGATCCGGATTAAAACAAGTACATATAGTCTTATCTTTTATTCTCAAACAAAAAACTCCTTTCGTTTTCACTATACAGTTACTGTTTCATCAGCTTTAAATAAACTTTGAATTAAAACTTAAACCTGTGAACTAAAGACTAATTATTATTATTGCAACAAGTAAAAGACCTATTGACTGCACTGGCTAACTTATTCGCGGTCTTGTTTCCGTTAATACTTATATAACTTGGGTAAAATTTCCCTATATCCGGTTTCAATGAGATTTACCTATCGTGTGGAATTCCCTACAAGCCTATTAAGATAAATTAATTTTGCCCTTTTTAAGCCCTATATTATAAAGATTTCATCGATACACACCGTAATTTCACCCATCGTAATATGAGCGACTACTTTCAAGTCCCAGAATACGTCGATAACCTCTACGTCGAAAACATATAGGATAAAGGGTAACTTGTTAAAAAGCGCCGTTACTACACTATGATTATGATAAACCACGTATTAATACCTAATATATGTTTACCCGTTAAGTAGTTATTCAAAATCATCCGTAAATATCGTAGTATAATCCCCGTCGAAATTAGAGTATTATATTACAACTATTAGGGTGGAATCTCTTTTAGTAAATCCTTTTGTAGGAGGGGCAAAATACTTAACGGTATATCGAAAATCCAATAAAAATAGTCATAAAAAGCATAATTTTTTTTTCGTTGACTATTGATAAATATGGTTAAAGTTTATTTGTTAGGCGTTTTTGTCATAAACGAGAAAGGTTTTCGAAATCGGTGGAGATGTTATGTCCTGTGAGTTCTGAATAAAGCTAGTATGAGCGATGAAGGACCTCAATAATATGAATAGTTATCTAATTATTACCTAATAAAGCGGCTGGGTTTTAAAATATAATCGTAAGATATAAGATGGCGTCCGCCTTTTTGATCCTCTATATAAATGGATGATGAATATCCAGGTTTTTTAAGCTATAGGAAAATAGAAATCGTTATCGTTTAAGGGCAACTCTGTTTAGGGGTAAACAAGAGTTTTTAAAGGCGGCGAAGTTAGGCGAGCTCTTATATAATGGGGCGACCGCTGTTATCGCGGCGATTAACGGTATCGTAATCTGGTTTTTTATGTTCTTTTGCCTATTCCAATGGTACCAGCTTTCAGTATAATGGGTAAGTATAGGAACGACTGTAATAGTGATAGCGGTATGTAGAAGGTGTATCGAAGGCTCGTACTTCGTATTTAAGAGTTCTTTACAATACCAGGTGACTTTAAATACTTTCGCTACGCGTTTTTTGTTGTAATTTCTTTTTAATACAGCTTTATTAAACTAAAACACGATTTATTTTATGTTAGAAAATTTGGTCCTTGTAACCAAATTTGAAACCGTGCAAATATGTCTCGAAACTGTAAAAATATATGAATTACCCCGTCTCGTAGGATTAAAAGAACTTTAGCGTTGAATTATATATCAAAGATTAGATTTTTTTTGGTGCGAATACGAGTTTGTTTTTAGCTGCTTATCAATATACCACTCTTAAATTAGTCTCAAATCTTTCAAGGTTTTGCTTCAAGACTTTAAAGTTTTTTGAAAAAAGACTTCATCGGCGAATATAAAAATATATCTGGATTAAAGTTTAGCAAGGTTTGATATGTAAATTATAAAGCGTACCATAGAAATAGAGAAGCCCTAAAGAGTCTCATGATTAAGATTTGAAAATCCTAAAGTAGTTATTTAATATCGAACCCTTATTACCCTATCATTTGAAAAGCCTTTAACGAGGGTAAAAATGTTTTAATAAAACTTTGAACGATTTATCTTTTAAATTAAGTGAATATGGAATAGTAAGTTTAATATATCCTATATGTTATATAACAGGATCGATATAATCTTTCCCCCGGCGAGGTTCAATTAGATATTGTACGTAAGGTACGTAACCAAGTCGGTAGCAAACTGCCTTAACGTTCTTCCCCTATATTAGAGGCTAATAAGGCACCGAGTAATAAGCAACTAGGATATATTATGAGTAACAATTCTTTGAAACCCTTTAACATTTACTAATATTAGTATGATAAAACTTTACAACCGAAGAATAAGAAGATTTCGGTTGTCGAATTTCAGTATTATAAATATCTTTAATTATTCTTATATTTGTGTAGAAATACCTCAATACAGATATCAATTGTCAACACAGATATCAATTGTAAAATTTATAAATCAGCTTTGTTATAATGCTTCAATATACTTTTAGTAAGCGTGAGGTAACATGTTTAGGCTCAACTAAGGTATCACAAATTTTAATAATGTTACGGTGGATTTTTTTTCCAAGATCATAAACTTTTAAGTGATAATATATTCGATTTTACTCTCATTATCCAAAAGGTTGTTTTAGATATCTTTCAAAATTGAGGACTTGTTAAGGATATCGTCTTGTAAAACCTTAGTTTGCTAAAGAGTATTTAGAATGAGTTAACCTTTTATTTCAAGTAAAAGGGTTCGAAATATTAACAAAAGCTTGTGTTAAATAATTATTCCGCAACCTTTGTTACGCTAATAGCCTAATGAAGTTCGGTTTTTCAAAAGAAGGTTTATATCTATTGTACCTCAGTAAAAACATTCCTATATTTAATAGATATCGTATTATATGGCCGAGTCGCATCCACTTTCTTTATATATTGGAGAAAAGTATCTAACGTAGGGGTTCATCATTCAAAAACTTTAATATATATTGTAAAAAGCTTTTCGACCGCGCATAAAGAATTTCTATATAGATAGATGAAGGTTTTTACCTACTCGTGTATTGTTATTTCATCCTCCATATTTTTTGCACAAAGTAGAAAGGTTATATTAGTAAAGATTAGGTTATTAAACCTAGGAAAGCTGGTTTCCGGAATCCTAAAGTAAATAATGAGTAATGTGTAGGACTCACACGATAGAATGGTTGCAAATAGTACCTTCTAGTTGAAGCTGTTATCAAATCTAGGCCAGATTATTATTATAGCCCTGGAAATGTTAGTGAAGACAAGGTTTAAAATGTGATTTAAACGGTACGTAAGGACTTTTACTTTATCGTTAAAGTATATGTTTGTTGTAAAGACCTAGTTATTTAAGGTGCGACCTTTTCAGGCGATATTTAAAGTCCATTTCGCCCGGTTATATGTAAAGTTAAAATTCTCACCAACAATACTTTAAGACCAGAATAACTGAAAGGTAATCTTTCCTAATAAGTCCTCGGTAAATTAATCTAAGTATATGTTAATTATATAAATATCGTTAACTTGTAATTATGAGGAGTTCTTTCCTAGATTCGAGTATGTTTAAGTGGTGGTAAGAGAGACGTTTTTTCCCAATATAGGTAAAGGTTGGGTATAGGGTTACCAAAGATAATTCTTGTCGGCTCTTCTATGTGTGGGCGAACCCGCCTTAGTTAAGGATTGATAAAAATAGATTGTAGGCTTGGTAACGTTATGTGGAACCCTATCCGTTATTCATTTTGCCATACTAGAGTTTTTATATATTAATAATTGTAACATCTTTATTTACGTAACCTATAACAAGGGCTTGGTAAATAGTAATTGTTTTACCTATATTTATTTATATAATTGTAAACCCCGTGTATATTTTCAGCGCTCAGTAATTCTTAATATCCTTATGCGTAGTCATTATAAGTATACGTAACATCTTGTAGCGTTTACATTAATTAAGTCCGAGGAGCGGTAGGGTTTTCAACTATTTTTCAATTTTCATCCATAAAGTTAGTTGTGGCTTATGGGTTAGGAACGTCTTTCAAAGGCGAGCGAGGGGGGGGAGAGGATTTGCCTTCTAGTAAGAACGTAGCCGAATTTATTGTCAGGCTACCTTTGTCATAGCGAATTTTATTTACGGTTGTGAAAATAAATTATGTATTAATTATTAATTATTTTCAGCATGTAAAAATAGCTTTTGTTACCTTGGAGGATTTTAATGCAAAAGTATTCGATTTGTCTCTAACGGTTGGCTTATCGACCGGCCGAAGGCCAGACTTCTCTAGCGAGGTCTGGGCTACAGGAGCTTCAGGGGAACCGGTCCTTGTAATAAATGGGGCGGCCGTTTCTTTTTAGGAGATAGTAATCTTATTTATCTCGTGTAAAACGGGGTCCAGGAAAAAGGAATCATATAAAAAAACCTTATCAATTTGTATATACACGTAACCTTTGGAATCGGTAACACGCGAAGCTAACGCGGGCCAGGCTGTGTTATGTTTCGGTAAAGTATTATTGAATACTATTCTAGAAAGGTTTTGCCTCTCGAACCTTTTTCGACAGGTAATTATTCGTTTCGCTTGGCCCGGAGACTGCTGATTTTTTAGCTATTGTTTTCGCTATTACTTTCGTATTGTAACAAATTTTTCCGCGGAGTTGAATTTTTTCTTAGCCGTTGCTTCAAGATATGAATGTATTTCCTACCCCCTTACTTAGAGGTGACCGGGTAGTTCCTATAAGCCGAAGAAAAGTGGTTGTAGTAATTGTAGCATTGAAGAAAAGCTGTACGCGACCCGAAAGCGTGGTTTTTATCCGGGACCATAAAGTTCGAGTATCGGGTCGGTTAAACGTAACATATATTAATATGTTATTAAAGGTATTTGTGTTCGTAAAAATTTAGCTAGTAGCGTTTATTAACTATTTTCGACCGTTTACTAATATCGAATAGCCGGACTAAACCTAATAGGTTGTAGGTAAGAAATGATTTAGGTTGTTAGATCCATATTAACGTCTTAGCCTTATAGAGATTAGTAAGTATCAATTAGTATAGATCCAGCTTAAATCATGATTTCCTTTTTTATAACCTTTGGATTCTAGGTAAGGGTTTTTTTTAAAAGAGGGAGTAGACAAAGCGAGGGACCCCATCTACTACGTACATATAAAAAAATTAGTGAAACATATTGGAAGACCTTTTGAACAAATGAAGTGACATGTATATTATCTTTTCTTTTGAAAAAGAGCTTATTATTAACTTGAATATTGACGTAATAATCAACATACCTAATAACGTTTTTTTCTAACAATAAGATAAACGTGGTTTCTAATATACTTTGTCGGGCGTATGAAATTCGTGAAAAGGCAATCAGTAAGTTAATGAATGAGAAGAATATTACATAAATAATCGTTAAAAGAATCAAATATACGGCTGGATCCAATAAACTTATTTTGATATATATTTTAGGATATTATCCCTGTTCAACGAATAAATCATTATCATGATAAATATATTGACAATATAAGAAGCTCAAGCCAAATTAAATGAAGAGATGACAAAATTTAAACTATAAATATAAGTCAACAAACTTTTTCATATCAGAAACTAATTTATTTCAAAACTTGTATTATTATTTCTATTATAAACAGAAGTGTTTACGTGCAAGAAACACTTAAATAATGAGGATGAACCATATAAAAATATTAGTATTGAAAACCCGAAAATTGTAGTTGATATAGTAAACGCATCTATTAAATTTCATACAACATAGGTAAACTTTAATTACTAATAGATAAACATATAGTATAAACTTAAGGAAATATTAATACTTAGTTAATTAAATTTATAATATTTATACAAGCTAATTATTAACAAATTTATAAAAATATTCCTTCGGGAAAAAGAACTATGGCAATAAAAGACGTTGTTTAATAACAATGAATATAAATAATAATTTATTAAATTAGACTGTAGTTTATTCTTAACGTTCGTTATACGAATTGGATTATAAAAAAAAGCAAAACACAACTGTATTATGCCTTAAAATTTAAAGTCTTGAAGACTAATTAAGATATATAGAGAATATTGTGAGGAAGGTAATGAAATAGAAATAGACGGTCCTTTGGAACCAGGAGTTTTATAATGTATTTTGGGAATCAAATTTGAGGAGAAATAATATATGGATTATTTAAATCAGAAATTGTGTAATAAATTAAACTTGATGTATCTGATGACCTTTTTGAACATATTACGTTTTGTTACCTAAGGCTACGATAATAAAGTAAATACATGGTTTTTGATATTATCATTGATAATTCTAAAGTGCAGTAAACGCCTAATTTTACTTTTTCTGTTATTCTAATAATAGATGAAAAATGACCTTTAATGGCTGTGATGATACTTAAGTCTACATATAATGTACTTTGAATTTTTAACGTATGATTCTCCTGTAAATTCCCAAGTAAATTTGAGATTAATATCTATTAAGAATCGTGATTAAATACGTAAATGATTATATGGTATCGCTGAGGTTAGTATACACTGGCTTTTAGTACGTTAAAATAATTTTTCTTTCCTAATACATTTAATAGAAAAACCCATAATTGTTAATTTTATTATTAGATATATATACGATTCATTGATATCACTAATGAAATTTATTGAATAACCCTATTTATACCTAACCACAAAGGGGTTAAATCGACCACGTGCGCTTTCAGTAACCCAGTAAAGACCGCCCGACCTATATAATGTATTAAGGGACCTTAATTAAATCACTAGGCAACTAGACCACCTACGTCGAGAAAGGACGCTAATGCGTATTGTTCTTAAATATTTAACGTTGAATTCCTATATACAACCTTGAACACGTAAAAGCACGGCTTCGAAGTTCGAGAATATATATATAAAGCTTACGAATAAACTATCAATACATTCGTTACACATTTTAACGGGCCTGGCTTTACTAAACATTATGTATTAACTTTACGTATCGCGAAGTACGTTATCGAACACATCGTAAACAAGACTCAAGGGACGTAAATGAATAGGCCGGCGTTAATGTTTAAACTCCCGCTTCCCTCGTCCCATCCTACGTAAATTAAATAAAACAAAATTATTTCCCTAAAAGGGCTTTTATACGCCATTACCTACCGTTTACACGAAGGCTCCGTCATTACCGGCCTCTCTAGTCAAAAAAAAAAAAAAGGCAGAAAGTCCTTTACATTGTTCACATAGGTTACGGTAATAAACAGAGACAGAACGCTAGTTCTACTAACGTTACAAAGGACTTCGATGTAGAACCAGCGTTCTGTCGCTACTTATTACCGTAACCCTTGTGGACAATGTAAAGTATTTTGTGCCTTTTTTTTTTACTAGGGCGATTGGTAATGTCGGAGCCGTCTTGTAAACGGTAGGTAATAGCGTATGAAAGCCTCTTGATAGAGATACTCGTATTTTATTTAATTTACTTAATAGTGGACGAGGGAGGCGGGAGTTTAAACGCTAACGCCGGCCTATTTATCTGCGTTCCTTAGGTCTTGTTTACGGGGTATTTGATACCGTATTTAGCGATATGTAAAGTTAATACATAATGTTTAGTAAAGCTAGGCCCGTTAAAATGTGTAACGAATGTATTAATAGTTTATTCGTAAGCTTTATATATATATTCTCGAACTTCAACGTCGTGCTTTTACGTGTTGAAGGTCTTATATATGGTTTATTGCATTAGTTAGTTTCATAGAAAAACTTTTTGGTCGCTTGAGTTCTCTCATATATTTTTCTCATTACCATTTGTATGGAAGTTTTACTCCTTACCACTTGCGATCCCACCAATGAATGATGTACTACTTTTGAACTGCAATCAATAAATTAATATACAACTATACACTCAACTTAACTGTACCAATGAAAAAAATCCGTATTAATAACAGACTTGGCATTTTAATAGTCTTCAAGTTTTCTACGATACCCCGTTCTTTCCCCCTGTCTCTCGTTACATAGCTTTTTAACTGGTGGCCTCTTAACGTAGCCCTCGATCTGTATGGTTAGCCTATTACTATTCACAAACTTTTCCAAGTCTTTATTCATCATAGTCTTCGTTATTAAATTAGCCAGGTTATTCTTACCATCGATTCAACAGAACTCTTTAATTTCCCTGCTTTCATATGCTTTGCGAAAAGCCATTATATCGATTGTCAAACGTTTTTCATCAGTTATTTTGAATTTCCAAAAGAATTCGAATAGGCCTCTTAAATTGGTACTAGGAATAACACAGATAGGTCAAATTCTTGACTACCTCGAAACAATATACAGTGTTTCCTATATGAATATACATATATTGAAACCGGTCAATATATCGTAAACTTCGAAAATAAATACGCTTTTTCTAATACTTTTCCACTGAAGAAAGGTCTAGAAAATCAAGTTCCCTGTAATAAAAAATTGATCTTCCAATGATTTATTCTCGTTAACAATTATTATAAGGAATCCAATCTATAAGAATATATTAATACTTTTATATAAGGGTTATCGGTAAAACTCATTAACTTGGTGTTCGAATAATCAATAGGAATCATATCAATCCCTCGGTCCAGATTGTTCATCTACCACTATAATCGCTTCGTTCGATGTAAATAATCCTTATTAGTCGGAATTTAAGTTTATATTGTAATTGATAAATTGTACGATGGCTCCGGTTAGCATAAATTCGCGATATAACTGCTACGACCATATTATTTGAAGTACTTTTAAGCTTTTACGATGTCAGTATCATCATTTTGAAACAAACTAATACCTTGACCCTTTGAACTTGAACTAAGTAAAATGATGAAATGGTGAATATCGTGTATACGAATCAAAATCCATTAAAATTTGAATCTCTGTTCTTACTTAAAGTCGAAATCAGCTTTCAATTTCAGAACTTCAAATTTTCAATTGTAAACTATTCTGTTACCACAAATCTAGCGGTTCTGACTAAAAGGGTATTGTCAATTTTTATACCTATCATACCGAAATTTTTATCTAATCACAAAATCAGCAGTAATAAGCTGTAGGTTAAGCATTTTATTTCTATTTGATCTTGAAGCGCAACTAATATATCAGAAACTAGTGGACGCCTGTTTCAGCAAATAATTTCATTGGTTTATCGTATCGTATTACCGTTTCTGATAGGTAGTTATTACGGAGTTTGTGGAATAAATCCAATAAAATATTTCTTTATAAATCAGTTATTAACTTCGTATACACTTAGGTAATATTATGGTTATTAATGGTGAATTTCCTGTGAGTATTTGCCACCAATCTTGTTGTTAATACAATTACTAAATGTTAATTAACATTTGAAACCATTACCTATTATGTAAGGATTTGGGTTGAGTCTTTATGATAATATATTTAATCGATTATACGTGACTTTCTTTACTGTTTCTCCATTGGGTTTTCTTTGAATTCGTGAACAATTCTAGACTTAAAATCGGAAAGTGGGGGTAATATAGGTTAAAGTCCCGTTTAGGCACGAATTATATAACCCTTTATGTAAAAATATCTTCATATCGACCTTATCGTATTTTGGGAAAGGTTGGTTTTGGAATTTAATAACTCCTTGTATACAAAACTTAATAGCCAAGTCTCAATAATCTCTTTTCCCTGTTACCTTAAGCAGTTATATTAGTGCCCCACAGTCTGTATTCCTTATCCTATTTTTGGTAATTTCTAGTTTTAGTAATCGGCTTAGCTTCCATTACTTGATCAGCTTGTTAATTACGAGAGGGGCAAGATTATATTGGCTCATTAGCTTGTTTTGAGGATATTTATCGGCATTTACCCTAATATATGGTTAACCATGTATTATAGAAAATATAGCAAAACCGTTAGTAGTTTTCAAACTATTTTTTCGCTTATCAATACTTATAATCTGAAATACGATATCCAATTTTCCTGCCTTCTTGTACAAGAGAACTTCTATTTATAATGGTTCGGTTCGCAAGTTTACTGTTATAAAACTGTTTGTAGTATTAAAGGCGTCATTAACTTATACCTTATCAGATTCCCTCTATAATTCCTTCAAAACCTTGCTGTACATCATAACCCTCTATTAAATACTTTCTAATGAAGAAGGGTTACTTGTCAGACATATATATGTTACAAAACCTACGAACGTTAAAATCAGGCCGTCAAGTCCCACAGTGTTATTCAAGCGTTTTATCCGTATTTCGAGACGTGTTCCCTGCTTCGTAAGGCTTTTAATCTCTAGCATAAGAATTTTATACATCATTACAAATAACGCGTATGCCTTTTTAACCTTTTGTTATGACCCAAGAACATCGGAGGGTCAGAAAACAGGCCAGTATGAGGTTAAGCCACTAAGAACCTGATGTCCAACATATCAGGTGGGGATATCTCTTATGTCAGCAACCTTAGGGTTAGGGTTACACAATAAGGATCATTGAGATCATGTTTCGATCCAACATAATCCAGCACTGAAGGCGTATGAAGGATTAAGGATATAAGGACACGGTCAGCATCACATAGATAGTATTTCCTTCATAGCTCTTCAGTTGTCAATCTAAGTATTCAGTCTCAGTATATTCTGAATAGCCTCACGGCTTTTGATCATTACTTGCACGGTTGCGATATTCTTTACTCAGCACCTCTGCTACCTTCTTGATAACATAAACCCTCTGACACCTTCTATATACTCACGGGTATTTAGTGTGATCATTACACCTTTCTGATACATTATTTGACCTTGATAAGTACTTAATTAAATTAAATTCCTATCATTTTGGCTTTCGTTCCAACCTCTGCCGCAGTTGAATTGGTTCCGGCGTCATAAACGATAATATTTGGTGGCCCTATGTATACATTGATTCACAGCATCCTTAATTCTGTCTAGGTATATTTTGAATATACAGACTTAAGGAACTTTACGCCGTAAAATAAGTTGTGGAGTTTATAACCCGCAAAATGATTTTATTATCAAGATAGAAACCGTCGACTATAATATTGTAATTGAAGTCCTTATTATTTTTAAAGTAAATTTAAAGCCTTTAAAGGTTTGGACGTGGATTTGTAAAAAATAGCAAAGCTTTTTAATAACTTTTAACTGCAGAGTATTCCATATTTTTGATTTTGTGGATTTAAGGACTCTATATAACCTATTGGCGGCTGGGTAGTTAAAGAGTTGGTGTTATTGACGTATCTCAAACTCCGTTAAGTTTATCACCATTATATTTGATCTTTGGAGATGAAACCACAGGTATTACAATTTGGAGTCGAGAGGGAATCTCCAACACTTTTTAATCAGCTTATCAGAGTTAACATGGAAGTTAATATTGAGGATCATTATATTTGGCAAGTAAATGGGAAATCGGGAAATCATTTAAGGATATAGAAAGTAATTGGTATAGTAATTCTTGAAATAGTAGTCGATCTAAGTAACAATAGTTTTTTTACTCAGTCAGAGGTTCACTCAGGTTTTGCTAGCGGTTTAAAAATCAATCTTCGTGATGGTAGTACTTTCGTGTTGCGATACTATATATTATGAATACTATCTTATTAAATATTTTACCGCCTCCCTGTATGGCATGATGCTTTGAATAATTTATTACGCGGAACGATTACAATAACTCAAGGTATTTATATTGTTAGAAGTTTGGTATTCATAACAAAAGTAAGGGTATTAGACTTGTAGGCGGTATAAAAAGGCGTAATCAACTAGTTATTTAATTGTTTTAGAAGCAGTATCTTCATGCTATATGATTTTTTTCCCACGCGTTATCTTTATTGTTTAACGCGTTTAAGCCTTCGCAATCAGCGACATTAACTAAGTAATACTTTTTAAAAATAGTACATATTAGATATAATATATTACCTCATACTTATAATATTAAGTCATGGGTTAACGACATGATTAACAGTTGGATTTTCCACAAATGCAATATTTTTTATTATCAATAAAACGATGGTATTTATAATTACCGTGTCCATTTAGGTTCTGACCACCTTGCTGTTGCTGATGTCACTTCCAATCTCTAGGTTTTAACCCAGATTTCGAACATATGAATTTGTCGTATTTGCGATCGATATAATACGTAATTAAAAGATGGTTAAAGTTCCAGTTACGAAACCTATTAACCAAGTTTGGTTTATATGCCATTACAGACGTACGAAAGGAATACAACTGGTTAAAAAAACATTTACAGGTGGAATTGAGGCGTTATAAGGTGTAATTCAATTCGTCAACGTTAGTAATAGCTGTCAGGACCTGTTTGCAAGGTATTACTTCGCTAATATATACCTTCTTAATCGCCTATTGATACAATATCAACTAGTCTAATATCAGGTTAAGGATATCTATTAGTATTTCCTTTCATATTTTCAATTATTATTGTTGTTTACTGTATTATAACATATGTCATCTAATATTGTATAAAGTAAACATCGTATTAGAAAAACTTTCTATTTAGTTATATATTTCACGTAGGGTACGTGCCTCAGTTATAAATGTTAGGTAACAATCTCAGATGTAACCCGTGAGTATTTCTAAAAAGTATGCCGAAAAACCTAAACATTAAACCTCTATCTACTTGTAAATATAAGGAACAGAATTATTTTCGCATCACGTAAATCATAATGTTTCTCATTATTTATCTCGGTATTATTTCAAATCTTCGCGGAATTTGTAAAGAAATTGCAATTCATATTTACTATCTTAACCTGTCTAAGAGGTAGGTCGCGATAATCGTCTCAGTTGTCGATGGTGTTTCTTGTAATAAACTCAAGTTTTCAACTTAAAAATTTCGATAATAGGAGTAACTGCCAGTCGCCTAGTTTGAAGGGTAAAATTATATAATAGTGTGAAGGGACTAAAGCCGGAGCTGTCACTCAAGGTAGTCGGATTCTGTCTATAAGACTCGATGAAGTAGGGAAAGAGAAGTCCCTGCTAGGGAGCAACTATGGAGCTAAGATGGTGCAACCCCTTCCCCAGTCACTTGACGTGAGGAAGCGTGTCCCCAAGTGGCTTGCTCCCTGCTTTAGAGCATTGTAGGAGCGTGTAAAACAACCAGGGTTGGATCCCTGGTAATACTAGCCAGGTACTAGCCTATAAAATCACCCCCAAAGGCACTCCCCCCCTTCCTTTTCTGTTTTTTTCTTTGTGTTGTTCATAACGCCGCAGGTATAAGGAAGGTACGCGAGCCTTTAATAAAGTAACGGTTTCGTGTAGAAGGTATTAGGCCGAACGTCACATGGAAGGTGTCTTAACGCCCCTTATAAATAGTTACTAGACTTCTGGTTTTAAAAACAAAACTTTCTTCGCTTTTTGATATTTAATCTTTTCGTATAGTATTATTACTTTTAGCCTTTAGTGTAATACTTATCGTATAATATTGGTATTTTTATTTTTATAATTCTTGCTATCGTTATTCTTTTAGCCTTGTAAACCTTTATATTATTAAGATAAATCCCCAACTAGTAACTTAAATAGATGAAGCTATGAAAGATATAAGTTATATATCTAGAAGCTATTTGATCCTAATTTACAAATATGAAGTTGACTACGTCACAAGATATCTACATGTACTCTGATGAGACTAAAAAAATAAAAGTATTTCGAGTTTATTGATAAAACGGCGTGTAACCATGGGAATCTTTGTTAAAAAACTTAATTAAGTGGTGTTAATAGTTATAAGGGAGTTATTAATAAACGGTTAAATATTGGCGCTCGGTATCGCTTTTGTTTCGTTAGGGTTATAGGTCGTAGTTTTGGTTATACTTGTACGCCAATAAATTTGAATCTCGATATAATTGAAGCTGTTAAGGAGTTGTCTGAAATATATTTGACATTTAATTGTTAGAACCGGGGTAAGTTTACGTTTCTATAAGCTATTTTATAGGTGTCAACGAGCAGCTAAAGAGCGTGAAAGCCTAAGTAATCGCCGTAAAAAAGGTTATAAGAGTACATCGCGTTACGTAACGTAAGGTTAATACCAGAGGCGGGGCGAGTTTTATCCGCACTACTCCCGTGAGTTCTAAGGGTTTGCAGACCATATACCTGATAAATGAAGAACGTAGTATTGAAATAAGTTTTTCGTATTTAGACAAAAACGTAAAATATACGTCTAACGAGTAGTTAGGGAATGTTATTAAAAGAGATATAAAAGTTTATTAAGGTCTCCAAGCGTATTATTATTAAGTTGAGTCGTATGGATTATAGATCAAGCTAGTTTCTTAAGATAAGGAGAAAACTATTAGGTAAGGACTAAGACCAGGGTTTCAAGGACATATTTAAATAGACTCGGTCGTAATCGTTCGTTTTTCGTTTTTATTAATATTAATATATTTGTTTAATATCCGTTCGTTTACGGTATATACATTGCTTTATTTCGTAACATAAAGTGTAAAATTAGGCTCATTTGCAGGTTGGGTGTAAATGACTATTAATATATTTAGCTGGTCTATAGCGTAATTCGAAAGTATTAAGTAATACTATATTAAAAAAGTTTAAAAGCGGTTTTTACGTTGGGTATAAATAACCTACCTATTTTACTGAAATTTTTCGTTTCGGTTAGTTATGAAAATTGGGTACATTCGTCTTAGGGGTTATAACGTGCCAAAAATATATTTTCGACTCAATATTCCGGTTTTATCTTGCGATTGTTGCCTTTAATAATTAAAACTTATGGTTAAAAGTCTCGAATTTATTAATTTAGGAGAGAATCTCAAAGGGCTCGTACGAATTGATTAATATAAAATCGGGGATTCTTTTTGATCCATATGTTAAGTTTAATAATATACGACTCGATTACATGCGTTACTCGGTTTCTATCATAAAATTAATTTAACTTTTTCAAAAATTCGTTTAGCTTATAGTTTTTAATGAAAAGTTAAATGTTATTATCGATTCGAAACCATTTTAAGGGGGAACGCCGTTTATTAACGGCTTTTTTATACGTTATTACGTAGCTGTTATTATGGTTTATACGAATTCCATAACTTCGCGGATTCATTAAATAAATTTTAAATATTTATGCGTAATTTCGTAACCGAAATTAAAAAAAGGTATACTGGCTATATAAAATCAACGTAATAATCATAGGTTATAAAAAACGGGTTAATACTAATAGTAATTATATCTTTATTATTTAGTACTAATTAGTAGTTGGGTAACAAACGACTTTAGTCTAGTTACGTATAAACGACGAATAAACGTAAATACGTAGGGATTTCTTAATTTACACATTTGGTTACGCTGTCGGTTTCGGGGTAAAAGGTAGTAATTAGGCGTTACTTTACTTTGGTTTAGTCGTAAAGTCGTTTTTAAAACTTACTAATCCAATTTAAACAAAGGTCGTTAAAAAAAGTATGTGAAAACTTATAAAATCGCCAATAGTAATTTGAAAACCATTTTACATAGGTTTTGGCGTTTATAATAGTTATAGCCTCGAAGGTAACGTCTTTATCTAGGCAATTCGTAATAAATATAGGGTAACATAGGTTATTAATGTAATTTTAGGGTAAGTCAATTATAAAATTTACAGTAGGTCTGTTTCAAAGCCTTTTAAGAACTGGGAAAGGTTTGAAAAGCATTTTTCGATGGTGTCTTTAATATGTTATAAGAATATAAATATCATAGTTACAATAAAAACAGGGGACCGAACAATATGATCTGAGATAAAAATACACTTTGAAAAAATAACGATAGTAACGTCATGGCCTTGGTGGCTGGTAAAAAGTAAATTATAAGTAATTTAAATAAACGCGGTAGTAAATGGCTTGTAAGTAGGTACCTAAATACGATTACTCAATCGTAAAACTTTATTGTTATTTATTTAATATTTCGAAATTGAAACCTTTAACGTGCGGTCGTCGTTGATACGGATATTCGTTGAAAAATGTCGGTCGCCTATACGAATCGCACGTACCAGTCGCGGGTAGGTAATATTGCCTATAATAATGGCGTCCTAATATCTTTGAAGATTGACGTTGGTAAAAAGTTTCCGGCTTTCCGAAATTAATTCACTGGTGAAAATTAGTTGGGAAACGTACGCGTATGGAAACGGTTTACAAGAGGATTATTTGGGACGTAACAATGAAAGTTTTTGGCCTAAGTAACGTAAATCCGAAAAGCCATTAAAATATTTTAGTTTCGTTATAATAGAGTATTGGATATCGTATAATTTCTTGTTTTATTGTATACTAATTGAAATCGGAATCACGAAAGGCATTTAAATTAACGGACTTATTGTTTCAAGAGCCACCGTATAGTTATAAAGTACTTTAAGTTTTTGTTATCCGTTAAGATTATAAACAGACGTTCCGTATTCGAAGCTTTATATTTTATATTTTTAAATCACTTGTAATTCCAAGTAACTCCTTGTTGTAGATTTCGTATTTATATTAAGGGGAGATAGGCGACGGGTGTAATACGTTACTGAGCGTAGGTTACCGTAGTCGTTGCATTGAAAAAGGTAGGTTTTTAGAGCACAGTCAAAATAATCGGCTTCGAAAAAGGTATCGCGGGTAGAATCATATTAGGCGAGTAAAGGTTCGGAAAAAAAGCTGAGCCTAAACCGTTTGAAAGTAGCTTTTTCTTTAAGCCCCTAATAAAATAAGGTGTTTTTACGGGTTAGCCGAAGTAATAGTTTGATAATCGTCAAATAATTATAAATAAAACACCGGATTTTTTTTTTGTGAAACCAAGGAAACTTTATAATTTTATAACCGTTATAAAAGCCTCGTATTTCCGGATAACGCGTAGATTTTCTGGGTTTATATGTATACCAACGCTAGCTTTGATATCAAATCTTTAATACTTAATTTTTTAAATACCGAATTCGTATTTGAAAATGTTTGGGGTAAATTTTACGGTGTTTAAGACGTTAAAGTTCAATTTAATTTAGTTATATAGTTATCGAAAATATAGTTTAAGTAAACGAGACCATCTTCGATGTAAACGATATGAAAAAACATTTAAAAAGGGCGTAAAGAATTATTAATATACCGTTAAAATGTGATAGGGGTATCGAAAAGATCGAAAGAGGTGATAAGCTATCCGAAAAGTCTAAAATGAATACAAAATACAGTTTTCTATTCGTTTCCCTTTTTAATACAAAAATTATAGAAAAAGACTTTAATATTTAGTTGGGTAAATTATTCAATTTGCGAAATAGTTGTAAACCTTTTTTATATAAAAGGAAACGAGTAATGAACTACCGTTGTAATAGTATTAAACCGGCGATAATTAATATAAAATTGTAATTTTCCTTTAGGTTTTTGAACTAAAAGTATTAGGACGCCTGCTAAGGAGCTTTTCATTCGATTTTACGCTTAATTAAGTAACTTGGTTGACGTATTGCGTAATATATGGAGCCCCTTACTCGTCATAGTGTATAAAGAACTTTACGGAACTTTTAAATGTTAACCTTAATTATCGGTACGAAAAACGATTTCGTAATTCGTTTTAAAACGGTAAGAGGGTAGCTTATATTTAAGGTCTTTATCCAATAAAGGTGTTAATTCCTTAAGTTTAGTAGAGAGTTTATTGTAACCGGAAATAAGTGATTTCGGTGCGAATGTTTTGTTCATATCGTTAAGGGAGACGGCGACTAGTTATGTGGTAGCGGCTCGGTCTTTCCGGGCCTATTGTAAAATAACGTAAAATGTGGTGGCACCGACCTCTTTTGGCGTTTTTTAAACGGGCGCAAACCCCCGCTTTGAAACTCGATAATCGCCGACTCGTCCTAAAAGTAACATATACTTTGTGATGTCGTAGGTAACTTGTTAGTGTTTTATTTAGGGTTTACTCAAAATAACATCGTATTATAAGGAAGAACAACATAATCTTATATCCGGTAGTTGTATTTATCGAGGTCGATATTTAAAAAGGTTATAAAGGGAATAAGTTGGGGGAAAAACCGGGTATATAATACGTGGTTTCACCGAGTTATCGTAAGGAAATAGGAAAGCGTGGTAACTTTAAACGATTAATAAGTTATTTTTTTATATCTTTATAGTATTTATAACTTATATTTACTAAAACAGGAACGAAACGAATGAAATTGTAAAGTAAATTTATTATAAATAGAAAACTATTTAAAAGCTAGAACGAAGTTATCGGATTGAATTGAAGTTTGATTAACTTTTATATGTAACTTTATATAAGAATTAAGTTTTTCCCTTTTCGAAGTCGATGAAATTTTCGGCCGAAGTATTATAAATTCTTATTACGACTTTAACATTAAAGCCGTTTGGATATTACAGCGGATCCTATTGATAAATACGTATATAGTAGCCGTTCGCGCTATAATGTAAATATAACCCGAGGTTTTTACGGCGAAAAAGTTTCGCGTAATTAACCTAGGCGACGTGTAGTTTAAAAGCGGCTTAAAAGGCTTTTACGCCAGTTATAATAAAATCGCTTTAGATATTCCGAACGGGTGTGTCATAGTCATTATTTTTACTACGAGAGACGTCCCCGATAACGATATTACCAGTATTATTGGTACGAGTACGAAAATTATTAAGGCATTCGTTGATAGATTAAATACGAGTGACATATTTATTATAATTAGCGGGTATGTCGAGGGGGAATAACGTATTAGCAAGTGTATTTTGAATATTTTTTTTAAAAGTATTAAGTTTAGCGGTAGATATTTAAGTTATACCACTAATTTTCGCGAATAAAGCTTTTCAACCGTTAAAAAAGACGGAAAATCGTTTGCAAATTCTTTACTTTGTATTCGTAAATTAATTAATAGCTATTTTAACCGCGTTAGAGTTATAATAGTGGACGCGAAATATAGTTATAAAAGCGTCAGATTTATTAATGTTGCCATCGCTTTCGCGAACGTAATAACTTTTTATAGAAATTTTCGCGAGGCCCTTTCATTGTTAAAGAATAACGTAAAAAGTATTTTTCTTATATCGATAAATTTCTGATTCTTGTATAATTTGTATATGATCGTAAACTTTTATGTAGGGAATCGTTATTTAATAACCGAAAAATAAATTAACTAATTAAAAAGTTCACGTTTTTATGTTTAACGCCTGTTAAAAAGGGCGCCAATATTATATTCGGAGTTAAAGGAATTCTAGTCGTCGTCGTTTAAAGATTTAACGCGGTTTTCGGTAATAAACGGTATAACGGTAACGTTATTCGTAACATATATAAGGGGAACTTTCTAATGGGGAAATGAAACCGAAAATATAATCGTACCGACAGCTTCGAACTGTCGGATTATATTCTTTGAAACGTTCAACGCGTCGGTACTCAATTATTGGAAGTATAAATCGTATTTTCGAGTAACTTAGTTCCACTCGATAAGTTTTATATATAAAGCGTCGGTAAAACATTCGTATTAAGCCGTAAAGTGATCGTAGTAGGCTATTAAGGAGTTTGAAAGCTATTTCATAACACGTGCGTTAAAAAATTACTTTAGGGCTTAGGGGTTTATATTTGGTAGGTTGGAGGTTAAAGACATGGACGTAAGCTAGAGCTGCCAAAAGACAATTAAGACAACATTTGGAAAAAACCGAGGTTTATATGTAAAGAGATCAAAGCTGGAGCTATTACTTAATATGGTCAGATTCTGTTTATAAACCTCGATAAAAAAGGGAAAGAGAAGTTTTTGTTGGGGAGAGGCTATAGACATAAGATGGTGAAACCCGTTCCCCAGTTACGTGGCGTGTGGAAGCGAGTCTCTAAGCGGCTTTTTCCCTGATTTAGAGCACCGCAGGAGCGTGTAGAACTACCAGGGTTGGATCCCTGGTAATAATAGCTAGACACTAGCCTGTTAACAGATAGGACCTATAATAGGTTTGTATATAAAGGCTTACCTTTCTGGATTTTGTATAGTCACACGATACGAAGTTTGACTTCAAGGAAAACCCTAAATATTTTGGATATTTTCTTGAATTAAACATCTAATGAAGCCGTCGTTGATTCTACGTACCGTGTTGGCAGCCGCTGCTTTATGTGCTCTGCCTTTGCCAAGGGCGTATTCTGCGTTGCTATATGTGAGGACTAAATTGAGTAACAAATTGATCCTTTTTTATTGTCTGACCAAAGAAATTTGTTATTTGGGGGCATAAACGTTTAATTTAATGAGGGATAATGGAGAAGGTTATTCAAACGTATGTAAAATCGTTGATAGAATACTTTTTCTTTCCTTTGTAAATCTTCCAATTAAACACCTTAAACGTAATCATATAATTGTTCTAGTTCTAAAAAATTCTCTGCGAGTTCTTTTAAAAGCTTTTTGGGAATAAACATCCCTCTCCTACAAACCTTTATCTTTAACTTGTTCTTAACACCTCTTTGCATCATATTTTACATTTTAATTATCCAGTCATCAAAAAACTTACAAATGTTTCGAAAGGTATTATCGTTATGTCTAAACTCTTCTCCAGTGTTTTGGTTGAAAGATATACCAGCTAATGTGATTGGTTAAATTTTTTTAGTCAAAGTTTCGTTAATGTTTTTACATCAGAGGTCATTTTTGTAATACATGACAGAAAAAGGTTGGAAAGCTTTGATTTCATTTATATGATATTAGTTGACTGTGATTTTAACGATTCTACTGGTGAGTTCAAGTAAATTTATGTAAGACTTAACGATTTTGGGAATGTTGTAACATAACTGTTTTGAAGAGTATTAATATAAAGATCGTATTATGAAGTCGTGCAATGTAGCTATTTGTCATGACTTGAAGATTAAGGTATTTGGTTTGGTGTAACAATCTTAAAGTGTTTGATAATGTATCCGATTGACAATATTATAATATAAGGTGAAAGGCTTAATATCGAAGGTGAGGTTTGGTATTATAGGTTATAAATTGTAGATTATTTTTCGTTGAAGCCATTCATGAACGTAAGTGGTCTTGGACTTAATCATTTTCAATTGAAGTAGTAGTAACAATATCAACTTAGCGGTTTACCAGCTGTAGAGGTCTTAGAAATTTGGTAATTATTTTCATACCGATTTGATTTTTTTAACGGTTAATCTTAACTATTTTTCAAACAGGGTTCGATAGAGATTTCTTAGTGTTCTCGATAGTAATACCGTCTCCACTATTAAACGAACGTGAACAACCGTCGCAATTTGTAAAAGTTTTTCATAAAAATCTCTCCTTTACCTTAGTATTTCACAAAGCGTAACCGGAAAATAGTTTCTTCATTTACCTAGCTTATCTGTATTTAACTAAATAATTACTGATTAGTATTGATATTCATTAAGCTGTTTTGAAGTTGTAGATTCGAATAGGTCAAATTAACAATAGTATTACTTAGTCAAGTGGTAGATATCTACTTCTAAGTTTGGCATACCGCTGGCTAGTCTGCTACTCCTTTATATAGGCAATTTCTTCGCCCGTTCCCCACATTTAATTGGGAACTCTACTGCAATTAACATTCATTAGTATAGTCAAGTTGACTGCACAAAACTTGAAATCAATTCCAACATAAACGATTTATACGCGACATAACTGTTTAAACTCTGGGGTCTATACAAGAATTTTATGAAAACCCAGATTACAATTTTTCTTGCCGGTATCTATAGGATATTATTGTAGCAAAAACTCCCCCTTTCATTAAGGGAGCTGCCTGATGATAGTAAAAAAAAAAAACATTCAAATCAATAATCTCAAACAACTGAAAAAAAACTACATATGTACACTTTGGTATTTTAAAAAAAAATCAAATTCATAGATTCCTATAACTACTCTATGAACCAGTTCACAAAGCGTAACTTCTCAGGAATGAATTATCTCACGGCTTGTTATCAAAACATTAATTTACCAATCATATTATTAAACCCAACCAAAAATGTTTTCTCGTCCTCCTATATGACCATTATTATCATAAACCATATAGTGGCCTTATCCATTTAATATTATTTGTGATTGAGCTAAGTATACGTCGTGATTGAAATATTACCTCAATCTGGGATACAAATAAAAAATTATGAAGGCTACAAACAAATATATCTTCAAGTAATAGGCAACTTGTCCAGTAAGAATACACGAAAAAACACAAGAGAGGAAATCCTGATCAATAAATGAGTTTGAAGGAAAACCATCAATTTGACACACAGAAAATTATATTATTGTCTGTCGTACTCTTCACGAACTTGTCAAACCTTAGTGTGATCACCAAAACAATTGAAATCAACGTCTTTAAGTCATGTGTATCTTAAAGTCAATATTAAATAAAAACCCTATACCTCTGATTCCTGTCGTTATAATTAATTTTTCATCGTTTGTTGATATAATACAATTGGTTTTTCTAAATTTTATTTGCTTATCGTGATTCTTATCATAAGGTTTTATATATATCACCTTTCATTTCATTACTTAAATGAAAATTTATTTTGGTTTATGGGTTTCGATACAGAATTTGAACAAAGTATCGGACTATCTATCGAAAGATTTATTGAACAAATTGCTAAAAATTCGTGCCTAATCCAGTTGAAACTCAATTTATATTGTCAATAAATTTCCAAAGAGTTTTTCGCGTATCTGAAGAACTTCTAAAAACTTTTCTTCATTACAAATACCTGTTCAATTTGACATTAGATATGGATTTCCCCCTGTCATATATATTCCTAAATAAAAATCTTAAGTTTGACCTTTAACATTGAGGATAAACGTCTTAAGTAATTTAAGCTATTATCTAAAAATGATTTTGAATCTTTCATACCCTTAATTAAGTAATGGTAACTGTTGAAGGTACTACACAAAAAGATATTGTATAAGCTTGTAGATTCAAGTATTCTTGAATCTATATGGAGGACTCAATATCTGATCAAGCATATCTTTATAAGGATCTCGATCAAGATCAATTTTTCTTTACTAGTCAATACTAGTGTATACTGGTAAATACTAGTTCCTCTGTACTAGTAAATACTAGCCCAGGTAGCATCTCCCTGTTTATCATCCATACTAGTCAATACTAGTACTTGCACTAGTAAAACACTAGTGCTGGTAGAGATATTTACAACTTCGGTGAATTCTTTATCTTTTGGTGTTAAGGTGTTTAGTTACTTGAATTCTGTACTAAGTACTGACTGGCTCTGTTATCCCTGTTTTTAAGTTGTATACCGTGTAACTATACCTATTGTATATTATAATATACCCCTTTAAGAGGTACCGTCTATTTGAAAAGAAATGAAAAAGAAGTATAAAAAAAGGTAAATGTTGGAATAATATTACATGCAGTGCAGTAGGTCAACTTTACTGTAAGTAAAGTTGACTATACTGAACTGCAAGTTGAGTATATTGCGTTGGGAAGACTTACCGCATTGGGTGTAAGTCGAGTGCAGTACGCTGCACTTTACTCTTGGGCACGGGCCAAGCAATTGGCCATACAAATTACAGTGCAGGCCGGCTAGCGGTCTGCCAAACCTAGAACAATACATCCACTATCTGACCACGCAATACTACTGTTACTTCGAAGACCAATCGAATCGACATCATTGCAACATCTAAGGCCTAACAACAGTAAAGGGTAAAGTAAAGGAAATATAGTGCTGAAAAAGTGAAAATCCGTGAATATAAAAAGCAAGAAGACCTGTACAGTCCGATTTCAACAGATAACTATTTTAGTATTTTTTTTGTCAATATTCCATGTTTTCACAAAAATTACTTTACGATTTCATTCCTGTAATACTTTAAGATAACCTTAAGCACAAAGCTTTATAAACCATCAATTTGATTTAAACCCAGGTTAATTAAACCACATTGTTACATTATTACTTCATATTTTGCCCGTGGCAATAACTTTGTTAACCTAGTAGCCAGTTGTTTATCAGTAGGAACTGTAATGATCACACTAAATACCCGTGAGTAAATAGAAAGTGTCAGAGGGTTTATGTTAGCAGTAAGGTAACAGAGGTAACAAAGGTGCAATACCAAGAAGATATGTGTTCGTGCTGTAGAATGATCATTAGCCGTTAGGCTATTCAGATATGTATACTGAATATTTAGATTGACAACTGAAGAGCTATGAAGGAAATACTATTTATGTGGTGCTGACCTTGTCCTTATATCCTATGGCCTTCATACCATCTTCAGTACTGAGGCTCACTGGTGCTCACTGAGGCTCAGTGAGCACTTGTGATCTAGATAACCCTAACCCTGGAGGGTTGCCTAGTCTGGTGCTGACAAAGAGATGTTCCCCACCTGATGTGTTGGATGGACTTTAGGCTCTCGGTAGCTCAGCTGCATGCTGGCCTGTTTCCTGACCCGTCAACGTGCTTGGGTCATAACAGGAACCCACTTGATTTGTATTGTGCTACGCTTCGCTTTAATTTTTATAATATGTTCTTCAAAAGGTATATGTTAAGTATATTTGTAATACTCTGAGTTCCTAGACAACTTAATAGCTCGTTTATTATTATAGTATATCGTAACTAGGATATGAATATGTAGCTCTGTGAATAAATTCCTTATTTGAAGGATATTTTAAGTACTGCTTATTCTTGTTACACTTTTAGTATCTACAAAAAATAGGCATATTCTGGATTCCGTTTAAGATATCTAATTAACTGTGCCTTTAACAATTTAAATGATATATTTATAGGTAGAATTTCCAATAGCCTTATCTACCTTTAGTCGGAATCGTATAAGCCGTTAATTTCAAGTCTTTATGTATTTTTATTGTAATCTTAACTAAACTTTGTGATGTTTCAATACGGACTTGTTAAAAGTTTTCTACTACCCACATATAATCCATGGTTTTTATACTGATTAAAGCATATGAAGTCGTTACAAACAAATGGAATGTTTGTTATCAAGGAATAAGGCAAAAATATAGAATTACTAATATAGGGAAGGCAATATTCGGCTTATTTTGGCATATTATATAGCCCAAAGCCTCCATATCTAACAAATTCTTCTTAGTATATAAAATATCATCTTAATCTTGATATAGTATGGCATAAAAAAGGGATTCCGTTGTAATGAGGATGTAAGCCGGACGTTTACTTAACTCCTCTATTCTTAAATCCAGTATCCTTTAAATTTACGTATCTTGTGCCAAAATAATCGTACGTATATTCCTGTTCCTTAAGATACATACTCTTAGAAAATTATTTACCTATCTCGGGTCCTTCTACTTAAAGTGTTTCCTTATATTCATCTTAAAAGTTTCAATGTCGTTTAGGTCAAGACCCGTTATCAGAAACGTATGAAAATAAGTATAAATAATAAGTTAACGGCAGTTGTTAATGCATATCAAATTATTAAAGGTTAACCTTCAAAAATTAAGTGTATTAAATACTTCCCTTAACTTTTTAACCATTGATTTAAAGCTTATTTAAGCCCGTAAAGTAAATCAAGTAGTTAAAAACTTTAGCCGACCATAGGATTAAAACCTACAATATTTGCATCTAAATACTTCAACAAAAAGTTCTTAATAGTATCCGGGATTTTAATTAACACCAATTTTTTGTGTTCCCCATTTAGAAAAGCTGAGTAGATGTCGATTTGGTTGATATCCTCCTTGTAGGAAGTAACAAGTGAAATAAGGATCCTCCACGTGCAAGACTTTATTGTATCAGCAAAGGTTTTAGTATAGTTAATACTATTACTTTGCTTAAATCCTCGAATTACAATCCTAAACGTATATATTTCCATTGAACCGTTGAAATTAATCCTTACTTTAATTACTTATTTTATAGTTAGGGCGTAGAGTATAGTATCCCTCTTAATAGCCTTAAAGACTTTAAAGGATAGCTAACTTCAAATTTTACTGTAAAGAGCATTGTTTCAGTATTCTATATCTGGGTCCTCCAACGCTTTCTTTATAGTTATATGTTTCTCTAGTTCACTAACGAGAAGAACAAATTAAACCATATTTTAATCAATAACAGTATATGCTAGTAGACTTTCCAGCAAGCTGTTTGCTGTTTTTTATACTACTTGGCGAATACTCCTTCTTGGCTGAGAGTTTGGAGCTGCTGTTGAAGTATTATAAGGGATATCAACCTCAATAAATTTAATATCTTCTTCTCTTACAATTGCTCTACGAGGTTCTATAATGGTTTTTTCAAGATCGTTAGGCTAAAAGTGCTGACGATATTCCTCGTCGAGTTTCCTGTCCAGTTTAATAAATAGATCTTAAAGATAAATCCAAGGCTTAGTGATATTAAAAAACTGCCACAAAAGAAGGATTTAATCTTTTCTTATTAAATCATTTTTTACCCTTCACTCGTTTTGCCAAGGGTATGTGGACAATAAAAAAAAAGTCGTGAGTGAAAGAAAACTTAACGTTGGGCTTATAACCCCTATATCCCTTTATTTTATCGTAAAACCCCTAATAATGCGTGTTGTACTAAATCTTACTACTATTGTTAACTGTTAAATTAATTATAAAAACGGTTACTTAAAATGAGTAAGGTTACAATTAGTATAACACCTTTCCAGTAACAATCCAGGTTCTTATCTTTTTCAAGATCAATTTAATAAAGCGTTCGGAAATACCGTTTCTAGGAGTATATAGGGTTACCTAAAGTGTGTAAGGCTACAAGTAGTATAACACCTTTCCGTTAATAATTGAGGTCCTAATCGTTTCAAAGATCACTTCAATAAAGCGTTCAAAAATACCGTTTTTAGGAGTATATGGAACAGAATACTTAAGGGTAAAAATGTAATCGATAAATATCTTCCTAACTTAATAATTAATAAGCTCGTTACTTTCATTAAGGATTACAAAATTCATTTTATACCCTATACATTTAATCATTCGGTTTAGTATATGACAAATATCTTTTAATTGTTGATCAAGGTATATAATGGCTCTATTACAAAATTCATAGTTATAATTGATCTTTGTAGCCATTAGGCTACGTGTAATGTTCACACTAAATACCCTTAAGTATATAGAAGCTGTTAGAGGGTTTATGTTATCAAGAAAGTAGTAGAGGTGCTGTGTGAACAATATCGCAACCGTACCAGTAATGATCAAAAGCCGTGAGGCTATTCAGATATGTAGACTGAATACTTAGATTAACAACTGAAGAGCTATGAAGGAAATACTATCTATGTGGTGATAACCGTGTCCTTATATATCCGTGCCTTCATATCATCTTCAGTACTGGATCCCTTGGATCAGTTCTGAGCCTGCTGATCCTGGATCACTTGGATCAGTATTGATCCCACTGATCCTAATCACGTGATTGGCTTAGTCATTTCCGCTAACAAAGGAAAGTTGTTCCCCACCTGATGTGTTGGACTTTAGGCTCTAAGTGGCTCAACTACACACTATCTTGCTTCTTGACCCGCCATCATGCTAGGGTCGTAACACTACGGTGTTCGCTCTTTAGCCTAACAGTGATTTTCAGGAAGCTGTTAAGAATTTAAATAAACCCTCCTTTTTATAGGGTATTATATTAGAAACTAAGTCGCTAACGGGTATGTTTAAAAAGTTCCCAAGGGGTACAAGTAAGGTCGAAACGCTTTATTTCCTTGTTCTTTTGAGCTGTCCAACAATTGTAGTAATCAATTCACAAATTTTAACCTGGTATTACTAAACCTAGTATGCTAAAGGGAAGTATCAAAAAATGAAATGAAATATATGGTAATTACAATATAATTAAACTATTATGTAACCTAAATAATAGTATAATCACTAGTTATAGCAACAACTGTTTCCTTAGGTTTTGATTTAGTCGACGATAAGTTTATTAATTCAATACCCAAGCTGTAAAGCTTTAATAAACTGATAGGTTTATAATAGACTTAGGGTAATAAAGCCAGTCGTGAATTGTAAGGGTAATAAAACTATAAACTTCTCTAAACTTAACCAATATTAAATTATTAATTTACCAATACGCTAAACAACACCTCCCCTTGTTCGTAATCCAGAGTAGCTTTCGCTTTATATTTCTAGATATGCAACCTATTTCTATTTATTAAAAACATAGAAAGATAAGCCTAAATAAGCTCTAAAACAGTCTCAAAACTGGATTTCATCAATTACAAAACAATATTGTAGTTTAGAAGAGAGGAAAAAACTTGAGACTTAACGTTAAGTTATAAAGACTTGACATTAAAAGTAGTGCCTACTCTGCAGCAATACCCGTATCTGATAAGGCCTCTAATGAGTTATTTTGGAGGATTAACGTAAAAATTGGAGCCCTTAACTTTGAAAGTGAAGACTTTAATGTTGAAAGTAGATACCTTAAAGCGGGTATACCCGTGTAATATACAGCGTCTGATTGGCATAAATTCTCTAATACAGGGTTCTATATGGAGTTTTATGTAATTAACGGCGTAATTCATTGTGATAGCACTATGAAGTTATGATAATGTAAGTAGCGAAGGCCTTTTACTTTACCATCATTAATAGTAATAATGTCCGCTTTTTCTTTTTTGCTAATCAATTTACTAGCATTGAAAGGCCATAGATTTAGATACAATGCCTAATATGTCTACACTGAATAGCCCCTATAAAAGCATGCAAGGCTGTTTTTTATAAGTTAACTGAAACGTTAGTCACGGTTCACAAGTCATGTATTCATTGGTTTTCTGTAAATAATGGAATTCAACTTCTATTTTCCTCCTTAAAGCTGGCTTTCATCTTTGAAATCTGATTATGGTTTACTTCATAATAAAGGAACGTCTCTCCTTAATTAACTTCATACACGGAATATTCAGACTATGAACTCAGACTTAATATAGGCTAGAAACTATAGTGAATCTTAATATCATTAACCTAACACCTTAATAAATTAAGCTCTTTTTAGTGTTTTTAAATGCTGTTACAAAGAGAGCTAAGGCTCAATGGTGTAAAGATTGAAGGAAAAGAAGTTTTTTTTAAAAAAAGTTCTTAATAGTAGATCGATCCAGTGCCTTAGTATATACTAATTAACTTTAATAAGAATTTATACGGGTCCTTGATACTTTTGATAATTCCTAAAAATTCCAAAGTAATGAAAGAAGTAATTATTTTGTTAGCTCGGAAGCAGGAACTTATAGTTTTCAAATTCTTCATGAAATTGTAGTCGATAGGTGTAAATAAGTAAATATAATCTGATTTCGTAATGATTATATTTATTTTAACTTTAAAAATACCCTTTAAAATTTCAAACCAGTTATTGCTAATAGAATAACCGTTGATAGCTGTTATCTAAACCTTAATATTGATAAAAGTCAACTTTTCAAAGTCTTTAAGTAATTATAACTTAGACTTTATAAATTGTCCCTTTTTTAACGTTGAAACGGGGTTTTTCAATATTTTCCTCCTCCTCTTTTACTGATATGATAGTGTTTATGGATTTGAGAAGTTCCGGTTTCTTTGGTCCTCTTAGGTTTTCCTTAAGATTATCTAATAGTTTTTAGTACAAGTCGATAGCTAACTTAAGCCTTGCTGATTCTGGAGAACTAGTAGTTTTAGTCCTAGCTTTTGATTCCTTATTAGTAAAAGTAGTAGTATTAATAGCTTAAATCTCTGGCTTAGGTCCATCTCTACAGGTATTACGAGCTTCCTTCATTCCTCTTCTCAACAAAGCTTCAGGGTATAATGCCCCTAAATCTATGAGAGTAGCCCTAAAGCGTATATATCTAAGGGATAGGGATTTAGCCAGAGCAAAATAACTGGAAGCAATAACAGTCTTTTTTTCAAAAAAGATTACAATCACTGATATTGCGAAGGATAGCCATAGTGACGGAAACAATACGCGTTTTATAGATACTGATAAAGTATCCCCAAATTTATTGGATGATCTAAAGTGAGTGTATATTTTGATTTGAATAAAAGGAAGTAAATAATTAAATGAACATTAGGGCATAATCTTACTAATAATATATTCAAGATATTATATAATACGATATTTTATATGCTAGAAGATTTAAGTATTCCACGATTTTCATGAAGGACATGATATATAATTTAGCATATCCTTACAAAGATCTCGATTAGGATAAATATTTCTTTACTAGTTAATACTAATGTATACTAATAAATACTAGACTAGGTAGTATATCCGTGCTGATCCTCCGTACTAGTCAATACTAGTACTCTCACTAGTAAAACACTAGTGCTGGTGGAGATATCTACAACTTTGGTGAATTCCTCATCTTTTGGGGTTGAGGTGTTCAGTTACTTGAAGTCTATACGAAGTACTGACTGGACCTGTTGGCTCTGCTGTTGAGTTGTATGCCATATAACTTTATCTATTGTATATTTCAGTAGTAACTAACTCGTAACCGTCTTCAATATGTACCGATATAATTTTGCTTCATCCGGAAACGTTATTTTCGTTATTGTTAGATATGCATACGGAAGTAGTTTGCAGTGGTATTGGAAGATGATGAAACCATGCTTAAGTCTAAACTGCCGAGTTTGCAGGTAAACAGGTATGTAAAACAACAAATAAGGGCAGATGGGTGTGTCACACCACCTATGATAACAAATGCCAGGTAATTACAAAAAGCATAATGTCTCCACTATAAGCGAGTGTGAGCATTCCACCAAGTCTCGTGAAAATAGCTTCTCACAAAAAGGGATACTCACGAAAAGAAATACTCGTGAGAATAAACGCTCGCCTTATCCTAAACTTTTTCCAAACTTTGAAATAAATTCTTTGTATTGTTCGAAATCCTAAAACTTACCTATTCGGCATTCTTTACTATAAATCCTTTTCATTCTACGAGATATTAGACTTGTTACCCTATAAGGTGACGAAGTTTAAACATTTTATCAAATATCCTTTTAAATTCCTATTAATATTCATAGCTTTCGTATGTTATAGGCGTTGGAAGTGAAGCGAAGCGATTAGCTTAAAAGTTTCATTATTTAGAGTAAGTGTTAAGAATTAAATATTAACGGTGGGATAAATTTTTGAATTTCAATGTAAATTTAAAGTAAATCGAATTCTCCGAAATCGTTTTTAATAGTAATTTTTTTAGAATAGCAGGCGATTGCAATACAATCTAGTTAAGTATACTAATAGTTATCTGATTGTATTCACAGAAACTTAACTGCAGTTTGTGTGGTTGACTAAGAATATAGTGCAATAGGCACCCACCTCGAAGTGAGGTACAGGCCCAAGAAGTTGGCCATACAAGTTATCGGGTAGACCGGTTAGCAGCCTGCCAAACTTAGAAGTAACATATTACTACTTTCAATACATTACCACTTACTTAAACTACAGCAATTCAAATCGACTACATTGTAACGATAAAAGCCTATCAATCCTAATTAGTGGTTATTAGGTTAAATATAAATAAACTAGATAAAAGAATAGGCTACTTTCTGGTTACGCGTTGTTTGGATAAAGTAGAGGAAATATTCTTGGAAAGGGCTTTAATACTCTATGCAGTTTCTCGCGGCAGCAAGTAGGAAGGTCTGATTGATTGTGCGATTGTTCGCGGCAGTCTATAAGTTACGACGGTAACGACATTATCAAAAATAATAAGAAATTCTTGGTGAAATAGTGTTGAAAGTGTTATGATTAACCGCTTGATAGTTTTAAAGATTATTAATATAGCAAATGGCAAAATCAGTATTATTACGACTATTATTAGTACGGGTATTACAATTACAAATTTAAAATCATAAAAACGATCAAGTCCTACTAACTTTAATAAATTAAAGTTTTCATGAAAAACCTATAGCCTAACTTCCTTATATACCATTTCTTTCTCTTGATACTATTTAATTTTCGCTAAAATAACTTCAGGAAACGCTAATATTAATATAGGCACTAACTCTGCCTGAAAAACGGAAATGAAAAGCCTTGGATTCACGTTTGTCAAACACTTCGACAGTAATCTCTAGCAAAAAGACGTTCATGAAAACTCTATCTCCGAACACCTAACGAATTAAATTGGCTAATATATCCTCGATTGAAACCCCACCGAACGCAATAGGGGGCCTATCGCCTACGATAGCTTTTACGATTAGTTTAGTAAATCAACCTTATATATGTGAAAAGTAAAGACAAATAGGTTAAAATCAGGCTAAAAGCTGAATTATGTAGCTGAGGAATCAACCTTCCTTTAAAGAAGGGAAGAAGGGAAATTTAGCTAATTTTTTATACGAATACACAAAAGATAAAGACCCTAAATGGATTCGGGAAAAGGGAAAAGATATCGCTGACGATAACATTCCTTAACGCCTTCACATGTAATTGTAAACTTCTACCTAAGTTTAGATAAATTCCTCAGACCTTATTACTCGAGATCCTCCGCAGTCTAATGTTTCTAGCCGTAAGAAGTTGATTGACTCGCGTAAAACTAATCTTAAGTCCACCAGTTAATTATGCAGAAACCTCGACAAGCTCCTTAGTATCAAAAGAATTATCGCTTAATCCCCCACCAAATTCCTTAAATCCCTCAAACTTAAGTTTCCTACTTCTAAGCCTCGTAACAAGTTCAGTTTTAAAAAGAAAATTAAGGAAGGAACGGCGTTACTCACGTGTTTATTATAAGCATGCCTACTAGCTTTTTCTGTCCAAAATTTACTAATGATAACTAAATGATCTACTAATACCATTCCCAGCACCTATTAAGTGATCCAAAGAGTTATTAAAACCTGTATATTACTTTTCCCCCAAGAATTATCCCTATAATGTATACGGAAGTTGAGATAATTGCTACGTTTGTTAAGATTTGTAGAGAAAAAAAACGTTTAACGGTGTACCATAAAGCTGTTTTAATGTCAAATTATACTTATTCTTTAATATCTACCGCTAAATAAATATTGAATTACCAGGCTTTCTTTCGCTATTTTCCGATATCATCACTGGTTAAACTCAGAACTACTACCTTTAGTAATTAACGAATTACTCGTCGTTTTGAAAAATCTACGATCGTCTCAAAGATTACTTCGAATAGGATGTTAACCTCACCCAATATAATATAAACTGTAACATCATTAAATAGTTTTTCATATTAGATTACAAAAAAGATTCTGAAAATAAAATAGATCTTTTCAATAAGATTATAACAAGCAAATTCTCTGTTAACAAGTATTGAGGAATATTGAAATTAGCGAAAGTATATTACGCCAGAAAGTTTGACAGGATATGAAAGGTTACAAATAGTTCTAATACGCCCTATAATACCTTAAAGCTACATAAACAGTGTTTTTTGACGAGTTAACATCGTAGTTTACGACCGTGATAATACGGGTGCCGACTTCGACTAATATATACCCCTAAGCTCCTGCATTATACGAAACCTATAAAAATTCTTTGAACACGTATTATATACACCAAAAAGACGGCAAACCTAAAAGATATAATCAACAAAATAACTAGAATTGTAGGCGTAACTACCAAGCCACGGAAGGAAAAAGATACTCCTTTTCGCCAAATATTTATACCAATTATACAAGTTTTCGTCAAATACCGAAAGGTGTCAGGTTTATAGAAAATAAAGCTATTGGTCAACGCGTTATATTCTTACTTAATGCGAATATTAATGGGTAATATATAACAAGCAACCCACCTCCACCTTTAATTTGAAATAAGTTCAACTTATTACAGACTTTAAAGTTTAGGAGGTTAAATATAAGAAAAATAGGGACAAAATCATGAGTTAGGATAAAAATACTGGTACTGGTCCGGAAGTAAAGTAATAACTAGCCGACTTCGTCTTTATATATCACTTAATAGGCTAAGACCCTTTTAGTTATCATAATGATAAAGATCCAAGCCTTCTATACTTATTTACTATTAGTAATCGTTACGTAAAGTAAGTCTTTCAGGTTATCATACTACGCATTAAGGAAATAAAATACTTAATGAAATGTCATAAATAATAGCTTACTTTACGAATAGATACTGATATTATTAAGAAACTTAATTATACGGATACCGGTAAATCAAAAATTAATGTCGAAATATGACAGATACAGTTACTCAGAACACACAACAATAGGGCTACAATAGAGCCAGTTAGTACTTGGCACAACTACAAGTACTGAACACATCATAATACCAAAGGATGTGAGATTTAGTAGGATAAGTAGAAATCAGCTGAAGATGATAACATCTACTTAAGGCACCAGTGTTTACTAGTGCAAGTACTAGTATCACCTAGTACAGGGATTAGTACGGAAGACTAGTCAGCTTGATGCCAACTGCTCACACTAGTATTTACAAATACTAGGAACAATTAATTTCTAATATAAACTAACACTAACTAGTACAGGGTGTTAGGATACATTTAATTATACATCAAACACTTTCTTCCTCTATTGATTCTAAAATTCTTTAATTTCTAAGCCCAAGTAATATTTTTTTGTATAGTCAATTTAATATATTATTAGTAAGAATGTGCCCTTCAGCTTTATTTTACTGGATCACATCCCATATGCCTCGTTCTACATAGATCAACTATATCTATTTTTTCCGGACCGTCTAATACCTTTAATGATACCCCATAAACTCCCTCAAAATGTACATCTCTATTTCCACCACTAGCACTGCCACATAGCAATATAAGTAATAATAATCCCTCTTTACAAAGAACTATTATTGCCTCAAGCTACTCAAGACCTACAGGCTCCTCTATACCACTGTTTCCTACATTTTAAGGACAGTCCAATTACCTTAGGAGCCTTAGAACCTAAAATTTTATTAAGGAAAAGATGAAAGATAGCTCGTAATATCCGCAACGCTAAAGCTAAGTAATGAATTCAAGTTATTAATGTTCATAATCTTGTTAATGAAACCGCAAAGGCTAGGGTTAGGGCTAAAAATTCTTCAAGCCATACAAAATGAAAAATTCTCAAATGAGTTCCCAATATATGCGATAAATCGTTAGCCAAATTTGAATACAGCCTTGAAAAACTTATGAAACCGGAACCAATTAAATCGATACGCACTATTACAGCAATAAAGGAGGAGTAGGTAATTTTCGAAAATCCTTTCTTTAACAATAAGATGAGGCAATTATCAAAGCCCAAGTTACAATCACTAAAGGAGTTTGAAACATTGATCTTTACAAACAAATACATTTAGTTAACAGTAATGAAAATATGTATTATTAGTAGTAATCTTTTTCATATCTTGGACAGTATCTTCAAAATTAAGATAAATACAATCTTCACGAAAAATGATTATAATCACTTATTTACACCTATTAATTATAGTCTTGGAAAGATTTTCAAAACCATACGTACCGAGATTTGGGCCTATCGGATAAATACCTCCTTTAACACAACAAAGCTATTAATAGTTATTGTTGGAATTGAAGACTTGTATAAATCAATTTAAAGGTTAATTGCTATATTATAAGATATTAAACTCATTTACCATTAAAACCTTCTTAAAAAACCTTGTTACTTACGTTATTTACACTATTATTCTTTAAAAATTTTATGATAGCGTTTAAAAACCTCAAAAACGAATAATTTACTAAGGTCATTAGATCGAGGTTATTAAATACACCCTTTAGTTCCTAACCCGTACTAAGCCTAAATTTACATTTTTGGACCATCTGTATGTGAAATAAATTATAGAAAGCTAGTTTTATGTCACTTTGTGAACAACAATCAAACTTTCAAAATGAAAACAAACTTTAAAGATAAAAATAAATAACAAATTCAATCCTCCAACAAAGACTAAAAAACAAGCCTATGAACTAAAATTAGCGTATTAGTTAGTTTGGACGAAATTGGTACACCAACTTCTAAAAAGAATATTTAACAAATTCCCATTAGGTAGTTCACCTAAATATAAGGCTTTCCAAGCCTCGTAATTATATTGAAAAAAGGGGAAAAGGTGGACTTCAATAAAATTTTTAACGGTAAAAAAAACCTTCGCTTCAAGTAATATTATAACTTGATGATATTGTCTAGATTCATACAATGAAATATTTAATTTAACTGGTTCATTACACAAATCCTTGTATAAGCCCCTACACTGGATATTTTTATCTGTTTATAAGCTGTATCTTACACGCGTGGTCCCGCTTTAAAAAATCCACTTTTAATATTAAAGTCTTCACTTTTGACGTTAAAAGCCCTACTTCATGCCTTAATCCGAAGAAATAATCAATTAAAAACCGTTGTTGGTAGGCCTTAGCCGTTGCAACGTTGTTGATTCGATTGGTCTTCGAAGTAATAGTAGTATTGCGTGGTCAGATGGTCAATGTATTGTTCTAGGTTTGGCAGATCGCTAGCCGGTCTGCACTGTAATTTGTATGGACAATTGCTTGGCCCGTGCCCCAGAGTGAAGTGTAGCGTACTGCACTCGACTTACACCTAATGCGGTAAGTCTTTATAAATCAATACACTTGTAGTACGGTTAACTTTACTTATAGTAAAGTTGATCTATTGTACTTTATGTGATAATATTCTAATACTGGCGGCTTTTTAGTTTGTGTGCACACGCCAGTGTAGCTAACCAATCTTTTCCGGTTAGTGCTAAACAGTGACTTTGGACCCCTTATTAATTCCGATTAACTTCTATACTGCATTGAACCTTATTGTATGTAAATTGACTTCATTTGACCTTAATTGCGCCGTTGCCCCGAGGTTCGAATTTATCTACTCCTATAAAAAGTTCTTCCGCTACAAAGTTTTGTAACTTCAACTGTATCACTTAAACAGATCGCCATTATCAATCCCTTAGCAGTCTTTCAATCTGCTAGCACCGTCACATAATCTAGGCTTTCCAGGCGGTTTATTTACATAGCTCTTGATACGTATGGTTCGCTTGTTACTATCCACAAACCTTTCCAGGGCTTTTCTTTAACGTGATCTTTGTTATGGCATTTGCAGGATTATCTTTGCCGTCGATTTATCGGAACTCCTCAATCTCTATCCCTTCGTAAGCTTCGCGGAGTGCTATTACGTCGATTATCAGGCGCTTTTCGCCAGTGGTTTCGAACTTTAATAGGTATTCTAAGAGGCTCTTTGAGTCGGTACAAATCATTACTAGGATAAGAGGAATCCGTAACTGCCTGGTGATGTGGTTAAGGGTCTTTCACAGTGTTATGCCTACGTTAAAGCCCGCCATTATACTGTAGACCTCCGAAGTCAGTACGTTTCGTGTAATCCTTTTACACTTGATAGAGGTTTAGTGAATTATATTTCCGACAATGCTAAACTGGTCTTTCCGTTCTTCTACGTTGACAAGGGTTATTAGTAAGCCTATCTATAAAGATAAGTCGGTGTTTTTATAAAAAACCCGTACGTGAAGATTATTAGCTTAGCTTTTGGGAGATCGATTGGCATTATATTGATCCCGCGGTCTAGGTTCCGCATTTATCACTTTGAACTTTTATTTAATAGATTAAGGTCTTTATTTATTAGTGTTTGTACTTGTACTGTAATCAATAGGTCGTAAAAAGCTTCCGGTTGGTATAGGATGGTAATATAGTTACCCCGTATATGCTGTTTTAAGTACTGTTAAGCTCTGGCCTTATTAGTTTTGTCGATTGTGGCAAACATAGCGCCTTAGCCCTTTTGACAGAAGTTTAGGCCGGCATTAATACCAAGTATGTAGATTGACGATTTATTAAAGTCAAGTTGGTTGTTTTCCGTTAACCTCGTTATCGGCTTACAATTTCAAAACTTAAAGCCTTTGATCGCCTGTTATTTTTGTGCTATAAAGGCAGGCGTTTCAACGAAATGGGTATCGTTTGTTTACATTCCTATTATTCCAAAATCCTTCTTTTACGTTATTAATTAGTACGGATCGTATGTTAAAGACTTTATCGTTAGCCAGGACTCAAAGTGTGATTGGTAAGTTAGGAATTCATGGAAGCCTATTTCAACCTGTTTATACAATTATTTAACATACCGTATTACCGTTTTTGGTGGGTAGACGATACTGAGTTCTTGTGGTAGTTTTAATAGTATAACCGTTGTAAATCCGTTACTAACTATATGTTATCTTATGTAATATCACGACTATTAAATATAAACTTACCTTTAGCTGTGATTAGTAAACTTATTGATAAGGCAACCCTTAAGCTTTAGTTAATCTTTCAATTCGTTGATAACTATATAAGGATCCAATCTTTTTTTTTATCGCTGTATCCTTAACCGATTAACTGTGACTTTTTATACGGCCGCCCCATAGTTTTACCCTTCACCTCGTAGATAATCTTCAACTTGAAGATCGTGACGTTTAGGTTTTTGAGGTTAAAGTTAGTTTTTGGTATAAATTGTACTATATTTAGAGTTAATAAGCCATCGATTTCGATATTGTCGCTTTTTTTTAAAAGGCTTGCCGGAAGTTTTCATAATCTCTTATACCATAAGTTTCACTACTGAATCTTCGTTATCCTTTTCTTTTTCGCTTACCCAAGCAGTATTATAGGTGCGACTTGGTGTGTATTCCTTCTCTTTAACGTTCCTTCTTTTTTTTCAGAGGTCGTTCGTGCTAGCGGCGTTTTATTAGCTTGTCGATAATAGATGAGGAAGGTTAGTGTTGATTCGGTTGTTTAAATTAATGGTTTTTATCGTTAGTAGCCCTAATGTAAGGCTTAACCTAAGTAGTCCAGAAAGATATAAAGCCGTTAGTTGTTTTAAAAATTACTTTAAGGTTTATGATATTTGATATTTTTTTCGGATCTTTTTTTTTCCCGGCTCCCGCTACACGGGGACTATATTTTGCAGTAGTAAAGCAAGTAAATCAATTGTTATAAGCTCGTTCCTGGTATTAAGGGCATTATTAATTTGGAGGCGTGCCGATTCCCTTCGTAACTTCCTCAAAGCTTTGTTATAAGCCGCAACACGTTTTTAAGTATTTGCCGAGGGTGGAGATTCACTCGTTAGGCGTGGGTACGCTCCAAAGCCCAGAAGCGTTGGAACCAGGCTATCGAGGTCCATAGTGTCGTTCAAGCCTTTTACTACCATTTATAGGCGTGTCTCCAGATCCGTAAAACTTTTAATTCTTAATATAAGGATATTATACGTTTAGAGAAGTAGAGAGTATGCCCTTTTAACCTTTTCAATTGCTTAGTAGTCTTTTACAGGTACTTGTATATAGTAGATACCGATTATTTTGGTATTTTCCTAAAACTTCGTCGCCGCAAAGTTGATACCAATACCGTGAACGACGATGCTAGGTGGATATAGGTACGTATTAATCCACAGTATTTTTTAACGTTTTTTACGTAACCTTTACTGAAAGGGACTTTAGGAATTTCAATTTGTAAAAAGAAGTTGCAGAGTTAACGACGTGAAGAACAGGCTTATTATTCAAGTCAAATACATTAATAAACATCTTATAATTAAAGCTTTTGTAGTTTTTGAGTGTAAATTTAAATTTCGGGGGGGGGGGGGGTTAGATATACGTTTTATAGTAGTAGCAAAGCCTTTTAATGGCTTTTAAGCAAAATATTCCTTATCGTTATGCCTTATAGACTTTAGTACTCTATATAGTTTGTTAATATCTGGGTGGTTGAAATGTAATGTAGTTAACGTATCTTCCGCTTCGTTAGGTTTAACACCACTACTTCCGGACTTTAAAGAAAAAATTAAAGGTGCCCCCACCTAAAGGCGAATAAAAACCTTTAGCCTTTTTTAACTAACTCGTCTGTTTTAATATTAACGTTAATGCCAAAAGTCTTCATATCCTTTAAGTAAGGTAGGAAAAGAGTAAAAGACTTAAGGATGTGAAACGTTATCGCTCCTATAACAATTTTAATTACCGTTGTCCTTAATAACAATAGTTGTTCTCCTGAGCCAAAGCTAACTTTAGTTTTGCTATTATCGTAACAATTAATATTTGTAGCTGTAATGATTTTCCTCCGAAATGTTATTTACTACGAATAGCCTTTTTTTAAGTATCTTGCCGCCCTAGTGTTTAGCATAATACCTTAAAACGTGTATTTCGCGTAACGATCGTAAAGGTACTAGACGTGGTACGTTGTTTTCCTATTTTGATACTCGGCGGAGGATTGACAAGTTAACTAGTAGCTGGCTTTACTATAGATTTAATATCTTTTGATATTATTAAAATGATAGGACTTACAGTTAACAGGTCCGCCTAAATATTATTAGCGCTAAAGTGGGTACTGCCGCCAGTTTAGGGCCGAGGTTGGTAGACCTAACCTTAGGCGTTATAGGCGCCCGTATTTGAAATCGACGTAATTAATTACCGTAATGTCTTCCCTATCCACATTAAGGAAGTTGTCGGCTTGAGAATATATACCGAGAGAGTTCGATATGCGTGTTATTACGGTGGCGAACGAGGAGTGTAACTGGTTAAAAAAAGTCTTTACAGGTGGTATTTGGACGTTATAAGGCGTATTCGAACTTAGTAACGCCCATAATAGCTACTTGTACCTTCTCGAGAAGTGTAGCTTTACGAAGGTAAGCCTTTTATATTGCTTTTTAATATATTATCAGTTCGTCAAACATTTAATTAAGAATATGTATTAGTGATTTCTCTTATTTTTTCTTTCCCATTATTATAATTTACCGCGCGGTAGCCCAATCTATATAGTATTACGTAAGGTGGACATCTTATTCGAAGTAGCCTTTAATATAATTGTAGATTTCGCCAAACGTAATAACATTCATGAGGAAGAATAAGTAATAGTTTTTGGCGTAATTTATAAGTATTTAGGAGAATAGTAAATGAAAACTAAAAGGTTGGACCTTTATCCATCTACAGATATTTAGGAAAGTCATTATATAGGTGTCGAAATTCTTATAAAGCTTTCCGTTATTTTTTTGTGTTATCTTAGATTTCAGCGCGATCCGTTATTAACTCATAGTTATTATTAATTATCTTAACAGGTTTTGGGAAGAAGTCGCGATAGTTATCCTAAGTTTAATTTGTGTTTTTTTAGTGGTTTTAATCTTAAAAGTTTCGAACCCTAGTATTAAAGGTAATTACTAGTTGCTCAACCTGAGGGGTAAAGTCTTATAGTAAAACCTATGGTAGGTTCGCGCGCATAAGTGTATTAAAAGGGAAAATGTTTTAAGGGTTTTAGCAGTAGACTTGCTAAGAAACGATAAGTACTTAAAGGTTTTTGGACGCCTGGCGATCTTGCTTAATTGCCTAGTGTAAAGCGTTAACGTTAATCTCTGACTGCGTTAGCAGCTGTTGCTTCACGCGCTTTGCCACCATTAAAGGCGTACTCCTCGCTGTTACGTGGTGGTACTAAACTTCCGAGTAGATTAACAGGTTCCTTAACGCCAAAATATAAAGAGGATTAATTTAATGAAGGGTAGGTTAGGGGTTTTTTAAAATGTATATGTAGACGTTAGGATTCATTAACGCTTTTTCCTTTTCTTTAAGGGTTTTAAGAATTAAGATCTCAAAAGCGTTCTAAAAGTTAGGCTAGATTGACAAGTTCCTGTATCAATTTCGTAATACCCTTTAATAATTTTTTTTTTTTTTTTTGCCGTTTAAGTTCGACTTCAACCCTTAACTTAACCCCCTATTAAATTAAATTTCATATACTAATGATTTAGTCGCCGAAAAGGTTACGGAAGTTGTTAAAAACGTGGTAAGGGTTCTTAATATTTTTGTCATCGACGATATAGTAGCTGATAAACTTGGTGAGGTGTTTTCCCGTTGATTTTTCGTTAATATATAGTGCTTAAATATTTTCGTTGTAAAACTTGGTAAAGGCAGTTCCGAGGGGGTTAATTCCCTTCTAAATGTTTCGGGTAGGTGTCATTTTAAGGTTTAAGGTAATGTAGGACTTGGTTGGGCGTATATTATGAGGGACTTAATGATCTTGGACGTAGGGATTTGGTGTTTTGACGTAAAGTTGCGTGGGAATCTGGCGACTTGGCAGCTTGTCAGGACGTTGTTTGATGTGGCTTTTTCGGCGTGACTTGGTGTTTCGCCTAGAGTAGCGAACTTAACGATTAAAGTAGCGTAGTGAGTGAAAAGAGTGAAGCAGGGTAAAGGTTTGGTGTAAAGGGTAAGGCCTAAAGTCGTTGGTAGTGGTAAAGGTCAAAGGTTATTTGTTGTGGTTGTTGGCGTAAGGACTTAATTGTTTTTCTTCTGGTAGTAGCACCCGTAATACTACTAACTTAGCCGTTTGCCAACTTGTCGAACTTTGAGACTTTTGATAGTTAATTTTAAAGTCTTTCTTTAAGAAGGATTGATGCAGATTTCTTGGTGTTTTCGATAGCGATATAGTCGCTAACTTCCAGATTGCCGTTATAAAACTGACACAGTACTATTAGAGGCCCTTCGTAAGAATCTTTCCTTTACCTTAGCTGCCGTAGCCATAAAGCGTAACCGGAAAGTAGCTTTTTCTTTTACTTAGCTTATCTATGCCTAACCTATCAGGCAAACAATAATTAATGTTGGTAGGCCTTAGACATTGCAACATTGTTGATTCGATTGGTCTTCGAAGTAACAGTAGTATTGCGTGGTTAGATAGTGAATGTATTATTCTATGTTTGGCAGACCGCTAGCTGGTCTGAACTGTAATTTGTATGGCTAATTTCTTGGCCCGTGCCCTAGAGTGAAGTGCAGCGTACTGCACTCGACTTACACCCAATGCGGTAAGTCTCCACAAAGCAATACACTTGTAGTATGGTCAACTTTACTTGTAGTAAAGTTGACCTATTGAACTGCATGTAATAATATTACAACAGCTGTATTAAAAGCGGGTATTACCGGCGTTTAAGCCCTATTTTTAACGTTAAATATTAACAATCCCCCCCCCCCCCACAAAATTACATTATTTTATAATATTTAAATCTTGGTTTCGGAGTTCTGTAAAATCTGACTCAGTATTATTTTCCTATATTTCTGAATAAAAAAAAGATTTTATGATTCGAAATGTAAGGTAAAAACTACTCTGGATTACTAATCACGGGCGTTATAGTTTAACCTACAAAAAAGGAATAGCATAAATATCAATAAAGTATGACAAAAGCTACAATACTTGGACTTTAAACAATTGTTTCTATTTCCCCAAATTTCATGATCCTGATTAGTCCATGAAAACTTGATGATTTGGATATTAGGGTTATGAGTTTAACTTTGAATATTTTACAAATCGAAGAAACGGTCGTTATTACAATTAGCGATCACACTATTATATAATTTATGTAAAATTTTAATAATAATCTTATTACCTTTACTTATATTAAGTACTTTGATACTTCTCTTTAGTATATCAAATTTGGTTATAAAAGTCTAAAATTAGTAAATAAATTATTTCAGTCATTGAACGGCCATAAAAAGATGAGTAAAATAAAAACTTCAACCTCGTTAGTATTCCACATAAGCTGTCCTGGAACCACTCAATAAAAACCAAACTTTCAATGTAATAGTCAAGAGAAAAGTTGTTTATCTAAACTATGAATATCTTTCTAAACAAAATTCCTAACTCAAGAGGTAAACGCCGTAACCTAATAGCTATTAAGGTCACATACGGTTACAAAATATGTAATACAGTGATAATATCCCCTGGTAAGAGATCAAAATCCGTTCATTATATATTAAACGAGATCATTAAATGTAGTGGTTGTTCTATCGATTACTTGACCTTCGATAGAGAAAACTAGCTACTAAATGATTAAGTTAGAAACACATTTATCAATCTTATATTTACCCTTGATGTTTCTTTATAATATGCCCCTAAAGGGGATGGAATATTTAAACTCTTTAATAATTTGATTGTTGAAAAAAATGCGGATTGAGAGATTTATTTAAAAATTACCACGTTACTCATAACCTTACCTATTTTAAACAGCTGTTGTCATAGCAAACTTAACAGTTAATAATAGGAGTAGAATCCAGTATATTACGCCGTACAGGAGCATTTATAAGGGGGAAAAGGGTTATGGAAACCATAAAAACAACGTGAGGTGTGATCTTATACCATTATTTGCTATTATCGTCTATATATTGTCAGAAAAACAGATAAAGTGTTGGAATAGTACTACATACAGTGCAGAAGGTTAACTTTACTGTAAGTAAACTTAACTATACTGTAAGTTGAGTGTATTACTTTGTGTGGACTTACTGCATTGAGTGTAAGTCGAGTAAAGTACACTGCACTTCACTCTAGGGTACGGGCTAAGCAGTTAGCCATAAAAATTACAGTGCAGACCAGCTAGCGGTCTGCCAAACCTAGAATAATACATTCATCATCTGACCATGCAATACTACTGTTACTTCGAAAACCAATCGAATCAACAACATTGCAACGTTTAAGGCCTACCAACACAGATAAGTGCTTGCGTGCTTATTAGGTTAAATACAAATAAGCTAAGTAGAAGAAAAAGCTACTTTCCGGTTACGCTTTACGGCTACGACGGTTAGGGTAAAGGAAAAATTATTGCGAAAAGCCTCTATTAGTACTATGTTAGTCTCACAACGGCAGAATAACAGAGAAGACATCTGGGTTGTGTCAGTCTTATAACGGAAATCTAAAAGTCAGCAATGGTATCGTTATTGAAAACACCAATAAATTTTTACCAAACCTTTTTTAAAAAGGTTAAGATTAAATATTAAAAATCTCAACATTCGCTAAGTTGGAAAAAGAATAAGTTAATGCTACTACGAGTTCTACTACTGTAAAAACGACTAAGTTCCACAGCTATAAAATTAACAACCTTCTCTCTCCATCTATAACTTCTAATAATAAACGACCTTCGAACTTATCCTCTACACCAAAACCTTTTTTTACTTTACTCTTTTACTATTTACGTCACTTTCATCGTCAAATTCGCTGCTTTAAGCAAAAACACAAAGCCATTTGGCGCTACCCAACCCAAGTCGCCATGTTACCACGCGATTTCACGCCAAAACACCAAGTTCCTACGCCCAAGATCACCATGTTCTTCTAATTACACGCCTCGTCAAGTTTTTCATAGCCATAAGCCTTAAAATAGTATTTACCCCAAAGATTCGGAAGGAAATTGACGCCATAGGAACCGCTTTTACGAAGTTTTACGACGAAAACATTTAGGCGTTAAATATTGACAAAAAAATAAACGGAAAAACACCTTAACTACTTTATCAGCTACTACATCATTAAGCATGGTAACATTAAAAACCCTAACAGCTTTTTTAACAACTTTTGTAACCTCTTTAGCGACTAAATTATTAACATATGAACTTTAGTTTGAAAAGAAGTAAAATTAAGGGTTAAAATGAAGATTAAATTATAAAACGTTTACGTACTACTATAGAGCATTACAAAGTGAACTTAAAAACTCATCGACCTAGCTTACCTTTAAAAACTCCTTTAAAAATTAAACCTTGAAGAAAAAGGGTTTAAGGAACCTTACCACCCTAATACGCGATCCAAAAGACCGTTAACTTACCCTTAGTTAAGTGAAATCTTTTTACGCGTTAGCGATAATGAACCTGTTAACCTACTTGGAAATTTAGTACTACCACGTAATAACACGGAGTACGACTTAAAAGGCGGTAGGGCACGTAAAGCAACGGCCTCCAACGAGACTAAGGATATTAACGTCAGCATTTTACACCAGTCAATTAAACCAAATCGTTAGGCTTTTTAAAACCTTTAAGTATCCATCGCCCCTTAATAATTTAATCTCCAGAACCCTTAAAAACCTTCCTCCTTTAGATTTGCCTACGCGAGAAAGCTTATCATAGGTCCTACAATAAAACTTTTTTTTTTGGGCCAAGCGACTAGCAATTGCTCTTAACACCGTATTTCGCAAACCCCATATTTTAAACCACTAGGAAACACCATTTAAAGCTAGGATACTTATCGCGACCTTGTTCCAGAACCTGTTAAAATACTTAATATCAATTACAAACTTATAACAAACTTCGCCAAAATTTAGAACAACATTAAAAAGTATAACGGAAAGCTTTACAACCTCCTCGATACTAGGATAATGCCTTTCCTAAATATCTACAAGTATATAAAAGTCGTATCTTCTGGTTTTCACTCACTATTTCCCGAGATCCTTACAAGTTACGTCAAAAACAATTACTTAAACTTCTTAACTAGCATCACCACGTTTTGCGAAATCTACGATAGTATAAAGGGCCACTTCGAATAAGACGTTTACTTTATGCAATACCACATAAACTGGGCTACCACGAAATAGACTAAAATAATAGGAAAAAAATGAAAAGGAGAAATTACTAATGAACGTCTTGAATAAAACATTCAACAAGTTGATAATATATCAAAAGACAATGAAAAAGGCCTACGTTAACGAAATCACACTTCGAGAACAGATACGGGCAATAGTTATGGGCGTTAATAAGTTTAAATACTCTATACAACGCCTAAATACCATCTGTAAAAACTTCTTTAGCTAATTTCGTTTCTCGTTTGCCACCGTAATAACCAGTATACCAAACTCGCTTAATATATACTTCCAAGATAGCAACTTTCTTAACATCAATAAGAAAGACCTTACAGTAGTTAATTATGTTGACCGTAAGTACAGGCGCCTACGACGCCTAAGGTTAGGCCTATTAACCTCAACTTTAGAATAAAGGCAGTACCTATATTGGCGCTAATAATATTAAAATTTAAACGGAACTACTAACCGCTAATACTATTATCATAATAGTAGCAAAAAAATTAGATGTGTGACAAGTTTGGTTACTAGTTAACTCGGTTTTTTTTATTCGAACGTAACAATAAAAAAGAAATATACCACGTTTAATATCCCACTGCTTTTAAACAATATTTCTTAAATCAAAACGCAAACTTCGAGGGCGACGAACCAATTAATAATACCAACGACTCTAAAAAAAATTAAATAACACGAAAAAAAATACTCCTTCTAATACCGTCCAATAACTAGCCGACCACGCCTTCCTATACCGTCCAGATAGTAAAAACCCTTACCTTTACCTTAACTAAGCCCCTAATTCCTTACATAATTTTAATATTCGTTATCGTTACGCGAACCACACGTTTGAAGATATTATGTTAAACATAGGAGCAACAAGGTACTTAATAGGAGGCTATTTGTAATACGTAATATTATGGAGGGAAAACATTACAGCTATTTAAATAAATCGTTACGATGTGGGCAAACCCAAAGTTATCTTTGGTCCTAGCGAATCAATATCGTTATTAGGTAAAACGGTAATTTATACTATTATGGGCGTAATCAGGTTTCAAATCCTCAAATCCTTTACCCCTTTTCTTTTTTACTTAAAGGATATAAAGACTTTCGGCGTCAACGTTAACGTTAATATAGACGAGCCGGTTAAAATTAGCCAAATGTTTTTACTCGCCGTTAAATAGGGGTACCAATGGTTTTATCTATAAGGCGTGGAAGTAATGGTATTAAACTTAACAAAACCGAAAATATGTCAGTAATACCAGCATTTTAACCACCTAACTATTAACATGTTATATAAAGTTCTAAAGTCCGCAAGGCATAATGATGTGAAATATTTTACCCCAAAAGCAATTAAAAGGTTATATCACTACTGTCAAATTTATATCTAAGCCCTCTAAAAATTTATGTTTATACCAACAAATGACAAATACTTTAACTACGAAATCTTAATTAATGTGTTTTATTTTAATAATAGGCCTATTTTTCACGTCGTTGAATTGCAAACTCTTTTTACGAAGTTAAATTCCTAAAGTCCCTTTCGGTAAAAGATACGTGGGAAACGTTAAGGATATTGTAAATTAACACATGCTTGGGTTTATCTAACGTTGTCGTTTACGATACCGGTACCAACTTTACGGCGGTAAAGTTTTAGGAAAATGCCAAGATAATAGGTATCAAGTGTAAAAAGGTATTTGTCAAAGCCTATTGGAGTATTAGAAATGCTAAGAGGGCATATACCCTACTTCGCCAAACGTATAATATCCTTACGCTGGAAATTAAAAGTTATGCGGATTCGGAAACATGTTTATAAATGGCAGTCAAAGTCCCAAACAATACTATAGGCTCTAACGGCTTAATGCCAACGCTTTTGGTCTTTAAAGCATACCTACACATAATAAGTGAATCTCCGCCCTCGGTAAGTACCCAAAAACGTGTTATGGCTTATAACAAGGCTTTAAAAAAACTACAAAAAGGATCGGCACGCCCCCAAATGAATAATACTCTTAACACTAGGAATAGCCTTTGAACGATCAACTTACTGAATTTGTCGTTATAAAGTAAAGTCCTCGTATATAGAAAGCCTGGTAAATGAAAAAGGCTATGTAAAATATTCAGTATTATAAACTCTGAAGTAATTATTAAAACTACTAACGGTCTTATACCTTTCCTAATCACTTAAGTCAAACCTTATATTAAGGATACCAAAGATAAAGACCTTCAAGCCCTTTAAGCTAAGCAACCAAACTAATATAAACCTCCTACACCCGTTATCGATAAGTCGATGGAACGCTACCGATGCGAACGACCCCCCCAAAAAAAACGTTAAAAAGGAGAAATATATACCGGGTCGTATATACAATACTACTTGGATAAGTAAAAATAAAAAGGATAACGAAAACTTAGCAGTAAAACTTAGGGTAAAAGAGATTATCAAAACCTCTAGCAAAGCTTTTAAGGAAAGCAACAAGATCGAAATCGACGGCCTGTTAATTCGAGGAGTTATATAATTTGTGTCAAAAACCGACTTCAACCTCTTAAACCTGAATATCACGATCTTCAAGTCGAAGATTATCCTCGAGGTTGAGAGAAAAACCGCAGGGCAGCTGTATGAAAAATCGGGACTAATCTCTTAAAAATACGGCGATAAATGCAAGGATTGGATCCTAACGTAATCGCCAAGTATTTCAAAAATTAATTTACGCTTATAATTGGCTTAACAATAAGTTTCCTAGCCAAAGCTAAAGGAAAATATACATTTGATAGCCGGAACATTACGCAATCTTATACGTAATTAGCAACGTTTTTATAAAGGATTATACTGTTAAAACTACCATAAACGTTACGGGTTATTTACCCTTTCAAAATGGTAATACTGTATATTACATGACTATATAAATTAATTCAAGTATGTATCCACTGGTTTTCAACTTATCAATCGTACTTGAAATCCCGGTTAACGATAAAGTTTTTTATATACGATCCGTATTTGCTAGTAACGTAAAAGAAGGACTTCAGTTTAATAGGTATATAAATTAACGACACCCTTTTCTTTGGAACGGCTGGCTTTATAATACTAAAATAACAAGCGATCGAAAACTCCAAGTTTTGAAACTACAAGCTGGTAACAATATTAAGGGAAAACAACTAATTTAACTTTAATGAATTTTCAATCCGCATACTTAATATTAATACTATCCCAAGCTTTCGCCAAAAGGGCCAGGACGTTGTTTTTACTATAATCAATATGATTAACAAGAGTAAAGTTTAACGATACCTAAAACATCGTATATAGGGTAGCTATATTGTTACTCTATACTATCCGAAAGACTTTTACAATCTATCTATTACGGTATAATGATTAATATTAACGGATAAAGACTTTAACCGACTAAATAAAAGGTTGAAGTAATAAATGCAAAACCTGGACCGCGGAATCAATATATTGTCAATCGACCTTTTAAAAGCAAAATCAATAATATTTACAGATAGGTCTTTTATAAATAACACCGACTTATATTGATAAATCGGCTTTTTAATAATCTTCTTTAATGAAAACAAGTAGGAAAAACAATTTAGTATTACTGGTAACCTAATCTATTAGTCTTTTTTTAAAATACTAAAGGATAACAAGAAACGTATTAACATTAGAGATCTAAGGCATAACAATGTAAGAGACCCTTAAACTTATTATTAGGCCACTAAAGATTCCTCCTATCCAGGTAGTAATCTGTACCGACTTAAAGAGCCTCTTTGAATGCCTTTCAAAACTCGTAACCACTAATTAAAAGCGTCTGATAATCGACGTGATAGCACTTCGTAAAGCATAAGAAGGGAGGGAGATTAAGGAGTTACGATAGATCGATGGCAAAGACAACCCTGCAAATGCCATAACGAAGGCGACGTCAAACAAAGCCGTGGAAAGGTTTGTAGATAGCAACAGATTGACTATACGTATTGAGGGCTACGTGGATAAGCCGCCTAAAAAGCCTAAGACACGTAACGACAGACAGTGATGTGCTGGAAGACTGTAAGACTGCTAGGGAATTGATGATGGTAATCTATTTAAGTAGCAAAGTTGAAATGAAGGCTTGTAAAAGGCTGTGGAAGAGAAACTTTTTGTAGGAGTTGATGAACTCGTACCTCGAGGCAACGAAGAAATTGAGACCAAATGAGATCAATTTGTATACAAAGAAATAAAATTTAGTATAGAAGTCAACTAAAACTAACCAGGGTTTGGCCAATTAACGAGAAAGCAATTCAGTAGTAACCGGAAAATATTAGTCAGCCATACTAGCGTACGCGTACAAATTAAAAAGCCGCTAGTATTGAAATAGTACTATATACAGTGCAGTAGTTCAACTTTACTGTAAGTAAAGTTAACCGTACTGCAAGTTGAGTGTATTAATTTGAGCGGACTTACCGTATTGCGTGTAAGTCGAGTACAGTACGCCACATTTCATTCTAGGGCACGGGCCAAGAAGCTGACTATACAAATCACAATGCAGACCGGCTAGCAGTCTGCCAAACCTAGAACAATACATTCACCATCTTACCACGCAATACTACTGTTACTTCAAAGATGAATCGAATAGACAACAATGCAATGTCTAAGGCCTACTAATATAAAGTGTTAAAAGACAAATTTAATAAAAAGAGGGGACTTTTTTCATAAAGGTTTTCTAATATTTTAAGGCGTTAGCACATCTTTAAGGTTTACTTAATACACAGGCTAAAAAAACCCAATCAAGAAAATCGTTGGTACTTTAAACCTGACAGATTTTAAAAAGACTTTTTCGTGATATCGTTAATCAAGTGTAAACGACAACATTGAAGTTGGTACCCCTTATAACACTGCAACGACTACTTTAAACTCTAGGTTAAAGGGGAGTATCTGTTAAATAGTAATGAAAAAAAAAAAAAAACTGTTTACTGGTAATTTTATCGGCAAATGTTGTTGATATGAATATATTTTGGTTATTATTTTTCATTAGCAAGTTGAAAAACAATTCATTATAAATATTTGGTTAAAAGGTTCTGATGTGGAGTACTAGAAAAAGGCACTTCAAAATTAAATACGGAGCCTGTTATATCTTAAAGTCTCAAAATCCGTTCAAAAACATAACAGCCACTATAACATCATAGCAAAAGAGGTTACCAAAGTTAAGACTAATTTTACAGGTCAAATTGACATATATAAAGTCAGGATTCTAATAAGGGGTTTAAAGTAAAGATATAGTAGTGATTATACTAAAACATTTCCTATTACAACAAACTATTATATATAGAGAATATTAGTTGCGCTGGCTGCCTCTTATAGATAGGATAGCAATCAAATCGACATCTACTCGGCTTTTTTTAACGGGAAACTTAAGGAATGTGTGTTAATAGAAATCCCGGATATTATCAAAGAATTTTTCTTAAAATACTTGGAAAAAGATAATGTAGGTTTTAACCCTACAATCGATTAAGGTTTTCAACTTACAATATTACTATTTAAACTAAAACAAGCTTTTACAAAATTGTTTAAAAGGTTAGGTGCAGTATTTAATAACTTCGAGTTTTAAAAAGTAAGATTTCATAACGAGATATATATTAACTATCGCTGTTAACTTATTATATGTTATTTCCTTAATGAATTTCTGATAATATGCTTCCACTCAAACTTCATTAGTACTTTTAAGATAGAAATTGGAAAGAGCTTTGGGTATAAGGACCTAGGAGAGAGAAATCACTTTCTTAGAGTACGTATTTTAAGAAATAGGGACGTATTAAAGATTATCTTGGCCTAAAATACCTATATTTAAAGAGTGTGTAACTATATGGCAGAGGAATGAGTCAAACAACCGGCTTATATTTCTATTATGATTCAATTACTCGTTCATTATATGTGAAATAAAAATCCAACTAATATTTAATGAACCAAAAAGTATTAGTTAGATGTTGGTGCTTTAGGTTATACAATATGTGAGACCAAGTTAGATATCACCTTCCTCATATTAGTATTATTAAGCTTTTTCTACAATCCATTAAATCAAATTACCACACGCGTTAATTAAGCCTTTGAATAGTTTAGGTAATATAAAATATATGGAATATAAGTGGGTTTTAAAAAACCAATAGTACTTTCGTATTCAAACGCTATAAAATTTGAATAAAATTACCATAACTATAAACTTTACATAAACGGCTAATGCGATTCTTACTGAAAGGGGGATAAGGCTACTTAAAATTCTACCCATAAATATACTATTGATATCGTTAAAAGTACAGTTAACTGAATATTTAAGCGAAGATTTGAAATATGTTTTTTTATAGATATTGAAAGCGTGGCAGTGATAAGATTTACTTAGAATAGCCTGCGAATAAGTAACTTATTCACGTAAATACGTATTCCTATTATCTTCACGATATATTATCATAACAAAGCGGTTATAAGTTAATTAGAAACCGTAAGTATTACGGACCTACTGTATACATAACCTTCAAAATGATCCATAAGGAATTAAGTTAAGCGTAATATAATACGGATAAAATAGTTACGTATAGATGGATAATAAGCCGATTAACTAATGAAACGTTGACGAGGGTAAAATAGGAAGAAATAATATAAAGGCTTAGCTTGTTTAATCTAAGTTTATATTAATAGTATATTTTAAAAACTTTCGTACTTCAAGTTACCCTATGAGATATTATTGGTATAAATAGTGCAGTGAATTTGGTGTAAACTCTGGGTATTGATAAAAAGATATATTCTTGAGGTTATTGGTTTAAATCAAACTACATAGATCTTCCTGTTTTTTACAGTTACTAAATTTCTTTTTCCACATTATACCTCCTTTACTTTACTCCTCAATTTTTATTTTTACTTTTCTTTCATTCTTTCGTTCATTTTTGACTGGATAGTACCACTTGTGGGGCTGTGCTAAAATATAATAGATATAGTTTCTTAACACATACAATAATAGGGCCACAACAGAGCTATCAAATACTTCTTACAACTTAAAGTACTCAACATATCACAATACCAAAGGATAAAAAATTCAATAAGATAAATAAAGCTTAGCTGAAAATAATGACATCTAATAAAGGCACTGGTATTTACTAGTACAAGTACTGGTATTAACTAGTACAGGGACTAGTACGGAGGACTAGTCAACTGGAAGCTAGGTGCCCTTACTAGTATTTACAAATACTAGGAACCAGTTCTTACTAGTATAAACTATCACTGACTAGTACATAGCATGAGGATACACTTGATCATACATCAAGCCCTATCTTTCACCATAGATTCTAGAATACTTGAATCTATAAGCCTACACAATATCTTTTGCAGTAACTTCAATAGTTAACTTCAATCTTGAAAAATAATACTTTTTACCAGGATCAACGATTATTATCATAGTGATTGAGCCTATTCTTTTCCACATCTTGGAATCCCATACCCCTTTTCTCTTTTTCTTTAAAGGTATGAAAAACCTTGTCGTAAACGTTGATATTTAAACGGATAAATTGATTAAGTTTAAGGATAACTCAAGGTTTCTATTCAGTTTTAAATGTGAATACCTTCGATTATACATTTAATGGCTAAAATTGATGGTTTAAATCTTACTAATTCAGAGCTCTATTCATTTCATAGACGGTTTAACTACCCGGAAACTAATAAGTTGTTTAAATTCCTTGAAACATCTGATTATAAGGATGTTTTCTTGCTGGTGTTGAATCAAATTCAACGGCTTTCATATTACTCCGGAATAAAGTCCTAAATTCACCTAAAATTTGGTTTACTCTAAAGAAAAATTGAAATTTCAACTTTAAATTTATCACAAACGTATTTTATATGAACGACAAGCTAGTACTTCATGTTATAAATTTCGCCAAGGCCTTCTACAGTACCCAGTTCTTTAAAATGATTATAACGAAGGAAATATAGGAAATGTTACGTATTTTATAGATTGACACGAATTTAAGTTCAATAAACGTATTAATTTACGATACTGGTATTAACTTTATTACCATGAAGTTTCAGGTTAACATTAAATCGATAAGGATTTACTACAAACAGATTCCCATGAAAAGTTTTTAAGGTATTAATAACGTGGAAAAGTATACGGACATTTACGAAATGCTAATTGCATCCTTATTCTAAAGATTGAAGGCTTTATAAATTAGGACATACGGGTTTCGTTGGAATAATAATAATTCCAGTGCAGTAGGTCAACTTTAATGTTGACTATACTCACTTAAATTTGAGTGTATTGTTTTTTGGGTTTAAGGTATTGACTGCAAGTCAAATACAGTATGCTCCCACTTCCCACAAGGGCACGGGCCAAGGAATTAGCCATACAAATTACTACGTCGGCCGGCTAGCAGTCTACTAAACCTAGAACAATACATCTACCTTTTGACCTTGTAATACTACTGTTATTTCGACCAATCGAATCAACAACGTTGTAACTTCTAAAGCCTTATCTATATTGATTAGTTCTTATTAGGCTGAGTAAAAATAAGTTAAGTAGAAGAAGTAGCTACTTTCCGGTTGTTAATCTTTGTTTAAGTAAGGTGGAGGAATAGTTTTTATGAATAGACTTTATTATTTTGTCAGTTTTTACTGCAGGAGGTAAAGAATTTTCTTGAATTGCGCAAGTTTATACGGCGGTTTAGAGGTAGCGACAGCATCGTTATTAAATACTAAGAAATCTTTACGGATTCTTTTTGAAGAGTATTAAGATTAACTGTTAAAAGTCTTAAATTAAAAAGTTGGTTAACGGTAAATTTAGGATTACTTCGGGTGTTACTATTATAAAAACGGTTAAGTTCTACACCATTGGACCATTAATAATAAGCGACTTTCTCTTATAACCTTTATATTAAGCCTTTTCCCTCAATACCAAATTTTTCTTTTTACTTTACTCTTTTCCCTCTCTTACTTTATTTTAGTTGTTAATATTGTTATTTTAATCGAAAATACTGAGAATTACTAAGTCGTACTGAAAAAGCTATGTCGCGAGACTTTACGTTGAATCTCTAAGTCCCTATACCCACGAATTACCAGGCACCTTAAATACTAAGTCTTACGCCAGCCAAATTTTTAAGATGGCACCTAGTAAAGAAATAATAAAGGTAATTGAAGCTCTCAGAACTTTTCTTTAAAAAGGATTACGATGAAAAGCTTTGGGGATAGGATGTCGATGACGATTTAATTGAAAAGTATTTGGTTAACTTCGTTAGCTACTTTTTTTTCAATTAATTCGGTAGCGAGCTCAAGCGTAATGAAAACAACTTTTGAATTTTTCGTAAGTTCTTCCATGATTGTAATTTTATCATGTGAAAGGAAATCCAGAAAGGGGTGATGAATAAGCTGAAGGTAGAATTTATTCGTTGCCAATTATAAGTATTAGGTAAGAGTTCTACTAGGTTAGTAGAGACTTTTTTCGAGTTAGCCCAACTCGAAGAATGATTTTAAAACGTATGCTCTAAAGGGAAGGGTATTGAGAACCTTTAACGCCATTACATACGTTTTAGGGAACTTTCTTTTAATTCCTAGTTGAGTTAGGAATTTTTATGCTTTGATAATAAGAAACTTATTAATATGTTCGGCAGCCTATTACTTTTACGTAATAAAGCAGAGTATGCTTTTAGTAACAGTAGATCACGTGAAGTAGCAGTTATTAATGCGATAAAAGGTATCGATGTTGACGTTATTTACCGTTTAATGACGTAAAATCATTAAGACTTTTGAAACATTTTTTATAGCTAAGTGTTCCTTTCCCCTTTTTTTCCTTCGAATTGCTATATCCTTCCAGGTTAAGGTTTCCATAGTAAGTAAGCTTATATGCGTGACTTACCATAGATCTTACTGTATAATTTTACACTTCAGGTAAGGCGATTAGCAACTACCTTTATTATCATGAGTTGGAGGCTTTAAGATTTAAGTTAAAGGTAGGAATTATTATCGACGACTGAGATAATTACCGCGACCTTTCCTCACGACTTGTTAAGATGGTTGATATTAATTATGTATTTTTTATGGATTACGTGTAGATTTCGCACGACGTAGAGGAGTATAACGGGAAGCCTTATAATCTCCTCGATATGAAGATAATTCCCTTTTTGAAACATTTGTAAGTGGTTGGAGGTCTTTTTTGGGGGTTTTACTAACTGTTTCCTGTAATTTTTACAGGATACATCAGTGATTATTACCTTACCTTTCCTGTAAGAGCAAGAAATTTTCGTGAGACTTATAACAGTATAAATAGTTACTTTAAATACAATGTCTACCTTGTATAATACTATACGGATTGGGTTATAACAAGGTAAATAATAATAATATCTAAGAAGAAAGAGGAGGAAATACAAATGGATGTATTAAATTAGATGTTAGACAAGATTATATTGTGTTAATAATTAATATGGAAGGCATTTGTTGGCTAATATAGGGTTTTCGAGCATGTACAAGTAGAAGTTACCGGTGTAGGCGAGTTTAAATACCTTTTACTCGCCTATATGCCACTTATGAAGGCTTTTTAAGATAATTGCGTTCTTCTTTTGTGACTGTGATAATACTTACGCTAAATTAGCTTGTTATGTACCCCTTAGCTGATGATTTCCTCGAAGTAAATAAAGAAGACTGCGTAATGGTATATTATTTCTATTGTAAGTACAAGAATCACTAACGTTTGAAATCAAGTTTAAGATATTCATATTGGAAGTTATTATTATATCAGCATTAACGAGGCTAATATTTAAGCGGATTTATTGATGGTAAAAACCATCGTTATGATAGATGTAAGAGGTGTTAGATTTGTAGTAAGTCCATTATTAACTTTTTTTCTTTCTTTTTCTTTTTTGAAATTTACTATCACCAAGAAGTTCCCACCATATAGCCAGTAAAGTGAGGCCCTCGCTAAGGTTAAAGATAGATTTGCCGGCAGGAAAGATCTCAATTTAAATATTCCTACTGTATAATAAACATCATATTCGAAAATTTCCATTTCCAAGTTATACTGTACAATCCGCTGGATATACCATTCCAAATGAAAGCCTTGTCCCCAATGAAACAATTATACAAAGTTGAAAAGAAAAACCAGATCCTTTATACTTATGACCAATTTTCGAGCAATTTATTATAGGTAGGTGTTAAATACCAATGGCGTCTTATAATCATCTATATTGGTTCTTACTGCATGCCACAAACTTAGTGCAAACTACAAATATAGACCATATTAATATAATTTTTTCCATATGGAACATAAAAGAGAGCAGATACCAGTAAATATTTCGGTAAAGAATCTTAACCGAATGTATCGGTAATGAAAAGTCCGTCGCCCTTCACAACTTTTTCTCATAGAATGGAAACTTAAGCCAGACTCCCAATCAAAGCCTTAAGGTTCCCTACAGTTGAGAGACCTGTAAGGGTATAAAAACTATAGCCTTGGCCAAGCCATGCTGTATAGCCATCTTGGTCTCCGTTCGATGCCTACTAGTATTGAAGATATGAAAGTGGTCCAGAAAGAGTGAAAGACCTGTAAAACACTTACATTTTAGTTGAAAGCCCGCGCCGATAAGGAAGATATACTTTAAAATTCGGTGGAAAACTTCGCAACCCGAACCAACTTTTGACCATAGACCGCAAGCTCAAAAAGTGTAAAAGAAGATGAAATAAGGTATACCACTGAGGGAGTTATATGCAGTGAAAAACCTTTTTTGGATAGTCAAAGAAAGGTATCTAAAGTAAAGTCGAAGGCGAAAGCCCTGCTAAGCGGGCGAGGTACTGGTGTAGGTGGTGACTACTTATAAATAAATAAATAGAGCTGTTATATGCAAGCTTTTATATTGAAGTTTTGTTTAAGAACTTAAAGCGAAGAATGAATTAGATTTGCATCTTCATACAAGTCCAAGTCTGGAAGGCTACGTTGGTACAAGTAACGAGAGATGAAATCGTTGGTTGTCAGGGTTTTTCTTTGGATAATACTGTAAAGAGATGCTAATACTACTTCGAAATTTGATTATATAGATGTCGATAGCATTAAAGTTGGATTTGGACCAGGAAAAAAAACATTTCTACAGGGATAAACAACTGTAAAAATAGTTGTAAAAACTATTATCTTACATATATTGGAATCCTTTACCCCCTTTCCTCCTTACCTTAACGATATTAAAACTCGACATTAACATTGATATTCAAATTGAAGAATTGATTAAAAGTAACGGCTAGAGATTTCCACGTATTTTGAAATGAGGATATCTATGGTTTTACTTGAAAGTGATAAAGGTAAAGCTAATGATCCTGACGAGGTTAAAACATTATAAATTACATCGACGGTAAACTAACTAAGAACTAACAAGTTATACATAGTTTTCAAGATATTTATATATCAATATATATATTTTTCAACGCTCTAGTCAATTAAACGGCTCTGATACCGCTAGCAAATACATTTCCCAACCCCCCTTTCAATTCGAGTTTACGCATTTTAAGGACCAAAAAATTCAACTTTCAAGTCATCGTCAACTTATTCTAATTAAATGGAAAACACATATTTCATGTTATTTAATACGAAACAACTATTTATGGGGACGAGTTCATGAAAACCGTCACGAAAAAAAAAAACGTGAAGATAATTTCGTACATTACTCATTGACACGTATATAGGACTTACAAATGTATTAGTTAAATATACTAATTCCAAACTATCCGCGATAAAATTATTTACTATTTCCAAATCGTTAACGATTTATTATAAATAAATTCATATAGAAATCTAGTAGGCTATTAGTAAGGTTAAAGGGCACACGTTCTTCTACGAAAGATATACGATATCCTTACCCTAAAAACTGTTGATTCCATAAGTTTAGAAGGAAAACTATAGGTGGAAGCCAAAAGCTTCAACTATACTATTAGTCTCAATAGTCTTTTACTAATTTTGCTGGTATTTGGAACGTACTCGCATATAACGACATAATTACTACTATTGTCTAACAATCTAAAACGAGCTATAGTATAAAGAAACAACTTAAAAGAATTCAGGTAGAAATTGATACGCCGCCAGATCAACGACAACCTCAACACTAAGAACTAACGTATTATCTCTGATTTTTCAAAGTAAAATCCTCAAATAAAAAAATTCAGGAAAATGGGATGGACTATACAAAATAATAAATATTGCTAACCAAAGAATAATGGGTAAAACCGCTAACGATCCCATTAGTTTCCGTATGACATAAGATAAACTATATGAAAGACCCCTTATATCCTATGAAGATACTGAAACCAAACGAATTTACTAATAAAATGCTTCCAAGCCGACTGTTGACAAGCTAAAAAAACGTCAAAGACACAAGTAATAGTCTAAAATATATAAGATAAGATAAAAGATAGCGACAAGGATTACAAACCTAGAGCTATATATATCACGGTTAAGTTCTTAACAAATAAAAACGCTCACAATAACCTAACATCCGAAATGAAATCTAAATATATTATTAACACATTGGGTGAGCCTTTTGAAAAAGCTACATCATTAAAATAGACGGTCGCCCTACACGCAAAGTTGTCCAACTTAAACCACTAGCCTAATTTAAAGGACACAGCGTAACGATCTTGAAATCGAGTATAATCCACAAAGTTAACGTAAAAACACGTACCGGACGTACGAAAAGTCAAAGTTAATTGTTTTCAGATACGGTAATAATGGCAAAAACTGTATCCTCACTTCATCGCCTATAATTCTGAAAATTAGCCAGAGTTTGGTCGTTGTAATTATTATTAATTTGATTTTTATATCAAGCGGAAAGTTTACCATTCATAATCACAACATTACGTAAACATATATACGATCCTCTACACGTTCTCAACAAATAATACTACAAAAACTACCAAAAATAATAAAGCACAAATTTCTCACAAAGATAGTAAAAAGATACATTAAACCTTACTACAACTGGTCGAAAAAAACTACTATTACTTTTTAACGTACCAAATGTCTTCAAAACATTACCTAGGTTTAAACACATTAACGTTTGACATATACCCATTTATCATGTAAAGTAAATATTTTTGCGTAGTTAATGTACAAATTAATGATACAATTATGTAGATATTATTATATTCCCCTACAGCTAGTATATATAAGTCAAGTTGCAGTACACTATATTGCAAGGTGCACTTCTGCAGAGTGCACTATGACATATCACGCTGTTGACTGAACTCTTGCAAAGCGCAAAGGGCATCATGTGTGGAGCGGTCTAGAATGGGTATTCCAGAACGCATGGCAAAAGGACCACCACCCAGATAAGAGGTTTATAACCTCTCATCCGTGGCATACATTCTATGGAATGCTTTTTCCAATATATCCATCTTTTACTACAATAACAATCTTTCTCTTTACTCTTTTAGTCTTTTACTTTACGTGAATGAGGCAAAGACCTCACCGATATTAATTAGTAGCCGACTAGATAAATTATAGATAGTGAAGGGAAAAAGAGACAACCGTAAGTTAAATACATATAGCGCGATATTATAGCGGTCCCAACAATTTATAATCTAGGGTTACGCCTTATTAAAACTATACGAAAGTGTAGAATTACGTTGGAGTGCCGTAAAACCCGAAGAGTAATAAGATTGTAAGATTCGAAGTAACTTTTAAAAAAACCACTCCTAATACGATAATATTAACCAGTTAGTACCCTATCTACTAAAAACCCCTATTACGTTAACCGTCAACTTTTTTTTAGCGGTTTAAACGTACTTGGCCACTTTTTGAAAAGCGTCACATCACGTATTAGGCTACGTAAGCTAAAACCACCAAGTTTTGGAACTCTTCGTTAACACTAACCCGACTCAAACATAATATTCGAACCATTTACGAAACTCAAAAACGGTTACGAATACAACATTTACTCCGCTTACTAAATTTGAAAGAGGCCACGACTAAAATATATAAACCGCTCGCAATTACCAGGAACGGCTATAAAATAACAAGCCGGACCGCTTACCAAAAGCGAACCAAGACCCATACACCGGGTTAAATAACACCACTCCCTCTATACTTAAATTCTTATTTTTACGTTACATACCGAATAAAATAATACACTCCCTCATACCCATATTCTCTTTTATACGTTTACTTTATCTAACTTCCCACAATCACCCTATGTATTCCAAATTTAATACTTAAAACGTTTCAGTTTTCATAGACGCTTGGCTAAAATAACGTTAGTAAATGCTAATACAATTAATTCATAACACCTAACTAAACTATTGTAATATTTTTCTTACGTGTTATTTTGAACTTTATTCATATTACCAAAAGTTAGTAACTTAACTTTAAACGATTTATTTATTTTATTAACTTCATATTTACTGTTTGTAAAACGAACTACTCTAAACTTTAAAATTAAACATTGCCAAACCCAACCACAACGAGAAATCACCAATTTACACCGTTTGAGGCATTACAGTTACATGCCGATTACCCATCCTAAACACCCGATGGCTCTACAAATAACGGATCTGGTAAAGACCAAAGAATACGTGAAGTACTTTTTTATATACAAGTCGTTTTATAACGATATTTAAAAATATTGAGACCTTAACCTATAACATAATGAAATCGAGGTACCAGTGGAAGATCGGAGAATTTATAAGGCAAATACGTATATTATTAATATTATCTTTAACTACTACAATGGAGAAATTAAAGGACGCGACTTATTCGACGATTTTAGAAAAGACGTCACGAACTCAATACTGGATATATAGCGTATAGTCGATAATACGATTTTGAAAATACTACGAAAATAATTACGAAGTAAAGGTATTAATACCACCGGTAAAAATAAAAGCCGTATTATTAAAACCGAAATAATGACGACCGAGTTTACACAAATGCCAAAGTAAACAAACGATAAAATAATGAAAATGAAGTTTATAAAAGGATACTAATTAAAGAAACGCCAAAAATGCCTGCTTAAAATGACGGACCGGAAACGGAAAAAGCCTCCGAAAATAGAGATATGGCTTTTAACAAGGTTAAACGCTCGCCTTGAAAAGGAAACATAAATGGAGGAATTAACGAAAAAGGAGGAAACGCTGTAACGATCATCTACAACGAGGGTTAAATACAAACCCTCCCCAAAACAAAATTATGGACAAAGGAAATACAAGTTCACGCCCCGGATATCGTTGATAACCAGATTAACCACGAAAAAAACGGTCCGAATAGCGAAAACGCCCTTCTTTAAGAATTAATAAGCGGTACAAAACGCTAATACGTACCTTATAAATTAATACCTACGAACTACAACCCATATTGTAATCTTCCACCGCTTAGCTTTCCTGCCAATGAAAAAGACCTTATAAAGCATATTAATTGAGAAAAACTATGAAATAAGAACGAGAATTAAAACGGTAAATTATATAATATACTCGATAACAAAATGCTTGCCATATTTAATATATATATATATAAACTAGATATTAAACCATTTTAGTTTTACGTTATTTTACCCGATATACTATTTAGGTAAAATAAAACGTAGTATATATACCACATTACGTAGGAAAATACGTTTTCAAAGTGTTTCAACCGCCTAAAATTACACTTCAATTTAAGGATTAACTACTAACTGAATAATAGGGATTAGACTAATATAACAAGGGAATTAATGAAAAATTGAACCAAAAACGCCGACAAAAACTCACAGGAGGCTTTTACCGTTTTACTAGATAGATTGAGAAAGTGTTAGACAATCCTTGAATCCGAATATAAAAGTAGAAAAATGTTTACCCAAGTAATTATATAAACATACTATGGAAACCAAAAATTCGACTTTATACTATTTAAACCGTTAAAATTCTTAAAATCCTTGAATATGAGTTTTCAAATATCGTTTAAAACCTTTATACTCCGATAAACGAACTTCGGATCAAAATCTATAACCGATGAAACGAAAAGCGAAGGCCAAATTATCAAAGTAAACCTCGCCGGAATAATTAACCACATTTTAAATCGAAAGTTTAAATTATACCTAAAGCAAAGTAACCGTATCAAATACAGTAACCAGAAAAAGATATTTTAGGGAGGGAGCCTTGAAAATGAAAAACAAGGTAACTATAATTGAAAACAATCTTACGGCTAGGGACGAAACGTACTACGGCTATAGTAATACCTACGAAAAAGTATACGAAGCCTCCCGAGTTTACAAAAGCGTTACATCGTATACGGTAAGATAGGCTATTACTTTACTAATTATTCAACTTATGAGCAGATTCGAATCAAACGTTAGTTTTAAACCAATTATTGATTGAAAGACCAGATAAAAGCTAATTTCACAATATACGTAACCGATTACAAAAGCGTAAATAATAAACTTGACGCCTATTCCTACGAATATACCTTCAGGCAAAAAAACCCTAAAAACTAATAATACTTACTTAATCATCTAAAACGATGACACCGCCTAATATATTTTCACAGGCCTATAGAAATCCCCTTTCTTCCATATTTCGGGCTTGAACTATGTAGACAGAGTACTTAATACTTATATAACGTTGCAATTAATGCTTTTAGACAAATACGGCAATTGTTTTCAAGGTATTATACCTCATACCGATATAACTCAAATCTTAACGGCTGGAATGCAACAATTCGACGCGTTCGTAACGAAGTTTCCGAAATTTCAGCTAAACTGAATAGGAAAACACCTAAAGATCTTATTTAGTAAGGAAAAAACATCGTTAGTTAAAATAGTCGTTTTAAATACGCGATGAGAATTGGTTCAATTCCATGTAATAAACTCTAAAATATTATTTCTACTTTTATTAGATAATATAAATAAGCTCGGAGTCAAAATCCGAAATATGACTAATTAACTTATCGACGCTTCTAATAACGAATCCGTATCATTTTAACTTAAATTCGGCTAATTATGTATTTTCCCTTAAATATGTATAATTAAGGTTATTTACTTAACGTAACCGGAATTACGGATACTACACCGCCGATTTGGACACCCGGTTACAAAACGCCTTCTACAATTGTTTGACGTTGTTAGGCCATACGGATATAGAAAAGGACGTACTTCAAGTTATTGAAATGTTTTACCACAATTATTAACTATACCTATAGGCCCTATAACGATTTAAGTTTTGCATTTATGTTGACGTAGACTTTAATTTCAAGGTAATTATCAATATTATATATTTAGATGGCTAACTGATATTTTACGCCATCGATGCGGCAATATCATCCCAAGCCATTAAGTTTACACGAAACGCTTTCGAAACGAACTATTGAAACGATGTAGTTGAATACTACTCAAAATTTCATTTAGGGCCTCCGAATTGAATTATCTACGAAGTTAACACAACCTTTAATTTAACAAAATAGAGTATTAAGGTTAGCATAGCCGGTAGCGAATATAAGCAAATACTAATAAAATCACTATAAGGTATGGGGAAATGCTAACGGTACTATAAACTGTTGAAGAAAAAATATACGATACTATTTAAAGGCCTAAAGGGTATCAGTTCCAAGGAATCCATTTTACAAATAACGGTTAACGCCATTAACAACACTTTGAGCCTAAGTAGGCTTCTTCTTACGCTCATTGTTTTTAATGCTTACCCAAAAATCCATACTAACTCTACATCATTACTCACCATAGTATAAAGTAAGAATGTTATAATAAAAGCTATAGCAACGTTACGTTCCTTACGGGTTAAAAACGAAGTATTTAAAACTTCAGCTACAAGGAATAACCTACGCGAAACTGGCGTTTTAGACTTATCATTATAATTTAAGGTTTTAGTGTAGAAAACCAAAGACAGATGGGTTGGCATTTGGTCAATTGACGGGTTCTAAAGCTATAATATAATCGTTAAGTTGCCAAATGATACGAATTCGTTTCGCTAGATAATGGTACGAAAATATAGGAAAAAGATAAATAGAAGGGGTACAAGACCGTAATCTGATTAAAACTACCGACAGGATACCCCCCCAAAACGACGAATCCAAACCGCTTCCAATTTCATTCTACCCCCCTAATTACAATTTCGGCAATTTTCTACTATACGAAAACGGCCCGTTTATACTAAAACCATTAACATCTTTTCGCTAAAGCCGCCCTTTTAGGTTAAAAACTAAAAAACGCCCCAGAAATTTTACCGCAAGTTCCTTTATTACTTAAAAGGAGATGGCAAATCGTAAGCTGAGCCTAAAACTCTTTTATAACAGTATCATTACTATCTCAAGTACCCCGTACCAATAATCTATCTAAATGGAAATCTAAGCTTTAATCGACTAAGTTGTATTTCGTTTTAAACGGTTCGAGCCAATGATTTACGATAACAATGATTTTTTTATTCGCCTGGCTTATGAATTTAAATATAAAACCGGAAAATGTTTCTAGAAAACCTTCCTAATTATAAAAGGTTATAATGACAATGGTAAAAAAATATTATAACCCAATTGGTCACCTTATAATGCGTTAGTCACCGCTTAATCCTTACATTCAAAACCTCTCTTAATATACATTATATCTTATATATTGAACTTCGTAATATTATGTACATATATACATAATTAGAAAACCTGATTAAATGACCTATTTACATCGATATGCATATAGATTTTAAAAAAACACTACGTACCTAATTCGATCTTATGTATAATAAGCTCTTTTACGGATTAGCTAAAACTGGTGTTTACTAGTATAATCCATATTAAAAGCACTATAAAAAACGGCTCGAGATAATTAATTCGACTTTCGACCTATGCTTATTAGTGTTAACGGTTCGCTTTAAGGGTTTTATATTAACAGGTAAATAAACGGACGATATACCAACGTTATGTAACGCCTGGTTTTCCGTATTGAAAGAAAGAAAACTTTTGAAGGTCAGCTTAGAAGCGAAACCTAAGACGTACCTAACGGAAAACTATATAAACAACTTTAATAACGTTTCTATCACTTTTCGAAACCGCGTTCTAAGCTATTATGAAAAAAGGGTAGTTAGATAAAGTTTCCCTTATCGTTTTGGATAACGAAAAACGGGCCGACGAATATAAATACCAAATTGTATGTGGCGTTTAGGTTGTTTCGGTAACTTAACCAAAAGTTACATTGAACCTTGCGGTTGCCGCGTAATGCAAAACCGCCTCGTTAAACGAGGTATATAAAACACTTAACGAATGCTTTATATGGCAAATTCATAATCTAAACCGAAGTTTAAAATTCATACTGTTAGATATTTGTGCTATAAAGATATTTATTTTTACTAACGGCTCTTTCGTTAATAATTATGAGTATAATTCGGAAATAACTTTCGTATTAATCCTCGGTAAAAAAACGCTAGCTCGAAACAACTTTACGCTCCGTGTAAACATTATCTATTAAAGATTTATCAAATACAAGCGGATTACGAAGAATGTCGTAACTTCGAAAATTTTCAATATAATTAAAGGTTTCAATTCGAATAAAATCATAGCAATAACAGTCTAAATAATTATTTTTAACCTTAGTTTACACCTTATCTTATTCGTTATATATACTGACTCGTTTTCGCTTTAAAAATATTTGGTTAAATTAGGTATTACGAACGAGAACCGCTTAATAATCGATATTATAGCTTTACGTAAATCGCATGAACGCCGAGAAATCGAGGAAACGTAGTAAATTAATGTGAAGTTTAACCCGGCGGACGTAATAACTAATGCTACACCTAATCGAAGCGTTAAAAACGTTTATATTGATAAGCACGCTGTTTATTAGTGTTATTCAATAGGTTTCGCGACTTTAATAAAGTTGGTGTGGATATTACTACACACAGTTATAGGTAGTATACAAAAGGCAAGTAGCAGTTCACTATATTTCTGGATGTACTCCTGAAGAGTGCATAATAACGTGTCACATTGCAGGCTGCACTCTTGCAAGACGCAAAGTGCTCCATGCGTGGATCGGTCTGGAATGACTATTACGGACCGAACGACAATATATGGATCGGTCTGGAATGGCTATACCATACCGAACAGTAATACGTGGAGCGGTCTAAAGCAGTACTTTTTGGGTGAGGACTTAAAAAACCCTTACCTGTAGCGTGTAACTCTAAATTCTTCTCCGGATCTGATTATCTTTCTTATACTACAATATCAATTATAGTAATTACTCTTTAAAACCTTAATTTAGGTAATACCATCTTTTTAAACTTTATTAAAATTAACTAATAACTACCTTGGTTAACTATAAAAAGCTTAAAAAAAATAAGATACATGTTAAAAACCTATAACCAGATTTCGTAACAGTGTTGACTATTTCTATTTTAATACTTTGTGTTTACAAAAATTATACCCCAACGTGTAAAAAAATTCTAAAAACTAAGTAATTTCAAAAAGGATAACTTTAGTACGATACCAATAACTTTTATTTAGCTTTTTAATTACTAGAAGACTCGTTATGTTATTATCAACCCTTGTTTAGCGCTTTAAAATACCCGAGAATCTTTTGGAAAGCGTTCTATAACGTATCAGACCACGTAAGCCAAAACCACCAAGTTTCGAAACCCTTAGTTAAAACCTATCCGATTTTAGATATTTAATCCGCTCTTTTAATTTAAAAGCGGTTACGATATACTTATCTGAACCGATCGCTTTAACAAAAACGGTTACGTACAAAGTAACCGAACTAATTACTTTACTAAGTTCAGTTTCGACACATTGATTTAAACCGACTACCAAATACCGGATTCCATAATACACTTCTTTACAATTACACCTCTTGTTTCTTTTATTCTCTTTACACTTCCTTTACCTTATTTATCCTTTTGCATTCGCTTTACGAATTTTAAATTTATTTTGTATAACATTTAAGTTTTTCTAACCGTTTAGTTAACGTCACGTTCTCAAACACTAACAATACTAATTTGAAACGCCTAATTGGTTTGTAATAACGTATTATTTATTGTTTAAAATTTATTTACACTAATAAACAATAATAAGTCCTGTTTCAATCATTTGAATTGCTTTATTTATCTTGCATTTGTTATTTATAAAATGTATTACCCTAAACTTTGGAATACAAACGTATCTGCAATCTTACCACGACGAACAATCACTAACTAAAACCGTTCCGGTATATCAAATACGTACCGAAACCACCCTAAAACGCCTAAAGCTATAAACTAAGAATAACATTACTAAAGGAAGCTAACGCCAACTTTAACCTCCTGGTATAGAATATGGGAATTAGAAAGACTATGATATACGAAATCGACCTGAGCCTTTGGAATAACACTATCAATTYGCCAATTAAAAAACTCGACCTATATATGGAAAACATATATATTTTAGCCGTTATGTTTCGTCACTGGCAAAAAAAAGCCTAGGAATCTAACTTGTTCAAAATTTCCATAAAAACTTTTCGAGTTAGACGTTAGTTATATAATAAACAGTAAATCCTATTATTACTACTGCCTTAAGGATTCAGTTACAAATTAAAGGAATTAATACTTGAGGAGGTAAGAATAGCCGTTTTACGAAAGCCCTATTCGAAATATTATAATTTATCGACGTACTATAATAGGAGGATAACGATTTATACCTAACGGAATTTGGAAATGGGTATTACCTTACTAAGTAAAAAAGAATGTTATTGAGAAGACAAGCATGAGGTGTAAAACGACCTAATCCTGTACCTGTACTTTAAATTGAAAATAATGACCCTGAAAAAGAAAAAGAGCTATAATTCTTTGGAAGAATGTAAGTATAATATACCCTTACACCGATATACACTATAAAATAAAATCTAATACTGAATTACCCCCCGAATATAGGAAATAGCTCGTTCGACTATAGCTGAAGCGGTCGAAACACCGAAAACAGCCCGATAGATTACGGAAGGATCGGTTAGAATGCAGAGAATATCCCGATTTAGCAAATGAAGAGCGGCATAAAGCGTTAATACGTACCTTATGGACTAATTCCCGTAAACCATAACCCTTATTGCGACCTCCTACAGTATCGTTTTTCTACGGATAAGAAAGACTTTACAAAGTTCACTAACTTTTCTAGGCTATAGAATAGGGATAATAATTATAACAATAAGACGTACAACTTACTTGACAATAAAATACGTGAAATACTTAATACGTACGAAAAAATAGATATTAATTTATCTTAATTTTATATTGTTTTACTTAATATACCTTTCGGATAAGTTAAAAAGTAGTATATATATTATCCAACGTAAGTAAATACATTCATAAAGTATTACGGCGATTGAAGTTTTATCTGGATACGAAATTTAATTAAACTTTACGATAGGAATAAAACCGGTATAATTTAAAAATCTGTAAAAAGCTAATAGGAAAACTCCGATTAAAACCCATAGAAAACTTTTTCAGCTTTATTAGCTAATTTTCAAAAGTGTTAGGTAACCCTTCAACCGAAATATTAAGGTAATAAACTTTTTATCTAAGGAATAACGAAAACTTATCGCTTGTTTAAAACCTTGATATATCGACGAGTGAACTTTGAATCAGTATTTATAGCTAATAAAACTAAAGGCAAACCCTTAATCACGAAATCAAATCTCGTTGACATAATTCACTACATTTTAAACCAGAAATTCAAGGTATGCCTTAGGTAAAACGAACGCCTAAAATACAGGTACTAAAAAGGAAACTCTAGTAATGAAAGACGGGGATAATCGTTCAAAAATGGAATGAACGTATTAAAACCATAATAATACTTGCGGAAAGATATACAAAACACTATAAGTTTGTAAAAGAGGTACATCGAATATTCTAAAGTTAGTTACTAATTTACAAACCATCTAGTTTACGAGTAAATTCGGATGAAACAACAATTTTAAGCCGAGTGTAATTTCGTGGATCGAATAAAATCTAACATGGTAATATACGCTATAAATTACAAAAGTATAGATAATAGATTCGATGCCTACCCTTACGAAGATTCATCTGGAAAAGACGACCTTGAGCAAAATAATACCTATATATTAACTTACGATTATAAAAACGTTTAACGTATATTCAGAGGCCTATAAAATGCTTTCTTTATATATATTTCAGGCTAGAACTACGTAAACGCAGTACTTACAGTCTTTAAAACTTCCCAATTCACTTTTTTTAACAAATACGGAAACAGGTTTGAGGGTATTACATTTAATATTAACGTAGCCGAAAATTCGACGGCCGGAAAACTACAGTTGTAAGCGCTTACGATAGAATTTTCAAAGTTTCGGCTTAATCGAATAAAAGAATACCGAAAGATCCTATTTAGTAAAGAAGAAACGTCGTCGCTTAGAACAATCGTTATAAATACGCGTTTCGAACCGGTTAACTTTTACGTAATAAATTTTGAGATACTATTTTTACTTTGACTAAGTAACATAAACAAGTTGGGAATTGAAATTCGAAATACGACTAACCAGCTTATCCGCGCCTTAAATGGTATATTCGTACCACTCTAACTTAAGTTTCATTATTTATATTGTTTCCCTAAAAATCGTATAATAAAGTCTGTTTACTTGAATTAACCGAAATTACGAACTTTATACCGACAGTTCAAATTCTTGGTTAAAAAACGTTTTTTACGTTAACTTTACGCCGTAAGTTACATAAACGTGAGAAAATACCTACTTAAAATTAACGAAAAGTTTTTCCACAAGTATTAGTTACATTTTTAAGCCCTATAACGGTTTAAGTTCCGTCTTTAGAACGATATGGATTTTAACTACAAAGTAATCATTAATATTATGTATTTAAGTAGTCAAATAATCTTTTACATCGTCAATACAATAATATTATTCCAGGCCTCCAAATTTACATGAAAATCTTTTGTTATAAACTATCACAACGTTTTAATAAACTATTAATTAAAAGTTTACCTCGGGCCTTCAAAATAGATTACGTATGACGCCAACATAGCTTTTGATTCCACCGAGTAACGTCCAAAACCTGTAATAGCCGGCAACGAGTATAAATAAATTTCAATAAAAGTTTTATGGGGTATTGGAAAGTGTAAACGATACTAAAAACAACTAAAAAACGTATACGGTATTGTCAAAGAAAATAAAAGGTATTAATTCTAAGTAATATATCTTTTAAATCGCGGTTAACATTATTAATAACAATTTTAGCCTTAGTAGACTTAGCCCTACGCTCCATATCTTTAATACTTACCCAAGAATTTACACAAAATCAACTCTATTACTATCTATAGTATACACGGCTAATATTATAGTTAAAGTTATAACGGTATTACGCTTATTGTAAATAAAAAAAGATATATTTAAAGCGTTGGCTATGAAGAATAACTCATATAAAACTGACCTTTAAAATTTAACATTATAATTTGAAATTTTAGTTTGGAAAACAAAGGATAGAGAAACTAGCTTTTAGAGGATTAACGGGTTTAAAATCCATAATGTACTTGTTAACTTACCAAACGGAATAGGTTTATTTCGTTAAACAATACTCCGCGAATACTAGAAAGAGGTGAAAAGGAACGCCCCGAAACCGTAGAACGAATAAAACATTTTGCAAAACATCACTAAAATCGGCGAATTTAAGCCGAACCTAGCTCCAACTTTACCCCAAAAACGGCACATTTATATTAACCCCTCCAAAACCTTGCTGCCGAAGGCATCCCTTCGGCTAGAAAACTAAAACATGCTTTAGGAATTTCGCCACGGACTCCTTTACTACGTAAAATGAAATGGTAAACCCGGAGCTTAGCCTAAACCTCTACCGCAAAAGTATTATTAATATCCCAGGTACCTTATTCGTATAATTTACCTAAAAAAAGATCTTAGCCTCAATCGACTTAAACGTATTTCTTTTTAAACTTTTTAACCTAGCGGTTTAATGCACCTTCAAAAGCTTCTCTATCCACCTTATCCACGAAATAAAGGATAAAACCGGAAAACCTTACGAAAAAAAATCGCCTAATTATTGAAAAATGCAATAACGAAGGTAAAAAGAACATTATAACCCAATTATTTACGTTATAATGGGCTAACTATCGCCTAATTTTTACATTTGCGGATTTCCTTAACGCATTATATTCCTTGTAAATCGAAATTCGAAATATAACGCAGGCATATACCCAATCTGAGGAACGACTTCAACGATGAATTTACGTCGACATACCCAAAAAACTTAAATAACACCACCCTCTTAAGACGATTTTATGCATTTTAAACCCATTTTACAGCTTATCTGAGGCTGGTATTTACTGGTACGATACCTATTAAAAGTACTATAAGGAATGGCTCGGCATAACCAGTTTCACCTACGACCCATGCCTATTAATATCGATAACCTGTTTAAAAGACTTTATAGTAAAAGGTATATAAAGGGAAGACACTTGAACGTTATATAATACCTCGTTTTTCACTTTTAAAAAGAGGAAACTTTGAGAAACAATATTTTAGGTTTTATGTAAAAGGGGAAATTAAATAAGATTTCCTATATAGTTTTAGATAACGCAAAACGAGCCGATAAATATGGGCATTAACGTATACACGATGCTTACGTTGCCTTTATAATACTACTAAAGGTAGCATTTGACCTTTTTATCGTCGCGAAATGCTTAAAAGACCCGACAGACAATATATATAAGGCGTTTAACAAAGGTTTATCTGAATAAATACCTAATCCAAAACGCGGATTATAATTTATACCATTCAATACATATTATAAAGCTATTTGATTTGAACTAACGACTTCTTCATTAATAATAACGACTATAATTCGCAAATAAACTTAGTTTTAGTCTCTGATAACGAAATACCGGCTACAAACGGCTTTACGTTTCGAGGAAATATTATTTATTAAAGTTTTACCAAGTACAAAAAAGTTACGCCAAGCGTTTTAACTTCCGAAATCTATAGTATAATTAGAGGTTTCGATTCGGTATTTCTATAACGATAACGATCCGGATAATTGTTTTTAACTTTAATTTACACCTTATCCACCTTATCGTTTCTACTAACTCCTTTCGCTTTATAGGTACCTAGTTTTATTAGATATCACAAACTAAAAACGTTTTATAATCGATATTATAACTTTACTCAAGTTATATAAACGCCATGAAATCGAAGAAATAAGGTAAATAGACGGAAAATTCAACCTAGCGAATATAATAACTAAGGTTATATCGAAAGAAGCAGTAAAAATACTTATATCGATAAGTATATTATTTATTAGAGTTATTAATAAGGTTTTAAGATCCCAATAGGCTATTACACCACTTTTTAGCTAATTTGAATTGGCCTGTATTACGTTATTTATACAGATTTACGATTTTGCCTTTATTTTAACCCATTATTCGCGCCAATATCCGATTTTACCACTATTTAACCCTACTATTTTATACCGCTCCCACGATTTTAGCACTTTTTACTTTACACGCCTCGACCCAACGAAATTTTACATTCGTTTCTTTTTCTATTTAATGTTTCTATTAGTACCAACTTCAATCTTTACCTTTATTTTCATTTATAATATCTTACCGATTTTGAATATTACCTCCTTTATATTCTATACTTTATATCACGATTATTATATTGAATCGTTTACTTTGTACAAAGCCATAATATTACTGTATATCGTACTAAATTATGTCCGGGTACGCCTGCCCGGCTGAAGGGGTATTTATTTATTACCAAAAGGAAAAGGTAATGCTGTCACGTCCCTACTATCCTCCCTGTCGTTGTTCCCTTAATATTGACGCCACTATTTAACTATATTAACGAATCCAGAACTAAAAATACTACCTCGGCCAGACTTTGATCGTTCTAGCCGTACTTAAAGTACCTCTTCGGTTAAACTTTGTTAATCCTAGTCGAATTTATTAATTCAACCCTTTTATAATTAATACGGTAATAACAATATCACTACAAAAACTTGCTAATTTAGACCTTTTACAATTAATATGGAAATAACATTGTTATTACAAAACCTACTAATTTGGATTTTCCTAATCACAACCAAATTATTACTAATAATTTATAGGTACAGAGTATCTAAAGGGAAAAAAAGGATTGCCTGTGTAGATATTACTACATACCCTTATAAATAGTATATATAAGGTAAGTAGCAGTGCACTGTATTGTAGGGTGCACTCCTACAGAGCATACGATAACGTGTTACACTGTAGGCTATACTCTTGCAAGACGCAGAGTGCTTTATCCCTGGATCAGTTTGGAATACCTATTCCAAACCGAACGATAATGCATGGATCGGTCTGTAATAGCTACACCAGACCGAACGGCAATACGTGAAGCGGTCTAGAGTAGTACGATCTGTATGAGTACTTATAAACCCTCACGTTTGGCTTGAACCTCTATATGCTCCTACGGATCTGATTATCCTTTTTATACTACAATACCAATCATTCTGATTACTCTTCAAAGACCTTAATTAACGTGAAAAGCATCGTTTGAGACCTTACCGACAGTTGGTATATAATTATTAGCCTTACAATTGTATTTTTGTTTTATACTTTTTCGCGGTCCGAAATATAATATCCACGCCGTTCCAAAATTTATACCAAGGTATACAACTTACATTGACTTCGGCTTTACTAATTTTCCTCTATTTAAATATATCATTTCGCGCCGCCCCAAATATACTGTTACACTTTTTCTTATGCACTTTAAACTTACTAGGTATTTTATTATTCACTCCTTTTTATTTTCATATAAGATATCGCACCGCTTCTAACATATTACCTCTTTTTATTTAATATACTTTAAGTTATATGTATCTCTTATAAACGATTGTTTTAGGAAAAGTAATAACATTTCTATACAACGTATTATATTATGGCCGGGTGCACCGGCCCGGTTATAAGAGTCAGTTAATTACTATTAAAAGGAAAGGGAAAGAACGATGCCGTTGCGTCCCTATTATCCTCCCCATTGCCCTCCCCCTTTTACTAACGTCACCTTCGTTACCTTTATTGACGCCATCAACTCCAACGAGGATATAGTGTTACGCCTTAGGTCGTATACCCTTAGGTAACGGCGCAAGGGTATTTTAACCCTCTTTATGGTGACGCGCGATAACGTCGTTAAATTCGCATGCGTAGTATATACGTAAGCCCTGTTTTTAGGCGGTAATAGCGGTCGCCGACTACTTAGTCCGCCGGTTAACGCCTATTATTAATTATTATAGGTTCATTTTGGTTATTTACGACCGCGGTTCTTTTTGGAGCGCTCTCAACATTGAATTTTTTAAAAAGAGGATTTTGAAAAACGGTTTTTACTATAAAGGCGGCGAACGCATAACTCGGATTCGGCTTACGGCCTTAGAACCAACGAAATACAGGCGTATCCATTGCCAATCATCTTATAGCGATAATAACGGGCCAAATAACCCCTACTTTCGTAATAATCGCTAATAGGCCTACCCGTGGCCGCGAACGCAACCTACGGTACGTAAGGCACATCTATTAGCGTCACTAAGGCTATAGACCCAGATTAACCGTTTGAACGCTTTACGCGTTAAAAAGACCTTGTGATGCACCTTGGTGATACGTAGTTCGAGGAGACGAAATAGTTCTGCCTGGTATTCCTTATTTACAGGATTATTAAAAAGAGATCACAGGTGGATTTAAGGTATATAAATTGTGGAGGAGCTTTCTAAAGTTACTCTTACGGTATCGAAGGGCTTCTATAGATAAGGGGGGTTTTACCTACTGGTAAAGGGTAAGGTTTATAACCTTAAAAAAAACCTCATTCCTCCTCCTAAAAGCTGAAAAAGAAGGGAAAAGAGGAGGAAAGGGAGGGGGAGTAGTGGTCGCGGTGGGGGAGGACGACGCTAGAAAGTAGGTAGCGATGGCAGGGCTTGGTAGAGCCGAAGGGGAGGCGGCGGCGGGGCAAAGAGATGCGGGGGCGGAGGCGGCTATGGACGAAATAATGCCCGATAAGGTCGGGCTGCTTTTGATGGTGGTAGTGTTGGTGGCGGCTGTGGCGGCGGAAGTGGCGGCGGTAGCCGCGGCGGTGCGGTGGTACTTTCGCACCAAACGCTGCCGTACGGACCTGTTTTTACGCGGCATCTATTTAAAGGTAAGATTAGTATATAGACGTTAGTCGAATAACTTACCTATCGGAGCGGTTTGGGATAGGCAATGAAAATGGAGGTTTATTTAAGTTAAAATAGGAATTTTTCTTAACTTTGGATACGAGCCTTTAAGAGGAGAAAAAAAGAAGGTTTACCTGAATAGATAAAGATATATCTTTTTATATTAATCCAAAACATGTGGCGGCGTAATTACCCCAGCGTAATTACCCCTATGCACCTACATGTTTATACTCTTTTACGAAATAATAAAAATCGTTATTAATAAATATATCATTACCGATTTATTATATTAACTAGGCCCTTATTATCATAATCATCGCGGCTAGAAATCACTATTTAAACCTCTATGAAACACCCAGACGAAGAATTACTACTTCGAACGTTTGCAATTGTTATCGTAACCATACTGTTATTATAAAAGCTTTATTTAGAAACTTTGAAATTGTTACCATAACCTCATTTTTATTACAAAAACTATTAATTTAAACCTCTACAACTTTTACCGCAACTAGTTTTTCATTACAAAACTACATATACGGAACGGATTCGCTATAACTATAATATTTCTACTAGGGCCATGGGTATAGAATACAAGGAAGAAAGAAAAGATTGCCTGTGTGGATATTACTATATACCCCTATAGCTAGTATATATAAGCCAAGTAGTAATGCACTATATTGCAAGGTATATTCCTGCAAAGTGCACGATAACGTATCACGCTGCAGACTGCACTGTTGTAAGCCGCAAATTGTATCATGCGTGAAGCGGTTTGGAATGGGTATTCCAGAGCGTATAGCAAAAGGGCCACTGCCCAGATAAGAGGTCTATAACCTTCCATCTGTGGCGTGCACTCTCTGTAACGCTTCTTCTAATCCCTCTATCTTTTACTACAATACCAAACTTTCTGATTACTCTTCTACTCTTTTAATTCACATGCATTGGGCTGAGACTTTACCGACAACTTATTTCCGAAAATTCTGGGTTTATGTCGGCCAAAAAAAGGTTCTATCGATAATTGAGGTTTGAGGAAATACAAGCCTATTATAAAATTAATGAATGGAACACAACTAAAATTGACCAAATTGTTAAATAACTTTAATGATATTAACGATATCTGTAAAAAAGAATCTCATCTTACTTCAAAAAGCGAAAGTTTTAAACAAAGCGAATATCGACAAGATTACCGAAAGAAAACCACAACGATACCTTAAACACAGGGTTTAAATAGCCTATATTAACACTTCATTATAATTAGTGGCATTTTATGATTTATCGATTACGATAAAAGGTTAAAATCCATGTAATAAAAACTTCAATAGGTTAAGCAAAGGTAATCAGAAACAAATAGACAACTTGGACGAAGATACTAATATGATACTGATCAACTCAACAACAAAAGAGTAATTATTTCTTACAGATAGCCTTTGTGCGAACAAGAGTAACCCATCGTGAAAAATCTGATTACTAATAATACTCGTAAACGAAAATATGTTAAATAAGTAATTCATAATCACCAACAACCTCATATACTAGAAATTATCCTAATGTATGCAAGAAAATCGAAACGTGCGGCCATCAAAGTTTTACGATAGAATGGAATGCTTTAATATCCGTAAAGTATCCCACGATACGTTAAAAATATCACCAAAGTACTATGACTACCTCCAATACCTTTAATTGTATATATACTGATTTTTAGAGATTTGCTAAGTATCTTTTCAAGCTTGTTACAACGAATGAAAGAAGTTGAATAATAAAAGTAGTGGCTTCGAAGAAAAAACATACAAAATCAAGAAAATTGACGAATTCAAATAAATTAACGGAATAAACAACCCCGCCCACGCCATAACCAATTCCATGCCCAATAACGAACTAAAAAAGTCTGTACAAAATAATATGCTAACCGTACGGACCGAAAGCCATTTGGACCGTCCGGTACATAATATGCAGTAACAAGGATACCGTGAAAAATCAAAAAACTATAAGAGTAACAATATTCCAAAAAAAAAAAAAAAATGCTTGGAATTACTATCAAAAGATACGTAATTAGTAGCGCACAAATTAACGCGCGTAAGTCCATAGCGAAAAACTTGTATACGGTATTAAAGGTTGTAATTAAAGTGAATTTAGGTGTAAAACAGGTTGTAACTGATAAGGGTCAAGCTGACGGAGTTAGAAGCAACTTCAAAGATTAGTACAATCTTATGGTTGACTACACTGACGTATATTCATAAAACAAAAAGTCGCCAATATTAGAACCGCAGGCAATTGCAATACAATCAAGTCAACTACGCTGACTATAAATTAATTATAATAACTGAAAATTAACTTTATTGGTTTTTTGTTAACCGCAAGTTAAATGCAATAGGTGCCTAATTTGTACTAGGGCACGTGCTATGTAATTAGCCATACAAATTAGTGTGCATACCAGCTACATATCTGCAAACTTAGAAGTAACACATCAACATCTTCAATGAAATACCAGTTACTTCAACCTGAGTGTTGAACTAACTATGTTGCAACGATAAAAGCCTATCAACAACCTACCTATTTAACTAAAACCTATGTTTCCGGGGGGGTTCTCACTCGAAAACGATTTACTTGAAATTTAATTCAAGCTTTTAAAATACCTTATTTATATTATTAGAGTTTGATCTCGCAGTTTTCAACGACGATATGTATGGCTAGTGGTAATTAATTACGGACGTATTATGTTGGGAATAGGTCGAAACCTACTCAAATAGGCTGATCAATATAAAAATGAAAACCTTTTCTACCCGAATCATTAAATTCGATAACATCAAAGCTAATAGCGCTTATTCTTCGAAACTTATCATAAAGTTGACCTAGTTTTTTCATTTTCGAAAGATTTTTGAATTTATACTTTCTAGAAAGTATCAAACGTTACCCTCCACATGAAATTATTAGGACGAAAAGCGGTATTTATTAGCGGTTTCTTTTTTATGTTGTTATATAACCTCCATGTTGGAATAGCAGTCAAATGCCGTATAGTTAAGTCCACTATACTTACAGTTAGTTGATTGTACTTATTACAAATTGACTGCAGTTTATGGGATTGACTAACAGTGTAATGCAGTAGGTACTCACTTCAAAGTAGGGAACAGACCAAATCATTTGGCTATACAAATTAGCTTGCAGACTAGCTAGCGGTCCATCAAACTTATAACTTACAACTCATCAAATCAACAACTAATTTTGATGAAGCACCAGTTAATTCGACCACAGTAATTCGGATCGACTACGTTGCAACGATGAAAGCCTATCAATACACTATTACAATTTATAAGAATTCAGGTACATTGAGAATATATTAAACAAAATATTTCACCTTTATATGCGGCTTTCTAACTGAGATCATCAAATGTTTTACCGGCTAAATAAGGTTAATGTAATATTTGTACGTTAAGAATAAGTGTTTAATACATATAATTATAATGTGTTCGTTATCCAACACTAATCGATAGATAAAAAGTTAACCATTTTCATTTAATTCAATATAAACTAAGAAGGAATATTAATACGTTGAAATTTCTTATTTAATTCATTCATCAACACTATTTGTTTCGGAGTATAAGGTAATCTTTAAGCGTTGTTTTATCCCTATAAAATTCTAAAGGTGTTATTAGATACCATTTATTCAATTTCAACCACGGTCATTAATAATTATACGAAGAAAACTGTAAAACTGCTAATAGCGGTTGAAAACCCGCTTTACGCAAGCTTCGACATCCATAATTCTCATAACCTCTATGGTAAGGATTATTCATAAATGGTTTTTAATACCTATCATATAATGTAAATCGCCAACTCGTTTCTAAGGTAAATCGACTATAAAATTAACAAATAACTCATTCTACAACTATTTAAGAACCAATTGAGGTTGAAGAAATCTTTTTCGATAATGTAACTCAGAAATTATCCGCCTAAAAATATTATAATTACGACAAAACATCCAAGTACCACGGTATGAACCGATTGAAAAGTAAATTTACAATATTTTCGTGATATTAATATAACTACCAAGAAACCCGATAATAAATAAATCATATATGACTTAAATAAATGCGATAGTAAACAACTAGTGAACAAAAAAAACCCAATACGATTGTGATAAAGTTAAAATATCCAATCGTTTACCATATATCACAAAATACAAAGTGTCAATATTTAATTAACGTTAACGCGAATATCAACTGGGTAAATACAATAATATGTACGTATTGTAAAAAACAGATCAAACTATATGGCGTTCCAGGTAATATCGGATTCCTATATATTTTAGAGATCATACTTTATAAAAAGCTCTTGGATCTCGTATATAGATTCTCTGTAAATAGTAAAGCGAAAACTACGTGAGCTTGGAAACGTAGAGGTAGCTAGTTATTGGAGACGAATAACTCGTAGTTCCCGGTCCAAATATTAAGAATTACAAAGACTTTCAAAAACGTTATAGTCGATTCGTAATAGAATATCGAATTGTACATCATTCGTTCCCTTATTTCAACCAAGTTGACAACGGAATAAGAAAAGCCGTTTTAACTAAAGGATTTTCCTTTTAGAAATTTGTTCAGTTACAATATAGTATTTCAAGTTTTTACAATTGGTAAAGATAGTAAACGAAGTAAACATATTATAAGACTTTACGTTTTATGATTTAAACCAGCTTATAATCCCTAAAAAGTCTTTATCTAAAACTTCGTAATTACACTGAACGAGTGACAAACTATTGAATTAATACGTTATATAGCGGTGGACTCCCCGTTAATCACAATAAATTAGTAATCCCTAAAACATTATCCGTAGTAGTCTACTTCCAGAAACGTTTTTCATTTAAAGTCCCATTAGATAAGGATAGGTTTTGCGAAAATCGAAAGTTTCAACCGCTCTAATCCAACTTTTGATTCAGGCCCTTAACAAAAAGTAACTCCCTTCCTAATGAACCTTTTAATGGAGCCAAGAATCAAAAATGAATCTCGAATAAACTGTCGGTAAAAGTTTGCGATTCAAAGAAATTCTCCTACCCCTAATACTGAAATGTAAGCTGTTTACCTTAGGATAACATGTAAACTTTCCGGATTTATACGTAGCACGATCCCAGCCTCGACAATGAACCCCAATATTTAATTTTAATATATTCAAGTTAATTTCAGCGGCGGTAAAAACGCTTGGTGTCTATTCAATTTTGATATTTTAATCTTTCAAGATATAACTCGAAAAAATTAATACATCATTGAGATAAGCTAAATAAAAACAAACCCAGAAATACGCTTAATATTGGTAAGACTTAACCTGTCAGGTAGATAAGTCCTACTATATCTTTTGAAAAGAATGTTATAGAATAACTAGGCGTAAATTCGAGTTATAAATGATATGAATATTCAAATTAAGTTGAGCTATTGTTTGTTCATAGCCCATAAAATTATACCTTGATATAGTTGTGAAGATTACTCTTTGTATGACTGGAAAGTAAGTTAGTAAATAGTAAAAGTTATTGATAGTTTCCCTTTACTTGGCCGTATTTGTCAGATAGTCTAACAATGTAGTTAGGTTTGGTTTCAATAGCTAGACTGTGATATTTTCAAGTATATTAAATTGGTTTCTGATTTTAAAAGACTTTATTTTTCTTTTATTGTTAATGTCTAAGTAAGTTTTTTTGGTTTATACTTTGGTTAGCAAGTTGGTCTGCCTGTTGATCTTGTTAATTTTCCAATGCTAGGAACTTTTCATTTTTTTCATTGAAAGTGGGGTTTAGGCGGTGATTTTTACGTTTGATTAATTGTTAAGTTTAATATTAAAATAAATTGGGTTACTACAATATAGATGACGTAAACCCTTCACTGGTTTCGGAGAAACCGCAGGAATATAGAAATGAGATTTTATTTTGTTACTTCACTTTAATGAACAGGCTAAGCGTCCCTTTCCAAATTTCCGAGTTTGGCTATATTATGTGTCAATTCTCGTATAGTATTCAAAACTGCACAAATTGTGAGATTTTACACCTTAGTTTCATCAGCCAGCTAGTATAACAATGATTTGTAACTCTATCATTCGGGATGGTGACCTGTATACAAGTCTTTAAGTATTATATCAAAGGTATAGAGTAATGATATTTATCAACTTAGATAAGGGATTGTCGCAAATATTACTAAGGTTGACAAGATTTATTATAAAAATTTTTGCAGGATTTTCGAGGGTCGGTTTCTAAAAACATATAAATTATATCAGTATATTAGTATAATATTCGATCGTTCTTTTCATTTTACTGTTAAAGCTATTATACGTAATTTTTATCTTGTTTATCTTTGTATTTCGTAATTGGCTTTGTTTTGTTCGTCTTTTTGCTAATCTTCCCCATGTTTCATATATTATCCTGGTAACGAAAAAGTGTTTTTTGCCTATATATCTTCAGTTGAATGCTTTATATAATATATGGTTAGTAGTTGATACTGTATTTATCGCCTAAGAAGTTCTATTTCTTTTCCATTATCCGTTATCCATCGTTTTGAATTTAGCTCCAATTATATTACGTCCCTTTAGTAATAATGTCGTAGAATTGTGTAAAGGCATGATATTGTCGTTTGATTAGTGATAAAGTTTTTGAAATAGAAAAGTAACCATCTTCTATATCGTTAACACATGTTTAGAATGTTGTAGAGTCGTTCGACGTTGGCAACGGTAGGGTTAAGATCGTTATTTTACCTTGTTGTAAAAATAGTTGTTTATCTTGTTGTGAAAGTTGTTATTTGTTAGGTTTAAGGTGTAGAGTTATCGTAGAGTTTTGTATCCAAGAGAGTTCTTATCAAACTAACTACTGTTATATTATAGCGTTTGTCGTGTTTATTTATTTCACCTATTTTATTTGTTTATCAATTTTGCATCTGTTTACTAGTATGTCAACGTATCTTTCGATGTAAATAGTGAACAAATTTGGTTTAATAAACCTTCACAATGGGTAGTTTTGTTTTCCCTTTGTAATTGTATGAGAAAGGTTTTCTTTTTCATTGATTGATCAAGATTTTCTAAATTTTCCCGATCTCGTATACCTATTTCAAAGTGACTTAATCAATTATCAGTATTTTTTCATTTTGGTTCTTCAGTTTCAACATATAATCCAACAGTTTTTTAGAATCCGTGTCAATGATATTGGAAATGAGTTAAAAATTTAAGTCGTTTAATAACCAGGTTCAAGGTGTCTATAGTTGCCACACCCATATCTAATCCGATCATCATACCGTAAATCTCTGAAATGAATCCTCTACGTGTCACCTTTGTGTATTTCACAAGCGAAGAATTCATGATATTTCAAATGATTGTAAATTATTCGTAGGCTGTTGTTGCGTTAGTTATTGTTGTTACAAAACTGATTTGAAAATCGATGTCGATATTGTTTACGAAAAAGCCATCCGTGAAGATCATTAATTCAGTTGTTTTCAATTTCACAAGAACCATATTTAGTTCAATATCCATATTATTCATCTACCATGAAAAACGTTTGCTATGTTTATTAATATTGTTATTTCATAGATTGTGAGCTTTATTTGCCATCACGAGATTATAAAAGACTTTTGGTTAATATATAGTTGTTATTTATACACTATATGCACTTTATTTAACGTACTTTTCCATTTATAGGTCTTCGTTTTATCTATAATAGGCAAATAAACCCTTTGTTCATTTTTTCGGAGATTAAAGTATAGTTTATCAGTTTTGTTATTTCTATGTAAGTGCATTATCGGGATATTGAACCCTGTTGGGTTATTATTATCCAAAATTATAATAGGTTCAACTTTTGATAATTGTGATACCTTTTTTACCTTTTATTCTTCTTCTCCAAATTTCTTTGTTTTGATAAAAAGTGTATCGTCGGTTTTTATACCAATAATTCCGAAGTTTATATTATTTTTGATTAAAAGAAATGGGTTAAACCTCGAAGGTATTATGTCGAGCGTCTTTCTGAAGTGGTTTTAGTAAGTTAAAAACCAACACACACCTGCTTTAACAATGTCGTATAGTGATTTCTCATACTTAAATCTTGTTTTTAGTAGATATTTTTCTTGGAGTTATTTGGAAAGTTCCAAAGGTATGGTACGTTAAAATGTTTCGTTTGATTGTTTATATAATTAAGTAATTTCTCGTCCGTTAAAGGTCATATTCCCGTTGATTAGCAAAGAGGTAACGATAGTAACAATTAGTTATTAACTGATTGTCCAAATCTTTTGTAATTACTGTTAGAGCTTTAGACGTTGCAATGTTGTTAATTCTATTGGTTGAACTAACAGTAGTATTGAAATGATTAAATGGTGGCTGTCTTGTTCTAGATATGGAAGACCGCTAGCTAGTCTGCATAGTAACTTATATGGCTCATTTTTTAGCCCATACTCTAGTGTAAAGTGGGCGCATATTGCACTTAACTTATAGTTTATATAGTAGGCCAATAAATAATACACTCAACTTGTAGTTAGTATGGTCAAAGTTATTGTAAGTAAAGTTTTACTATTGAACTTTAATTTCTATTTCTTCAATACTGGCGGCTTTTTGTTTCGTATTGAACACCAATATAGTCGGTCAAACGTTTTCCGGTTCCTGTTGAATTATGTCCTCGTTGACAAGCCAGACCCCTGATAATGTCAGTTGATCTTCGTACCCACATTAACTCCAATTCCCTTTCATTTCTTTACAGCTCCGAGTTTTACCTTTACCTATTCCCGTATATAAGTTTTTCGCTATAAAATCGCACGTATGAGTTTACCTTCGCCATTAGCTTTTTTAACCTACATGGGTTAAATAGACTACTACTGTCACTACTACCTTTATTACCATTGATTATATTAATTGAGGTATGTTAAGATAATTTTTTAAAAATTTAATTAACCTTCGTAAGTTAATTGACCTATTCCTCTCCTTGGTTTAATTGTGTCTTTTTAAAAAGTCATTATCTCCCTAACAGTTTTCCAGTTTGTTAGAAGATTTTTGTTTGTTAGCACGTAATTTGGCCTTTTCCGGTGGCCTGTCAACATAGCTCGCGATGCGCAAAGTCAGCTTATTATTGTCTACAAACCTTCTAAATGCTCTGTTTAATAATGGCTTCGTTATGGCGTTAGCAGGATTATCCATTCCATCGTTCTATCGAAATTCCTCGATTTCTATATTTTCATAGACTTTATGAAGTGCTATTATATTAATTATCAGGCCCTTATCACTGGTGGTTCCGAGTTTTCAAAGGTATTCGAATAGGCTGCTCGAGTTGGTACGGATTACCACTTGAATAGAGGGAATCTTTAGTTGCCTAGAAATGAAGTTGAGGGTTTCTTATAGTGTTATGCCTATATTAAAGTTAGTTATTATACTGTAGATGTTTAAAGTTAGTACGATTTGTATAGTTCTTTTGTATTTAACGGAGGTTTAGTTAATTAGGTTTCCAATGATGTTAAACTGGTCCTTCCATTTGTTTTCATTAACAAGGGTTATTACAAAACTATTTTCAGAGGATAAGTTGGTGTTGTTTGTAAAGTAATTGTCTGTAAATATTATTCATTTGGCCTTTGTCAAGTTAATCAGAATTATGTTCATCCCTTGGGTTAATTTTTGTATTTGCTATTTAAGCCTTTTGTTCAGCTGGTTAAAGTTTTTATTTGTTCGGTTTTTTTCTTGTGATGTAATCGGTAGGTTGTATAAGATTTTCGGATGGTATAGGGTGGTGATTCAATTGTTACGGGCGCGTTATTCCAAACAATCTTTAAGCCTTATCCACGTTATTTTTGTCAATTATGGCTAAGTCAGCGCCTTACTACATTTGGAAAAAGTTGAAGCTAGTATTAATACTCAGTATGCGGATTGATGATCTGTTAAAGTTAAGTTAGTTTCTCTTTGATAAGGTCGTGACTGGTTTACAATCACACAACTTAGAGTCTTTCATTGTTTTTTGTTCTACTATTATAAAGCTAACAATTCCGATGACAAGGGTATCGTTAATTTTCATGCTTACCAAGCCAATATCATTTTATTTTTTTTCGTAATTAGTAAACTCGGGTTGTATGTCAAAGACTTATGTTTAGCCGTGACTCAAAATGTGACTGATAGATTAGGAATTAGTAGACGCTTATTTTAGTTAGTCCGTATAGTGGCTTGATATTTTCTATTAACTTTCTAGGAAGTTACATTGAACGTAGTTTCTGTGGTAGTTTTCATAAAATAATCTGCTGTAGATTGTTTTTTGATTACGTGTATGTTTACGTTGTATGGCGGCCAATGAAAGTGAAATGTTTTTTTTTTGGTCCGTAAACTTGTTTGCAAAACGACTACTAAGCGCTGGCTGACTTTCTGAATTGTCAACGATTGCATAAGTATTTAAATTCTGATTTTATTACCATATTATTAAGCGATTGAGCATGACTTTTCGTATGGCTTTTCAGTTGTTTTACTTTTGACTTCGTGTATAATTCGCGACTTAAAGATTTAGATATTCTTGTCGTGGAAGTTAAAGTTAGTTTTAGGTACGAATTATTTTACTTCGCGAGCTGAAAGGCCGTTAATTTAGATCTTATCGCTTTCCTTAAAAGGTTTGTCCAAAGTTTCAATAACGCCTTATGATCGGAGCTTGAACTTTAAGTTTTTGTTGTCTCTCTCTTTTTTGCTTACCCAAATACTATTATAGATACGACTTAGTGCATATTCCTTATTCTGAGCGTTCCTTATTTTCAGTTTTTTTTTTTTTTTCATCGGTGGCGTTTTAATAGCTTGTCGGTGATAGGTGAAAGAGGGTTATGTTGGCTTAATCGTTTCACTTGAAGGTCTTTATCGTTCGTCACATTCATATAGGGCTTAATCTACATGGTACAAAACATTGTAGAGCCGTTATCAGTTTTAAAAACTACTTCAAAGTTGTCGATATTTAAGATTTTATATGTTTTATCCCATTCGCCTGGCTCCCATTACACGAAGACTTTATTTTCTTTAACGGAAACATAAGCACGTTGATTGTCGTAGAGCCTTTTCTAGTGTTGAGGGCATTATTGATTTGATTCTATACCAATTTCTTTCGTAACTCCTTCAGTACCTTACCATAATCCACAGCTCTCCTTTGGGTACTTTCTAATAGCAGAAATTTACTCGTCAAACGTGGGTATACTTTCAAGACCAGTAGCATTAGCATTAAGTCATTAGGGCCCATAGTGTAGTTTAGGCCTTTTACTGCTATCTGAAGGCGTGACTTTTAGTCCATAAAGCTTCCAATCTCCAGTTTAATGATATTATACGTTTGGAGAAGTAGTGCGTGTGCTATTCTAACCTTCCCAATTCTTTATTAGGCCTTAATAAGTATGTGTTTATACTAAATCCTTATTATCTTGGCCTCTTCCTTAAACTTCGTTTCCGTAAATTTTGTACTGGTATCATAGACGAAGCCAATAAGTGGGCCTGAGTACGTGTTAATTTATAACATCCTTAACCTTTACTACCTATTCTTTGTTAATAGGGACTTTAGAGACTTAGCTCCGTTACAAGAGACTGCGGAAAGAATAACAAAATGAATAGGCTTGTTATTGAAGTAAAATACGTCGACTAAGATATTGCAATTGATGTCTTGATCGTGCTTTAGTGTAAATTTAAATTTCGAGGTGTTTGGGTATGCGTTTAGCAGTTATGGTAAAGCTTTTCGATGGATTTCGGGGTAGAGTATTCCAGATCTTTATATCTTACAAACTTTAGGATTTAGTGTAGCCTGTTAACGGTCAGGTAGTAAAAACATCGGTTTAATTGACGTATTCTTAACGTTGTTAGGTTTAATACCGTTGCTTATAGGATTTAAAGAGGGAATCATTGATACCATCATTTGAAATTAAGGGGAAACCACTAACTATTTTTAACCAGATTATCGGGGTTTTTATGTTTTCCAAATAAAGGAGTAAAAAGATGGTGGACTTAAGGATGTGGAACGTAATCAATTTAATAATAGTTTGTATTATTTTTGTTTCTCGTTACGATAGTTGTTTGCCTAGGCTGAAGTAAACTTTGGCTTTGCTAGCATTCTGACGATTGATTTCGGGAGTAGTACTGTTTTTTCTCTGCAATGCCACTTATTCCAAATAGACTTCTGTTAAATACTTTGTTGCCATTGTATTTGGAATAATATATTGAAATGTGTAGTCCGCATCGCGATCGTGAATATTAAAGGTATGTAAAGGGTTATGGGTTTGGTTAGGGTGCAAGTAATCGTTTTCGCTATTTAAACGGTATAGAAAGGCGTGATGGCTAATTATTAGACCGATTTAGGAGTAGTCTTTTTATATTATTAAATTTTCAAGGGTACTATCGGCGTTAAAGGCTTTTTTACCGACGAAGTTTACGATGTAGTTTAAGTAGTTTTTATCGGAATAAATGAGGTATTGAATGTGATTTATAACCTGTTTGTCATTTCGTTCGGCTGGATAGTGAAGATTTAACTAATTGATGGACTTTCCAAAACTCTAATATTTTTTGCTATTATTACGACTATAATTTTTAAAGTTAGTAGTTCAGTTTAAACCTTATTTTCGTTAGCGTTAGTGTAGTTATTATTTTTCATCCGGCGTTATTGAACCATATTTTGTACGTTATAAACTCTTCTAATTAGGATAGATGTAATATACTATTACATGAACTTTATTATCCACGTCGAGAAATTTATTATTTTAGGGGTATATACTAAGCGAGTTAGGTGTACGTATTATCAAGGTTGTAAACGAGAGCTTTAACTAGTAAAAAAAAAATTACAGGTAGTATTTAGGCGTTATGGGGCGTATTTAAATTTGTTGACGCTCTTGATAACTGCTCTTACCTTCTGGTGAAGTGTAGATTTGCCGGCGAAAGCCTTTCCCATCATTTTCTGGTACAAAATCAGTTTGTTAAGCATCTGATTTAGAATATTCATCGGTGTTTTTCTTTTCTTTTCTATTATCGTCATCTACCTTGTGTTGGCTTAATCCGTGTAATATTACGTAAGGTGGACATCGTGATCGAAGTAACTCTTTATACTATCGTAAATCTCTCGAAAAGTTGTTATTCGAGTTGTTATGGTCTTACTAAGTAAGCTCAATCCGGTTAGCGTAGCTTCCATCAGCTAATATTAGTCATCCCTCTTGACCGTTGCGCCAATGTCAAAAGTACTAATAATCCAGACGTCCTGGATTACGCTAACCACACTATAAGGGCTGGATATAACATAACATCGTGCACCTCAACATGCACATAACTCATGACTCAGACTGACGGCTCACAGCCTAAGTCCATAACACGAGTCATGAAGGTTAAGTAATAGTTTTCGGTATGCTTTATAAGGATTCCGGGATATAGTAAGTAAAAGCCCGAAGGAGGGACTTCCATTTACTTACAGATGTTTAAAAAGGGTATTATCTTCGTGTTAAACAAGTTGTAAGGCTTCCCGTTATACGTTTTTACGTTATTCCCTATTTTAACGAATTCCGTAAAAAGCTTGTATTTAATGTTAACCATTTTCACTGGTTTTGGAGGAAGGTCGCGAAAGTCGTCCCAGTCGTTGTTGGTGTTTCCTGACAATTGAAGTTTTAAATCCTCCGAGTCTCGGTGTTAAAGGTAATTACCAATTTCCTACCCCGAGGGGTAAAGTCTTGTAATAGGACCTGTGGTAGACTAGCGCGGATCAACGTACCTACTATGGAAGGTTTTTTAAGGGATTTGGCAAATTTGGGTAAAAGGTAAAGGGGTAATGAGGATTTGATCATAAAAAGCGTTTTGAGAAACTTGACGATATTATTGAATTAATCTTATGGCTTCTACGTTAATATATTTTATCGTATTAACGGACGTTACTTTATAGGTTTTGACGCCGTTGAAGGCTTACCTTACGTTTTCACGTAAAGGTTATAGTCTATAAAATAAATTACCAGATTTTTTATTGTTTATGTGCAAAGAAGTTTAATTTAACTGAAGGTTACAGGGATGTTCTTTCGAACGCGTTTCAGGGCGTTAAAGGTTTGTAATTCCCTTTTACTTAGGTTGTAGGTTATTGAGGCATTTCTTCAGTTTGGAAAGGTCGAAAGGGGTTTGTATTAGCTTTGGTAAAAAAAAATTTAATACATAAACTTATTGTTGTTCGAGTTTTGATTTTAACTTGGATTTGAAAATCTTTTGAAATGCTGTTTTTTTGTTAATGGTCCAGTCTTTCAAGAACTTATGATACTTGTAAAAGGTGCGGTCGCCTCGGTTAAATTCGTCGCCGTTGTCCTACTCGAACATATAGTTGCCAACAAAGTTGATTAACTTTTTTTAGTTAAATATTCGTTAAAACTTTCCCCCTAAAGGTCGTTATTATAGTATTTGACAAAGAGATATTCAAGGGCCTTAATTGCCTCTTTCATAAAGGGGTTGGCTATAGCTTTAAAATCAGTGTTTGCGGTAGCGATTTTGGTGTTTTGACGTAGAAGAGGCGTAGGGACTTGGTCATTCAACGTAAAGTCGCACGGCGTAGCTCTTTTGACGTAACTTGATAATTTTCACTGGTTTCGCTTGAAGCGTCGGTTTTTATGATTGAATTGACGTAGGAGAAGAGGAAAGAGTGAAGTTGGGATAAAGGTTTGGTATAAAAGGTAAGGTTAGAGGTTGTTTATTGTAGGCGGTAACACTTAGTTATTTTTATAGTAGTAGCTTCCATAGTAGTATTGAATTAGCCTTTTTCTAAATTGTTGATTTAAGAATTTTAGCGGTTAATATTAACGCTTTTAAAAAAGAATTTGATAAATATTTCTTGGTGTTTTCGATAACGATACCGTCACTACCGTTAAAAAACCATAAAAAACCGACATAACCTCAATTTATTTTTTATTCACTATCTTAAAAACCAACGTAAATCATATGGGTCTTTCTCAATAATTTTTCCTTTAATCTAGCCGCCTTTATTGATGTAAAGCCTAATCGTAAATCGGCTTTTTCTTTTAATTAGTTTATCTTTGCTGAACCTAAAAAGTACTGATCGGTATTGGTAGATCTTTAGACGTTATAATGTTATCGATTCTATTGGTCGAAGTAACAGTAGTATTTCAATAGTTATGTGGTGGATATCTTATTCTAGGTTTAGCGAATCGCTAGCTGATATATACAGCAATTTATATGACCGATTGCTTGGCCCATGCTCTAGTGGAAAGTAGGCGCATATTGTACTTAACTTGCTGTCAGTATAGTCAACTTTATTGCAAGTAAAGGTGACTTAATGCACTGAAATTACTACTATTCCAACAGTAATTATATAAGTATCCATTTGTTCCTTTGTTGTCGTAGCTTTAGATAATAAAACGTGATGTTTTAAAGGGCTTGTCAAACGTACAGCTATTAATTTTCTGTACAGTTATAGAGTTAACTTAGTTTACATCATTTTACCCTTTTAATTTGACTTTAGACACGATTTGCAGAACTTCCCGTTCCAAAAGGCTGTTAATCACGGTTTTATAGATTTTTTTGAGAAACGTTTTCCGGGATTTTTGATAGATTCTTCAGTTTTCAGCATCACTGTCAACACCTCCTCGTCTTTTTCTTTTTGATTAATCCGTGTCTCATGCTAGGTTTCAGAAATTGTTTTAATGTAGAGTCCTATAGTTTCTGGTCAATATTTTTCATTGTTAAATGACTTTCATTTTATTGGTCGTTTTTGACGTCATCGTTCGATAGGTCTATCAATAATAGAAGCAGGTTGTTCATACATCGAGGGAATAATATTTGTAAGTAGGTTGTGGGTCGATGACTCCCGGTATTGAATATCTGTATACTTCGCCCTGTTGTATAGTTTTACCTGTTTAATTCGACTTTTGAGTGGTTCGTTGGCTGTGTCAATCATAATTTTTTAAGTTTTCAATGCTAATGATATTAATCGATTCGTTCAATATATTTTAGTTTCCTCTCCATGAAAATACTCCTATTTATACCAAGAATAATACTACTTCTTTGTATCAGAATTGTTCTTTGGGTACATAGTATTGTTGATTTGTCGTTATATTTGTAGTTTCATCAGATTTTTCCTATCTTTAATATAAGGCCCTTCCCTCTTAAGTACCAATATATATAGAGGGGATTAGTTTGTTAGACGTGAGTATATCCCAAAAAAGAGTAAGATAAGGTCTAGTTTATTTGTACCGGACGTAATGCTAATTTCTTTTACATCTAATTGTATAATGTCTTTTTTATCCGTTAATTTTCCTATTCTTAAAAGATTTTGTATGTTCGACTAATAATTCTGTTGGCTTTTGCTACCTTTCCAATGCTTTATTATACTTTAACCTGAATTGAATGAAACTTGATTCCTATGATATTGGCGTTTTCTTGTAATTTTGTAGCCGCAAAATTTGTCCTAACGATATAAATAATTCCGTTTGATATTCCAATGTATTTATTGATCCCTAAGTGCTGTAAGTTTGTCTATGTTGTTTTACCGACATTTATTTTAACAATATCACCTAGTGGAAATATTTTATCGAGTAAACGATATGTAGTACCTGAAGTCTGTCCAAGTATATTATATTAATACAGATTTCAAAATTGAAATTTCGATTGTTTTTGAGTTTGAATTTGAATCGTTATAGTGTTATTATGAGGATTTAGCAATGATAGGAAATTTTCTCTACATTCTCAAAAAATAAACATTTTACAATTGTATGTCCGGCGTTTTAAATGAGATTAAATATTCTATTTGAGTTTAGTGAATTAAACCATCTGTATAGTCGTCTTTATTTCACTTTAATTAAGTTAGGAATGCCTTCGTTTGGTATTTTTAAGTGAAATTACAAGTGTTACTATTACCAAGTTATTGTATAACGTTTTTTATCATTAGTTTTTTCATTCGTAATGACCTCGATATTGATCCTCAGCCTATTCATATTTTTAAATATAGGCGAATCTACGGAAATCTATTTCATATTTAATATATAATCAGTTCAATCATAGTAATAGAGATTATCGTTTCTTTTAAAAGGGTTTTTCCTCCTGGTACAAATCTGAATTCGGTTGTTCTGATATTTTCATAGTTCAGATTCGTTTCCGATTTCCTTCCCCGTAAGAATAAATATTAAAAATAACCTACAGTCGAGGGTTTGATTATTTTTATATTAAGAAAAATGACTAGGAAAATATTTTTGTTATATTCAAATTTAATAGCTAACAAATATGAAAAGTGTTTTATCGTAATCAATGTCTTTTCAGGTGATATTATACAGTTACGTTTTCCTGGTTAACTATGAAGTTGTTGTTAAATAAATATTGAAGTTGATATTACATGTTCTGTTTCGTATTTAATCAATTATCCCTTTTTAGAGATTTCATGTTTTTCATCGTTTTCAAAGTTGTTGAATAGTTCATAGTCGAGTATATATTAACTGTATTCCTCCATTTGAACATCACAATGAACTGTTCAAAAGACATGTTTAACTTTCCATCGATTGTAGTTCGGGTGTTTTGTAAACTAACATCCCACTTTTCTTAGATCCCACTTTTCTTGTTGTTTTGCCGTTATTTTGATCAATTTTTTTATCTGTCTGTCTTCCAACCTGTTCTCTAACTTTTCGTTTTTAATCTATTATTTCTGCTGTAATAATATTGACTGCTATTATTAACAAGTCAATTTCAGTATAGCCAAGTTGAATTTACTGACTACAAGTCAAGTAAAGGGAGTTACCAATGCAGACTAGAGCACGGGCCAAGCAATTGGCCATACAAATTAGTGTGCAGACCAGCTAGGGATCTGCCAACTCTAGAACATTACATCTACTACTTAATCATTTAATACTACTGCTACTTCGATCGATTCGAATTGAAAAACTTTGTAATATCTAAAGGCTTCTAAACAAGCAAGGCCTATCAATACTAGTCAATACTTTTTAGGTTAAACAGAGATGATTTGGGTAGAAAATGAAACTGATTTCCGGATACACTTTGTGAAATACCAAAAAAAAAAAGAAATATTCCTTCGAAATGCCTTTATAAACTACGCTAATACGCCAGAAAAATAAGTAGGAAAAACATTTCGATTACGTTAATCCACAACAAAGGTTTAAAGGTACCAAAGGTATCGTTATCTAAAATTATAATAAATCTTCATTAAACCCTTTTAAAAGACAAACGTTGAAATTAGCGATCAAACGTCTAAAATCGTTAAGAAAGCGATTACCAAGTTATTAAATTATTTACAGTTGGCAATTGGCTAAGTCGTCACTACTACCATCATAACTTATTAAGTTGAAGACCCCAATAACAACAAACACGGACTTCAATAATGAAAAATCTTGATTATTAACCTCTAAACCAATTTTTCCCCCTTATACCAATCTTTTTTCTTTTCCCTATATCATAATATAGTAAATTGAAAGCTTTAGCAAATACGCTACAATCTTTATATCGGGAAAAACTTTAAAAACCGTTTAGATACTCCAAGTAAGTCATGTCACTATATTTCAAATTTAAAATGCTAAATTGCCTTGCGCAAATAGCTGGATTCCCTCTGCTAAAATATCAAGTTCCTATACCTACTTAATTAACGTTAACCGATTAGCCCAAACATCAAATTTATATTTAATTCGGACTGCAAAAGGGTAATTGAAACCCTAGAACCTGTATCTTTTCATTATTATAAAGACGACCTTAATTTTGGAGACGTTTACTAAATTTCAATTGAAAAATCTACAATTGACTATTTCGACTAATATATCTTTGATACGAACATATATAAAAAGTTTAGTGGTAGCCGACGCGTTTTATAAAACATTGGTTACTTCTTGAACCAATAAACAATTAACATTTAAAAAACGATTCGATGTAATATCAAAACCAAGTTAAAATCAAAAGTGAATAAAGCAATGACTTTCGCCTTAAATGAAATGATAAAGTGATAAGTAACAATATTTTCAACTAGTTTAACTTAAAAATATTTTTGAAAGCCTTAACCTTAAAGCCCACAAGGCAAAAGAAAAGACATTAAGGACTATTTACTCCTTAATATACGTTTTAGAAGACAATCTCCTACTCTTCAATTAAAAAAACCTTTATTACTAGTAATACTTCTTTACACTGCGACGATCAAAAACCTTCTGATTTGTTCATAGGACAAATTCTCATTCACCATAACGTAAAATACCCTTTCGGAGAAGGTGTAGTACGTGAAGTAACGGTTGCTAACGCGGCAAGAAGAATTTACATCGGCGCCATCCAATATTCAAACAAGTAAAATCGTCAAATTCATTAACTTTACCCCTCAAATCGTTAAGTTACTTAAAATGAAGCTTCCTATAACAAGTACGACTACATACGTAAGCCCATTATACGTCTTATCACAGGACTTTACTCTTCATACTAAGCGATTAACAATTACCCCTATTACCATGAGTTTAAAGATCTAAAATTTGAGTTGGTAAAAGACACTATTGACGACTTGAACGACTATTATAACCTACCGCCCAAATCAATTCAAATGTTCAACATTAATTATAAAATCTTTGTGAACTTTTTCAAAAATGGGGAATGAGATAGATAAATAAAACGAGAAACCCTACAATTCATTTAATCCAAAAAATTATACCATCTTTTTGTTGAAGTTAATACATAAGAAGATATTATGTAAGCTTATAGATTCAACCATTCTAGAATCTTTAGAGGATGAGAGAGGAGAGGGCTTGATGTATGATCAAGTGTATCCTTATACTCTATACTAGTAAGTGCTAGTTTATACTAGTAAGTACTTTTTTATAGTATTTATAAATACTAGTATAGGCAGCTAGCTTCTAACTAACTAATCCTCTGTACTAGTCCCTTACTAGTCAATACTAGTATTTGCACCAGTGGGTACTAGTGTCTTTAGTGTATGTCACTACATTCAGCTAAGTTCTCCTTATACTGCTGAATTCATCATCTTTTGGTATTGTAACATATTTAGTACTTGTGGTTGTATCAAGTACTGACTGGCTTTGTTATGTTCGTGTTATTGTGTATGCTAAGCGTGACTATACCTGTTGTATTTCAACACACCCCCTTGAAGGGTACTTTCTACTTCGAATGAAAAAAAGGTAAAAAAGAGAAGTAAAATGAGAGGTAAAGTATAAAATGAAGGAGATGTAGTGTGGAGTAAAAGAAAGTTAGTAGAAGCAAAAAGAAAGAAGCCTTATATAATCCGATTTGAACCGATAATCTCCAAAGTATCCGTTATTGACAATATCCAAAGATTGTACTAAAACCACTTTGTTAACCATACTTACAATATCATATAAGGTAACTTGGAACACGAAAGTTGATAAACCGTACCATTAATTCAATCTTGGTCAACTAAACCAAGCCGTTACAAAATTATTTCGTATTTTAGCATTAATAGTAGCTTTATCAGTTCATCGGTCAATTGTTAATCCTTAGCTACCTATTTAATCTGTATTATGCCACGCTCAACTTCATCTCTTACAAATTGTTCTTTAAGAGTAATATATTAAATACGTTGGTAGTATTTAGGGTTTCTGATTAACTTGATAGCCCTTTCGTTATCATAGTATATTATGATAATAGGAACGCATAGCTACTTAAATAAGTTTTATATCCAAACGGTGCTCTTGGTAACCCTTATTACTGCTACGCTTTTGGAATCTACAAAAAAAAGGTTTACTCTGGATTCTCGCTTGAATACTCAATTCACCGTACTGTTAACTATTTGAATTCAATATCCATAGGTAGACTTTTCAGTGGCCTTCTCCCCTTTTAGTCAGAATCAAACCAACTGTCAATTTAAAATCTGCAGACTTTGTAATAATCTTAGCTAAAGTTTATAGTTCTTCACGGACCAATTGTAATTAATAGATTTTTAACGGCCCAAAGTATCTAAAATCGTAACAAAAATGTATAATGTTTTGATTAAAAAAATAAGATAAAAGCGTGATATTATTCATTCAAGTAAAGCGATATCCAGCCTAGTTTGGCACATTTTATAACCAAAAGCCCCCATATGTAGCTGATACTTCATGGTTTGTAAAATATTAACCTAATCGTTAAAGGTACTGGGTAGGGAATAAACGAGTAATCTAAAGGAAATGGGGATATAGACCAGTCTTTTACTCAATTACTCTATCCTAAAGTCCAAAACCCTTTAAATATAGGTATTTTGAGTCAAAATAATAGTATTTGCGTTACTATTCCACAAAATACGCAACTCTAAAAAGTGCTCGTCCTCTCACAGGTTCTTGTACCTAAAGTGCTTTCCAATATCATATTAATGATATTAATAGTATTTAGGTTAGAGCTCATTATTAGGAAATCATTAACATAAGTATATATAATAAGCTACCGACGATAATGAATATATAACGCGTTATAAAATCTTAGTCTTTTAAACATACGAGAATTAATACTACCCTCAACCTTTTAAACTATTATCTGAAAGCCTATTTAAGTCCGTAATATGACGTTAGGAGCAAAAATATTTAGTCTATTATAGTATTAAAGTCTACGTTGTTTTCTTCTGGATATTTTCAGAAAAAGTCCCAAATAGTTTTCAGGATCTCTATTAACATTAGTTCTTTAAGTTCCCTGATAAGAAAAGCCAAGTCGATGTCGATTCAATCGATATACCATTTATAGGAGGCAGCTAGCGTGATAAGAATCCTTCACGTATAATATTTTGCCATAGAAGCAAAGGTTTTAGTGTATTTAATACCATACTTTTACTTAAACCCTCTTCTTACGATCCTGACCTTATTCCTTTCGATCTGACTATTAAAGTCAGTTTTAACCATGGTAACCACCTTCAATGTTAGAGCATAGCGATTACTATCTTTTTTAACGCCCTTAAAGATTTTAAGAGATAACAGACTCCATGTTTCACTTTAGAGGACCTTTTTCTAATACTTCGCATTAGGTCCCTCTTTTGCTTCCCTTATAGTAAGCTATTTCTCTTATTTACTTACTGAAAACCAAAAATAGACCATATCCACATCAATATCATTTGCCGGTAAACTTTTTACTGTTTTCATTGCTAATTAACGAATACTCCTTCTTAACTTGGAATTTGGAGCAGCAGTTACAATTTCATAAGAGATACCGACTTTAACAATATCTTTATCCCTTACAACTGTTTTACGGCATCTCATAATATTTCTTTTGAAATCCTTCAGGCTTAAAGTACTAATTATCTTCCTAGTTGAGTTTTCTAGCCGGGTTTAAAAGTAAACCTTAAAGATATACCAAGACTTTGTAATATTAAAAAAACTGCTATAAAAAATTCCCCTTGCTCCTATGGGATTAGTATTTTAACCCTTCACTCTTCTTATTAAAGGTACGTGGACGAAGATAACAAATCCTGGAGTAATAGTAGTATTACAATGATCAAGTGGTAGATGAGTTGTAAGTTCTAAGTTAGGCAGAATCCTAGCCGGCCTTCATGCTAATTTGTACGGTCAAATGCTTCGGAACATGCCCCACTTTGAAGTAGGTACCTACTTTAATAGACTTGCAGTCAATCCCAGAAACTGTAGTCAATTTGTAGTCAATACAATCAACTTACTGTATGTATAATTAACTTGAGTTTACTGCATTTGACTACTATTTCAATAAAGACAAAATTTGACCGGGTCGCTGATTTTGAAAGGTTTTACAAAAGAAAAAGCTAGCACGAATCTCCCTTTGCGCTATAAGAGTCTCCAATCGAAGTGAATAGGCGTCTCACTTTGAACACTTTTTAATAAGTTTAAGTTTAATTGTAAGATATTTTGAATATATTTTTCATGAATAAAGATATGGCCGACAACTTTTATGATGATAAGGACGTGTTTGAATATTCGTTTTCTGAAGGTGTCAATATCTTTTATGAGGAGTCATCACCTAATATAAGTAGCATACAAAGTACGTTCACTATGACACATAATATAATAATTCTTTTACTTAAAACATATTGAAAATTTATAGTAGGACGCTTTCATTCATTCTATAATAAGTGTTTACAGTTAGCGGGTTTTCAACAAATTCAACAATAATCGAACATGTTGATAATATCAAAATAAGGTAATCGGAATATATTATGTTTTCGTTCGAAAAAGTCGATGGTTTTCATCCCGGTTTACTTTAAAAAATTAAAACGTATCGTAACTCATGGGCTATCGTAAAGGTTTATTATCCAGGAAATAATCAGTGAGTAATACGGTGAAAGAACGCCTAGGAGATCCGTTGTAAACTTTATGGCATCATTTAACCTCGATATCGAACTCTCTTTGATAAAAGGTAGAATTGCATGGATTCTCTTTGGTAAAATGTAAGGAGATTTCAACTCTTTTTTTCACAATAGTCTCATATAAAAAATGAGAAGTTCAAAGTTTTATCAGAATTGACTTAACTTAATTAAAAGTTATTTGTCAAAAAAATGTAGTGAAAAATCAAATTTTAATAAGGATTACAAGGTTTATAAAACTTTTTTTATGAAACCCATGAAGACCCTCATCCCCCCCTATTTCTTCGATACTATATGTGAGTTATATATAGGATGTCGTTAAGCTTCATTTCAGACGTATTTTGGTATACTTTAATGATGTTTTATTTATTAAGCATATGATATTCTTTGAAAACAAACGTTTTAATTATGAAGAATTACTTACTGGAGGCGAATACATAAATAAATAATAATGAATTTGTTTTCGCCTTTAAAATGCTTAAATTTTATATATTATTAGCTGCCGAAATCCGGTTAACTTTATGAAAGGTGGGAATTCTCCCGTTTTATCCGGCGTAAGGGCGGTTTAACCGGTGATATACCCTTTTATAAGTAATGAAATCCTTGGCCTATATTCAATAAGGTTTTAATTCAACCGAGTCTTGTAAGGTCGGATCTATATTGGAAAATGCACAACAAAAGTTTTAATGGTTGGATGGTATTATGAAAGATTTCTCTTTATGAAATACGGGTTTTCGTCGTAAGTTTTTCAAATACTTATAGTTGTCACCATTTTATTTCTATTTACTTATTACGTTTAAAGTTTTTATGTAATTTTCAGTTAAAAGAGTTCAAAGAAATATGTTATAACCTCTTTGTTGCCGTAGCGAAAGCGGTAGTTCCTTTTTACAGGATATCGTCGAATACCATCGCTTTTCAGGAACGCTGGCATACCCTACGAAAAAAAAACCACTTTGAAATAATCATAAATTCGATTCGTATTTCGTTTTCACTATTAATATGAGGTACTATTTGATCCGATGTATTACAATATCTTTAGTTGCTTCGTTGCTTACTACTACGTAACAAAACCTCATGATTTTGATATTTAGGGCTATTGGGTAGAATTACTATACGTTTATACCTAGGTAATCAGTACGACTTCTCGTAATAACGGCGAAACTTTTACACACCCTGTTCAATTTATGTGATATATTACAACTTAATTACGAGGATCGAAAAACCCGTCAATTTATACCACGTTTAATAATTACAAATGGAGAATTCCTAACTTTTCTACGACTTGTATTTTTACTAGTAAAATTTTGCCTTTGGGTTTTCAAAAAGAATCGCAAAGGTTAATTAAAAGAATAAAAACTTTCCATTTTCTAGGATTGGTCTAAAAACCTTCATATTAATTACATTTTCGTTTTCACTAATACCTTTGAATAATATCACAACGAATAAAGTATATCAGGTATAGTTATGTGGCTTCTTGTAACAGCAACTTTATCATATAAAGTTTTGATGGTTTGTAATATATTACATTAGTTTTTGACGTAAAGACAATATATTTTTTTAGGAGACTGTGGGCAGATCTATACGATTTTCTGGGAGAGATTATGATATTTATTAATAGTACTTTCGTGATTTGCGGCCTGAAAGGCAACCATATTAATTTGTTTTAATTTATGTGTAATATATTTTACGTCTTCATCAAGAACATTTACTACTTTATAACATTTAAATAATGTTTTGGATATATGTGTATCACATAAAACGTAATCGATAGTAAATTTGACAATGAAGGTGTTTAATTATTTATGCATTTACACTATATTAATGAACCTTTGCCCAACGGAGTAAAATCTATATTATATTTAAGGCAGAAGTAGTTGAGAAAAAGTGATACTTTTTAAAACAGAATAAATTATCCTACGTATATAGATGTTAGGTATTTACGTACTGAATTAAACACGCGTCGAAATTTAGTGAAACTAGGCGTTCAGGCCGCACATCTCCCCCTATTTCGTTACCTTTATCACAATATTTTTATATCGTTTTTAACAATGAATTACGTTTATGGGGATTTTACGTTATATTACAAATATCTCAAGTTCTTTGACATGAACGGACGTTATAATCGGTATCAAGAAAAGAGAGGCGTTGAATATTGGGTATAGTGCGCATAATTTTTGATGGTCAATAAATTATAGCCCTAGTTACTTGAGAAATCTATAAATGAGAGGGTACACGGAATTTATAAGGGTAAAGTCTCTTTGAACCTTCAAAATTTCCGCATTTTCGTATGTATTACAATTTTTTGAGGAAGGAAAATTAAATTAAAACCTAAATAGGTTTACTTTTAATTTCCGCTAGTATTAATAGAGTTTTATATTTGTTGACAATACTTATATTTTTCGTCTGCCGGCTTAATGTAAACCATGGGCCTTTGCTCGAATAATAATTTTATTACCTCGACTATAAAAACCCTTGATGACCGTTATTCGCCACACTCGCCCCTATTATTAAAAAAGGGCAATGTCCGGTAAAGGAAGGATAACAGAGGCGGGTTTAACAGGTGAGGATATCATGGGGATAGCTATAAGGCGTTAATGACAGGCTTATTTTTAATTAAGCTTGTTTCTCCTCCAATATTGCTGTCGTCGTTGTTATCGGTAGCGTCTCCTCCTATGTAAAAGATCAAATGCGCTAGCATTATGCGTAGGCTGAGAAATAACGCCGCGGCTGTAGCCTATAGAATGTCGCCTTCTGCCGCCTTAACATCAACGTGAAAAGGCTGCCAAAGAGCGATTGGACGTCCAGCTAACGACTATGCGGCGATTATAAAGCGATAGGTAGCTTAAATCCTGACGGTAATAGCGATAATGGGGATTCACCTGCCTTTGCGTTACGTTATTAACGATTTTTGATTTTATACCCTTTTATGCAAAACCGACAAATTTTTTTATATGTGTAACGAATTTTTTTTATACTTATCCTACCCTTCCATTTATACTCTCTATTATTTGACCCCGTTGAGAGGAATCGAATGTAACATATATAGGGTTAAACCTCCGGAGATAAAACGGGGTTTGAAGGGGTAATACAAGAGGGAGCAGGAAATTAGGAAAGGGAGTTAAGTTTAGGGGGGGGGTCTGGTGGTGTATACATATTTAGGTTTTTTGGGTTATTTAGACACCTCGAGGCCCACGTTAGGGGCTCCGAAACGGTGGCGCGATACGCGTATAGATCCTTTTCTTTTTGATAATACTAGTAATTTCATTAATATCAGTATTTATGTTAATAACCAATCATAGAACGAAGTGGTTACTTATTAATTAAGAGTAGTATTCGGAAATATATTGGGGAAGGTTGTCAATATGTTTTTTTTATAAACGTTTCCTTTTCAATTTTTTTAAGCACACGACATGCGGATTACTATACATATATGGGTCCGTTTACCAATATATAGATGAACCCCCCGATAATATTTTATGGGGTTTAATAACATACGCGAACGCGACTTGTTTCAACCTCACCCTTTTTAAGGGCTCTTTTTCTATATATATGATTTATGGGACCCTTTTTAAAAGTTTTTGTATTTTTTTATAGCCGACTCAAACAAGCGTCGAGCTGGGACTGATTAGATCGCGTTTCACGGCCCAACCAGAGTTACAGTTTACATGCCCACAAGTCTCTAAATTGTACGGCATCCTAATATCGTGTTTAGAAGAATATTTCGGAGTCTCTAAGGCCTTTACAGGTCCTTGGGGGACCCATATGAAGATCACATCCGCCGGTATATACGGGATTATTTCGTAGCAGTAAATGTTATAATTCATTGATGACACTACTGTATCAATAAATAATACAAAAAGAAGATGTATTTAAACTTGTCTTTTTTAAATTTAAGGTTGAAAATCATCTTTCTTTCAATATCTGTAAATGAAATTCATTATCATCGAATTCAATTATTCTCTTTGTTAACTATAATATTATAATGCCGAAATTTCGTTTTAAATATCCATTTATTTGAAGACATACTAAACCTTTAGGATCTAATTGAAATAAATGTAATCGAATGTTAGGAAGTTTTGGAATTTCTTAAAGGAGTTTTATTTTTTTTAGTGGATTCCATATGTATAGATGAAATGTAATATTAACGTTTATTCCGATTGCTTACTTTGAAATTCTTTCTTTTTTTTACCTTATGTTACCCATTTTGTTTTCAATTTCTGGGATGAATTTATAATTTATACATAGTCGAGAACTAGAAGCCGTTAGGAACCTAATACTCCCGGAAACATTTCCAAATCTTTGAGATTGCGAGTAAATATTGAATTTTGAAAGCCTTATATATACTTCTTTATATTGAATATACCACGTTCATTGACGTAAAATATTAATATTTAGAAAATTGTAATCCTATGAAAGAATTTTTGGGCGGAGATACAAGATCTTTTTTTTTTCTGAAATGAAGAGAAAACTTCGTCCAAATATTTCGTATATTTTCTCGAAGAAAACCCCCAACATAACGAAGTTGTCAATTTATGTTTTGTCAAAATAAAGAATGTTCTTGAGCGTCTCGTTTATGGAATTTGAGATATATATTATCGAATTTCCGAATTTTATAAGTGAAACTCCATAAAATTTCAAATCGAGATAATCAACCAAAATAAAACGGTTTCAAAGGCTTGGGTAAATAAGTACATAGATTTTTTTTTTGTTTACGTTTACAATAATAATCCATTTTTTCGCGTAAAAATTTCATAAAGCCACTTCATCAGGAAAGTAGATAACCATTATAATAACCTATTTATTTAACTACAGAAAATCTCCAATAACGTGGCTTTTCTAAATAGTGTAAGCTGAGCATTAAAAGACTAACATAGGCAACGTAAATAACCAAATGTTATTACAGTATTATATACTATTCTGTTTGAAATTTCCATTATAAAATGAATTAAGACGTCTCTTATCACGTTTGAATGTAGGATATAAATCATTTTCAAGTTTAGCATGTTATGAGTTATCTAGAAATGTAATTTTCATTATTTATCATTTCAAAACAATGATACCACCAAGATTTGTCCAAATTGTGAAAATACTGTTTTAAACTTCGTCATATCAATAAAATATAGACTTTATGAATAATATCAATACATCTTCGACCGATCATCAACTTTTTTGGTATAGGTGCATAGACCACCTTGTTAAAAAACATGAAAAGCCTATACTGTAAACCTTAATAGTATCCACTATCGAGACAGATTTTCAAGTTTAACCACTCTTGACATTATCACTTCATATGTAGCTTATTCCACCACAATACTATAAATTGGTTTTATCAACATTTTGATCTTTTCTAACGACCTCCTTTTAGCCATGAAGATTGTTGTCGGCTCGGCGCACTGTCCGCGCAATGGTGTATCTAAAGAACAGCCTTCACAAACAATGATTCCGTCCCATTACTTTTACCAACGTGGCCTTCCAGACTTAGACTTACATTACGATACAACTGAAGACTGGTTTTTTTTACATCTTAAGGTCTAAAAAAAAGATCTTTTTTACAAGCGTTCGCATTGGACAGCTCTATTTATTCAGTTATTCATTTATTTATTCCTCCATGTATTTATTTATTGAAATATTTGTTTGTTTGTTTGTTTCCTTCTTTATTCATTTATTCATTTTGTCATTCATTCATTTATTCATTTATTCATTTATTCATTTATTCATTTATTCATTTATTCATTTATTCATTTATTCATTTATTCATTTATTCATTTATTCATT